>CM038678.1:784319696-784980616 GCA_021605205.1 Aegilops longissima
AAGAAAAACCTTCTGGAACCTTCCCATATAAGGTTTTACATGTTTTAGAAAATCAGCTCTTGTACTCAAGCTTGCCCCCGATCGATGGGACGCCCGCTTGACACATGTGGATTCTTCACACTGTCGTCACGCACATGTTTTGTTTTCTCATTTTTACTCTTATTCATATTTTGAAAAAAAACACATATATCACAAAACATAATTTTGTTTATTTTTAAAAATTGATTATCACAAATTTTAAAAATGCTCATGCAGTGTAAAATCAATATTCGCTCAACCTTTAGAAATTTTATACTATCCCAAAAACATGTATGTGTCATTTTCATAATGTTCACACATTTAAAACTATGTATGTGACTTTTTTGAAAAATGTTATACAATATAAAAATGTTTGTGTAACTCCAAAAAATCTTATCATTCTAAAAATGTATGTTATATTTAGACAAATGTTCATGAAGTTTCAAAATATGTTTTATAAAATATCATTTAAAAATAATCGCATGTTTAAAACTTATCCTGTATCATTCAGAAAATGTTTCATTGTCTGTTTCAAAAAGTTTCACCCATATTCAGAAAACAATGTTCCAAATCATGTATTTCAAAAAATATTTAGCATGTACTTGGACAACGTTAAATGTGTATTAAAAATATTTTAGATGTATACAAACTTGTACAATGTATATGAAAAATTAGACAACAAAATTTATATTTAGAAAATGTCAATTAGGTTCTTGAAAATGGTAAGTATGTATAGAAAAGCTGATGATGTCTACAAAAACTATACAATGTGTATGAAAAAAATCCATTATTTTAAAAAGAAAAAGTGAAACAGGAAAGCAAAAACATTTGGATAACCAATGAGAATCAAACAAAGAAATAAAGAGAAGCAAAATAACGGAAGGAAAAAACAATTGAAAGCTAATTGAAAACAGTAAGTAACTGATAAAGAAAACCGTAGGGAAAAATAACTTACGTCACAGCTACACTACCTGGCTGGGACAGTAGCGTTGCTGCAGAGGCGAGAGCTACTTACGTCTTGCCCCGGCCCAGAAATAGCTTCGCCAGAATGCTATCATTATGTTCACACATTCGAAAACAAATTCACAAGTTTGCAAAATGTTCATGGATTTCGAAAAAAGTTCACGCATTTGTTTTATTTCTTCACAGATTTGGAAAAACTCGCGGGTTTTAAATAGACTCTTGAATTTTGAAAAAGTATTGACGGATTAAAGAAAGTAAATGAATTAAAAAAATGTCATGAATTTGAAAAATACTTTGGGGATTTTGAAAAGATCATAAATTGGAGAAAAGTTGGTTGGTTCAAAAAAGTTCACATGTTTGTGGATATCTTCAGCAATTCGGAAGAACTTCATGGAGTTCAAAAAAATTGCTAATTCATTAAAAGTTCTTTGTTTTGAATAAATATTTGCGGGTTTGTAAAAAAGTAAATTTTGATTTTTCTTGTGCAGATTTGTAAATTTTCCCAAATTTTAAAACCATACGGCTTTGCCATAAAATTTCACAAAAATGTAAAAAAATGCCCGCGAATTTGAAAAGTTTCATGAATTTCAGAAAAACACACGGATTTGAAAAAAAAGTATACTAATTCTGAAATACTTCGTAAATTTGAAAAAAGTCATGCATTTGAAACAAAGACACGAATTTAGAAAAAGTCCATAGATTTAGAAAAAAGTTTATGAATTTGGAAAAGTTCAAGTATTTGATAAAATTGATGGATCTGAAGAGTTTCATGAATTTTCAAAAAAATAAGATTTTAAAAATGTTTATATAAATAGTGAAAAAATATAGGAAAAATAAAAAACAAAAACGACACAAAACCGGTAACAAGCCAAAGAAAAAAAATCATGAAAGAACTTGTATCTTTTCAATTGATGCTACGGGTGCCATTTACCATTTTGCCTTTAAGTGCAGCAATGGGCGTTAAATAGGATTCTAGGACATGTCGGGTATAATATAATTGGTGTCCAATTCCGCCCCCTGTACCCCTGCTGGATACATGGAACGGCCCACTATGTTCACAATGCTCAAACGGCGGCTAGGAAAGATGTTGAGAGGGCATTTGAGATTTTTCAATCCCAGTTTTCTATTGTGTGAGGGCCGTCTAGATTTTAGGATTAAAAAAACCATTGATACATCATGACTGTTTGTGTGATCATGCATAACATGATCATTGAGAATGAGCGTGGGCAAGATTTGGATTACACCTTCTATGAACTCATGGTATAGCGGATCAGACATTTCATGAAAGTGTACCATAAAAATAGAGATGATGATACACACGAACTTCAGAAAGATTTGATGGAGGAGTACTGGAAATTGCATGGCGAAAAAACCTCCTAGTTTCATTCTTTGTTTGTTGTACCGTGCACGAAATTTGTTGTATTTGTTTTGCATTTGACGTTGTGATGAATTATGTAATAATTTAATATCATGGACAAATGACATTTTATGTTTTAGTTCGGGGTGTCCTTTATTTCAAATTGTGCCGCTGCTGTGCGGCTGGAGTGCGACTGAACTGCTACTGTAGAGCGGCTGCAACACTACCGCTGCGCAACCGAAACAATCCATCGAAAGTTCAAAGAAGTGTTGGATTGTTTGTGAAAGTTAGCATCCAACAACATAAAACCCACATATTATTTTTTCTCAACTCATGAAAGCATTAAACATGACCGATTTTCGCCACATTTTCTATTGGAGCAATAGATGGACCCCACATACAAGTCTCAGTTCCAGCATTAGATGTCATTACCCACACAGGTCGGCATGGGTTTACTTCTCAAAATGTGATGGCCGTTTGTGACTTTGACATGAGGTTTACTTTCATTTTTGTTGGATGGCCTGGCTCGACACATGACACAAGGATTTTAAATCGTACCCTGGACAAGTATGCACATAAGTTCCCTGTTCCTCCACATGGTAGTACTTAACTATATTCATAGTCAACACCATTTAGTTTCAAATTTTATTTTGGTAATGCTAACTTTGTTATAATTTGTAGGCAAACACTACCTTGTTGATTCAGGCTATCCAAACAGAGCTGGATACCTTGCTCCATACAAAGGCCAAACCTATCATCTACCGGAGTTTCACAATAGGCGGAGACAAACAACGGGGAAGTATGAGGTATACAGTCATGGTCACTCTTCACTTCGCAATGTAGTAGAACGTACATTTGGTGTGCTCAAGGGAAAGTGGCGCATCTTGAAGAAGGTGCCCAAATTCAAGCCTAGGAGACAAAAGAAGATTATTGTTGCTTGTATGGCGCTTCACAATTTTATTCGGGACAACAAGTTACGTGACAAAGAGTTCGATAAGTGTGACGCGGATGAGGACTACATGCCACATGTGGTGCGACAGGCTGTACCACTACAAGGTGACACCGCCACATCTTCACTTGACGCAGTAAACATGAACGACGTTCGTGATAACATTGCTGACTCTTTGTTTGCGCGAGAGGAGGGTAAGTGTCTTATGGGAAAGCAAGTCATGTCTTTTAGTATAGATATGTGACTATGATGCATGAACAAGAACAAGTAACATCTCTTGGTATAGATATGGGACATCAAGATGTGTCTTTTGGTATAGTTATGTGGTTGGTGATGTATGAACAATTGAAGTCTTTTGGTATATACGTGTTTAGGATGATGTATGAAGAACTAATGTCATATGTGTAGTTTCGTTGGATCACAATTATCACATACTCACTCCGTCTCAAAATGAGTATCTTAACTTTGAATTAACTTTAGTACAAAATCTTATACCTTATATATTTACTAATTGGAAGCACCTTTCTAATCTCCATGTTAATCCACATCAGCAAGATTAACTTAGCCATTTGATTGTAAATTTAATGGCCAAGATCTACTCTATTAGAATTAAATAAATACGCACGTACGTAAAGTATTGAACCTTACATGCGTAACACGTCCCCAAGAGTCATGTGGACACAATCTCAAAAAAATAAAAAGAGTCACGTGCACACAAATAACAAGTTCTCACCATGTACTTAAAAAAATCATACGTCCAGAAAAAATAGAGTCCTCAACCCCCACGTTAAAAAAAATACTACAAACCTCAACACCCACGCCAAGCCAACTAAAAAAGCACCCACGTCCAAGTTTAAAAGAAAGCGCATGCCTCCACCTTGCAAATAAAAAAAAGGATAAACTCACACGTCCAAAGCAAAAATTCTCAATGCCCACGTTCAAAGAAATAGAAGCCTCAACACCCATGTCCAACAAACAAAAATCCACCCACGTTCAAGTTAAAAAAACATGTACCTTTACGTACAACTAAACAAAAAAAAAACTATAACTGAAGATTGTTCATACAAACACACACGTCTAAGTTAAAAAATACTAACCTAAATATTGTTTATACCCCGTGTATAAATAAAACAAGACCGTTGTAAGAAAAACACATGCATGTCAGCTCATAAAAAGAAAGATGGCACGTACAAATAAAGAATCTTGAAGTTTCACGTTAAAAATGAGCATACTTCTGATTAAATTAATAAGGAATTTCAGAGCCACCGTAAAAAAGAACTACAGCCGAAAAAGAAACAAAAATGAACATACCAAAATCTCTCCCTAATGGCTTCCAGATGTCAGAACTACTAGGTCATTATTTTAGTATGTCAAATCACTGAATTGTAATACATTTAAGGGCGGGAGAAACTTGCAACGACATTCATCATACATAGTAGATCATCATACTACATCATGGTACTACATAGGGGGATGGATCTGCGGGCCGTGCAGCGTACCCGAGCCTAGGCTACCAAAATCGACGGGTGCGGTGGCGACGATGCGGCGGAGGAGCCGGAGGCGCTCAGTGCTCGTCAGAGTCGAGGTCAATCCAGACCTTGGTCTGCTCGGCCTTCATGACGCGCAGGTCCGCCACCTTGGACGCGTGTGCCTGCGACGCCATGCTCGAGGAAGATCTCGAGCTCGCGGCGACGGCGGCGTCGCCTCCTCCTCCTCTCGCCGAAGCGCCCATGATGGCGCTGCTGACGTGCTCCTCCTTCGCGTGGGGGGGTAGTAGTCTTCGGGGCCGATGACGCCTCGACACGGCGGGCCCGCATCGGCCTCGAGCTTGATGGCGAGCGGCCCGAGCTCCTCCGGCTCACTCTTGACCGGAGTGAGCCGTGAGCTCGAGGCGCCCGCGGACGAACTCCTCGCGGCAGAGGAGCCGGAGGAGGCATGGCGGCGAATTGCGAGCTCGCGCTCATACTCATCGAGCTCGCGGCGTTCGAACGCCCGCAACGGCCGGCTCCCATAGTTCAGCCACTTTCGTGCCCCCCGCTTGCGTGCGGCGGCACTCCACGTCATCCCCACCACTTCCGTAGTCGAACATGGGTCGGGAAGGGTCGCTAGGCATCTTTTAGACTCGCCGGCAGCGAGAAATTGGCACGGAGGGGGAGGGGAATCGCGGCGGAGCGGCAACGAAGGCGGATAGGGTTTGACCCGTATACGAGCGGTGAAACCGCATGGAGAGGGTCTTTTTCCGGGCCACGGTAAATTTTTTATGGACCGGGCCCGGGATACAAAGTCTGTTCTGGTAAAAAAAACGGACCAAACCATATACTCGCTAAAATTATACAGGTTCGACCGTTTTACGGGATCTGTTAGAGATACTCTCATATCCCCAGATCCGGATCAAGGTGAGCCACCCACCGCTACACCTCCGGTTGGTACGAGTCCCTACGTTGGTAAAGAAAGTCCGCGTAAGGAGCCCACATGTAGGGGGGAAAGGTTGGCAGCCCGTGACCCCTCTCTCTTTGGGTACAGTATATACAGTAAAACAGAGCAAGCGAGCAGCCTCCTTGCAGACGGGAGGTCTCCAATTCTCCATGGGGAATAAGAGGAAGCAGGATCACGATTCGAGCTCCTCCGATGCCAAGCGGCGCAGGTCTTGCCACTGCCACAACGGGTTAGTTAGTCGTTGGTGTTTCTCCTCACCTCTGTCTCTGCTTCGCTCTGCTGTCTGTCTAATTTTCTATCTGCTACATTTTCATTTCAGGGATGCAAGCAGGCCAAGCGATGAGGGGTTTTCCTTACGTGACGCCGTCAACGAATTGAAAGACGTCATACAGGCACGTTCTCCTACTAGCTACTACGAGTGGCACTAGTATCTTACTCCATACCTACAAAGTTTTCTCCTCATATCACTGAGGGCGTTCCCCCGCTCCGCCCTCTCTGCCCACCACCGTCGCCGGCGGCGGTGAGTGGGTGGGAGGTGTGGAATATGTTCTATTGCATACTAGTTCGGTTTCTCTCCATATAATCCGGATCCAGACCATTGCTTCTCATCCCTCGAGCTTCGTTCCGTTCCCGGCGTTTGGATCCGCACAGGAGCTGTGCTGGACCCGATTGCGCTTTCATTTTTCTGTTCAGGGTTCTCTTTGTAAGATTCAGGGCCCTTCTGCTAAAAAATAATGTAGTAAAGGTATCCTCTCGTATCTTGATTTATTATTACTGGAAAACGGACTTGTTTTTTCCTTTCTAATAATCTTCCCTAATAAAAACAAAGCAGCTATTGCACCTTGTCGTACGTCGAAAGAAGTCCACTTAGCCCCCTAGGATTTCACAAACCAGCCTGTTTACCCCCTAAGGTCTAAAACCAGGTATGTAACCCCATGTACTTTCCTAAACCAGATGAATCACCCCCTAGCACCGATCAAAATGGTTTTTCAGGCGGTTTTGGTGACGTATGGGTTGCTGGAAATCTGCCCACAGGATCGATCACGTCAAATCACGACAGAGACGTGCACAGGATAACTTTTGCCAAAGCCACGTGTCGTGCCTCTTTTTCCTCTTTATTTTTCTTTTCTGTTTTCTCTTCACCTGTTCAATCTTCCAGCCCAGATCGTATGTATATATATACACGCTCGATCAGAGCAAACCCAAACAGGAACCGACTAGGACTCAGCCTAAACTAAACCTAGCACGTAACCGGCTAATACCTAAACCGACTATGAAACCAATAAAGTAACCGGACGCAGCCAAGTACTACTAGACTCACACGTATAGGACTAATACCAAACTCAAACTTACCTATCCCTAATCAACCGGCAACGTTGATCACCCTTTACTGATCATAACTACTATATATTTGAATTATTCCAACATGGGTGCGAGGTCGTCGTCTCGTGAATACAGTTCCTTCCCCCAGCTTTCTCCCATCGCATGTTGCTCAGGTCATCGCACCCAAACCACTTGCGTCATTGAGGTACTGGTAGGCTGCAGCACCAGCCAGCAGCCGGCGGCCGACCACGAGGAAGCTCAGCCTGTGGTTCACGAATCGCCTTTGATCGGCCTCCCACTTGCGACCGAGTTTCTCGTGCGCTGTGGTAGTGGTACCGTAGTCGCCTCGGTAGCCTATTGCCGGCGAGCGTCCTCTTCGTCCACCTTTGGACAACACTGCGCGGTCGTCTACCGAGCTGGCACACGTGCCGCCTGCGGCTGCCGCCGGCAGCGTTCGACATCCACTATTGGTTATTAGAGGTAAACACGATTAGGTTGTGTGATCATGTCTGTCTCAGACTTGGTGGCACGTACTTGTGTGTATGTGCGTGCTTGTCCAGGAGGGAATCGATCCAGCAGGTATATACTTGTGTATTATCTTGTCTGAGCTTGCGTTCACGCGCGATCTGGACCTTGTGAAACATCCACAAGTACGTGCGCCTCGCCGGCGACTCGCTCCTGCTCCTTGCTGCTTCCCGCGCCGATGTCCTGCTTGTCATCATCGTACACGACCTCGACCGCCCCACCACCGTCCGCCTCAGAGAGCTTGAGTACAAGAGCCACTGGTCGATGGTAGTACACGGACGATCTCTTGCCAGAACTTACGTCAGTTGGCGGGTTGTACCGGTGAGTGCACCCTAGCGCGCCCGCCGCGGCTGCGCAGCATGGACGCGACGGTGTAGACGTCCAGAAGGATCCCTCGAACCCTGGCGGCATGCGCCAGGCCGGAGCGCAGGTTCGACAATGTCGTCCGCCTGATGGAGAGGATGCCTTCCGAGTGTGCATGGAAACCTGGAGACGTGGAGGTGGAGGGTGGCGTCGAGATGCGCACAATTACAAGAATGGGATTCGGTGAGTGCCGCGAGTGGCACGACGCCGCTCGCGTACGGAGGAGGATGGACGAGGCCGGGTGCAGATCAGAAACGAGCTGCACCTTGCTACGTCAACAAAACCGCCTATGAAACCACTGATCGGTGCTAGGGGGTGATTCACCCGGTTTAGGAATGAACAGGGGGTTAGATATCCGGTTTTAAACCTTAGGGGGTAAACTGGCCGGTTTGTGAACTCCTAGGGGGTTACATGGACTTCTTTCGTCGTACGTCGTGATTTTGGCAGAATTTAACACGCAATCCTACTTTAAGTGGTATCTGAAAAAACGCTTCATTTTTGTCAAAACACCCATGCACTAGTTACAAATTCTGCCCACGGTCCTTAATTAAACTACTTCACCGCCGGGCACCACTGCACCACAGGACGCCGGCTCTCAAGAGCCAAGGATGGAAGCGAGAAGGAGGTGGGGTCGTCCTGGTGGTTTTGCCGGCGTTGGAGACGCTCGTGGCAGGGAGCTCCTCTCATCTACTTCAGGCGCGAGGCGGCTGAAGCGCTCGGGCTGCAGAGCTGCGGGGCGGGGGGCGAAGAGTGGCGCGGGTGCTGGATGGGACTTGGTGCAGGTCTCCGGCGAGATGGGGATGGCGTGGAGGGGGGTCTGGATGCCGGCAGGTCCTTGGCCGGCGGCGCTCGGGCATCGGGCGGCCATGGCCGTCTCTATGATGAAAAATAGAAGACAGAAAGAGGAAGAAGGGGAGGGCTCACCGACGGCGCGGCTTGGCCGGAGATGCTCGGCAGCGAACTGAAGAAATGGAAACGGTCGTGGGGCTCCTGGTTCCTGCGAAGTGCGAGCAATTTATATATGTTCTCGACCAAGAATCAAACAAGCCAAGGCACTTGTAAACTTCTCGGGTTGCAAGCAAGAATCAAACAAGAATGCGAGCGAGATCTGCCGCAAAGACAAAAACATCTCTGAGGAAGATCACATACAAGCAATTAAAGAGAAAAAAACAGCATATGTGTGCACGCCCCAGCTCAGGAGAAGAGAGACACTAAGACAACAGCTGGTAGCCTGGTACCAGCGAGGAAGGAACCAAAAAAGGGTTGAGGCCCGTGCGTCGCTTCCCCTTTTGCTGTCATCCCGGCAGCAGCCGTGCCAGTCTCGGAGCTCCGGTGGCCTCACATCAGCCATACATCGGACAACCTCGCCAGGACCGCTTGTCGGTGCAGCTCAGAGCAATCAAGAAAAGAGATTTGGGAAATCACCGGGCCAACCTCGTAGCAGCGCAGCCCCCCCGGCGGGTCGTCGTAGCACCGGCGGCCGCCCTTGGAACCCCATTGAACGTCGTAGCCGTGGCCCGTCGAAGCCTTGCAACATACAACACCGCCTGCAGCACATCATCGTCGCCGGAAACTGCCATTTGTCGTGCAACCATGGTAGCAACTCAGCACCGAGCGTAGCCACAAAAATTGAAGCATCACCGCAGCCTCGCGGCACCTCCGCGTTTGTCGACGCTGTCATAGCACGCCTCGTCGCAGTGGCCCGTCGCCGCCTTGCAACATCCCGCAGCGCCGTCGCCGGAAACTGCCATCGCCCCGCAACCATGGTGGCTGTCGCCTTGTAGCACTATCATCTCCCCCTCTCGCGGAAGGGCATGGCGAGCTCCGGTGGCCGGGTCGTGAGAGAGGTGAGCCTATTAGGCATGGTGCTGTAGAAGGAGGAGCGGCGATTGATAGATAAATGGTGGCACAGACGGCACAAGAGGAAGAACGATGGAGTGGGGAATAGGGTTTTGGTTACCGCTCGAAATTTCGAGATCTACCATGGTTACCGCATATTTCAGTCCCCCTCGGTAAATGGGCATTCCCAGCAAAAACATCAATTTTTTGAATTCGAACACTCGATGTATAGTAAAGTGTGGCAGCACCTCACAGCATGCGCGTAGACAACGTTCCACTGAGCTAGTAGATCTTTTATGATAAATATAAGTTCAAGTGCTATCTATATCTATTTTGAAAGAATTTGAATTCAAAATTCAATTATAAATTTCATTCAAAATTCGTTCGATTTTTTTTTCGAAATTTCATAGTAACCGTGGTAACCACATTTACCGTCCCCCGGGTAAAAATGGCTCATTCGGTAACCAAAACCTCGGTGGGGATCGGGAAAGACGACCGGGAAAAAAAGATATAAATTGTCTCCAGGCATTGCTGATGCCCGTTCAGACGAGTGCATAATATACCACCGACACCAAAATGCATACGTTTAAAAATTACCACCATGATTTAAGACATCAATGAGTCTATGTATGATAGCCTTATCTTTAATTAGTGATAATCATCTAAAGAGGAGATAGACATAATAGTTTGGCTAATATCAACTTGAACATCAACCTAAAATGGTTCACAATTTTAAAAAGGGGTTGCCGTGAAGAGGTAAAACATTACTATACAAACAACACATATATTCAGTGTAATTAAATTAATTTATGAGTAGCTACTTATGCTCTATTTGATACAAAATCTACTCATTTTATTTTTTAATCAACACATTCTAAAAATCTCATGAAGGCAAGTAATTTGGGACACAATCTCCAGTCAAGTAAACCCCATTGAAAAAAATGTACACAAGGGAGGAAGAAATATGCAATATGGAGCCAACACAGAGTGCAAACAAAATGTGCACAAGAAAAGCAGAAATATGCAAAGATACAGCCAGAAGAAAAGAAAGATAGAGCAAATTACATCTCCGTGAAATGAGGCAGAACAGACTAAGAAAAAATTCAATTGCGATGGAGAATTATGCATATATCGCAACGGAACTAGAACTTAGAACATCTATATGACAACATTGACAAGGACTTCATGGTTAGCACGCACGAAAGCATACATGCATGGAGGCAGGACCAAATATACCACATTTATTGTCTAATGTCAGTAAACCAAAATAAACACTGCATGTACGGTATTTTTATTATCAAATCGGTAATCTAAAGAGAGTGTTGTTCACCTGATTAATTCATTAGGATTGATGCCCCATGTTTTGAATTAGCGCCCCAAAGAACTCTATTGTTAATTGATCCATCATTTTTGTCATTACCAAACTTATCCTCTATCTCGCCAACCTAATCAGGACATCTGGCATTTGCTTCCCAACAAAACATGTCAACTTATTTTCTCCCGCTGCAACGCACGGGCATGTTTACTAGTAATCTAATAAAAAAAGGTGTGGAGGCTGTTGTTACTCTGGCCTTCTCTTTAATACCAATGCTTGTGTGTGTATTGCTTAGTTTATAAAATTAGGAATCTGAATAGCAAAAGGGTGTCTCTTTTGATCCAGACTCAAATTTCTCTCTACTCACCTCCTATGACCTTTGATTATAACTGTGCTGTCTTTTCATAGGTTAAAGAGAGAACAAAGGAAAAGTTCAAAAGAGAAATTAAAAAGCTCAAGGAAAAGAGGAAAAAAGATAAGAACAAACATGAGGAAGATCTCAGAATGCTCAAGGAAGACCTCATCAGAATATTCAAGGAAGATCAGCAAGAGCTCAAACTACAAATCCAAGAGATGAGAAAAGATGGGTGTGCTGAAGTAAATCATCATGAGGCTTCTCCATCTCAGAGGTGAGGATTTTCTTCAGCTATGACGGTTGACTAGGATACTCGAAAGGTAATCGTAAAAAGCTAGGATGGAGCATTTTTTATTTAAAAAATCACTCTTGTGGAAAAGTGACCGTGTAGAATTCAGGCACCGTTCACCGTTCCAGGAAGACTAGACCGTTTAAATGTCGATTCTATTACACAATGTGTTATCATCATAGGTGTGAGAAAGGTATACAAGCTTAATGTGGATAGTGAATGGGCCCCATCTATAGAACTGGAAGTTTTGACCAATTCAAAATCTAAGAATATAGCTTGCACTAAATTTCCATATATGTATATGATTCAAGATTTACCAGGTTAAGATGCTCAAATATCTAGACACGTCGTAGTTCATACTACCTACCGTACATGTTCATCGTACTACGTTCAATGCCTTGTATTATAAGTGATACAAATAATCTAAATGAACATGTAGAATTTGCTTTTTCTTCTGCCATTCTTTACGAACCAAATTACACAAGTGTTTTAAGTTCTGTTGTGCAATTCATGGAAATTCAACAATCGTTCATACTGTGCATTCTAGGGTTTAGTTCATACCGTACAATCTAGGGTCTAGTACTGAATGTGTAGACAACATGTAATTTCAAATCATGAACTAAAATTCTTTTGTTATTGCTCATGTTCTTTCTCAATCAATTATCTCCTCTTAGGAGCTTCTTCTGTTTAATTATTTTATGATGTAGTCTAAAGTGCTACAAGTAGTGGCAACAGAACCCACTTTAATTAGGAAGCCGGACATGTCATAAGTGAAATAGGCATCCAAATAATAGTTTTGCCAGTAAGATGGGTCTAAGCTACTTAGAGGGAAAACATAGTTCACAGGATGGGCCACAACTTTATAACTAATGTTTTCCTTATGTGGCTTATAACATAGGAACAGTTCACTGTTGCTCTCTTATTTCGAAATTTAATGTATCTTCTGTTATGTGTTGGTGCAGATCACAACTAAGCCAATCAAAATTATTTCGACTAAAAATTGAAAATAGCATGAAGAAAACAATTTACAAAAAGGAAAATGTAGAGACCGAGGATGGTGGAGGTCGCATAAAAGTTGTCATGTATGATGGTGACAATCGAATTGCATCTGACCACCCTCTTGCTTCAGTAAGAGTTGACCTAGTTGTCATTAAAGGAGGGTTCAATGAATCTAAACCTATGCCAGTTTCTTGGTCTAAAGAGGAGTTTGAGAAAAACATTGTACAACCACGAGAAGGAATCAAAAGGCTAGTGGAAAATGGTACATTTGATCTGGTTGATGGGAGTTGTGATCATGAAGGTGCCATTATTATGGATAATTCGCAACAAAGGGAAGTTAAGTTTGGAGTAATGATCGCAGTGCCTACAGAAACAAGAGTTCTTGAAGGAGTATCAAATCCTTTCAAAGTGCAGGAAGGAAAGACAAAAAGTAATGGTCTTTTCTTTGAATATTCTATCAGTTACTTTAATCTCAGTATCAAAACATGGTTTACTTTTTTGACATGAGATATGTTACACAATCTACTCTCATATATAGGAGCATGCTTGATACCACAGTTTTCTTTGCTACTTTATTGTCTCGAAACTGATTACAACTTTGATTGAGGGAATGATGAAAACCTTCTGTCATTGTCTTCCTTTATTTATCTTGTTTACACTAGTCCAAGGGCAAATTGTTTTCATTTCAGAGTCAGAGCCAAACAAAAAGCGTAAAAAATCTTCTGCAGCTCCAACCGGAAAACTGGTAGAGCCAACCAGCAACAACGAAACACAACATGGTAAAGGCCAAAAATTATTGTTTAGTTCTCTAACCCCCCCACACACACACACACACCAAGTGTATTGATTTATATCAAGTTATCAACATGACTGGTTTATGTCTCACCAACAGACCAAGGTCCAGTTAGTACAGATGTGCAACATTGTTTTCCACCACCTGTCATTCAAGACGTATTGCAGAAAGCAGGTAACAAGTCAGTGCTCGAAGCCTCCATTACCACCAAATGAGTAAACGTAAATGATTGCAGATGATAAGACTCTGCTACTGTTTGCCCTTTTCTATATGTGATATGTATCCTCATGTCTAAGAACTGTGTTTGGTAATGTAAATCCATTTTATGTAGTTTCACTGCCTCGAAACTTCCAAGACCGTGGAAATAATACAGAATTTCTGACTGATGGTAGTCCAGAGGATAATCGACCAGCTACTGCGCCGCTGATGGTTGAGGAAAATGGTGAAGCCTTCTGCCTCGGTCTTCCTTTATCTCATTTACACTAATTAATGTGCAAATGGTTTCTTTTCACATTCAGGGCAAGCCCTAAACGGCAACGGCCAACAATCTTGTCAACAAATTCCAACACAAATCTCGTGGCTGCCAACCAGTACCCACTCTATGCAACATGGTAAATGCTATAAGCCTATAAGTTATTGTCTATTTCTCTGTTATCCCTGTAAAGTAAATAAACATGACTGGTCTTTGGCTTGCCAACAGGCCAAGACTATAGTTTGCCATCAACTAGCATTCAAAACCCATTCCAGGCAGCAGGTAACCGTTAGTGCTTGAAGCCTCTACCACCAAATGAATGAATGTTACAGATGATGATACTTTGTGTTCACTTGCAGGATATTGTGGACAAGTCCAGTACACTAGTTTTCCTGATGCAAGTTATCAACTTGCATTTCCAGACCTTTATGGATCGTTTAATGATTTTCGCGAGGTAATGGTGATATGCATTGAAGAGTTACTATTCTGTACAAGTTTCTGGTTTCTAGTTCAACAAAAGTATGTATTAGATTCCACTCGTCTAGTTACCATCGTTTTCATATATACAAAAGGGTGTGTACAACAGACCATTATGCCCAAACTTTTCTACAACACATTATGACGTTACCAAACACATGAAATGGTTTTCAATTTTCGGTTTGTTTGGCTACATTACCATTTCTCTAAGTGTTCGTTAGCATTTCACCTGCCATGGGTATTGGGATTGTAAATTGTTTTTTGACAACTTCTTTTTTACTTTATTCAGTGGACTTCCACCCCCGCTGAATTGGGACATCCATCACAAAGCATAGGGGAGGTATATGTTCAAGATGTACCTAATTTAAATGTCCGGGCACAAATTCAAGAGACCTGTAAGTTCAAATTAGAGGCAAATATTGCTTGTCTTCAACTTAAATAATCATTCTTATAGCATATGCATTTGTTCGTTCAATAGGTTGCTTTATATTTATTAATTTTCATATGAATAAGTTTACCTTATACTTTACTCCATTCCTAAACTTGCTCCCTGGCCGTACATATTCATTCTAGCAATTACCTTGTATTTTTGTAACATATCACTCTCATTGATTCCTGAGTAAAGCCCGCTAAGTTGTTGGACACATGTGTCAGTTATCTTTTTTCCCTCACCCAACTGTGTTTCAACAGAAAGGGACTATGGAAGCATGTGATACATGAATGCACATGCAAGAAAAATGGCAAAATGAATCAAAGAAGAGGTTAACTGGGCCACTATTCGCTGTTTCTCTCTTTCAAAAACTGTTTGTTGTGAACGTCAGTGGCACAATTACTAAACTTATGTACTTATAAAATTGATAGGTGGTGATCGTACACAAAACTAAAAATATGCTCACAACTAAATTTTTTAATTTTGAACTCCCAATTTGACGTAATGTTAAATAACTATATGCTCTTTGTATATTCTCAACATTTATTTTTTGTTTCAATATATTTTCCAATATTCATGGGCTACAGGATAAAAGATGAAGCACATTTGTGGAAAATAATCAAACGGGCTTGTGCCAAGCTAAACTGTGGCTATCTTGTGCAACTGTTGTGTAGATGGGTCATTTATATGTGGTCGAGTACTACTTCGATGGGATAAGCCTCATATGGAGCTCAAGAAACACTGGAATTTTCTTGATCAGCTCATGCCGCTGTATAGCACACAGTCAAGGTTTTATGGAGAAAGTTCCCCTAGTGCGAGTCTCATGGATAAAGCCCGTAAGTTACTGGCCAGTATTTCATCAGGCGGTTCTATTTTGAAGATGGTTGCCAATTTTACAAGTCAAGCCATACAAACTCCTCAGAGGAGAGGCGTTCTCATTCGGCCCATGGAGCCATATGATTCAGATAATGGGTGCGTTTGTTAATCCAAGACTTCCTCTCTTTTCTCAAAAGAAGCTTTAATTACTTATGTTGGAATTCAATAGGATCACATTGGCCAGTTGTCAGTCATGACAACCATCTAACTAACTGTTATTCATCTGCCCAACATTTTCAGGCCACCAGCTAAGAAGCAAAAGAATGCCAAGTATCAATTGCGATTTGTCAATAGGGTGTGCAATGTCTACTTCACACAGGAACAAATCAAATCAGAGGATGGAAATCCTTTAAAGGTAGCTTTGTATGATGAGAACAATTTCGTAGTCACGTCTGGTCCCCTGTCCTCAGCTTTTGTGGAGTTCAGACTAGTTCATGGTGATTTCAATGCCGAAGATCAAAGTTATTGGACATCAGAGGACTTTAGTGCCTGCCTAGTGCATCCACAATCTTTAAAAGAATCGCCAGCCTTGGGAGGTGATTGTGTCTCGGCACTGACTGACGGAGTGGCGGACCTTGGTAATGTCTATTTCCATACTTCCTCCTTCCATGCCAGAACTGGAAAATTCAAGATGGGTGTTGAGATTAAAAATGTAAGAGAAGAGGGTGTTCAAGAAGGAATCACTGGACCATTTATTGTGATGATTCGCCTAGAGGAAGGTACAATTTCTTTCATTAATCTTCTTGTCGAACCAAGGTGATTGTGTCCTTAAATGATTTTTTCATGAAGTAGTAAGTAAAGATTTAGACCAAGTAAGATATTTAACGAAATGCTAATGTACACTTCTGAGAAAGAATAAATAATATACTGAGTAATCTCGGCAGCCCACTTGTATTCAAGTTAGTGTATTACAACTTTGGTGCTTTGTATCGGAGGGTTACTACTTCCACTTGTATTCAAGGATCAGTAAATCTTTGCTGATGTCTGGTGCTTTGTATCGGAGGTTTGCCAATTATCAAATATAAATGTCGCCTCAAACCATCCAGTATTCCAAAATTTCTTGTGGTTTTATGTAGCTCCAAGTGACATACCGTTACTTATTTATACTTTTATAGAATCAAGCTGCCATCAGACCACACCTCACGAAGCAGACAAGGACAACGAGTGGTATAGCCGATATTCAGTCGACGACTTTGCGCAGCGGATGCGGAAGCCGCGGCTGGTGTGGACGCCGCAGCTGCACAAGCGGTTCGTGGAGGTGGTGGCGCACCTGGGGATCAAGAGCGCCGTGCCGAGGACCATCATTCAGCTGATGAACAAGGACAATGGCAACTCGGCGGAATCGGCAGGGGCGCAGCTGATGGACGTGAAGGGGCTCACACGCGAGAACGTCGCCAGACACCTGCAGAAGTACCGCCTCTACCTCAAGCGGGTGCAGGGCCTCTCTCATGATGGGCCCACACCTGACGACCACCTCTTCGCCTCCACCCCGGTGCCGCACAGCTTCTGGAAACCCCAGGTGCCCCACGCCCCGACCCTCTACCAGCAGCAGCACAGTGGCCACGCCGTCTATAATGGCTGCGGCGGTCAGGAGCAAAAAGAAGAAGATCCTTCCAACTCAGGCTTGCAACGTGCTGAAGCGACACCGCAACCTTCCCTTTCCTGACCAAATTTTAGTTTACCTACATCATTCATCCATCCATCTATGGCATGAGTACTACTGTATCTAGCTGGCATGGAAATTCTGGATAAAGATCTCGTGAACAAATAAAATCCAGGGAGACAGAGATGGATCTACAAGTGGTCTATGTCGCCGTTAATTTACTAGTGATGGCTTCGTTTCACTTATCAGTGTTGGACGTGTAGGCTATGTTGCCGTTAATTTTGACCATGTCTTTCTTTCCTTTGGTCGCTGTTGAGTGTGGTCTTCAGTCTCGCATGTCCCATTTCTGAGTTTATTTTATTTCTTGTTTTCTGTCGAAAGTCCTATTCTGACCCCAATATCAAATGCACCCTGATGAACATTAAAATCAAAAAAATAGTAAAAAAGATAAAAAAAGTTAATGAAATTGAAAAAATGTTCACAAACTTTGAAAAATACTTCCGAGATTCAAAAAAGTTCGCACCTTTGTGAATGACTTGAATAAACTTCAATAAAGTTCATTGATCGAAAATTTTAGAAGTACTTCTGGGATTCAAATAAGTTCGCATCCGGAAGTTCAGTAAAGTTCATTGATTGAAAATTTTCACGGATTTATTAAATTTCATAGATTAAAGTTTTATCGGTTCGACATAGTAAATTTGGAAAAAAATTGGATTTGAAAAATGTACCCAAATTTTGAAACAACCATGATTTTGCCATAAAAGTTCACAAAAATGTAAAACCCGCTTGCCAATTTAAAAAATATTTATTATTTTCAGAAAAGAGCTCGGTTTTAAGAACAGTATATGAATTTAAGAAAAATAAAAAATCGAAAAGTTCATCCACTTAAAACAAATACACGAATTATAAAAAGTTTATGAATTTGCAAAAACTTCACTAATCTGGAAAACTACATGAAATGTTATAAAATTCCCTAAGCCAATGAATTACATAATTTTTCAAAAAGTATTAGTCTAAAATGGTTTACAATAATAATGAACAAAATTATAAGAAGCAAGAAAAACGTACCAACATAAAAAAAGCCTAAAAAACTAATAATAGCCGGTAATAAACCACAGAAAAAGTTGTGAACGAACCCGTACATTTTCTATCGATGCAACGGGCCCCTTTTTCCATTTTGCCTTCACTGCCGCAACGGGCGCTAAATAAGACTCTCCGACATGCCGGGTTTAATATGATCGGTGCCTCCTATTCCACCCCCAGCACCTCCACTGCATACATGGCCCAACTCACTCTTCCATAACCGGTTTTTTTGGTTATTTTCTTCTTTCCTTTTTCACTCTTATTTTCCGTATTATTTTTTAACAAATTTCATGATCATTTTCTGAAGAACCTTTTTTTCCATATCCAATGAATTTTTTTTTAAACTCAAGATACAACTTTTTTGAGGTTGAATTCCTTTCATCAAATAGAAAAAGCGCTCTTGTTTTCCGTAATTTGCAACATTGTTTTTAATGGATGAACATTTTATGATTCAGGAACATTTCTTAAAATTATAGTACAGAGAAAAATTTAGAACATTTATTGAATCGTGAACTGTTTTGAAACCATCACATTTGTCAAGTTTATGAACAGTTTATTGAAATTGTAAACATTTTGAAATTTGCGTAGATTTTTTCAAATGCATGAAAATTTGCTATAATATTGAGCAATATCTTTTGTAAATCCGTGAATAAAACGTCTTCCATATTTAAAATATGTCACGGGTATTTTTGCTTTATCATGAACATTTTTTTTATCAGTGCCCATTTATCATTTCCCAATCATTTTTGGAGACAAGAATTTTGTATTGAATTCACAAACACTTTTTTTTTACAATTTGCAACAGTTTAGAAATACTGAATTATTTTTAAAAAGTAAATAACTTTTTTTTGAGACATGAGCCGGCCCATGAGGTCGAGCGGGTCAGAGGGGGGGTGCTAGAAAATCCTGTTTGCCAGTCGGTGCGTCAAACTGTCGACCAAAACACATAACTAGTCAAATGGGCCGGCCGAGTTTACCACAACTAGCAATCCGGTTTTCGGAACCCTCTAGAAGGTTCCCTGACCCCCTATTTTTCATTCTTTTACCGGTTTTCTGTGTCTTTTTTCTTTTTCCCGTTTTTCTGTTTCTGTTCCTTTTTCCCGTTTTTCTGTTTCTGTTCCTTTTTCCTTTTTCCCGTTTTTCTGTCTCTGTTCCTTTTTCTTCTTTCTTTTTGTTTCTTCTTTTTGTTTTCTGTTTATTTATCTTCTTTTTTCGTTTTTTGTTCAAGGTTATTTATCTTTTAAAAACAAAGATTATGTTAGAAAACTGTTCTTTAAATTTTAGAAAATGTTCTTGCTTTCAAAAGCATTCGTAATATCGAAATATGGTCGTTTTTTAAAAATTCATAATTCAAAAAAGTACAGGAATTAAAAAATGTTCTTGTTTTCCAAAAATGTTCTGAACGCTTTTGTTAAAAAAGTTCACATTTTTTCACAAAAATATTGCGTGCCTCATAAAATGTTTCGTTTTTCAAAAACAATTGCTAATTTATAACATGTTCACGTTTCCATTTTTACAGGAGTTTAGAAATTATTCAATTTCAATATTTTGTTCACAAATGTCAAAAAATGTTCTTGTTTTCGAATTTTATTCGGAAGTTTCAAAATATTTTTGCGTTTCCAATTTTTGTTTAGCACTTTCGAAAATGGTTCCTGATTTTCAAAAAAATAATCAGTTCTAAAATTTAGGTTGCAAATTTCGTGATCTTTTGCGTTTCATAGATCACTTCATTATTTTCAAAAAGATTATGCTTTTGAAAGTCCAGAAGTTATTCGGATCTGTGCTACAGGTTAGTTCTTCATGTTTGTCACTAGCTCAAACGGCAGTACCATGTTTGTGTATAGCATGAGGTCCTGGGTTTGAATTTCTGCGAGGGCGTCCTTTTTTTTTTAGTTACAGTGTGCTATCGTTAGCCATATGCATGAGCCGGCCCAGTTGTAGACCAGCCTGTGCGAAACCATGTATGTTTGCCGCAGAGAGCGGCATATAGGAGGTCTCGTGCGTTTCGCTAAAAAAAAGCAGGTCTCGTGCATGCGTTCCTGCCTTTTGGTACATAGGTCGCCATATTGGATGTCCGCTCTTTGCGGCAAGAAGTCGTCCAACCGCACAGGGGCTGTCTACTTGGGCTGGCCCATTGCGATGCGCAGTGGAGTGAGGGTAAAAAAACGCAAAAAAATGGTTTGCATTTCCCTGGATTCGTACCTGCACGACACGCTGGTGTGCGTTCGAGGAAAGCTGGCGTCAATGAAGTGCTCTTGCGGCAGATATGCATCATGAAACTAAAAGAACATGGAACTATCGAACTTTAATCTTATGGATAAAATCATGAACAAATATGTAAACTTATGATTTTTTATTAAATATACTAAAATGGTGAACTCATTTTGAATTCCCGCACTTTTTCCAGAAACGTGAACTTTTTTACTTTTGAACAAAATTTGAAACCAGGAACAAATTTTTGACAAAATTTGTTTCTGAAAGCTCAAACACTTTCAAAATAATTCGAAAAATATGGAATTCCCGAGAATTGCGAATCTTTGATGAATACGTGCACAAACTATTGAAAAACCGGACATTTTGTGAAAACCTTGAACATTGTTTATAAAACGTGAATAATTTCTCAAACTTCAAACAATTTTTTGTAATCAGATTTTTTTAAAACGCGATTAAAACATGAAAGATTTTTAACATTTTTAAAATTTATGAACAAATGTTGAAAAGTAGAACTAATTTTGAAACAAAGATTTTTGAAAGCACAAACATTTAGAAAATTTGAGAACAAAATTTGAAACAGAGAATAATCTGAAAATCTCAAACAACTTTGAAAACGCGAACATCTTTTTAATACTTGAACAATTTTTTTGAAAACCGGAACATTTCTTGAAACTTTGAACATTTGTGGCGAAATGCGAAGAATTATTTAAAATACAGAAATTTTATTAGATGGAGAAAAATTATAATTAATTTTTTCATTTGTAAAATTCTGATATGAAAAAAAGAGGAACAGAAAAATAAAAAAGAAACCGAAAAAACGAAAAGAACTTGAAAAACAGAAAATAAAAAAAATAAAAAGTAAAGAGAGAGAGAAAAAAAAGAAAATAGAAATAATGAAAATAAAAAACGAAAAAGAAACAGAAGAAAAAGTTCAGGAACCTCGTAGAAGGTTTCCAAAACCAGAAACAACTGGCTGGGAACCAGCAAGAAGGTTCCCAAACCCAGAATCATTGAAGCATTTCATGGGCCGGCCCACCCTCTAATGCGCTCGTCGTTCTCCTGTGCATGGCCCCGACAAATTGCCGCTGCGAGCGGCAAATAGGGTTTTGCATATAGGAGCCCCTGAGATAATCAACCGATGCATCATCGATGGGCCACTCGTCCGCTCAGTTCCCTTATTCCATCAGGAGCCTAGTGCGGACGTCGTATTCACATAGTCATGCTACTAATGGCTAGCAGACACCTGCATAAACCTCAACAAAGAAAAGCAGATGCATGCAAACTTGCAAACTGGTTATGTAAAAATCAAAACCATTACAAAGTGTTATTTGTTAGTGAAGTATATCTTTTTATGTCCATGAAAGCAGCAAAAAGGTTAAAATGTCAGCCCAGTTGGGTGATCCTTTAAAATAACATTGCTTTTGAGCAGTAGTTTAATTTGGGAAGACACACTAATTAAACTGATAATACCTCCTCTTCTCTTAACCCCTTTTAGTTAGTTAGTGTCTCGCAGCACGTCGAGTGTGAGTGGACATCTGTAGATGGGTGCCTAAGGTGAGATGGGATTGATAATGTTGCTGTCTGCCATCATCTGTTTTCGTTTCGGATGAGGTTGGTTTGCTGGCACATGGAGCTGAATGATCAAAAACTAGTGCAAGGGCGGGCTCACATCACATGGTGCGTGGTCCTTGCAGGAGCACTCACTGTGTCCCCAACTGGTTACACAATGGAATGATAGTACATTGAAGCAGGCTCCATGCATATTATTTCTCTCTCTTTGTTTGTTGAGAAACGTTGGCTTGCTTGTTGGTATCTATCTTCAACCGATCGACTGATAGTTGTGATCATTGTGTCCAGAGATTCCAGACAGGCAGTTCATTGCCTTGTTGCTGCATCATCAGCCTTGTCTATTAGAATCTGGCATTTTGTAGTGCCTGTGGGTTCAGCTTGTCTATCTGGACTAGTAGTGCAAGTGCGGGTGGATCTTTTATTGTGCACATGGATCTTTTATTGGCTCTATTATTGTGCACATGGATCTTTTATCTAGCATTACTACTACTACTACATTGGCAGTATATCTTTCTAGCTGGACTACCTGTGATCATGACTAGGAGCTAGGGCATTACCTAGAACTGGATGACTAGCTAATCTGTGCGACTCTGCCCGGGGTCTGGACTGTGATACTAATTAATTATTATTAGCCTTTTTTGCAGGGAATTATGATTGGCTTTGCATCTACATGGATCCAGTAGGGAATTATGATTGGCTTTGCATCTACATGGATCCTGTCCTATATTGTTTCCTGTCATTGTCAGTGTCTGCATCGATCTAGCCTAGCTTTCGGGTGTGAACTTCTGACAAACGACGGTACAAGTATATTCTTGTATTATCCCTTCGTTCTATACTTACGGGCACTTGTAATCCTAAACTACTTAAGATAAGGACCTAGCAAGCGAGGACTTCTCAGTGGAGCTGGCCTTTTAATACTTTCATTAGCCTGTTGCGGAAGTACCATTGGCACTAGTTTAAGGCCGATCGAGCTTGATTATGCCTAACCTTTTAAGCAAGTCCATGGCGAGCTAGGTGATCCACTGGTTGTTAATTTGTCAGTACTACCAACTAATATGTCAGGCATATCAGTAAGCCTAACCGATCAAATAAGTGGATCAAATGTTTGGTTGGTCGATAGCGGGATCAGATCGATCGAACTGGTATGCGGGTCGATACGGGTGTATGTTGAACGAGACACGGGCACAGGCCTACAGCCACACGTATGCATGTATGCACTTGACAAATGACAAGTTGCAAGTCGAGCAGGCACCTACACAATGGAATGATGGATCCAAAGTACAGTCTGATCTACATTCAAGCAGACTCCATGCATATAGTTTCTCTCTTTTTCTGGTTGAGAAACGTGGGCTTGCTTTATTGGCATCTTGAACTGATTGGTAGCACTAGTTCTTATCATTGTGTCCAGAGCTGGGCATAGATTCCAGACAGGTAGGGCATGGAATGGATATATCTGCCAATCTGCCACATTTTCTAGTGCCTAGTGGTTCACCCTCTCTATCTGGTCCAGTGCAAGTGTGGGTGCCGACATGTAGCCACGGGCAACAAATAATCAATTAATCATGTGCTGCTTCTCTTTGATTCTCCATTAATTGTAGGTATGTATGTATGTACCGCTCATTATCCGAAGGCATTGCACACGATTCAGGATTCAGAGAATGATTGGCTCTGTCTGCTATTGTGCATATCTAACATTCCAGTTGCTCTTCGGAAGAAGAACATATATGCCAGCTGCCAACATATCTTTCTAGCTGGCCTGATCACAAATTATTTCTTTTCTATCATCATGGATTTATGCGCAAAAAAAGATAATTAGGGATCCATTTCACCGAAACGAAACCAAATGTTCAAACAAGATTAATTCAGAAGCACAACATTTTGATCTCGTGAGGTGCTTCTGAATTAATCTTGGATCCCACTATTAGCACCGGCAGTAACACGTGGGTGTAGCGGCGTCCATCTCCCTCCTCCTCCAACGGCAGTGCGCAACGGGTTGGCGGTGGCCAGGAGATCTCCGACGGCCGTTTGCGGATGAGATTTTGGCTGCGATGAGATCTGATCTGGGCCCGAGGGGTTTAGATCGAGATCCACTGCGGCTGCGCCTCGTCTCGACAACAGCAAGAGGAGATCCCTCTGGGTAATCTTCGCGGCACGAGGACGTCCGGGTCTCTTGGCCCGGGCATGGTGGTGGTGGCTGCCTTCTCCACCGAAGGCGATTGGCCAGGCTGGTAGTGACGAATCTTGGATCCCACTATTAGCACCGGCGGCGAGTTGGGGAGACATAGTCGCCGGTGAAAACCAAGCCGACTCCGGTCATGGCGGGCGATGGCGGCGTCTATGTCGTTACCTTGATGAAGGCATCATCTAGAAACTATAGTCAACCAGCTCGTGCCGCTCCGGGAGAAATTCTAAGATCTCCGGATCGGACGATGATGGCGCTGCAGTGTCGTGTTCTCTATTGGGGGCATCGTTTGTGGAGCGACACCGGATGGAAGAGGCGTATGGTAGTGTGGCGTGCCTTCTCTCGCGTCGACGACGGCGGGTCTCGGCGGCATGGAGCAGCGGGGTCTCGCCGGTGGGCGTGTGATGATGGACGAGCGCAGGATGGTGGCGTTGTCTGGCGTGGTTGTGGCGTCGACAGCAGCTAGACTGGGCAAAGTGGATGCGACAGTAAAGCACCGAAGATGGATTGGTGGCAGGTGGCCGCGGCGACCTCATACCCGGCAGGCGTCCTGGTTGAGGAATGCGTCGGACTGGTGGGTGCCCCATACCCGGCAGGAGTCCTGGTTGGGACCTCAGGTCTTAGATGTTAGGTTTGGCTGCGAGGTCTGTTTGGTATTAGGCTCAGACTATCAGGATCCCTTCATCAACTGGATAGGAGTAGCGACATATGTTGCTTAAGGCGGTGGCTTTAGTTTTACTGTTGTATGACTTTATAAGGTCTTGTGAATAATTAATAAAGTGGCTGCATGCATCGTCCAGATGCAGAGGCAGGGGGTCCTCCTCTTTTTCTAAAAATAAAGGTGCATATAGTACATATGATGCTGCGACTGGGAATGAATTAGTAAGCCTAGTGTGTAGAATTGGATGAGTGTTGTGCTTCTGGACTGAGGTGGTAGAGTACTAATTGATTGTGGCTTGCATTCCGAGTCCTATTTTTCTCTTTGTTGTCACTGTTAGTCTCTGCGCGTCTGGTACATATATTTTCCGGATGTGAACATTTGACAAACGGTGGTAGGAGAGGAGGATGAGTAGTATGTAGTAGTGTATATTTTTGTATCAACCTTTAGTTCTAGTATACGGGAATATAAGACTGACAAAAATAACATGCTATAGCGTTGCTAATAGCACAATATAGCGTGTAGACAATTGTCTCGCTAAATAAATAATTGTATAGCAATAGCATAATTTAAGGGACGGCGCTATTTTATATAGTACGCTATTTTCCCCCTTGAAATATTGTAATCTTGGAGTAAATTGCCGAAAACCACCAGAATTGCATCGCTCAGTGACTAAAACCAACGTTTTCATAAAAGTTTGTTGTTGTCTACTCTTTTGATGACAATTATATGCAGTTTGCAGTGTGTATATTTGTTGTTGTTCTGCACCTATATGCTCTTGTTCCTACCTGACTTGGCCAACATATGTTGTCAAGCTTCATTGATTAACCTCTTTGACAGACCCGGAATGTTTTGTCCATGGCAAATTGTTGAAAACATATCAAGTCAATTGCAAATGTCACAACACATCCATCCCAAGAGTTGACAACAACACATACACAGTGTAAATGTCACAACACATTTATTCCAAGAGTGGACAAAAACATATATACACTGCAAATGTCTTAAAGATTTCATTTACACATACATCATATTTGTTTACAACATATATCACATGCTATTATGAGACTAAAATTCAGAAGAAAAATAAAACAAGATCCGCCTTTGTTTAGTTTTTACAACTCAAGTCACACAACAAACATTTACTGAGCCTTGATGATTGACTTAGCGCAGAGAGCAATGAGTAGAGTAACACAACAGCGGTGAGATGCTTGGTCGAAGTCAAAAGATGTATGGGCAACATGTGTAGTATGCCGGTGGCGCCGTGAGTGGGGGCCTAGGAGCATCGCCTGGACGGCAAGGACATGCGGCTAGGGTGGTGCCACGATCTGGGCCACTAACAAACATGATCGTAGCCGTCGGGAATAGAACGCCACGAGCAGGATATTTGCGCCCGGTGTCGATAAGCACACGCCGTGGCTAGATGTGGCGAGTAGCTAGGGGAGGGTTACAAGCCGGGCCACCCATGAACGTGACCATTGCCGGAGGGGATGGAGCATGTCGAGCAGAGGAGTTACACCTTGGTGTTGAGGAGCACTCCGGTGGCGATGTGGGAGCAACCAAGATGGATCACACCGGCTGCAGGAGTTGGGCGCATTGGAGAGGATGATATCATAGTACCAAATCATCATCTAAAAGTTTACTCGTGCTCTTTGACCACTCTTTCAGTTGTGGCTGATTAGATTACACATCAATTGTTTATGACAAAATTGAGACTTAGACTATGGTGATGTCAATTTAATTATTAATGACTTATGTGTGACACTCGTCTATTATACAAAACATTTTCACTTTCACAACTCATTTTTAGTTAAAATGCAAACTAGCTTTTCTAGTCCATTCAACCCCGTCTCTACATTCATAGTGAGTATTCTTTATCACTTATCCGACAACATTAACCACATAGTTGCATTGGTAAAATTAATATAAAATTTATTGTTATACCCAAACTACATTATTATAAACACAACAACTCTTAAATATAGTTCTATTTTGTCGGAAAATTATGTTATCTAAAAAATAAGTATTTAATTATTATTTTAATTGAATTAATTATAAATGCAACGCAAGTACAAGATATGAGAAACATCCATATCAAATTATTTTGGCCTTTCTTTTTGTATTAAATCATGTATGTATGTATGTATATATATATATATATATATATATATATATATATATATATATATATATATATATATATATAGGGAAAATCCATCCTACCACCTGGGGGTAGTTACCCACATGTCTCATATATATAAACATATTTTATAGAATGATCTACAATGCACAAGTCTAAATAATACTGTAATAGATATTAATAGATTTGGTAGCTAAATTTGAACTAATATAAAATTATAGGATGTATGAGATGTCAACAAGTCGTCGGTGTTTGAGTTACTTCTCACCCTTACTATCTGGTATTGTTCGTTCTTATTCTTTCATGATCTACTCGTCTGTGTCTCCTGACCAATATAACCCCACTAATCGAAGCATAATAATTGATACGTCTCCAACGTATTTATAATTTTCGATTGTTCCATGCTATTATATTATCCATCTTGGATGCTTTATATGCTATTTTATATGATTTTTGGGACTAACCTACTAACCTAGAGCCCAGTGCCAGTTTCTGTTTTCCCCCTTGTTTTTGAGTTTTACAGAAAAAGAATATCAAATGGGGTCCAAATGATCTGAAAATTTATGATGTTTTTTTATGGACCATAAGAAGCCCCCGAAGCAAAAGAGTTGCGCCAGAAGAGCTACGAGGCCTGCACAAGGGTGGAGGGCGCCCCCCCCCCCAGGGCGTGCCCTCCGGTCTTGTGGGCTCCTCGTGGACCCCCCCTGACTTGTTCTCGACGACAAAAGATTATATAAATATTGAAACCCCCAGAAATAAACCTAGATCAGGAGTTCCGCCGCCGCAAGCCTCTGTAGCCACGTAAAAAACTCTCGGGACCCTGTTCCGGCACCCTGCCGGAGGGGGATTCATCACCGGTGGCTATCTTCATCATCCCGACAGTCTCCATGACGAGGAGGGAGTAGTTCACCCTCGGGGCTGAGTGTATGTACCAGTAGCTATGTGTTTGATCTCTCTCTCTCTCTCTCTCTCTCTCTCTCTCTCTCTTGTGCTCTTGATTTGGCACGATCTTGATGTACCGCGAGCTTTGTTATTATAGTTGGATCTTATGATGTTTCTCCCCCTCTACCTTCTTGTAATGGATTGAGTTTTCCCTTTGAAGTTATCTTATCGTATTGAGTCTTTAAGGATTTGAGAACACTTGATATATGTCTTGCATGTGCTTATCTGTGGTGACAATGAGATATTCACATGATCCTCTTGATTTATGTTTTGGTGATCAACTTGCGGGTTCTGTGACCTTGTGAACTTATGCATAGGGGTTGGCACACGTTTTCGTCTTTACTCTCCAAAAGAAACTTTGGGGCACTCTATGAAGTTCTTTGTGTTTGTTTGCATAAATGGATCTGTGATTGTGTGATGCATATCGTATAATCAAACCCGCGGATACTTGTGGTGACATTAGAGTTTTGGTTGATGTGTGTCTTAAGGTGTTATTTTAGTACGAACTCTAGGGCTGTTTGCGGCAGTTATAGGAATTGCCCAATAGATCGATCAGAAAGAATAACTTTGAGGTGGTTTCGTACCCTACAATAATCTCTTCATTTGTTCTCTGCTATTAGTGACTTTGGAGTGACTCTTTGTTGCACGTTGAGGGATTGTTATATGATCCAATTATGTTATCATTGTTGAGAGAACTTGCACTAGTGAAAGTATGAACCCTAGGCCTTGCAATTCCATTTTCGCTCACTTTTGTTACTTGCTACCTTGCTGTTTCTTATATTTCCAGATTACAAAAACCTATATCTACCATCCATATTACGCTTGTATCACCATCTCTTCGCCGAACTAGTGCACCTATACAATTTACCATTGTATTGGGTGTGTTGGGGACATAAGAGACCCTTTGTTATTTGGTTGCAGGGTTGTTTGAGAGAGACCATCTTCATCCTACGCTTCCCATGGATTGATAAACCTTAGGTCATCCACTTGAGGGAAATTTGCTATTGTCCTACAGAACTCTGCGCTTGGAGGCCCAACACGAGTCTACAAGAAGAAGGTCGCGTCTGGAAGCCAATATTGTAGAAATAGTCACTGTAAAGAAGAAGAATTGCATCTTTTCCTTTCCCTCACGCATGGGCGACTAGGGCAAAGTTCTCCTTCCTTCCAAGCTTCATCAACCAGCTCGTGGATTCTCCTCCCCTCTGCTTGCCGTTCCGATGGCTAGAGTCTAGGAGGGGAATCTTGGTGCCTCTGCTCCAATGAGTAGTGTAGGTTAGGGTCTTTTAGCTATCACAGAGGCGGCGCTCATGCATATGGTGGCGATTCATATTTGAGTTAGTCTTCGGGCTTCAGCCCACCTAGAATATGTCTATAAGAACAAAGTTGGCGGAACTCTGGTGTAGATTCCTTCCGTCTCCTTGAGGTGGCAAGGTTAGGGTTTCTCGTCATACATGCGCAATGACGAGATTTGGTGTCAGACTCTTCAGACCGATTCAAGGGCTCAATGGTGACACTGACAGCTCTAGGCAACTAGTCCTTAGGGGCACATGCACAAATACTTCTTGGCTATCACTGACAAGGTCATGCCAGCTCAAGTATGGGGGCGGATGTAGCGGCACGTCTATGTCTCGTTCTGATGGCGGCAATGGCCATCTCGTAGTCCAGGAACCTTGATATATTTTTATTATGTTTGAGATGCTTTGTGATTCTGGTGAACTTCTATAATAGATTAGTGTCTTTTCACAAAACAAATAGTCTATGTAAAATTGCTAATTTTAACCAAGTCAAAAGACTTACCATTTTCATTGATTAAGGGAGAAGATTTGGCGAACGGTGGTAGGAGGAGATGAAGAGTAGTAGTGGTAGCGTATATTCTTGTATTATCCTTCCGTTCTTTCTTCATAAGTTAAAACAAGGACCTAAGCTAGGAGGACTTGTGAGTGGACCTGGCAATTTAGTACTCACATTGCTCAGTTGCTGCAGTACCATTAGTGCCAGTGCGGGGGCGAGGGGGGAAGGCAGGAGTAGTGGGTATATGCTACGGACTGGTCCCCGGTGTTGTTGACACGCTGCATGGGCGGTGGGGCAGACAAGGCTTTGGTGGGCTCGGCGCTCCGCTGCAGACGACTTGTAGTTCCCAACGGCTGGACGGAAACCTGGCGGCAGGAGCGAGAAAAGGGTGGCGCGCAGTTAGTCCTCCAGGATTCCTTGATCGGAAAAGCGGCTATAGACAGATAATGGATTTAGGGACGGACGAGGATAAGTGTCGTGGGTAAGTAATGGAAGAAGCGATTGGATTACTAGTTTACTAATATATGCTTTATTGAAAAAAAAATATTTAAAACAATTTTCAAATCCGACGGCGAGAAAGAATTAAAAGTGGAATTACACAAAATTACAACTCGTAACTCGCCAATCACCGTAAAAGAGCTCCCTATATGTGACACTCATCTAATTATACAAAACATTTTTACTTTCACAACTTATTTTTAGTTAAAATGCTAACTAGCTTTTCTCTAATCCATTTCAACCCTCATCTCTAAATTCATACTGAGTATTCTTTATCACTTATCCGACAACATGAACCACATAGTTGCATTGGTAATATTGAAGTAAATTTTATTGTTATACCCAAAATTATATTATTACAAATACAACAACCCTTAAATAGAATTCTATTTTGTCCCGTAAATTATGTTATTTCAAAAAATAAGAATTTAATTACTATTTTAAAATTAATTAACTCTAAATGTAACGAAAGTACAAGATATGATAAAACAACATCCATATCGAATGATTTTGGCCTCTTTTTGTATTAAATCATGTCTATATATTTTGCATGCATGTTCCCTTTAAGTTAGTATCTATTAATATATTTATAGAATGATCTACAATGCACAAGTCTGAGTAATACTGTAATTGATATTAACAGATTTGGTAGCTAAATTTGAACTAGTATAAAATTATAGGATGCATGAGGTGTCAACAAGTCGTTGGTGTTTGAGTTATCTTCTCACCCTTAGAGCATCTCCACTCGCCCTCCTCCCCCCAACATATGCCCCCAGGGCTCTTTTTTTAGCGCCGGCGTCGTAAAAACGGCCCAGTCGCGCCCTCGGGTCCTTGTTTTTCGCCGGTTTGGGTCGAAATAACAGCCCGCGAACCCGAGCCGAACCCAGGCCCCCGGGGGCACCTGGGGACGCCGGCCGAAGCGAAAAGGCGCGTGGCCCTCTCTGTCGGCGATAGACAGGGCTTTTCCCGCTGCCCCCCCACACACACACACATATTTCCCTTCATTTTCCCATTGCTTCTCCCCTGCTGCCCCTTCTCCCGCCATTCTCCTCCCGCTCCCTGATTCGGCCGCCATCCCGCCATGCCGCCGAAGAAGTATTCAGCCCCTCACGCCGCTACCGATTCCACCTAGCCGAAGCAGTGGAAGCAGAGGGCACCGATGGCAAAACCACCGGGCCTGCCGAACGCTGAGTGGAGGGCGGAGGTTCAGCGCCGGGACACTGTCACCACCGACCGGCGGAACAGGCTCAACGCCAAGAAGGCCCGGGATGCAGCCGCAATGGGGGCAGCGGCGAAGCAGGCAGAGGCGTCTCGCGCGTGGATGATGAATCCGCTCGGCGGTCACAGCCCGCAAGCTGTGTGGAGCCAGCAGAGCGTCACGTCGCCAGCCAACTTCTCGCCGCCGCCACAGCCCTGGGGGTGCGCACCCTCGCCTGGCTACGCCGACAGCGACGCGCATGGTTGATTGAACCCCAACGTCACATTTCCACATGCCCAGCGTGCCTCACCCTTCGGTCTGAACCCCGACCAGCGCATTCCCTCGCCCGCGTTCGCCGCCGTCCAGTACCCCCCTTACAACTACTCGCCGCCGGCGTACACAGCCTCCCCAACGCCGCCTCTACGCCGTGGCACCCTACCCTTCTCGCAAGCCTCGTCGTCAGATTTCGGCAACTCCAACGCGACAGAAGTCGACATGGACGAGATCATCACGAGTGGAGGAGGAGGGGGAGGAAGAGGAGGAGGAGATGGAGCCGACGCCGGCACCGACGAGGAAAGGGAAAGAGAAGAAGCGGGGGGCTAGGACAGGCGAGCCAGGCGGGGCCCAGAGCTTTGTGACAAATCGCCGAACTTATGGCGCTTTTTTGGCTGCGGGAAAAGACAAGTTTGAATTTATGGGGCCAAAACCTAGGGGCGTGGCTGGGAACTGCATCGCCCCCAGGACGAAAAACTCGCCGGTGCAATGACCAACCCGCTATCGCCGAGTGCACTGGGGGGCCGAACCGCTGGAGATGCTCTTACTATCTGGCATTGTTCGTTCTTGTTCTTTCATGGTCTACTCTTCTATGTTTCCTGACCAACGTAACCCCACTAATCGAAACATAATAATGCATTTTCACGAGCTATTCGGGAAGCCAAATATTCTAGAAACAGTCGATGTAAAGAAGAAGAATTGCTTCTTTTCCTTTCCCTCGCGCATGGGCGACTAGGGAAAAGTTCTCCTGCCCTCCAAGCTTCATCAACCAGCTCGTGGGATTCGTCTGCCCTCTACTTGCCGTTCCGATGGCTGGAGGCTAGGAGAGGAATCTTGGTGCCTCTGCTCCGGTGAGTAGTGTAGGTTATGGTCTTTTAGTCATCACAGAGGCGGCGCGTATATTCTTGTATTATCCTTCCGTTCATTACGGGCATATACAATCTTCATAAATTAAAACTACGACCTAAGATAGGAGGACTTGTGAGTGAAGATGGTAATTTAGTAATCACATTGCCCAGTTGCTACAGTATCAGTAGTGCCAGTGCGAGGGCGAGCTTAATTATTGCCCGGTTGCAGCAGGACCAGTGGCGCTAGTTTGAGGCCGATCCAGCTTAATTATCGCTCGTAATTAACCTATCTTCTTAAGTTAATGGCGAGCTAGGTGGCCCGATCCACTTGGTGTTAACCAATAGCACAAAGACTGATCGATCAGGTTGGATCACATATTTACCGTGAGAGATCTATCAATGACTGTCTGAAATGTTGTTCTTGTGATTGGAGCTTCAATGCAGAGCGTCCATATATTTGGTTGTCTCCCAAACATTGATCGTGAATTCGATAATTGGTACAAATGCACTGCTCAACTAGTTGTGCACGATTCAGAACGCAGGAAATGATTGTGCATGTGGGGCTAATTATGACGAGTGGCCCATGATGTATACCTCGAGTACATGGGAAATTCGGAACGAGAGTATATTCTTGCCGTGTTATCCATTCGTTCAATGTATACGTACGGGTGCAACTAGCTTGTTTTCCGAAAGCTTCGTGAGCTTGGTAGACCAAGCTACTTACACCGTCAAGGATTTCAGGCCAAGCAGTATCATATCGAGATTCATGAAAATCGTTTCAAAGAAAAGATACAAACATTGTCTTTAACAACACTCATCCACTTATTAATAGTGACACGTATCAATCGACGTTTATCAAGGGTCGCTCACTCGTACAAACTTTATTGGTTGTGACAGAACCACTTATCTTCCCGTACGTGCGGGTCTCCCTGCATGCGGCTAACGCCATTTGAGGCTAGAAATGGCTTTTGTGTAGCGCTAACATAACTGTTGCAGTGGGCGATATATATCATTCAGGATGAGAGAATGTAGATGACACTTTTTTTGTGGTCGTCGGATTAGGCCGCAAGATTAGTATCGTGAAGGTGAAGAGAAGTCGGGTATAAAATAACCTCATTCATATTTGGCATCTTAAAAGCATCTACAACCAGACCTCTCATAGTTGCCTCATATGTCCGGACGGATTGCCCGGTCACTGCTCGGTCAGGTTTGTTTAACCCAAACGGATGCCTCAAACGGGCCTCAAACGTCTGGACTGACCGGCATCCTCATATCCAGCCCAAATATGGGGCGGATATGGGGTGGCTCAGGCACGCCCGGGCGCGTTCACCTGACATGCCAGGCCCACCACCGACCCCACGGATGTCCAACCCCATCGGCCTCGTCGGTCCGAAACCCTAGCTCACTCATTCTCCTCTCTTGCTCCATCCTCTCCTCTCCCCTCACCGATTCCGATCGAATCCGGCGCAATGTCGAGCTCTGGCAGTCGCTCCGATGACGAGGTGGATCCGGAGTATGAGCTTGCCTCTGCATCGCCTTGGAGCGGTCTAAGGTAGACACCGGGAGCATCTCCGGATCTGCAGCCTCGCCGCAGCCGCCGCTTCCCCATCGGCGCATCTCGGACTCCGACACAGGCCCCTCCCAACCCATGGGCAGCTCCGACAGGCGGCCAGCGCAATCGGCGCCTCCCCCACGCCGTGCCATCGCCCTGTCGGCTGCGGCTTCCCCACGCTGTCCCCTCGCCCCGCCAGCTGCTGCTCCCCCTCTTGGGCAACAGTGGGTGCTTGTGCCTGCCCTGACGGCTAGGACGCGCACGCCGGAGTCGGAGACGCGCGCCGCCCGCCGCGGGAGGCAGCGGGCAAGGGATAGGGAGGCTATGAAGAGCTCTGTCCGCCACCGGCATGAGTTACCAGCGGAGCCCGATGAGGACCAGTGGCTCCTCGAGTTAGTCTACCGCCGGTCGCTTACGACCGCGGAGACGGACGCTCGGCGGCTCTGCCGGAAGAATCCCAAGGCTCTTCAGCTTGCCATCGAGCAGTCCGAGCGGGAGGCGTTGGAGAAGGTGAAGGATGCGGCTCAGCTGGCCAAACTCAGGCGCCAGCAGGACCGGGCCGTCCAGCGCCTCAAGGGCCTCGTCATCGTCGACTCCTCCTCCTCCAACGACCACGGCTCCTCCTTCGACGAATCGGACGATACTCCACCAGCTGACGACGGGTACAGCTACGCCGGCGACTAGAAGGGGAAAGGGCCGGCCCGGAAGTGGTGAAGTTGATTCTAATTTCAAGTTTTAGATGTAGTATATATTTGTCCGTCGTTTGTGTGAACTTTGGTGGATCTTTTGGAAAACTCTATTGTGCAATTTCTATGCCCGGAGCTGATCTACGTAGTTTGATCGACGTTGCATGCGATAGTATGGATATAGGGGTTCGGATATGAGAGACACAGATGTGGTCAACGCGATTTGAGGAGTGTACGGTCACTGTTCACGGACGTGTCCGGGCGCATCCACGGATGTTTCAGGGGCCGGATTTGCCAAGTCCAGTTGTAGATGCTGTAGGCGTGAGTGGACATCCGTAGCCAGGTGTTTGCTTGAGCTGAGCTGGGATCGATGCATCTATACAAGGATTCTGTTATGGGGTGGATAATGTTCATCACCTGCTCTCGTCTTAAATTGGTTGGTTTGCTGGCACATGAACATTAACAATTAAAAACAAGTGCAAAGCCGGGCTCGCATCACATGGTGGTCCTTGCAAAAGCACTACTGTCTGTATGTGTCCCCGACTGGCTACGCAACCGAATGATGGATCTAAAGACAGTCTGATCTACATTGAAGCAGGCTCTATCATATTATTGCTCCAAAAAAAAAATTTGGTTGAGAAACGTGGGCTTGCTTGCTTTGGCATCTTGAACCGATTGGTAGTACTAGTTCTTATCATTGTTATCTCCGAGCTTGGAGCTCTGTCAATGGCGAAAGCTCAACGAGAGACTGAATTTTTTTGTGCAGCGCACTGAACTGCTGCGTTTTCTCTGATCTTTATTCACTTGCAGAACAGGAAAGACGGATCGAGGCAGCCCACACTACTGGATCGTGCCATCCCACGATCATGGGCGTGCTCGCAGCGTGAACTACGGCCTCAGGATCGCACATACCGCGTCCTCAGGCTCTGTAAAACTGAAAACCGAAAAACCTGCTAACTGAAAGAGCAAAAGTGTCGCTGCTGCTGCAGCTCAACTAACCTACAGAAACTACTCGGCCCTGGTGACCTGTCACGCTAGATTATTAGCTATAACAATCTCCCCCTAAGCTAGTCGTGACAGAAAGCCTAAACCTCAAGTGACTTCGTGGAGATGTCTGCGAGCTGACCGCCGGTGGCGATGTGCTCGACCCTGATCTTTCCCTCCTCCACGCACCTTCGAATAAAGTGGAACCGGATGTCAATGTGCTTGTTTCGGTCGTGGAAGACGGGGTTCTTGCACAGCTAGATGGCCGACTTGTTGTCGATAAGAATGGTGATGGCCCCGGCTTCCTCCATGAGCAGATCGCGCATGAGCCTGCTCAGCCAGATGCCCTGGCATGCCGCAGTCGTTGCGGCTACGTACTCAGCTTCACATGAGGACAACGCGACAATCTTATGCTTCTGCGATTGCCAAGTGATCGGCGCTCCTCCAAGGAAGAAGGAGGAAGAAGAGGTTGCCGGACGTGCTCTTGCGATCGTCTATGTTGCCGGCCATGTCTGAGTCGCTGTATCCAACGAGCTTGCCGTTGCCGCCCTTGATATACCTGCACCCATACCTGCGGGTGCCAGCGATATAGCGTAGTAGGTGCTTGACTGCGGCCAAGTGCGCTGTGGTCGGCGCCTCCATGAAGCGGCTGAGGTGTCCCACCGCGAAAGTAATGTCTGGCTGCGTGTGGGTGAGGTAGCGAAGCCCTCCGATGATTCTGCGGTAGTCCGTGGCGTCCACTCGCGATTCTGGCCCTTCCTTGCTCAGCTTGAGACGCGACTCCATGGGAACGTGTGTTGGATTGCAGTCCGTCATGCCCGCCCGCTCCAAGAGCTCGCCGGTGTACGCCGCCTGTGACAGGGTGATCTCCGTGGCTCCCTGCTTCACCTCTATGGCCATTTCACTCGGTGTCCGACGCCTTATGGTCTATGGTGACTCGGATTTGGTGGTTAATCAAGTGATGAAGGAATGAGATGTCAGAAGCCCAACCATGACTGGTTATTGCAATGGAGTAAGAAAGTTGGAAAAGAAGTTTGAGGGGTTGGAGCTTCACCATATACCCCGACTGAAAAATCAAGCTGCAGATGAATTGGCAAAGATAGGATCCAAGAGAGAGACCATCCCTAGCAATGTGTTTTTGGAACATATCCACTCGCCTTCAGTTCAAGAGGATCCCTTCACCAAAGAACCCCCACAGCCTAAAAGTGCCACAGATCCGACTGAAGTCGAAGTCCCAGCCGTGGTCGACTTGATCATGGAGGTTTTGGTTATCACTCTCGACTGGAAAAAACCATACATTGTATACATTCTTAGGAAAGAACTTCCAACGGATGAAGAAGAGGCTCGATAGATCGTCCGACGACCCAAAGCCTTTACGGTGATAAGAGGACAGTTGTTCAGAGAAAGTGTAACTGGAGTCAGCCAGAAATGCATCACACCAAAAGAAGGCCGAATGATCCTCAATGATATTCACTCGGGTACCTATCTTCACCATGCGTCCTCTCAGACCATTGTGGCCAAAGCATACCGAGCCAGATTTTACTGGCCTCATGCCAGCGAGATGGCGAAAGAAATAGTAGACAAATGTGAAGGTTGTCAGTTTTACTCCAACATGTCCCATAAGCCTGCATCAGCTCTGAAGACTATTCCACTCGTCTAGCCTTTCGCTGTCTAGGGATTGGACATGGTTGGACCTCTGAGGACCAGCAGGAGTGGGTTTACCCATGTGCTGGTAGCAGTCGACAAATTTACCAAATGGATCGAAGCCAAGCCCATTAAAAACCTTAAAGCGAGTACGACCGTGAGTTTCATCAGAGAATTAATTTTCAAATATGGTGTTCCACACAACATCATCACGGATAATGGGTCAAACTTCATTTCGATGAGTTCAGAGCCTTTTGTGCTTCCCAAGGCACGAGGGTCGATTACGCTTCAGTCGCCCATCCTCGGTCGAATGGGCAGGCTGAAAGAGCAAATGGATTGATTCTCAAAGGATTGAAACCCCGATTGATGCGTGACCTTAAGCATGCAACAGGTGCTTGGGTCGATGAACTTCCATCAGTACTTTGGGGATTAAGGACAACTCGTAATCGGTCGACTGGAAGAACTCCATTCTTCTTAGTCTATGGAGCTGAAGCCGTACTCCCGAGTGATCTGCTCCACAATGCGCCCCGAGTCGAGCTCTTCTCAGAAGCAGAAGCAGAACAGGCTCGACAAGATGCAGTCGATCTCCTGGAAGAAGAAAGGGAGATGGCCTTGATCCGGTCGACCATTTATCAACAAGACCTGCGTCGATTCCATGCCAGAAACGTAAGGGGTCGGGCATTTCGGGAAGGAGACTTGGTTCTTCGAGTGGACCAACAGAGACCACACAAGCTCGCTCCTGCTTGGGAGGACCCCTTCGTCATCACCAAAGTGCTCCACAACGGAGCATATCGTCTTTTCAACGTCGAGCACAATAAAGATGAGCCACGTGCCTGGAATACGGATCTGATTCGCCCCTTTTACTCTTAAGCATTCAGACTATTGAGATATGATAAGAAATACCTTTTAGTTTGATTACCAAAGACATGATTTTACAGTCTTCCGAGTGATTGTTGTTCATTTTTTACATGTTCTAAAATCCCCCAGTGGGTGCCTTAGCTGCGAATCCGTTTCGCCTAAGTTGAAAAGAAAAATCCTACCGAGTGGTGAGCCAGCCTTTCACTCAGGGGCTTAGCTGCAGTCCAGTACTCGCCTAAGTATAAAAAATCCTACCGAGTGGTGAGCCAGCCTTTCACTCGGGGGCTTAGCTGCAGTCCAGTACTCACCTAAGTATAAAAAAATCCTACCGAGTGGTGAGCCAGCCTTTCACTCGGGGGCTTAGCTGCAGTCCAGTACTCGCCTAAGTGTTAAAAAATCCTACCGAGTGGTGAGCCAGCCTCTCACTCGGAGGCTTAGCTGCAGTCCAGTACTCGCCTAAGTGTTAAAAAATCCTACCGAGTGGTGAGCCGGCCTCTCACTTGGAGGCTTAGCTGCAGTCTAGTACTCGCCTAAGTTTAAAAGATCCTACTGAACGGTACGGGTCGACCATGACCCTTCCCCCCGGGGCTGCACCGTCAAGAAGAAGGACGAGATTGTGCGCACTGCTTAGCTACAGTCTAGTGCTCGCCTAAGTATTAAAAATCCTACCGACTGGCGAGCAATCCTCTCACTTGGGGGCTTAGCTGCAGTCCAGTACTCGCCTAAGTATAAAAAATCCTACCGAGTGGCGAGCAATCCTCTCACTCGGGGGCTTAGCTGCAGTCCAGTACTCGCCTAAGTATAAAAAATCCTACCGAGTGGCGAGCAATTCTCTCACTCGGGGGCTTAGCTGCAGTCCAGTGCTCGCCTAAGTACAAAAAGTCCTACCGAGTGGCGAAATATCCTCTCACTCGGGGGCTTAGCTGCAGTCCAGTACTCGCCTAAGTGTAAAAAATCATACCGAGTGACGAGCAATCCTCTCACTCGAGGGCTTAGTTGCAGTCCAGCACTCGCCTAAGTATAAAAATCCTACCGAGTGGCGAGCAATCCCCTCACTCGGGGGCTTAGCTGCAGTCCAGTACTCGCCTAAGTATAAAAAATCCTACCGAGTGACGAGCAGTCCTCTCACTTGGGGGCTTAGCTGTAGTCCAGCACTCGCCTAAGTATAAAAAAATCCCACCGAGTGGCGAGCAATCCTCTCACTCGGGGGCTTAGTTGCAGCCCAGTACTCGCCTAAACTTGAAAAACCCAGCCGAGTGGTACGGGTCGACCACGACCCCTCCCCCCGGGGCTGCACCGTCAAGAAGAAGGACGAGATTGTGCGCACCGACGAGGCGAACTGACGCCAAGGCGAGCTGCTTTCAGAGATGTCAAGAACATTGCTGAATGCCTCGCTGATGAGCTGATCAATGCTACCAAAGGCTCATCCAACAGCTAGCTGCTTTCAGGGACGTCAAGACCATTGCCGAGTGCCTCGCTGATGAGCTGATCAATACCGCTCGAGGCTTGTCCAATAGGTCGACTACGGCCTCTTCCTCGGAAGCTGCATCAAGAGTACAAACAGTAATCCGAGTGAAGAACAAATCCCGCTCGAAGACAAACGCAACATATTCGAGGATAAGCCAAGTTCAGATAAATCCAAAGGTTTCTAACCACGAATTAAAAGTACTCGGGCATCAGGCCCGAAGGAGTTTCAACGATTACAAGATCACTCGGCATTCCGAGTCAAATAAGGGTGAAGCATAATGTTTTTTCGGTCACTCGGCGAGAGAAGGGATGGCTGGATCGCAGAAGCTGTCAAGGTCGATGCTATCCGCAATGCGAGTGGCAGCCTCAAGGAAGGTGTCCATGAAGGACTGGAAAGAGTGCTTCTTAGTATTCGCAACCTTGAGAGCCGCCAACTTGTCTTCCCTGGTGTCCTTGCAGTGCACTCGAACCAGTGATAGGGCGACGTCAGCGCCACAGCGAGCGGATGACTTCTTCCACTCCTGCACTCGACCAGGAATCTGATTGAGTCGAGTCATCAGCGACTCGAGGTCTTGAGAAAGTTCGGCCTGAGGCCAGAGTTCAGCGTCCACCTGGGTCGCAGAAAGTTGGACCTGTCTCGACCCGCCTAGTTTCAGCTTCGAAATCCTGGCAAAGTTCTGTGCCATCACAAAAAATAGTGAGTCGACAATATAAGCACACACTTCAATCGACGACAATTGACCAGTCGAGCGGCTGTACCTTCAAGCTTCAGAACCAGTGTCGTGGCAAGTTGTCCCGGATAGGACTCTAACTTGCCTGTCTTGGCTCTGAGGCATCCAACTTCAGTGGTCAGGTTCTCCTTGTCCTTCTTCAGTTGCTCGACTTCCCGATTGGCTTCCGAGATGGCGGTCTTGAACTTCGTGTTCTCCTCTTCCAACTTGCCAGCTGATGCCAGCTTCTTGTCTGCAAGCGTTGTCTTCTCACGTGCTTCCTTCTGAGCAGCAGCAAGGTCCTGGTCCTTCTTCTCCAAAGCTTCCTTCATTTTCTCTAAAGAAACAACACTCTTCAGACGAGCCTGAATTTGACGGTTTTCACTACGCACATCTGCTTGTGTGAAGTCACTCGGTTCAAAGAGACTGAAAGAAAAAACAGTGAAAGATGCGAGCTACTAAGTGGGCAAGAGTCGATTGGTTACCTCCCATGATAGCTGTCTCTTCTTGAGCAGTCTTGAGGTTCTTCTTTGCGAGTTCAAGATCAAGTTCAACGCTGATATGCTTCTTCTTTAACTCAGAAAGTCGAGCTCCAAGATCACAAGACCTCTGCAGTCAGCGAGAGAGATATGTCAGTCGACAGAAATAAGAGACAATGACAGTGATAAGTTACTCTAAGACTACCACCGAATCAAATATTCAACAGTAGTCTCGGGGACTACACACAGTGGGTGCACTTAGCGTGCCCCCACTGGTTCAGATCAACACTCGGCAGGGTCTGCCCAGCGCGAGTCAAAAAAAAGAGAAAGAGAGAAGATTCTAAGACCTCAGTCGACTACCAGCAGTCGACCGTGGTCTCGGGGACTACACCCAGTGGGTGCACTTAGCGTGCCCCCACTGATCCGAACAGATTACTAAGACTCAGCACGAGTCGAGTGAAGTGGGGGATTTCCTAAACTCTAAACACAGGCACACCCCAGTGGGTGATCGGATATAAAACAACATTCAAAAATATTCAGTCGGAGTTTGCTGACCTGAACATTGGTCTGAAGGGCGGTACTGGCGTTATAATCCACCTAACTGGCCTCGTGCATCACCTTCACCTGTTCCATGACAAGGTTCACTTGGCGAAGAGCCTCCCTGGCAGCACTTGGCGAATCGTCTGGGGTCTGATATGCAGCGAAGAGTGATGGCTCCAAGGGAGCCGAAGCAGCTATTGGGTCAGATGAGTGGAGTTGCACTGGAGCGGCACTAACCGGAGCAGTCGACCCCAACGGACGATCAGTCATCAGTGGGCTGGCAAATGTGACGTTGGTCCGAACCGGACCTCCGGTACGCTCGACCACCGCCTCAAGCGCCGGCATCGACTGAGGGACTTGAACTTCAAGATTTCTCCTGCTCGAGCCTCCACCTCTCCTCCTCCTCTCCCGTAGAGGCACTCCCTCTTCTTCATCATCAGGAAGCACGACAACCTCTCGCGGAACTGCAGAGAGAGAGAGAGAGAGAGAGAGAGAGAGAGAAAACATTGGAAATTCAGTAGACTGACAATTCAATCGACTAAATGAACTCTGGTCGAACGGACTTACCAGCTCGGGAAGTGGCCGCATCGTCGGTCTCCTCGTCTCCTGGGGCCTTGTTGATGTCCATGTCAGTGGCAGCAGAGGTGGGGCTAGAAAGACACATGATCCAGTTGGCCAGAACAAAAACTTCAGTCGCCTAGATAAATGCAAGCAAAATACTCACACCGAAGTAACAGGGACGGTCATCTTAATCCGCGGCAAAGTCTTCCGAGTCTTTGAAGGAGCAACCTTAGTCTGCTTGGCGACCTTCTCTGTCGGCTCCGGAGTCGACGTCCGAGTGCGTTTCTGTGTCTGGGTACTTGGAGCCACGTTCTTTCCACGCCCGCTGAGGGAGTCCCGGATTAGGGGGTGTCCGGATGGCCGGACTACCATCATCGGCCGGACTATCATCGGCCGGACTATCATCATCAACCGGACCCCAAGACTATGAAGATACAAGATTGAAGACTTCGCCCCGTGTCCGGATGGGACTTTCCTTGGCGTGGAAGGCAAGTTTGGCGATACGGATATGTAGATCTCCTACCATTGTAACCGACTCTATGTAACCCTAGCCCTCTCCGGTGTCTATATAAACCGGATGGCTCTAGTCCGTAGGACAACAGCAACCCCGACAATCATACCATAGGCTAGCTTCTAGGGTTTAGCCTCCTTGATCTCGTGGTAGATCCACTCTTGTAAACATCCACAATATCAATATCAATCAAGCAGGACGTAGGGTCTTACCTCCATCAAGAGGGCCCGAACCTGGGTAAAACATCGTGTCCCTCGTCTCCTGTTACCATCCGCCTAGACGCACAGTTCGGGACCCCCTACCCGAGATCCGCCGGTTTTGACACCGACATTGGTGCTTTCATTGACAGTTCCTTTGTGCCGTCACCGATAGGAAGGATGCCTGCTCCCGTCTTCAAGGACGGTATTTTCGCCAAAGGAGCCCTGGCCGCCGGCCAATCTATCCGGCTAGGTGGTTTTCTTATGACCGCCTGTCCGGCCACCGCTTTGACAATGACCTCTCAAGTCGTCAAAAGCAATTTTCACGTCAGCTCGGAATTCGCCGAGCGGCTGGATCCAATAGAGCTCTCGTCCGTAAATGAGCTCTTGGATCGCATCGCCGCCCTGGGAGTCGCTACAGACTACAAACAGATTGGGCTTAAAACCGATCTGAGAGAGATTAACTCTCCCCAGGTCACCCACCACGTTGCAGTGGTAGAGGAACAATGCGGCGACGCTTCTCCTATATTGAAAACTAGTCATGTCCGGGCTTCCGAACCCCCCATGCCGGATTCCCGCGGAGGGACGGACTTCGATCAAGCACTGAACTTAAAGTCAGGCATCGGACCAGACTCGTTGGACAACGTCCAGCAATCCAAGCTTCCAAATTCGGAAACTTCTCGGCCTTCGAGCCTTGAGATGGGTAGGGTTCCGGACTTAATTCCACCCGCCCGCCCAGACATATGCGATCTATCTCTAATCCGGCAAGAGCCCGCTGAGACGGTACATCACTACTGGGCCAGATTCCTCCTGGTTATGGACAGGATAAAGGACTGCCGAGAGGAAAACGCAATCTCAATTTTTTGCAATAATTGCACGGACGAGGGAATCTTGAACGCCGTCAGCCGTCGTGAAATTACACGCCACGACCAAGCGCCCATAGTACTGAAAGTATCAGGCGATGGAGAGTTTTCGGACAACCGAAAATAAGTTTTGGGACAATCCGGCCCCGAATACAACCCTAGTCCGCAACAAAAGGGTGCATTACACTCAGGCACCAGATACAAAAACCAAAAAGCAAAAACCCCATAAAGGGCACGGAACCGTACTAGAGGGATGGCTCAGCGGACCCTGTAAAATTCACAGTACAGAAGGCGTCGCCCCAACACATAGCCTTCGAGCATGTTGGATATTACGGCAGGTGGCCAAAAGTGGAGAGGAGCTCCTAGCCCTGGAAAACCACCCCAACAACATCGGTACGGTATCAACAGTCTTCGAGACTTTCGCATCAAATAATATGCGGAAACGAACAATCCGCAGCCTCGCCGAAGTCTGCCAAGTAGCAACAACCAATCCATGGAGCGACACAGCCATCACCTTCAACGCCAGCGATGAACCTACATTCCGGACAGCCCGAGCTCCAGCCGCACTGGTACTTAGTCCAATAGTAGACGGCTTTCGACTTACAAAAGTCCTCATGGATGGCGGCAGCGGATTAAACCTCATCTACGAGGAAACCCTTCAAAAAATGGAAATAGACTGGAACCGTATTGAGCGAAGCAACACAACCTTTAGAGGAATAATCCCTAGCCGGGAGGCGCGCTACACAGGAAAAATCACACTCGATGTGGTATTCGGCTCGCCGGACAATTACAGATCCGAAGAAGTCACGTTCCAAGTGGCCCCGTTCAACAACGGATATCACGCTATACTAGGACGAGAGGCATTCACAATTTTTCAAGCCGTACCCCATTACGGGTACATGAAGCTCAAAATGCAGGCCCGCGGAATAATCACTCGTTAGTGATCCGGACATAGCACTCGCGCCGAAACAAGACAACCGCATTAGCCTTAGAGGCACTATCCGGCCCTAGCGGCAGAGGAACTCACCACGCTGCGCTCTACGGTGAATAGGGACGATGTGATACTCGATAAGAGATCCAAGTCCACCTCCTTTAAACCAGCAGATGAAATAGTAAAATTCCAGGTCCACCCAACGGACCCGACAAAGACGGCCTCCATCGGGCACAATTGAACCCAGATGTAGACGCCAGATCGCGAGAATTCCTTCGAAAATTGGGACATTTTGCACGGCACCCCTCGGATATGCCCGAATCCCACGCAGATTGGCGTAACACAGCCTAAACATCCTAAAAGGATTCAAGCCACCAAACAGGCTCTTCGACGATTTTCCAACCCAAAAGACAGGCAATGGGAGAAGAGCTAGCCAAACTATTGGAAGTCGGATTCATCGAGACATCAAGCACCGGATTGGCTAGCAAACCTGGTAATGGTACCAAAGAAGGACAAATCCTGGCGCCTATGTGTCGATTTCAAAGACCTAAATAAAGCATGCCCAAAGGATCCCTTCCTCCCAAGATCGATCAAATCATCGATGCCACTGCAGGGCACGATTCATTGTGCTTCCTGGACGCATACTCCGGCTATCATCAAATCAAGATGGCAGAAGCGGATCAAGCCGCAACGGCATTCATTACTCCATACGGACCATTCTGCTTCAACACGATGCCCTTCGGACTTAAAAACGCCGGCGCAACATATCAGCGCATGATTCAGACATGTCTGGCTACCCAGATCGGCAAAACAGTAGAGGCATACGTAGACGACGTAGTCGTCAAAACTAAACACGTCGAAACTCTAGTAGACGACTTGAGGCTCACATTCGACAACCTCAGAGCATATGACATCAAGCTGAATCCGGAAAAATGCGTTTTCGGCGTACCAGCTGGAAAGCTGCTGGGCTTCATCGTATCCGGTAGAGGAATTGAAGCAAACCCAGCCAAAATCCGAGCTCTGTCACAGCTAGATATCCCAAAAGACCTCAAGCAAATACAAAAATTGACTGGATGCGTGGCGGCTCTAAGCCGCTTTATCTCCCGCCTAGGAGAAAAGGCATTACCCCTCTATCGCCTCCTTAGGCGCATCGAACACTTCGAGTGGACGGATGCTGCCACCGCCGGACTCAAGAAATAAAGGCCATATTGGCAACAACCGTCCTGGCTGCGCCCAACCCGGCGAACCAATGTTGTTATACATCGCAGCTACGCATCAAGTTGTAAGCGCGGTACTCGTCGTCGAACGAGAAACAGAAGGGCATAAATTCCCTCTTCAAAAACCAGTATACTACGTATCCACTGTGTTAACCCCTGCAAGTCCCGTTACCCGCACTATCAGAAGATAGCATACGCGGTGTTCATGGCATCCCGGAAGCTCCGACACTACTTTCAAGAGTGTTCGATAACAGTGGCCTCTGAAGTACCACTTAACGACATTATAAACAACTGCGACGCGATGGGCAGGATTGCAAAATGGGCCATTGAGCTCTTACCATTTGATATATCTTACAAACCTCGGCGAGCTATAAAGTCACAAGTATTGGCTGACTTTGTCGCTGAATGGACCGAAGCCGAACTCCCTAAAGAATACGACGCATACTCCAATTGGATTATGCACTTCGACGACTCTAAAATGTTAGCCGGACTGGGGGCTGGCATCGTATTGACGTCCCCGGCCGGGGACACAGTCCAATACGTACTTCAGATAATGTACACGGACTCCAACAACGCAGCCGAATACGAGGCCCTTTTACATGGTCTCCGGATGGCAATCTCCATGGGCATTCAACGCCTAGAGGTGCGTGGGGATTCAAACCTCGCAATATCCCAAATAAACGGAGACTTTGACGCCAAAGATCCGAAAATGGCAGCATATCGCAACGCTGTCCTAAAAATGTCAGCCCGGTTCGAAGGACTTGAATTCCACCACGTAGCCCGGGATAATAACCAAGCAGCCGACGTACTGGCACGCATTGGCGCAAAACGCGACGCTGTCCCTCCTAGCATCTTCCTGGACCGGCTCTTCAAGCCATCCGTACTATGGGAAGAGGAGTCCGGAACTAACAAACCCGAACAAGCCGCACCAACCGGCGATTCAGCCGATGACATAACACCTTCCGCCCACGACATAATGGCAATAATCGCCCCGTGGACAGAACCATTCCTCGCCTACTTGCTTAGGCAGGAGCTTCCCGAAGACCAAAATGAGGCCCGCTGCATTGTCCGGCGATCTAAAGCCTACAAGGTCTATGAGGGAGAACTTTATAAGGAAAGCACAACCGGAGTCCTTCAAAGGTGTATCTCCGAAGAGGAAGGGTGAAACCTCCTGGCTGAAATTCATGCCGGACTAGGCGGACACCACGCCGCAGCTCGGGCCCTTGTAGGAAAGGCATTCCGTACAGGATTTTACTGGCCGACGGCCCGAGCAGATGCTCAGGACTTAGTCCAAAGATGTGTCGGTTGTCAGCTCTTTGCTAATCAGAGCCATATGCCACCCACCGCCCTCAAAACTATACCCATTACCTGGCTGTTCGCGGTCTGGGGGCTTGACATGGTCGGACCACTTAAAGGGGGAACCCACAAGCAAAGGTACCTATTGGTCATGGTGGATAAATTCACCAAATGGATAGAGGCCAAGCCAGTTAAAACGGCATAGTCCGGACCAGTGATAGACTTTATATCCGGGGTAGTACACCGTTATGGTGTCCCCCACAGCATCATCACCGATAACGGCACGAACTTCACCGCCAATGAGGTTAAATCATGGTGCAAAAATATGGGCATCAAGCTCGATTACGCTTCAGTCTATCATCCTCAAACCAACGGTCAAGTGGAACGAGCGAATGGTCTAATAATGAGCGGCATCAAACCCAGACTAGTGCGGTCCCTTACGAAATCTGACACGCACTGGGTAGAGGAGCTCGACTCCGTACTCTGGGGGCTGCGGACAACGCCTAACCGTACTACCGGATTCACACCATTCTTTATGGTATACTTCGCAGAAGCAGTTTTGCCCTGCGACATCATTCATGACTCACCTCGAGTGCGCATGTACGAAGAAAGAGAAGCCGAGTTGGATCGGCAGGACAACTTGGACGCATTGGAGGAAGAGCGCGACGTCGCCAAGGCTCGTTCCGCATTCTATCAGCAGCAGGCTTGAAGATATCAAAGCAGAGAAGTACGGGCCAAGACTTATAACGTTGGCGAACTGGTTCTACGCCTGCCAGACAAGAAAAAGGACAAGCTCAAGCCCAAATGGGAAGGCCCCTTCATCATCGATCAAGTCCTGACCGCGGAGCGTACCGCTCTCTTAAATGCATCGGATAACCGACTAGAGCCGAACCCATGGAACGCAGCCCGCCTCCGACGATTCTACGCCTAGCGCCGGACTAAGAGTTCGTCCCTTTCCCCCCGTCCAATTTTTTTTTACTTCAGCTGCCTTTTGTTTATCTTTTTATTCTCAACCCTATTCATCCAAGCCTTAAAGGGCCTACTTGAGCAACGTTCGCGCGCAATTGATGTGCTATCCGCACTCATTATACCTGGGGGCTTCTTTACCAGAAGCTTAATTATACGGGCTTCATGCCCAGCACATGTGTCAAGCCTCCACATGTACCTTTTACTCACCATTATATGCATCGATATGACTTAAGTTTTGGCCAAGCTGGGTTGCCTGGCTCCTGTGCTTACCCCTACGTTCCCGATTGTTCGGCTAGGAGGTAAAGGGAGCACCTCTGCGATTGTTACTGCTGGTCAGCGGATGTGTACCTCAGACTGGGTGAAGCCGAAAGCTAGCGTTCTTAAGGGAATATTCGGTCGGTGACTTAAAAGATGATTTTTTATCCACTTATTTATCTGCCCCCAGATGTTTTTCTGCCTTTTTTCACAGACGGACATGCACTTTAGGGCATGCCACCCCCAGAGGAAAGGAACCCTTAACGGAACTATTCTCCCTGAAAGATGTTTCTTACTACCCATGTATATAACATAACTAGTTGGGCACTTGTCTGATAAAGCACTGATGACCCCTACGCCTGGCCTCCATGCATACCCCGGTTGTTTCATAACCGAGACGGTATTCGGACACACTCCGGACTCTAGGGTCCCGAGGTCGGCGAAAAAGGTCGGCAAAGACAAACGATCTACAATCCGGCTAGAAGGCATTTTGTATGTCATTTTACAATACATTGTCAAATCGACTGGTTGTATTCTTCCTCAATCCCGTCTAACAGGTTGTCTAATTTACAGTCCTGTTGGGAAAATTTAGCGCCAACTCCACTTGGCGTATACTAAAATCACAGGATCCCTTCCCATCGGGCCCCACAGGTCCGACTTGACCATGTGGTTGGGATCCACCTTCTTGTACCGCTCTTTACCATGGCCCGTGCCTCCACAGCACCTTGGCGGCAGGCGAAATCTTCCATAAATGGAAGCGCTGCCGCCTCCTGCAGCTTCTCCACAAGCTCCCCAAGACCCTCGGGTAAGGAGAAGGCTGGCCTAACGCTGGATGACGCCGCTCATTGCCCGCCGAACTCGCTCGATCAGTTGCAACAATTCCGAAGTTGATCACCCGTTGATACGGACATCTCCTCCGCATGGCGACCTGTGAGCATACCTGCAGACATATTCTGTCAAATTGACTTCCTCGCCGAACACTTCTTTTCAAAGGAGTTCGCTCAAGCACTTACTATATATGCCGCGACGAAGCCGCTGATTCTCCTTAACGGAGCCCGACAGCTCGGCCCGAACGCCTTTCAGCTCTTCTCCAAGCTGGGCATGGGCATCCTGGAGCTTGTTCCTTTCATGCTGCACCTTATGCAGCACCCTCTCGCCGGCCTTTAGTTGGCGCAGAAGTTCTGCCTGTCCGGACCTTGTCCGCAGCACCTGCAACGTCATTTTTTCTTTCAGGCTTGCGCAAAGGCCAAACGCTACTTATCTTTCTAAAATAATGCGTTACCAGGAGAGGTCCCTGCGTTTCCTCCTGCGCCAGAAGTGCGGCCTCCAGTTGGGCCTTGCACTCTTACAGCTCCTGAGACAGTTGGGTATTCTTCTCGGTAAGATCCTACGTTTCATATGATCCTTAAATTAGTTAATATAACTACTTTAAGTCTCGGGGGCTACTGGCATATATAACTATTAAATTCTCTTACCCGTATGTCTTTTACATACTGCTCCATGGCTCTGATAAAACCATCTTGAGCAGCACGAAGGTGCGCGTCCCCCGTGTTAAAGGCATTCAACGCCTCGGGGGAGAAGCACGCGTCACGAAATACTGTCCGGCGGCGCCTGTGATTTAGGGCACTCTCCACCTCAGACTTGGTGGCGGACAGTCTGTCGGCATCCTCCATCGGAGGAATGTCCGGCTCGCGCCTTGCGCTCGCCTCCCCCTCCTGACCAGGTGCGGGAGCCCGGCTGGTAGAGGTTGGATTGACAACTTCCACGCCCGCAGTCCGGCGGACGCTTTTTTCCCTATAAAAGTCATGAGCACTCAAACGCTTCCTAGGAACGTTGCTCTAAATACTGAATTGTGAGCTACACCTTTGCGGCGACGTTTCAGTCCAAGCCCTCCTCTTCCGCCTCTTGGTCCGAATCGGCCCTTGTTGGTCAGCCACATGAGCTCGGCTTCGCCCTAGGGCGCCTCCTGCACAGCGCCATCATATACGGTGGTCAGAAATAAGCAAGGAAGGAATGACGGTGTCGGGGCTTCGGCCGCAATCACCTGGGAAGCCGGATATAGTCCGGGATAGTCGGCCGTGATGGCGACTAAAGCATTGTCCATGCTGAGCTGGTGGAACACCCCGTCAATTAGCTCCACCTTTATGTCCGGATCCTCTTCGGAGGCCGGATCCCGGGATCTCTCTGGATCCTCGGGCTGCGGAGCCGGACTTAGCATGCCCTCCACGGTCCGGCGCAGTTCCTGCGTCGAAAGAAGAACACAATATAGGAAACTTAAGTTTCGAAAGGCACGGGTCGGACACGCAGAGTGTTCGCTTACCCAAGGTCGGGGATTATTGATGGAAAACCCATTTAACGGGTTCGTCCGATGGAAATCCTCCTTCTCCCCCTTATACAGGCCGGACAGGATCGTCACCAGATCTTCGGCCGAATCCGGCCCTTTGCGGCCATGACGGGTGGCATCGTCCTCCCCGTTGAAATCCCACATGGGGTGGCCCCTGTATTGTAGTGGTTGCACCCCCCGCATAATGCATGTTGCCATGATTCCAATCATGGTCAACCCGGCATGGGCCAATAACCTTATTCGGCTCATCAAATAATGGACGCTCTTGTCTTCCTCCAGATGGGGGCTCCGCGGACGCCAACTAAGGCGTTTCTTCAGAGGAGCATTGCTGAACTCTGGGAGGCCGATCTGAACAGGGTCCGGCAGCGGAGCGTCTTCTATATAAAACCATTCCGAAGGCCAGTCTTCGGGCGCCTTCTTAGGGGTTCCGGATGGATATCCTGTCCCGGCAATGCGCCATATTTCGGCGCCGCCCACTTGATATATGGACCCCTCGTGAGAGCGGGGTACAAAGCAGAACAACCTCTTCCACAGCGCGAAGTGGGGCTCGACGTCCAGGAAAAGCTCGCAAAGAGCTACGTAACCCGCAATATGCAGGATTGAGGCGGGCGTGAGGTGATGAAGCTGGAGTCCGTAGAACTCCAGGAGCCCGCGGAGGAATGGATGTACAGGAAATCCGAGCCCCCTTATCAGATAGGGGACGAAGCATACCCGCTCCCCTTTGTTGGGATTTGGGGTAACCTCCGCTTGCTTCCCACCTTTGTAGGTGGCCAGCCCGGCTCGAACCGGAACCATGAAGGCCGGAGGGAGATATCCCCACTTGGAGCTTCACCAGCTCGTTGTGCGGAACAGAGCATCTCCTCCAATCTCCTGGCAAAGGGCCGGGAGCGCGAGAAGAGGAGCCGCGTTGACGGTCCATGATGGAATGGATTCTTGGTCGAAAGCGCTCCGATGAGTATTTGCGAGAGGAAGATGGTGATTTGGATCTGGATTCTTGCCTCCCTTATAGGCAGATTATTCGCACAACTAGGGGGTAAAACATAAAAGACACCCTGGCTTTTCACGTTCGCGCGACGCGTGGAAGAAGGCCATTATTGGGCGTGGAAGCCAAGACGCGCAACATTGATGAGGAAGCTGGACACTGTTCGGCAGGTACTTAGAACTTGAAGGAGAACCCGCCTTGCAACGCCGAAGACTACACGCATGCTGGACTTATCGTCATTGAAGCCTGGTTCGGGGGCTACTGAGGGAGTCCCGGATTAGGGGGTGTCCGGATGGCCGGACTACCATCATCGGCGGACTATCATCATCAACCGACTCCAAGACTATGAAGATACAAGATTGAAGACTTCGCCCCGTGTCCGGATGGGACTTTCCTTGGCGTGGAAGGCAAGCTTGGCGATACGGATATGTAGATCTCCTACCATTATAACCGACTCTATTTAACCCTAGCCCTCTCCGGTGTCTATATAAACTGGATGGCTCTAGTCCGTAGGACAACAGCAACCCCGACAATCATACCATAGGCTAGCTTCTAGGGTTTAGCCTCCTTGATCTCGTGGTAGATCCACTCTTGTAAACATCCACAATATCAATATCAATCAAGCAGGACGTAGGGTTTTACCTCCATCAAGAGGGCCCGAACCTGGGTAAAACATCGTGTCCCTCGTCTCCTGTTACCATCCGCCTAGACGCACAGTTCGGGACCCCCTACCCGAGATCCGCCGGTTTTGTCACCGACACCCTCCCGCCGGGTCATGGTGTTGCTTAGATCGGCGTTCAGAGTGCAGCGGTGAGTCGACTTCTTCCTCGTCATCTGACTCCTCACTCTCCTCCTCCTCGTCTTCATCCGAAGATTCCCATTCACCACCCTCCTCCACGTTGGCCTCTCCCTCCTGGTCCTGCTCTAGGATTTGTTCACCGTTGGGCATCGAATACATGTCAGTGAAAACCTGCAAGACAAAAAGTCGAGTAAAAGTCAGTCGAGGTCAAACACAGTCGGAATATGAACACAAAGCCAATCGGAATAAAGAGCATGCCTTGTCGGGCTGATTATCGTCACTGAAGGGGATGACTCGCCTAGCTCCTCTGGGGTTGTCCTGGTTGCCTGTGATGCCCTTCAACCACGCGGCCACAGTCTTGGATGACACTTCCTCTGGATGAACCCGAGCGGTGTCGTCAGACCCGGAGTACAGCCACATGGGATGGTCACGGGCCTGAAGAGGCTAGATTCGTCGACTGAGGAATACTTCCAGCAGGTCCAGGCCAATGACACCCTCGTTAATCAGTTGGATCACTCTCTCAACCAACATCTTGGTCTCCACGTTCTCAGCAGCGGTCACCTTCAGTGGAGAAGGGGTCTGGACACGGTGAAAAGTGAAGTGGGGAAGGCCGGTCGACTGACCTGGAGTTGGAACATCCTGGCAGTAGAACCAGGTCGACTGCCAACCCCTAACCGATTCAGGGAGAGTCATAGTAGGAAAAGAACTCCTATGCCTCTTTTGGATACCCAATCCCCCACACATCTGGATGACATGGATCTTCGAGTCACTCGTTTTCGCTTTCTTCACCGACTGGGAACGGATGGTGAAGATATGTTTGAAAAGGCCCCAGTGCGGTCGACACCCCAGAAAGTTTTCACACATCGACACGAACGCGGCAAGATACGTGATGGTATTGGGAGAAAAATGGTGGAGTTGGGCACCGAAGAAGTTCAGGAAGCCCTGGAAGAAGGGGTGCGGAGGGAGCGAAAAGCCTCGGTCAACGTGGGTGGCGCGCTTCCCTGAAATTTCGTATCCCGTGAAATTCGGGATACACTGCGATCAATCGCGCCAAAGATTCTACACGCCAAGACAGCACTCGGCAGATGATGCCACAAGTTTAGTCGACAACTTTATGAATGGACCAAGGTGACTGAATCAACGCTGAAGTACCAATGTGAGTCTTCCATCCTGCGAAAAACATTCGCGAGGTGCAAGGTTCAGAACAAGTTGAACTTCAACCTACTTTCCACTCGAACCTTAATCCATTCGGGGGCTACTGATGAGTATACAGACCTGGGATAGGTCATAGGCCTGACCTATACGTCCTACCCAAGGTCACTACCCTAGAAGATAAGAAGCCCAAGAGGCAACGAAGGACTCCCAGTCAAAGGTGTCGAGTGCAATCCACTCGACTAGTCGTATCACTCAGATACCCCTCTTACTTGTTGTCACTCGACCGTACAAGGAATCACTCGACCTACCAAAGATCAGGAGTCACTCAGCATTGCAACGGTCGGACGTTCACTCCAGGTCATTAATAGCACTTAAGATTGGCGTTATCAGTAACGCCCCTACTTTATGTACATTGAGCCCCTTGTAATGGAGGATGGTTGGGGTCCTGGCGCACTCTATATAAGCCACCCCCTCCTCTGGGACAAGGGTTCGCACCCTTTGTAAACATCACACACACATATAATCCAGTCGACCGCCTGCGGGCACCGAGACGTAGGGCTATTACTTCCTCCGAGAAGGGCCTGAACTCGTAAATCTCGTGTGTACACCTTCACCATAGCTGAGATCTTGCCTCTCCATATCGACCCTCCTTTCTACAGTCAGCCTTAGAACCACGACACCCTCCCTAGGGCGCCCCCCCCCCCTCATGGACAGCTCGGATACCCCCGACGTGAGACCTACGCCAAAAATTCCTATAAATACTGAAACCTCCAGAAAACAACCTAGATCGGGAGTTCCGCCGCTGCAAGCCTCTGTAGCCACCAAAAACCAATCAGGGCCCTGTCGGAGGGGGGATCCCTCACCGGTGGCCATCTTCATCATCCCGGCGCTCTCCATGACGATGAGGGAGTAGTTCACCCTCGGGGCTGAGGGTATGTACCAATAGCTATGTGTTTGATCTCTCTCTCTCTCTCTCTCTCTCTCTCTCTCTCGTGTTCTTGATTTGGCACGATCTTGATGTATCGCGAGCTTTGCTATTATAGTTGGATCTTATTATGTTTCTCCCCCTCTACTTACTTGTAGTGGATTGGGTTTTCCCTTTGAAGTTATCTTATCGGATTGAGTCTTTAAGGATTTAAGAACACTTGATGTATGTCTTGCATGTGCTTATCTGTGGTGACAATGGGATATCACGTGATTCACTTGATGTATGTTTTGGTGATTAACTTGCGGGATCAGTGACCTTGTGAACTTATGCATAGGGGTTGACACACGTTTTCATCTTGACTCTCCGGTAGAAACTTTGGGGCACTCTTTGAAGTACTTTGTGTTGGTTGAATAGATGAATCTGAGATTGTGTGATGCATATCATATAATCATACCCACGGATACTTGAGGTGACATTGGAGTATCTAGGTGACATTAGAGTTTTTGATTGATTTGTGTCTTAAGGTGTTATTCTAGTACGAACTCTATGATAGATCGAACGGAAAGAATAGCTTCGTGTTATTTTACTACGGACTCTTGAATAGATCGATCAGAAAGGATAACTTTGAGGTGGTTTCGTACCCTACAATAATCTCTTCATTTGTTCTCGGCTATTAGTGACTTTGGAGTGACTCTTTGTTGCATGTTGAGGGATAGTTATATGATCTAGTTATGTTATTATTGTTGAGAGAACTTGCACTAGTGAAAGTATGAACCTTAGGCCTTGTCTCCTAGCATTGCAATACCGTTTACGCTCACTTTTATCATTAGTTACCTTGCTGTTTTTATAATTTCAGATTACAAAAACCTATATCTATCATCCATATTGCACTTGTATCACCATCTCTTCGCCGAACTAGTGCACCTATACAATTTACCATTGTATTGGGTGTGTTGGGGACACAAGAGACTCTTTATTATTTGGTTGCAGGGTTGTTTGAGAGAGACCATCTTCATCCTACGCCTTCCACGGATTAATAAACCTTAGGTCATCCACTTGAGGGGAATTTGCTACTGTCCTACAAACCTCTGCACTTGGAGGCCCAACAACGTCTACAAGAAGAAGGTTGCGTAGTAGACATCACCCAACTATGTGAACCTTGTTAGGAACTGAAGTTGACCATATGTTGCGCCAAATGCAATTAGCACATGACCTGAGAATTATGATTAAGATACTAGCCGAGTGTGGGGGGGGCAAATGCCCCTAATTAGAAGGGCACTGCTGGCTCGATGTGCTCTTAACTTCTGAATATGATTGTGAATCTAATGCGGGATGGAGTGAACTACTTGGGCCAATTGCGCACCCTTTGTGAGGCTTCTTGGGTACTGCTATGATTGTGAATCTAATGTGCGGGATGGAGTGAACGATATGTGCCAATTGCGCACCCTTGGTGAGGCTTGTTGGGTTGCCTCGAAGACGAGCAACACTTCATCGCCTATCAATTCATGCAACGGGAGAGTCTAGAGAACCATTTTTTCAGTAGTTTGATGCCGCACTGTTTGTGGATCATAAACTTAGGCGTGTTAGTAGAGAGCTTAAACATTTTTCAATTTTTGAAATAGGAGAGATTCTTTAACTTTTTATTTGAGAAATGTAGTACACACGCAGACACTTATAAACACGTGTTGTAGATTTTCCCCGAGTATATAAATTCTTCTTATGAACGCGACACTTGGCTGCGGCTGAGAACGCGCCAAGTGGCACGCTCTCAATCCACCCCTAATGACCCTTGGGGAGGTTGCAAACGAGCGCTTCTCAGCTAGTTGCTCCCTATAATCGGTGTCTCCAATTCCGCCACCGACACCCCCGCTGCATATACGGTTTTGGGAATATTCTAGAACCTTGCCAAACCTCGTTTTCTTTTTTTTCATCGTCTAAAAAATGTTCTAATTTCTTTTAAAATGGCGAACACTTTATTTAATTCGTGAACATCATTTACGAATACGTGAACATTTATCTCAATCATGAACTTTTTTCTATTTCATGATTATTTTTAAATTGTAACGACAAATTAAATTCGTGAACACTTTTTGAAGTTTGAACTGTTTTTGAAATCATAACGATTTGTCTATTTCATGAACAGTGTAATGAAATTATGAACATTTTAAATTTGCAATTTTCTTTCTAAAATCATGATCATTTTCTAAATCTTGAGTATTTATAGTAAATTCGGGGAAAACATATTGTTGATTTTCTAAACCTTTAGCATTTTTGAACTTGCGTATCTTATTTTCAATATTTTGAACATTTCTTCAAAATTCATGAAACATTCATGAATTTCTAAAAGTTGAAGAGTCTAGAAAAGTTCACGAAATTTAACAAAATTCATGGAACTGAAATATATAATGAATTTCAACAAAATATGAGTCTAATTTTTATCAAAAATAAAGAAAACAAGAAGCAACAAAAATCAGTAACAAACCACAGAAAAACAATCATGAAAGGACATGTACCTTTTCAGAAGATGCAATGGGCCCCATTTACTATTTTGCCTTTAAGCCCTGCAGAGGGCGCTAAATAGGATTCGGGGACATGCCGGTATAATGTAATCGGTGTCTAATTCCGCACCATTGAGCGGCGATTCCCATTTGGCGCTTCAGGCGCCCATTACTACGTATTTTAGAAACGGGTGCCTGAAGCGTGCTGCGCTGGCCAGCCCGTATGGTTTTTTTTTCTTGTTTTTTAATCCATAATAAGACCTTGCGCTGGCTGCTTCGGACCATCGACCTCCCACTTCGATGTACACTGGTCTAACCACCCCACCACCCAGCAAGATATGGTAACAGACAACATTTTCTTCCTTTTACTTTTTTCCCCACTTTTCCCATTTTTGTTTTTTTTCCTTTCTTCTTCTTCTTACAGGATAGATGAACAGTTAGCAAATACGTCAAATTTTTCTTCAAATCGATGATCTTTTTTTGAAATTCCATGAACGTATTCCAAATTTGTTGAACCTTGTCCAATTTTTGTGGACTTTTTTAGAAAATCCACGAACTTTTTTTTTCAACTTTTTATGATTTTTTATGTTCGGTGAACTTGATTCAAATTCAATTTTTTTTTTCAAAATTGATGAACACTTTTTGCAGAATCGATAAATTGTTTTGCCGATTATGTGAACTTTTTTCAAATCGAAGAATTTTTTGCACAATCGATAAACATTGTTTTCGAATTTGTGATCCTTGTTAGAAATCGATGAACTTTTTTTCCGAAATCAATGCACTTTTTTTCCAAATTAATGATTTTCTTTCCAAATCAAAGATATTTTTCAAATTTCACTAAATGTTTTCATAAACGTATGAATTTTACTAATTCACGAACATTTTTTGAATACATGAACTTTATTCTAATACTTTTCTAAATCTGTGAATTTAAAAAAACACATTTTTTCATGAAAATATCATGTTTTTTTAAACTAGCAATGTGTACGTGCAATGCACGTTAATTAAGTAGAATATTATTTGCGTGTTATTATGTGATTAGCACTATATTTGCATGAAATTAACTGCACACTAAATATGTGGAGCGCTCGACATTGAAGCAGTCTAGGTCGTTGAATTGATATGATTTAATGGTCTAGATTAATTGGATCTGTCCTTTGGGTCTTTTTATATTGGTATAGATGTATATATATGCAATAAATAGTGCGGCTACTGTTTGTTCTTATACATTTCGCGTTGTAATAATTCACTACCTTCTAATAGCTCTAGTGGTTAGGAAACGTGCACTGTATCTGAATGGTGCGAGTTTGAATCATCGCGGGAGTGATTCTTGAGAAGTTTCTCGCGCTATAAATGCCTTGCGTGTTCCTGGGCGGCCCACCAGGTGGGCGCCAGATGGAGCTCTCCTAGCGACAGACCGCGTGCATACCCCGGCTGCATACATGGGCCGGAACACGATCTCATACAAGGGCGGGCTCACATCACATGGTGTGTGGTCCTTGCAGGAGCACTCACTGGGTCCCTAACTGGGAGATAATTACACCTATAGTCCCTGTACTCTCCGGCATGTAACACCATGGTCCTCGAACTCGCGGAGTGCTCCACTACGGTCCTCAAACACGAACATACGCTCCAATACGGTCCTGGCTATATCTCCTGCTACTTCCTGTAATATCATATAAGTGTGGGGCCCATATGTCAGATTGTTATAGAGAAAGTTGGTTAAAAAAACGTTCGCATGGGATTCGAACCTGAGACTATTCGTTAGAAAGCAGCCAAGCTAACCATTGATTAAGTCCATTCTAGATGTGAATCACTCATCTAAAGTACCTATAAGTCCATTTTTTTATCACGCCATTAGCAGTACATATAATTAAGTCGGCCCGGAAGCGTACGATACCCTTTTCAAAAAATATCTTCAGACGATTTTCCTGATGCTTATTCGATTTTCATTTTATTTTATTTTAACAAGTTTCTGCTAATTTTCCCCTTTTCCCATAAACAAATCCTGTTGTAGTTCATTTTAAATATATATTCTGTTCTCATTATTTTATGCCTTGAAGAGGTAAACACGACTTATAAAAATTATTTTGATTTAAAAAAGTGTAGGAAAATTTATGTATCTTCATTCAGGATCACAAGCACGGGCATTTATTTTGAATCCTCATTGTATTTTTATATACAAAAATATTTAAAAAATTACAACGCGTATTTTATATAATGTTCAGCGTGGTTTTATTTTCAAATTTGCCTTTTAAACTTTTCCCATTTTAAAATAAATGCAAGTAAAAACTACAATAATTATTAATACATAATTTACCTATATTATTAATTTTTATAAGATAGAAAAGGGAAAATAAACACGAAATTGTTTTTTTAGATCTAACGCAAAATTGGTAAATAAAACAAAAAGGAAACCGGTAGAATACGAAGAGAGGTACGTTACCATATATGTGATGCCAGGAACTTGTTTATTAGCTAGACATGATGCGTGGTCTAGTGTGATGGTTAGCTCGGCTGTCAGGTATGCGTCTGGTGCCGGGTTCGATTTCCTCCTCAAAAAATTTGCACGTTCCTTCCTCTTTGGTGTACTGACATGCGCACCACACACATGTATTGTACGCTTATGTGGTGCCGCGCTGGGCTGTGGGAGATGTAGTTAGGACTGTATTGGAGCGTATTCTCATATTTGAGGACCGCAGTGGAGCATTCCATGAGTTTGAGGACCATTGTGTTACAGGCCGGAGAGTACAAGGACGGTAGGTGTAATCATCTCCCTAACTGGCCACACAATGGATGACTAGCTAATCTGTGCGACTCAGCCCGGGGTCTGGACTGTGATACTAATTAAGTATTGTTGGCATTTTTTTGCAGGGAATTATTATTGGCTTTGCATCTAGAGTACATTGATCCAGTCCTATATTGTTTCCTGTCATTGTCAGTGTCTGCATCGATCTAGCCTAGCTTTTGGGTGTGAACTTCTGACGAACGACCGTACAAGTATATTCTTGTGTTATCCCTTCGTTCTATACTTACGGGCACCTATAATGCTAAACTAATTAAGATAAAGACCTAGCAAGCTAGGATTTGTCAGTGGAGCTGGCCTTTTAATACTTTCATTGGCCTGTTGCAGCAGAACCATTGGCACTAGTTTAAGGCCGATCGAGCTTGATTGTCGCTAACCTTTCATGTAAGTCAATGGCGAGCTAGGTGATCCACACTGGTTGTTAATTAGTCAATACTACCAACTAATATGTAAGGCATATTAGTAAGCCTAACCGGTCGAATAAGTAGATCAAATGTGTGGTCGTTGGCTAGCGGGGAATAGATCGGACTGGTATGCGGATCAATGCGGGTGTATTTAGAACGAGACACAGGCGCAGTGCCCACATCCACACGTATGCATGTATGCACTTGGCAAATGGCAAGTGGCAATTTGACCTGGCTCGCAGTTGTGTGTGTCCCTACTCACCAACTAACTACACAATGGAATGCTGGATCCAAAGTATAGTTTCTCTCTTTTTTCTGGCTGAGAAACGTGGGCTTGCTTGCTTGGTATCTTGAACTGATTGGTAGCACTAGTTCTTATCATTGTGTCCAGAGCTGGGCATAGATTCCAGACAGGCAGGGTATGGAACGGATATATCTGCCAAAACTGCCACATTTTCTAATGCCTAGTGGTTTTCCCTGTCTATCTGGTCCAGTGCAAGTGTGGGTGCCGACATGTAGCCACGTGCAACAAATAATCAATTAATCATGTGCTGCATCTCTTTGATTCTCCATTAATTGTATGTATGTATGTATGTATGTATGTATGTATGTACGTATGTACGTATGTATGTATGTATGTACCGCTCATTATGTGAAGGAATTGCACGCGATTCAGGATTCAGAGAATGATTGGCTCTGTCTGCTATATTGTGCATATCTAACATTCCTGTTGCTCCTCGGAAGGAAAAGAACATATATATGCCAGCTGCCAACATATCTTTCTAGCTGGCCTGATGACAATTTTTTTCTTCTATCATCATGGATTGATGTGCAAAAAAAGAAAGAAAATCAAATTTTCAAACAAGATTATTTCAGGAGCACAACAATTTGATCTCGTGAGGTGCATACCGTACGTATATATACTGCAACTGCGAATGAATTAATAAGCCTAGTGCGTAGAATTGGATGAGTGATGTGCTTCTGGACCGGGGTGGTAGAGTACTAATTGATTGTGGCTTGCATTCAGAGTCCTATTTTTCTCACTGTTAGTCTCCACGTCTGGTATACATATTTTCTGGATGTGAACATTTGACAAACAGTGCTAGAAGGGGAGGAAGAGTAGTACGTAGTAGCGTATATTCTTGTATTAGCCTTTCGTTCTACTATAAGGGAATATTATAATCTTGGAGTAAATTGCCGAAAACAACCACAGTTGCGTCGCTCAACGCCTAAAACCATCGTTTGTTGTTGCCTACTCTTGTGATAACAATGATGTGCAGTTTGCATTGTCTATATATTTGTTGTTGTTCTGCACCTATATGCCTGTGTTCCTACCTGACTTGGCCAACATATATTGTCAAGCATCATCGATTAACCTGTTTGAGAAACCAGGAATGTTTTGTGCATGGCAAATTGTTGACAGCATATCAAGGCAATTGCAAATGTCACAAACATCTATCCCAAGAGTTGACAACAACACATATACATTGCAAATGTCACATCACATTTATTCCAAGAGTGGACAAAAAAAACATGTACACTACAAATGTCACAAATCTTTCATTCACACAAACATTAAATTTGTTTACAACATATATCACATCCTGTATGAGACTAAAATTTAGAAGAAAGATAAAACAAGATATTCCTTTATTCAGTTTTTACAACTCAAGTCACACAATAAACATTTATATAAACTTGTTTATTGACTTACCAAAGAAGCAATGAGCAGAGTAACACAACAACGGTGAGACGCTTGGCTGAAGCCAAAGTATGTGTGCAGCATGTGTAGTACGCCGGTGATGCCACGAGTGGGGGCCAAGGAGCATCGTCATGGACGACAAGGACATGCGGTTAGCGTGGTGCCACTAGCTGGCCCACCAACAAACATGGTCGTAACCGGCGCAGATAGAACGCCACGAGCAGCGGCAGATGCCGAGAATCACGCCGTGGGTAGATGTGACTAGTAGCTGGGGCAGGTTCACAAGCTGGGTCACCAATGAACGTGACCGTTGCCGAGGAGGATGGAGCATGCCGAGCAGAGGGGTTGCGCTTGGCGTTAAGGAGCACGCCAGCAGTGATGTGGGAGCAACAGAGATGGATGACAACGGCGACAGAAGTTGGGGGCATTGGAGAAAATGGTATCGTTGGACCAAAAAATCATCTGCAAGTTTACTCGTGCTATTTGTTCATTTTTTCAATTTTGTGTAGTTAACTTATTCATCAATGCTTTATGATAGAATTTGAGACTTCATTTATGGTCATATCAATCCTATTATTTATCACTTATCTGTGACACACGTCTAATTATACAAAACATTTTTACTTTCAGAACTCATTTCTAGTTAAAATGTTAACCAGCTTTTCTAATCCACTAAACCCTCGTCTCTACATTCATACTGAGTAATCGTTATCACTTATCCGACAACCTTAACCACATAGTTGCATTTGTAATATTAAAGTAAAATTTAGCGCTATACCCAAACTACATTATTACAAATAAAACCCTTAAATAGAATTCTACTTTGTCGCGTAAATGAGGTTATTTAAAAAACAATTATTTAATTATTATTTTAATTGAATATTCTAAATGCAACGAAAGTATAAGATATGATAAGCAACATCCATATCAAATGATTTTGGCCTCTCTATTTTGTATTAAATCATGTATATATATTTGTGTTAGTGTCTATAAATATATTTTATAGAATGATCTACAATGCACAAGTCTAAATAATACTGGAATAGATTTGGTAGCGAAATTTGAACTAATATAAAATTATAGGATGTATGAGGTGTCAACAAGTCATCAATGTTTGAGTTATGTTTTCACCCTTACTATCTCGCATTGTTCGTTCTTGTTCGTTCATGGTCTACTCTTCTATGTCTACTAACCATCAACGTAATCCCACTAATCGAAACATAATAATGCATTTTCACGAGCTAAGGTCTACTCTTCTATGTCTACTGACCAATGTAACCCCACTAACCGAAACATAATAATGCATTTTCATGAGCTATTTTGGAAGCCAAATACTGTAGAAATAGTCGATTTAAAGAAGATGAATTGTCTCTTTTACTTTCCCTCACGCATGGGTGACTAGGGCAAAGTTCTCCTCGCCTCCAAGCTTCATTAGCCAGCTCATGAATTCGCCTCCCCTCTTCCTGTCGTTCTGGTGGCTGGAGGTTAGGAGGGGAATCCCGGTGCCTTTGCTCTGGCGAGTAGTGTAGGTTAGGGTCTTTTAGTTATTCACGGAAATGGCGCTCAGGCACAGGGCAGCGGTTCATACTTGAGTTGGTCTTCCGGGCTTCGGTCCTCCTGGAATATGTCCATAAGAACAAATTTGGTGGAGCTCTGGTGTAGATTCCTTCCATCTCCTTAGGGTGACGAGCTTAGGTTTTCTCGTCATATGTGCGCGACGGCGAGATCTGGTGTCAGACTCTTCATATCAGATCGATTCAAGGGTTCAATGGCAATGCTTGAAGCTCTAGGGCACTGGTCCTTAGGAGCACATGCACGGAGACCTCTTGCCTGTCATTGACAAGGTCATGCCGGCTCCGATATGGGGGCGGATACATCAGCACGTCTATGTCTCGTTCTGATGGCGGCAATGGTCATTCCGTAGTCCAGGGACCTCGATTTTTTATTATGTTTGAGATGCTTTGTGATTCCGATGAACTTTTATAATAGATCAGTGTCTTTTTACAAAAACAATTAGTCTATGTAAAATTACTAATTTTAAACAAGTCAATAGATTTACCATTTTCATTGATTAAGGGAGAAGATTTGACAAACGGTGGTAGGAGGAGAGGAAGAATAGTAGTAGCGTATATTCTTCTATTATCCTTCCGTTCTTTACGCGGGCATATACAATCTTCATAAATTAAAACAAGGACCTAAGCTAGGAGGACTTGTGAGTGGAGCTGGCAATTTAGTACTCACGTTGCCCAGTTGCTGCAGTACCAGTAGTGCCAGTGCGAGGGCGGGCTTAATTATTGCCCGGTTGCAGCAGGACTAGTGGCACTAGTTTAAGGCTGATCCAGCTTAATTATTGCTCGAAATTAACCTATCTTCTTAAGTCAATGGCGAGCCAGGTGGCCCGATCCACTGGGTGTTAACCAATACTATCTCCGTCCTGGTTTATTGGTTTCCTTCGTAATTTGGGTCAAATTTTGACTATAAATTTAACTAACAACATGTTAATACATGTCATAAAAATTTGTATTGTTGGATTGGTATTTGAACACAGTTTCCAATGGTACTACCTACGTCTTGGTGTGTAAGTCATTCGCGTAGTTCTAGCTCGACAATTTAACTATCAAAATATGTATTATATAGGACAAAAACTATATGTTTAGAAACTACATCCATGTAAAAATTTAATGATATACTTTTCATGACATATAACACATATTTAATTCCTCAAATTAATGACCTAGAACTATGCGAATGACTTATACACCGGGACGGAGGGAGTATAATTTTCGGTGACATGCATTGACATTTTTTCAGTTAAACCTATGGTTAAAATGTGACACTAAATACGGAAGTGACCAATAAATAGGACGGAGGTAGTAGCATAAAGACTGATCGATGAGGTTGGATCATATGTTTTCCGTGAAAGATTCATCAATGACTTTCTGAAATGTTGTTCTTATGGTTGGAGCTTCAATGCTGACCGTCCATATATTTGTGTGTCTTCCAAACATTAATCGTGCATTTGGTAATTGGTACAGATGCACTGCTCAACTAGTTGTGCACGATTCAGAACGCAGGAAATGATCAGGCATGTGGCACTAATTATGACGAGTGGCCCATGATGTATACCTCGACTACATTGGAAATTCGGAATCTCTTATCTTCTGGTGGTGCATATTTGTTTTTGAGGGGATCTGGTTGTGCATATTATAACGTACGCTTGATGCTGGTATGGAGATAAGCAAAATTAATTTTACTACTAATTAGTGCCTTGTATACTAATATATAATTACAACCAACGAACCTGGTTGTGGAGTCTGCTCAGCAACACTAATGTGGCACCCCGGCTCAGAGCGACCGGTTTACCTTGTATTGCCAGCCCAGAGATCAAGTATTCTGGCAACACACAACAACTTGGTACAGAAAGACAACCGCTTTATTGAAGCATAGAGTCGATACTACATCAAGTAGCGAGGCCAAGCGGCACACACGGTGTTCCTGAACATATGCACATTATTCAGTAGACATGAGCAGGGGCCTCGACATCACGATAAAGCTACGTGGCAGCAGAACAACGACGTAGAAGGACTCCATCTCACAGGGACACTGATGTGGACACGGTCTAAACTGCAACGCACGATGAAACTCCAACTCCGATATGATTTCTCCTGAAACTGGCATGACACGTCAGGTCAGTACATTGAATGTACTTGCAAGCTCACACAAATAAAGCAACAATGGCAACCAACAACAATGATATTTAGGCAGGTTTAATGCAAGAATAAACATGCTACTCATGAAGTGATTGTGCTCATAACAAGGCCGTTCAGACCCGCTTACCATCTCGGTTACCTCGTAACCATGAACCTCATCATACCAAGGTGATCACCTCCGGATCACAAACGGAACCATCTCAATGGTCTCAACAACTTTACCAACATAATCAGTGCCACAAGTATTCATTTAGTGTGCAAGTTTAATATTTTTGTTGATCCACGGTGTGACCTACTATGAACTTGTGTCCATGACTGAGGACGCGGCTATCGATAGATTAAACACACACTCTGCAGAGGTTAGCACATTGTACCCACACCACGGAACCCATGGCCTCGGACTCCCGGCCACTCCGACAGAACCAATATATTGCCATGGCACTCTCCTGGCCACTCCGACCAACTCTCCTTTGGGCTAAGTCATGGGTGGCCCCGATGCCACTTCGGACATCCACCGGCCACCGCTGTGGCAAAACAATCGTCGCAAACGGGGACATGGTACCAAAACAACTACAGGCACACAAGGCTATGCCTGAATACCGGGCCAGGATAGTGCAAGCGCATAACCTTCCCTAGTTGGAGTCACCGGCGAGAGGCATAACAATAGAACGAGAAAGGGCCTCTCCATAAAGGCAAATGTGGTTGCACTGGGAAGCTCGATTCAGTGGCACCATGACTCGATCAACAACATGTTCAAGTTGGTTTATTCTCAGGTTTCAACTTGCAAAGAATTTCACCGAGTCATAGTATTCCATGGAAATGCAATGAATCATATATGCATCATTTTAATATAATACCGATATGAACTAGCTTAAGCATAACATCACATTACTCTACTGCATAAACTTACTTATTCAACTATAATGCTACTGATAACAGAACAATCATAGCATGAACATGAAACTAGCATCAAATGACTTTATATGAATTTTCTATATGCATATAGAATAACCATATTCAAGTGAAAATCATAGTTATTGAAATGACATTCTTGCAAATATTTGTGATGGCTTTGTTGGAAATATGCCCTAGAGGCAATAATAAATTAGTTATTATTATATTTCCTTGTTCATGATAATCGTTTATTATCCATGCTATAATTGTATTGATAGGAAACTCAGATACATGTGTGGGTACATAGACAACACCATGTCCCTAGTAAGCCTCTAGTTAACTAGCTCGTTGATCAATAGATGGTTACGGTTTCCTGACCATGGACATTGGATGTCGTTGATAACGGGATCACATCATTGGCAGAATGATGTGATGGACAAGACCCAACCCTAAGCCTAGCACAAAGATCGTAGTTCGTATGCTAATGCTTTTCTAATGTCAAGTATCATTTCCTTAGACCATGAGATTGTGCAACTCCCGGATACCGTAGGAATGCTTTGGGTGTACCAAACGTCACAACGTAACTGGGTGGCTATAAAGGTGCACTACAGGTATCTCCGAAAGTGTCTGTTGGGTTGGCACGAATCGAGACTGGGATTTGTCACTCCGTATAAACGGAGAGGTATCTCTGGGCCCACTCGGTAGGACATCATCATAATATGCACAATGTGACCAAGAGGTTGATCACGGGATGATGTGTTACGGAACGAGTAAAGAGACTTGCCGGTAACGAGATTGAACAAGGTATCGGGATACCGACGATCGAATCTCGGGCAAGTACAATGCCGCTAGACAAAGGGAATTGTATACGGGATCGATTGAGTCCTTGACATCGTGGTTCATCCGATGAGATCATCGTGGAACATGTGGGAGCCAACATGGGTATCCAGATCCGCTGTTGGTTATTGACGGAGAACGTCTCGGTCATGTGCGCATGTCTCCGAACCCGTAGGGTCTACACACTTAAGGTTCAGTGACGCTAGGGTTGTATGAATATGAGTATGCAGCAAACCGAATGTTGTTCGGAGTCCCAGATGAGATCCCGGACGTCACGAGGAGTTCCGGAATGGTCCGGAGGTAAAGATTTATATATGGGAAGTCTTATTTTGGTCGCCGGAAAAGTTTCGCACTTTATCGGTATTGTACCGGGAGTGCCGAAAGGGGTCCGGGGGTCCACCTGCCCCGGGGGGCCACATGGGCTGTAGGGGGTGCGCCTTGGCCTATATGGGCCAAGGGCACCAGCCCCAAGAGGCCCATGCACCAAGGAGACTTGGGGAGGGGAGAGTCCTAAAGGGGGAAGGCACCTCCGAGGTGCCTTGGGGAGGATGGACTCCTCCCCCCCTCTTGGCCGCACCCCTTCCTTGGAGGAAGGGGCAAGGCTGCGCCCTCCCCCCTCTCTTGCACCTATATAAAGGGAGGGGAGGGAGGGGCAGCCGCACCCTGAAGCCCTTGGCGCCTCCCCTCTCTGCTACACCTCCTCCTCCTCCCGTAGTTGCTTAGCGAAGCCCTGCCGGAGTTCTGCTGCATCCACCACCACGCCGTCGTGCTGCTGGATCATCATCAACCTCTCCTTCCCCCTTGCTGGATCAAGAAGGAGGAGACGTCATCCGCTCCGTACGTGTGTTGAACGCGGAGGTGCTGTCCGTTCGGCACTAGGTCATCGGTGATCTGAATCACGGCGAGTACGACTCCATCATCCTCGTTCCATTGAACGCTTCCGCACGCGATCTACAAGTGGTATGTAGATGCAATCACTCTCCCATGACTCGTTGCTTAGATGAACTCATAGATGGATCTTGGTGAAAACGTAGGAAAAATTTTAATTTTCTGCAATGTTCCCCAACAGTGGCATCATGAGCTAGGTCTATGCGTAGTTCTCTATTGCATGATAGAACACAATTTGTTGTGGGCGTAGATGTTGTCAACTTTCCTGCCTCTACTAGTCTTATCTTGCTTCAGCGGTATTGTGGGATGAAGCGGCCCGGACCGACCTTACATGTACGCTTACGTGAGACTGGTTCCACCGTCCGACATGCACTAGTTGCATAAGGTGGCTAGCGGGTGTCTGTCTCTCCCACTTTAGTTGGAGCGGATTCGATGAAAAGGGTCCTTATGAAGGGTAAATAGAAGTTGACAAATCACGTTGTGGCTTTCACGTAGGTAAGAAAACGTTCTTGCTAGAACCCTATTGCAGCCACGTAAAACTTGCAACAACAATTAGAGGACGTCTAACTTGTTTTTGCAGCAAGTGTTTTGTGATATGATATGGCCAAAGTTGTGATGAATGATGAATGATATATGTGATGTATGAGATCATGTTCTTGTAATAGGAATCACGACTTGCATGTCGATGAGTATGACAACCGGCAGGAGCCATAGGAGTTGTCTTTATTTTTTGTATGACCTGCGTGTCATTGAAGAACGCCATGTAAATTACTTTACTTTATTGCTAAACGCGTTAGCCATAGAAGTAGAAGTAGTCATTGGCGTGACAACTTCATGAAGACACGATGATGGAGATCATGATGATGGAGATCATGGTGTCATGCCGGTGACAAGATGATCATGGAGCCCCGAAGATGGAGATCAAAGGAGCTATATGATATTGGCCATATCATGTCACTACTATATATAATTGCATGTGATGTTTATTATGTTTATGCATCTTGTTTACTTAGAATGACGGTAGTAAATAAGATGATCCCTCATAATAATTTCAAGAAAGTGTTCTCTCTAGCTGTGCACCGTTGCTAAAGTTCGTCGTTTCGAAGCACCACGTGATGATCGGGTGTGATAGATCCTTACGTTCACATACAACAGGTGTAAGACAGTTTTACACATGCAATACACTTAGGTTAACTTGACGAGTCTAGCATGTACAGACATGGCCTCGGAACACAAGAGACCGAAAGGTCGAACATGAGTCGTATGGTAGATACGATCAACATGGAGATGTTCACCGACGATGACTAGTCCGTCTCACATGATGATCGGACACGGCCTAGTTGACTCGGATCGTGTAATCACTTAGATGACTAGAGGGATGTCTATCTGAGTGGGAGTTCATAAGATGAACTTAATTATCCTGAACATAGTCAAAAAACCCTTTGCAAATTATGTCATAGCTCGCGCTTTATTTCTACTGTTTAGATATGTTCCTAGAGAAAATATAGTTGAAAGTTGACAGTAGCAATTATGCGGACAGTAGAAAGCTTATGTCCTTAATGCACCGCTCAGTGTGCTGAACCCCAAACATCGTTTGTGGAGGTTACGAACATCGGACATACACATTTTGATAACTACGTGATAGTTCAGTTGAACGGTTTAGAGTTGAGGCACCAAAGACGTTTTTCGAAACGTCGCGGAACATATGAGATGTTTCGAGGGCTGAAATTGGGATTTCAGGCTCGTGCCCACGTCAAGAGGTATAAGACCTCCGACGATTTTCTTAGCCTGCAAACTAAGGGAGAAAAGCTCAATTGTTGAGCTTGTGCTCAGATTGTCTGAGTGCAACAATCACTTGAATCGAGTGGGAGTTGATCTTCCAGATGAGATAGTGATGTTTCTCCAAAGTCATTGCCACCAAGCTGCTAGAGCTTCGTGATGAACTATAACATGTCGGGATAGATATGATGATCCTTGAGGTATTCACGATGTTTGACACCGCGAAAGTAGAAATCAAGAAGGAGCATCAATTGTTGATGGTTGGTGAAACCACTAGTTTCAATAAGGGCAAGGGAAAGAAGGGACACTTCATGAAACGGCAAATCAGTTGCTGCTCCAGTGAAGAAACCCAAGGTTGAACCCAAACCCGAGACTAAGTGCTTCTGTAATAAGGGGAACAGCCACTGGAGCAGAATTACCCTAGATACTTGGTAGATAAGAAGGCTGGCACGGTCGATAGAAGTATATTTGATATACATTATGTTAATGTGTACTTTACTAGTACTCCTAGTAGCACCAGGGTATTAGATACCGGTTCAGTTGCTAAGTGTTAGTAACTCGAAACAAAAGCTACGGAATAAACGGAGACTAGCTAAAGGTGAGCTGACGATACGTGTTGGAAGTATTTCCAAGGTTGATATGATCAAGCATCGCACGCTCCCTCTACCATCGAGACTGGTGTTAAACCTAAATAATTGCTATTTGGTGTTTGCGTTGAGCATAGACATGATTGGATTATGTCTGTCGCAATACGGTTATTCATTTAAGGAGAATAATGGTTACTCTGTTAATTTGAATAATACCTTCAATGGTCTAGCACCTAAAAATGAATGGTTTATTGAAATCTCGATCGTAGTGATACACATCTTCATGCCAAAAGATATAAGATAGTAATGATAGTACCACTTACTTATGGCACTGCCATGTAAGTCATATTGGTGTAAAACGCATGAAGAAGCTCCATGTTGATGGATCTTTGGACTCACTCGTTTTGAAAAGTTTGAGACATGCGAACCATGTCTATTGGTGTATACGCATGAAGAAACTCCATGCAGATGGATCGTTTGGACTCACTTGATTTTGAATCACTTGAGATATGCAAATCATACCACATGGGCAAGATGACTGAAAAGCCTCGTTTTTCAGTTAGATGGAACAAGATAGCAACTTGTTGGAAGTAACACATTTTGATGTGTGCAGTCCAATGAGTGCTGAGGCATGCAGTGAATATCGTTATGTTCTTACTTCACAGATGATTTGAGTAGATGTTGAGTATATTTACTTGATGAAACACAAGTCTGAATTATTGAATGGTTCAAGTAATTTCAGAGTGAAGTTGAAGATCATCGTGACAAAAGGATAAAATGTCTATGATATGATCATAGAGATGAGTATCTGAGTTACGAACTTTGGCACACAATTAAGACATTGTGGAAATTGTTTCACAATTAATACCGCCTGGAAACACCATAGTGTGATGGTGTGTCCGAACATCATAGTTGCACCCTATTGGATATAGTGCGTACCATGATGTCTCTTATCGAATTACCACTATCGTTCATGGGTTAGGCATTAGAGACAATCACACTCACTTTAATAGGGCACCACGTAATTCCGTTGAGACGACACCGTTTGAACTATGGTTTGGAGAAACCTAAGTTGTCGTTCCTTAAAAGTTTGGGGCTGCGACGCTTATGTGAAAAAGTTTCATCGTGATAAGCTCGAACCCAAAACGGATAAATACATCTTCATAGGATACCCAAAATGGCTGGGTATACCTCCTATCTCAGATCCGGAAGCAAAAGTAATTGTTTCTAGAAACGGGTCCTTTCTCGAGGAAAAGTTTCTCTCGAAAGAATTGAGTGGGAGGATGGTGAAGACTTGATGAGGTTATTGAACCGTCACTTCAACTAGTGTGTAGCAGGGCACAGGAAGTTGTTCCCGTGGCACCTACACCAATTGAAGTAGAAGCTTATGATAGTGATCATGAAGTTTCGGATCAAGTCACTAACGTACCTCGTAGGGTGACAAGGATGCGTACTACTTCAGAGTGGTACGCAATCCTGTCTTAGAGGTCATGTCGCTAGACAACAATGAACCTACGAGCTACGGAGAAGCGATGGTGGGCCCGGATTCCGACAAATGGCTCGAGGCCATAAAATCCGAGAACGGATCCATGACTTTGGAAGAAATACTTGATGGTCGTAAGGCCATTGGGTACGGATGGATTTTGAAAGGAAGACAGATAATGATGGTAAGAATTACCATTAAGAAAGCTCGACTTGTCGTTAAGATGTTTTCCGACAAGTTCAAGGAGTTGACTACGGTGAGGCTTTCTCACTCGTAGCGATGCTAAGAGTCTGTTGGAAATAGATTAGCAGTTACTGCATCATTTATGAAATCTTGCAGATAGAATGTCAAAACATCGTTTCCTTGACAGTTTTCTTGAGGAAAGGTTGTATGTGATACAACCAGAAGGTTTTGACAATCCTGAAGAACGCTAACAAATATGCAAAACTCCAGCAATCCTTCTAAGGACTGGAGTAAGCATCTCGGAGTTGGAATGTGTGCTTTGATGAGATGACCAAATTTTTTTGGGTTTATACAAAGTTTATGAGAAACTTGTATTTCCAAAGAAGTGAGTGGGAGCACTATAGAATTTCTGATGAATATATGTTGTTGACATATTGATGATCAGAAATGATGTAGAATTTTCTGTAAAGCATATAGGGTTATTGGAAAAGTGTTTTTCAAGTGAAAACCTGGATTAAGCTACTTGAACATTGAGCATCAAGATCTATGAGGATAGATCAAAACCGCTCAGTGGTACTTTCAAATGAGCATATACCTTGACATGATCTTGAAGGTGTTCAAGATAGATCAGTCAAAGAAGGAGTTCTTGCCTGAGATGTAAGGTATGAAGTTAAGACTTAAAGCTCGACCACGGCAGAAAAGAGAGAAAGGACGAAGGTCGTCCCCTATGCCTTAGACGTAGGCTCTACAGTATGCTATGCTGTGTACCGCACCGGAAGTGTGCCTTGCCATGAGTTAGTCAAGGGGTACAAGAATGATCCAGGAATGGATCATTGGACAGCGGTCAAAATTGTCCTTGGAGTAAATAATGACAAGTTTCTCGATTATGGAGGTGATAAAGAGTTCGGCATAAAGGGTTACGTCGATGCAAGCTTTAACACCTATCCGAGTGACTCTGAGTAGCAAACCGGATACGTATAGTGGAGCAACCATTTGGAATAGCTTCAAGTGGAGCGTGGAAGCAGCATTTACAATATGACATAGAGAATTGCAAAGTACATACGGATTTGAATACTGCAGACCCGTTGACTAAAACTTCTCTCACAAGGAAAACATGATCAAAACCCCAGAACTCATTGAGTCTTAATCACATGGTGATGTGAACTAGTTTAGCGACACTAGTAAACTCTTTGGATGTTGGTCACATGGCGATGTGACCTATCAGTGTTAATCACATGGCGATGTGAACTAGATTATTGACTCTAGTGCAAGTGGGAGACTGTTGGAAATATGCCCTAGAGGCAATAATAAATTAGTTATTATTATATTTCCTTGTTCATGATAATCGTTTATTATCCATGCTATAATTGTATTGATAGGAAACTCAGATACATGTGTGGGTACATAGACAACACCATGTCCCTAGTAAGCCTCTAGTTAACTAGCTCGTTGATCAATAGATGGTTACGGTTTCCTGACCATGGACATTGGATGTCGTTGATAATGGGATCACATCATTGGCAGAATGATGTGATGGACAAGACCCAACCCTAAGCCTAGCACAAAGATCGTAGTTCGTATGCTAATGCTTTTCTAATGTCAAGTATCATTTCCTTAGACCATGAGATTGTGCAACTCCCGGATACCGTAGGTATGCTTTGGGTGTACCAAACGTCCTGGCGTAACGGGTGGCTATAAAGGTGCACTACAGGTATCTCCGAAAGTGTCATTGGGTTGGCACGAATCGAGACTGGGATTTGTCACTCCGTGTAAGCGGAGAGGTATCTCTGGGCCCACTCGGTAGGACATCATCATAATGTGCACAATGTGACCAAGAGGTTGATCACGAGATGATGTGTTACGGAGCGAGTAAAGAGACTTGCGTAACGAGATTGAACAAGGTATCGGGATACCGACGATCGAATCTCGGGCAAGTACAATGCCGCTAGACAAAGGGAATTGTATACGGGATCGATTGAGTCCTTGACATCGTGGTTCATCCGATGAGATCATCATGGAACATGTAGGAGCCAACATGGGTATCCAGATCCCGCTGTTGGTTATTGACGGAGAAACGTCTCGGTCATGTCTCAGATGTCTCCCGAACCCGTAGGGTCTACACACTAAGGTTCGGTGGCGCTAGGGTTGTATGAATATGAGTATGCAGCAAACTGAATGTTGTTGAGTCCCGTATGAGATCCGGACATCACGAGGAGTTCGGAATGGTCCGGAGGTAAAGATTTATATATGGGAAGTCTTATTTTGGTGCGGAAAAGTTTCGCACTTTATCGGTATTGTACAGGAGTGCGAAAGGGGTCCGGGGTCCACCTGCCCGGGGCCACATGGGCTGTAGGGGGTGCGCCTTGGCCTATATGGGCCAAGGGCACCAGCCCCAAGAGGCCCATGCACCAAGGAGACTTGGGAGGAGAGTCCTAAAGGGGAAGGCACCTCAGGGGTGCCTTGGGAGGATGGACTCCTCGCCCCTCTTGGCCGCACCCCTTCCTTGGAGGAAGGGGCAGGCTGCGCCCTTCCCCCTCTCTTGCACCTATATAAAGGGAGGGGCGGAAGGGGGCAGCCGCACTGAAGCCCTTGGCGCCTCCCCTCTCTGCTACACCTCCTCCTCCTCCCGTAGTTGCTTAGCGAAGCCCTGCCGGAGTTCTGCTGCATCCACCACCACGCCGTTGTGCTGCTGGATCATCATCAACCTCTCCTTCCCCCTTGCTGGATCAAGAAGGAGGAGACGTCATCCGCTCCGTCGTGTGTGTTGAGCGCGGAGGTGCTGTCCGTCCGGCACTAGGTCATCGGTGATCTGAATCACGGCGAGTACGACTCCATCATCCTCGTTCCATTGAACGCTTCCGCACGCGATCTACAAGTGGTATGTAGATGCAATCACTCTCCCATGACTCGTTTCTTAGATGAACTCATAGATGGATCTTGGTGAAACCGTAGGAAAAAATTTAATTTTCTGCAACGTTCCCCAACAGGCTTGCCTTAGTGCATAGGAGGGTCACACTCCTCCTGGTTCTCCTAAAGGCAACAAGTTTCTTCTGAAAATATTTAAAATAGCAAAAAGAAAACTGCACTAGAAAATATACACAGCAAGCAAAAATATCAATATTTATCATGCTGATAGAGGAGTTCAACACAAAAGCAATGCAAAAAAGAATCATATCATTTGGACTTATAGAATAGAAATTAGAGCAGGTCAAAGTTTAGTCAAATTTCTGAATTTAATTTGATATTTAGAAAATCAGAGAGGGGGTGACATCGAAGGCGTAAAGCCGTGGGGCGCCTCCACTCATACCGCTCCGGGAGGCGGCTGAGTGGCTGACCAGCGGTCCCCCGCGGTCAGGTTCAGAGAGAGAGAGAGAGAGAGAGAGAGAGAGAGAGAGAGAGAGAGAGAGAGAGAGAGAGAGAGAGAGAGAGAGAGAGAGAGAGAGAGAGAGAGAGAGAGAGAGAGAGAGAGAGAGAGAGAGAAACAGAGGGAGGGCGGCTCGTCGCCGGTGATTTTCCGGCGAGGAGGGGTCGGATGCCGCCGGCGAGAGGATGGATGGATGCGCAAGACTACGGCGAACCTGCACGTACCCGTAGCTCGGCGAGAGGTGGACGGAGAGCGTCATGGTGGTCGTCTCCAGAGGCGTCGGTGGAGGAGGCTTGTCGGAGTTGTTGAATCAGACGAGGCAGGGCCAGTCCAGCAGCTCCACCAGCACCAACGCGACCAATGGAGCACGACGAGCACCCCGGAGAGGTTGGAGGAAGACGAGGGGCACCGGAGGAAGCAGAACGCCGAGGCGGGGTCGGCAGCGATCTCTGGAGAAGAACAGCGACCAGAGGCCCGCCTGGCCTGGCCGCGGCTATCTAGAGGAAGTGTGGGTGCCAGAGGAGTGGGGTGGTGCGGCTGAACGAGCTCGGAGGGGTCCTATTTATAGGCGTGTCCAAGGAGGGGATTAAGAGCACCGGCGAGCTCTCTGGAAGAGGTGCATGGTGATGAGAGGGGGAAGTGGCCAGGGGTCACACGGCCACTGTGGGAGCTCGCAGCTGAGCACAGGGCGCACGGGGAGACAACAATGAGCATGGGCTCACTGTGCGCTTGGGCACGACGTGCTCGTGATACCTGCGGCGAGCTCCAGCGTCGGTGAGCGGCAGGGAGGGGTTAAGGATGAAGAGACGAAGCAGTAGGCGCAAGGTGGTGAGCTGGTTTGGCCTCGGGAGCGGGCACGGATGAAACAGAGGTGATGGCGCCACCCAGAGCGTGTCGAGCACCTGCCTGGCACCGTGTCCACACGTGGGCACCGTGTCCACACGTGGTCACCGTGTGAACTTGGGCTACACGGCGCGCCAATGAGTAAGATCATTTCTGGTGACTTATTCTTGCAGTGTTAGGTCTAGGAGAGGTGATGGGTCACTGCTAGGCCGACGAGATTGAACAAGAGAATCTCAGCAAGTTTCTGGACAAAAATTTGGGAGCCAAGTAGAGAGAATTCTAGAGAGAGTTAGGATCTGATCTTTGGGGGTTAAGCCTCTCTTAGTAAGTTAATGATGCTCTAAAAATTTTAGAGGATCAAGGAAAACTGCACTTCCTTCACAACATGCATTTTCTGGCCAGAATGAAAAAGTTTTCTGTAGAAAAAATATTCCAAATAACCATGAAATATTTTTGCACAGGGAGGTGTGCCAAGGTCCAAAGGATATTAAGGAATTTTCTCAGATTTTTGTGGGTAAGAAAAATGAGGATTGCTCTGGAGTAGAAGTGACTGAAGTGCTATCTCAGAGGGAAAATGAATATTTTTTTCATTTAAGAAAAATATTCCCAAGGTCATATTTTGATATATCTGAGAGAAAGAGATGGGTTTGAAGGTGAGATGAGTCACTTGGGTGAAAATCAAAGAAATGCCCAAGTGATTAAGTCCAAATGAGTTGATTCAAAAGTCAAATTCAATTTATAAAATGCAATAAAATCCAGAAAAAGAAAAAAAAGCAAAAACCAGGGTGTCACAACTAATTAGTTAAGTAATTAATCAATAAATTAATTACTTTGGCTCGCATCTCATCTACCCACATCCGGATCAAGTGAGTCTTATTTTTGCTTTTCTATCACTGTCACTTTTAGTCTCCGCATTGATTACTACGTGTAGGCTCTCGGACGGACCCTGGCCTTGACAAACGGTGGATGGGTGCTACAAAGAACAAGAGTATATTCTTGTCGTATTACCCGTTCGTTCAATGTATACATACGGGTGCAACTAGCTTGTTTTCCAGGAATTAGAAATTGCCTAACTACAGAACCAGGCAAGTGGGTGGGGAAGGAAGGCAGGAGTGGTGGGTACTTGCTACAGACCGATCGCCGGTGTTGTTGACACGCTGCAGGGGTGGTTGGGCAGACGAGGCTTTGGCGGGCTCGGCGCGCCGCTGTAGATAGCTTGTAGTTTCCGGCGGCAGGCCGAAAACCTGGCGGCACGAGCGAGAACAGGGTGGCGGGCAGGTGGTCCGCCGGGATTCCATGATAGGAACAACATCTACAGACGGAAATGGATTTGGGGACGGGCGAGGATAAGTGTCATGGGTAAGTAATGAGAGAAGTGATTGGATTAACAGTTTACTATTATATCCTTTATTAAAAAATCTTTGAAATAATTTTTCAGATCTGACAATGAGAAAAAAAATATCAAATGTGAACTTACACGAAATTACAAGTCGTAACTCGCCAATAACAGTAAGAGATCTGTTCTATGTGACACACATCTAATTATACAAAACATTTTTACTTTCACAACTTATTTTTAGTTACAATGCTAACTAGCTTTTCTAATCCATTGAACCCTCATCTCTTCATTCATAGTTATTATTCTTTATCACTTATCCGATAACAATAACCACATAGTTGCATTGCTAATATTAAAGTAAAATTTATTGTTATACCCAAAACTATATTATTACAAATACAACAACCCTTAAATAGAATTCTATTTTGTCCAGTAATTTATGTTATTTCAAAAATTAGTATTTAATTATTATTTTAAATTAATTAATTCTAAATGCAATGGAAGTACAAGGTATGATAAAACAACATCCACATCGAATGATTTTGGTCTCTTTTTGTATTATATCATGTCTATATATTTGTGCATGCATGTTCCTTTAAGTTAGTATATAGTAATATATTTATAGAATGATATATCTACAATGCACAAGTCTGAGTAATACCGTAATAGATATTAATAGATTTGGTAGCTAAATTTGAACTAATATAAAATTATAGGATGTATGAGGTGTCAACAAGTCGTCGGTGTTTGAGTTATCTTCTCACCCTTAGTATCTAGCATTGTTCGTTCTTATTCTTTCATGGTCTACTCTTCTATGTTTCCTGACCAACGTAACCCCACTAATCGAAACGTAATAATGCATTTTCATGAGCTATTTGGGAAGCCAACTATTCTAGAAATAGTCGATATAAAGAAGAAGAATTGCATCTTTTCCTTTCCCTCACGCATGGGCGACTAGGTTAAAGTTCTCCCCTCTAAGCTTCATCAACCAGCTCGTGGATTCGTCTCCCCTCTGCTTGCCGTTCCGATGGTTGGAGGCTAGGAGAGGAATCTTGGTGCCTTTGCTCCGGTGAGTAGTTAATAGGGTATTTTAGTCATCACAGAGGCGGTGCTCAGGCATATGGCGGTGCGTATATTCTTGTATTATCCTTCTGTTCTTTACGGGCGTATACAATCTCTATAAATTAAAACTAGGGCCTAAGCTAGGAGGATTTGTGAGTGGAGCTGGCAATTTAGTACTCACATTGCCCAATTGCTACAGTACCAGTAGTGCCAGTGCGAGGGCGAGCTTAATTATTGCTCGGTTGCAGCAGGACCAATGGCGCTAGTTTAAGGCCGGTCCAGCTTAATTATCGCTCGTAATTAACATGTCTCCTTAAGTCAATGGCGAGCCAGGTGGCCCGATCCACTTGGTGTTAACCAATAGCACAAAGACTGATCGATCAGGTTGGATCACATATTTCCCGTGAGAGATCCATCAATGACTGTCTGAAATGTTGTTCTTGTGGTTGGAGCTTCAATGCAGAGCGTCCATATATTTGCTTGTCTTCCAAACATTGATCGTGCATTCGATAATTGTTACAGATGCACTGCTCAACTAGTTGTGCACGATTCAGAACGCAAGAAATGATTGGGCATGTGGCACTAATTATGACGAGTGACACATGATGTATATACCTCGAGTACATCGGAAATTTGGAATCTCTGTATTAGAACGTGCGCTTGATGTTGGCCCATGCGCCATGATGTATACCTCGAGTACATCGGAAATTCTTGCTCCATATTATAACACACGTTATACCTCGAGGACGTTATAATATGCACTACCGGATGGTGCATATTACAATGTACGCTTGATGTTGGTATGGAGATAAGCAGAATTAGTTTTACTACTAATTAATTGCTTGTACTACTATATAATTACTCCCTCCATAAACTAATATAAAAGCATTTAGATCATTATTTTAATGATATAAATGTTCTTATATTAGTTTACAGGGGAGTACAACCAAGGAACCCGGTTGTGGAGTCTGCTCAGCAACATTATTAGTTAACTAATTAATTAATTACTTTGGCTCGCATCTCATCTGCACACATCCTGATCGACCGAGTCCTATTTTTGCTTTTCTTTTTTTTTAAAATAGAGAGTTGTATTAATTAAGTAGAGAAACATAGTTCGTACAATCGTGCAAGGCCTCACTCAACATGCAGGTTGGCACAGAGCCTTGCATAACCCCACCACGCAACTCTCTACGCCCCAACTGGGCAAGACTATGAGCTAATCTATTGTCCCTTCTATCTACTTTGCAAACTTTTACTTCTTTGTTCCCTTTCATGGCTTGAAACTCCTTTACAATTGTTGCAACCTCCGATCTATCAATAGACGAGAGGATAAGCGCCTTTGTCACCGAGCTACAATCCGTCTCGATGATTAAGGGTAGATTCGTCCCCGACATTGCCATCCTTAGTCCTTCTAGGCAAGCCATGGCTTCCGCGCAATCCGCTCCGTTGCACCGCGGTATATAATCCCAAGCTGTCACTGTCACTTTCAGTCTCCGCATCGATTAGTACGTGTAGGCTCTTGGACGGGAACCTGGTTTTGACAAACCGGTGGGTGGTGGGTTCTACAAAGAAGAAGAGCAAGAGTATATTCTTGCCGTATTATCCGTTCATTCAGTGTATACGTACGGCCGCAACTTGGTTTCTGGAAGCTTCGTGTGCTTGGTAGAACAAGCTAGAATGCACTGTCGCTGGCCGTTGGATCCGATCTCATCTCGTGGATGACCCGGCCGGGCTACTAGTCATGTGTTGGAACGTTTGGTTGCTGGCATGTGGGTCTTCCACCCTTTCTTGTGGCCCAAGCCGGTCTATAGATAGAACACACAGACTAGGCAGGGCCACATGACATGTAGTAGATGTGCATTTAGGGATGGCCCCCGCAGGGTTTGGGTATGGGTGAAGCCACCACATACCCTTACCCATCCCATTTAAGCTTACCCATCACCTTTACCCATACCCATCAATGGGTTTAATTTTTCCCCATACCCGTTACCCAACAGGGTGTTGGGGAACGTAGTTATTTCAAAAAATTTCCTACGATCACGCAAGATCATGGTGATGGCATAGCAACGAGAGGGGAGAGTGTCCGTCCACGTACCCTCGTGAGACCGTGGCGAAGCGTTATAACAACGCGTTGATGTAGTCGTGCGTCTTCACGATCCGACCGATCCAAGTACCGAGCGTCGGCACCTCCGTGTTCAGCACACGTTCAGCTCGATGGCGATCCCGGACTCCGATCCAGCAAAGTGTCGGGGATGAGTTACGTCGACCGACGGGCGTGGTGGCGATGTTGATGCTCCACCGGCGCAGAGCTTCGCCTAAGCTCATGACGATATGACTTCTCCGGCGCGGGGCTTCGCCTAAGCTCATGACGATATGACCGAAGTGGAATATGGTGGAAGGGGCACCGCTGCAGCTAAGGAAAGATCCGTAGATCAACTTGTGTGTCTTGGGGTGCCCCCTGCCCCGTATATAAAGGAGACAAGGGGAGGTGGCGGCCCTATAGGAGGCGCACCAAGGAGGAGTCCTACTCCCACGGAGTAGGACTCCCCCTCTCCTAGTTGGAGTAGGATTGGGGAGGGAAAAGGAGGAAGGCGCCGCCCCTCTCCTTGTCCTATTCGGACTGGAAGGGGAGGGGCGCAGCCCACCTGGCCGGCCCTTCTCCTTCTCCCTCAAGGCCCATGATGGCCCATATACCCCGGGGTTCCGTAACCCCGGTGTTCAAATAATATCCTGTTTTCACTCGAAACCATTCCAAGTCAAACATAGGCTTCCAATATATCAATCTTTATGTCTCGACCATTTGAGACTCCTCGTCATGTCCGTGATCACATCCGGGACTCGAACAACTTCGGTGCATCAATACTTATAAACTCATTATGAGCTGTCATCGAAGCGTTAAGCGTGCGGACCCTACGGGTTCGAGAACTATGTAGACATGACCTAGAACCATTCTCGGTCAATAACCAATAGCGGAACCTGGATGCCCATATTGGTTCCTACATATTCTCTGAAGATCTTTATCGGTCAAACCGCTAACGACATCGTTGTTCCCTTTGTCATCGGTATGTTACTTACCCGAGATTCGATCGTCGGTATCCAATACCTAGTTCAATCTCGTTCTTGGTAAGTCTCTTTACTCGTTCGTAATACATCATCTCACAACTAACTCATTAGTTGTAATGCTTGCAAGGCTTAGGTGATGTGTATTACCGAGAAGGCCTAGAGATACCTCTCCGACGATCGGAGTGACAAAACCTAATCTTGAAATCGCCAACCCAACAAGTACCTTTGGAGACACCTGTAGTACTCCTTTATAATCACCCGATTCGTTGTGACGTTTGGTAGTACCAAAGTGTTCCTCCGTAAACAGGAGTTGCATAATCTCATAGTTACAGGAACATGTATGGGTCATGAAGAAAGCATTAACATACTAAGCGATCAAGTGTTAAGCTAACGGAATGGGTCATGTCAATCAGATCATTCAACCAATGATGTGACCTTGTTAATCAAATAACAACTCCTTGTTCATGGTTAGGAAACATAACCATCTTTGATTAACAAGCTAGTCTAATAGAGGCATACTAGTGACATCTGTTTGTCTATATATTCACACATGTATTATGTTTCCGGTTAATACAATTCTAGCATGAATAATAAACATTTATCATGATATAAGGAAATAAATAATAACTTTTATTATTGCCTCTAGGGCATATTTCCTTCAGTCTCCCACTTGCACTAGAGTCAATAATCTAGATTACATAGTAATGATCCTAACACCCATGGAGTCTTGGTGCTGATCATGTTTTGCTCGTGGAAGAGGCTTAGTCAGCGGGTCTGCAACATTCAGATCCGTATGTATTTTGCAAATCTCTATGTCTCCCACTTGGACTTGGTCCCGAATGGCATTGAAGCGTCTCTTGATGTGCTTGGTCCTCTTGTGAAACCTGGATTCCTTTGCCAAGGCAATTGCACCATATTGTCACGGAAGATCTTCATCGGTCCCGATGAACTAGGTATGACACCTAGATCGGAAATGAACTCTTTCATCCAGACTCCTTCATTCGCTGCTTCGAAGCAGCTATGTACTCCGCTTCACATGTAGATCCCGCCACGGCGCTTTGTTTAGAACTGCACCAACCGACAGCTCCCCGTTTAATAAAAATACGTATCCGGTTTGCGATTTAGAATCGTCCGGATCAGTGTCAAAACTTGCATCGGCGTAACCATTTACGACTAGCTCTTTGTCACCTCCATATCGAAAACATATCCTTAGTCCTTTTCGGTATTTCAGGATGTTCTTGACCGCTGTCCGATGATCCACTCTGGATTACTTTGGTACCTTCCTGCCAAGCTTACAGCTAAGCATCGTCAGTCTGGTACACAGCATTGCATACATGATAGAGCCTATGGCTGAAGCATAGGAACATCTTTCATTTTCTCTCTATCTTCTGCTGTGGTGGGGCATTGAGTCGACTCAATCTTACACCTTGTAACACAGGCAAAAACCTTTCTTTGCCTGATCCATTTTGAACTTTTCAAAACTTTATCAAGGTATGTGCTTTGTGAAAGTCCAATCAAGCGTCTTGATCTATCTCTATAGATCTTGATGCCCAATATGTAAGCAGCTTCACGAGGTCTTTCATTGAAAACTTTTATTCAAGTATCCTTTTATGCTATCCAGAAATTCTATATCATTTCCAATCAATAATATATCGTCCACATATAATATTAGAAATGCTCTGAGCTCCCACTCACTTTCTTGTAAATACAGGCTTCTCCAAAAGTGCATACAAACCCATATGCTTTGATCACACTATCAAAGCGTTTATTCAACTCGAGAGGCTTGCACCAGACCATAAATTGATCGTTGGAGCTTGCACACTTTGTTAGCACCTTTTGGATCGACAAAACCTTCTGGTTGCATCATATACAACTCTTCTTCTAGAAATCCATTCAAGAATGCGGTTTTACATCCATTTGCCAAATTTCATAATCATAAAATCGGCAATTGCTAACATGATTCGGACAGACTTAAGCATCGCTTCTGGTGAGAAAGTCTCATCGTAGTCAACCCCTTGAACTTGTCGAAAACCTTTCGCAACAAGTCGAGCTTTGTGAACAGTTACATTACCATCGGCGTCAGTCTTCTTCTTAAAGATCCATTTATTTTCAATGGCTTGCCGATCATCGGGCAAGTCAACCAAAGTCCATACTTTGTTCTCATACATGGATCCCATCTCAGATTTCATGGCTTCAAGCCATTTTGCGGAATCTGGGCTCACCATCGCTTCTTCATAGTTTGTAGGTTCGCCATGATCAAGTAACATGACTTCCGAATAGGATTACCGTACCACTCAGTGCGGATTTTGTTCTGGTTGATCTCTGATTCAGTGACAACTTGATCTGAAGTTTCATGATCTCCATCATTATCTTCCTCACTAACTGGTGTAGGTGTTACGAAACTGATTTACGTGACGAACTACTTTCAATAAGGGAGCTGGTACTATTACCTCATCAAGTTCCACTTTCCTCCCACTCACTTCTTTGAGAGAAACTCCTTCTCTAGAAAGGATCCATTTTAACAACGAATGTCTTGCCTTGGATCTGTGATAGAAGGTGTACCCAATTGTCTCCTTTGGGTATCCTATGAAGACACATTTCTCGATTTGGGTTCAAGCTTATCAGGTTGAAGTTTCTTCACATAAGCATCGCAACCCCAAACTTTCAGAAAGCGACAACTTTGGTTTCTTGCTAAACCATAGTTCATAAGGCGTCGTCTCAGCAGTTTTGACGGTGTCCTATTTAACGTGAATGCGGCCGTCTCAAGAGCATAACCCCAAAATGATAGCGGTAAATCTGTAAGAGACATCATAGATCGCACCATATCCAGTAAAGTGCGATTACGACGTTCGGACACACCATTGCGCTGTGGTGTTCCGGGTGGCGTGAGTTGCGAAACTATTCCGCTTTGTTTCAAATGTAGACCAAACTCGTAACTCAAATATTCGCCTCCACGATCAGATCGTAGAAACTTTATTTTCTTATTACGATGATTTTCAACTTCACTCTGAAATTCTTTGAACTTTTCAAATGTTTCAGACTTATGTTTCATTAAGTAGATATACCCATATCTGCTCAAATCATCTGTGAAGGTGAGAAAATAACGATATCCGCCACGAGCTTCAACATTCATTGGACCACATACATCCGTATGTATGATTTCCAATAAATCTGTTGCTCTCTCCATAGTACCGGAGAAGCGGAGTTTTAGTCATCTTGCCCATGAGGCACGGTTACGCAGTGCCAAGTGATTCATAATCAAGTGACTCCAAAGTCCATCAGCATGGAGTTTCTTCATCGTTTTACACCGATATGACCTAAGCGGCGAGTGCCACAAATAAGTTGCACTATCATTATCAACTCTGCATCTTTTGGTTTCAACATTATGAATATGTGTATCACTACTATCGAGATTCATTAAAAATAGACCACTCTTCAAGGGTGCATGACCATAAAAGATATTATTCATATAAATAGAACAACCATTATTCTCTGATTTAAATGAATAACCGTCTCGCATTAAACAAGATCCAGATATAATGTTCATGCTCAACGCTGGCACCAAATAACAATTATTCAGGTCTAAAACTAATCCCGAAGGTAGATGTAGAGGTAGCGTGCCGACTGCGATCACATCGACTTTGGAACCGTTCCCAGCGCGCCGTCACCTCGTCCTTTGCCGGTGTTAAGCAATCCGTAGTTCTGTTTGAGTTGCAAATGTTAGCAACAGAACCAGTATCAAATACCGGTACTACTGCGAGCTCTAGTAAGGTACACATCAATAACAAGTATATCACATATACCTTTGTTCACTTTGCCATCCTTCTTATCCGCCAAATACTTGGGGCAGTTCCGCTTCGATGACCGATCGCTTGCGGTAGAAGCACTCGATTTCAGGCTTAGGTCCAGACTTGGGTTTCTTCTCTGATCAGCAACTTGTTTGCTGTTCTTCTTGAAGTTCCTTCTTCTTCCCTTTGCCTTTCTTCTTGAAACTAGTGGTCTTATTGACCATCAACACTTGATGCTCCTTTTTGATTTCTACCTCCGCAGCTTTTAGCATTGCGAAGAGCTCGAGCATAGTCTTTACTAACCCTTGCATATTATAGTTCATCACGAAGCCTTTGTAGCTTGGTGGCGGTGATTGAAGAATTCATCAATGACACAATCATCCGGAAGATTAACTCCCAGTTGATTCAAGTGATTGTAATACCCAGACATTTTGAGTATGTGCTCCTTGACGAACTATTCTCCTCCATCTTGCAGCTATAGAACTTATTGGAGACTTCATATCTCTCAATCCGGGCATTACTGTTGAAATATCAACTTCAACTCCTGGAACATCTCATATGCTCCATGACGTTCAAAACGTCGTTGAAGACCGGTTCTAAGCCGTAAAGCATGGCACACTGAACTATAGAGTAGTCATCAGCTCTGCTTTGCGGACGTTCACAACCACGGCTCGGCATCTGCAGCAGGCCTGTCACCCAGCGGTGCTTCGGGGCGTAACTTTTACGTGCAGCAATGAGGATTATCCTCAGATTACGGACCCAGTCCGTGTAATTGCTACCATCATCTTTCAACTTTGCTTTCTCAAGGAGCGCATTAAAATTCAACGGAACAACAGCACGAGCCATCTATCTACAGTAAACATAGACAAGCAAAATACTATCGGTACTAAGTTCATGATAAATTTAAGTTCAATTAATCATATTACTAAAGAACTCCCACTTAGACAGACATCTCTCTAGTTATCTAAGTGATCACGTGATCCAAATCAACTAAACCATAACCGATCATCACGTGAGATGGAGTAGTTTTCAATGGTGAACATCTTATGTTGATCATATCTGTATATGATTCACGTTCGACCTTCGGTCTCCGTGTTCGAGGCCATATCTGTATATGCTAGGCTCGTCAAGTATAACTTGAGTATTCTGCGTGTGCAAAACTGGCTTGCACCCGTTGTAGATGGACGTGGAGCTTATCACACCGATCATCACGTGGTGTCTCGGCACGACGAACTTTGGCAGCGGTGCATACTCGGGAGAACACTACTTGATAATTTTTAGTGAGAGATCATCTTATAATGCTACCGTCAATCAAAGCAAGATAAGATGCATAAAGGATAAACATCACATGCAATCAATATAAGTGATATGATATGGCCATCATCATCTTGTGCTTGTGATCTCCATCTCCAAAGCACCGTCATGATCACCATCGTCACCGGTAGCGACACCTTGATCTCCATCGTAGCATCGTTGTCGTCTAGCCAACTACTGCTTCTCGACTATCGCTAACGCTTAGTGATAAAGTAAAGCAATTACATGGCGTTGCATTTCATACAATAAGCGACAACCATATGGCTCCTGCCGATTGCCGATAACTTCGGTTACAAAACATGATCATCTCATACAATAAAATATAGCATCACGTCTTGACCATATCACATCACAACATGCCCTGCAAAAACAAGTTAGGCGTCCTCTACTTTGTTGTTGCAAGTTTTACGTGGCTGCTACGGGCTGAGCAAGAACCGTTCTTACCTACGCATCAAAACCACAGCGATACTTCGTCAAATAGACTCCGTTTAACCTTCTCAAGGACGGGCGTAGCCACACTCAGTTCAACTAAAGTGAGAGAGCAGACACCGCGCGGTCACCTTTAAGCAACGAGTGCTCGGGCGGTGAAACCAGTCTCGCGTAAGCGTCTGGCGTAATGTCGGTCCGGGCGCTTCATCTCACAATACCGCTGAACCAAAGTATGACATGCTGGTAGGAAGTATGACTTGTATCGCCCACAACTCACTTGTGTTCTACTCGTGCATATGACATCAACGCATAAAACCTGGCTCGGATGCCCTTTGTTGGGGAGCGTAGTTATTTCAAAAATTTCCTACGATCACGCAAGATCATGGTGATGGCATAGCAGAGAGAGGGAGAGTGTCGTCCACGTACCCTCGTGAACCGTGGCGAGGCGTTATAACAACGCGGTTGATGTAGTCGTGCGTCTTCACGATCCGACCGATCCAAGTACCGAGCGTCGGCACCTCCGTGTTCAGCACACGTTCAGCTCGATGGCGATCCCGGACTCGATCCAGCAAAGTGTCGGGGATGAGTTACGTCAACCGACGGCGTGGTGGCGATGTTGATGCTCCACCGGCGCGAGCCGCCTAAGCTCGCGACGATATGACTTCTCCGGCGCGGGCTTCGCCTAAGCTCTGTGACGATATGACGAAGTGGAATATGGTGGAAGGGGCACCGCACACGGCTAAGGAAAGATCCGTAGATCAACTTGTGTGTCTTGGGGTGCCCCTGCCCCGTATATAAAGGAGACAAGGGGAGGTGGCGGCCCTATAGGGCGCGCCAAGGAGGAGTCCTACTCCCACCGGAGTAGGACTCCCCCTCTCCTAGTTGGAGTAGGATTGGGGAGGGAAAAGGAGGAAGGGCGCCCCCTCTCCTTGTCCTATTCGGACTGGAAGGGGAGGGGCGCAGCCCACTGGGCCGGCCCTTCTCCTTCTCCTCAAGGCCCATGATGGCCCATATACCCCCGGGGTTCCGGTAACCCCGGTGTTCGATAATATCCTGTTTTCACTCGGAACCATTCCGAAGTCAAACATAGGCTTCCAATATATCAATCTTTATGTCTCGACCATTTGAGACTCCTCGTCATGTCCGTGATCACATCCGGGACTCGAACAACTTTGGTGCATCAATACTTATAAACTCATTATGAACTGTCATCGCCGAAGCGTTAAGCGTGCGGACCCTACGGGTTCGAGAACTATGTAGACATGACCTAGAACCATTCTCGGTCAATAACCAATAGCGGAACCTGGATGCCCATATTGGTTCCTACATATTCTCGAAGATCTTTATCGGTCAAACCGCATAACGACATCGTTGTTCCTTTGTCATCGGTATGTTACTTACCGAGATTCGATCGTCGGTATCAATACCTAGTTCAATCTCGTTCTTGGTAAGTCTCTTTACTCGTTCCGTAATACATCATCTCACAACTAACTCATTAGTTGTAATGCTTGCAAGGCTTAGGTGATGTGTATTACCGAGAAGGCCTAGAGATACCTCTCCGACAATCGGAGTGACAAAACCTAATCTTGAAATCGCCAACCCAACAAGTACCTTTGGAGACACCTGTAGTACTCCTTTATAATCACCCGATTCGTTGTGACGTTTGGTAGTACCAAAGTGTTCCTCCGTAAACAGGAGTTGCATAATCTCATAGTTACAGGAACATGTATGGGTCATGAAGAAAGCATTAACATACTAAGCGATCAAGTGTTAAGCTAACGGAATGGGTCATGTCAATCAGATCATTCAACCAATGATGTGACCTTGTTAATCAAATAACAACTCCTTGTTCATGGTTAGGAAACATAACCATCTTTGATTAACAAGCTAGTCTAATAGAGGCATACTAGTGACATCTTGTTTGTCTATATATTCACACATGTATTATGTTTCCGGTTAATACAATTCTAGCATGAATAATAAACATTTATCATGATATAAGGAAATAAATAATAACTTTTATTATTGCCTCTAGGGCATATTTCCTTCAGTCTCCCACTTGCACTAGAGTCAATAATCTAGATTACATAGTAATGATCCTAACACCCATGGAGTCTTGGTGCTGATCATGTTTTGCTCGTGGAAGAGGCTTAGTCAGCGGGTCTGCAACATTCAGATCCGTATGTATTTTGCAAATCTCTATGTCTCCCACTTGGACTTGGTCCCGAATGGCATTAAGCGTCTCTTGATGTGCTTGGTCCTCTTGTGAAACCTGGATTCCTTTGCCAAGGCAATTGCACCATATTGTCACGGAAGATCTTCATCGGTCCCGATGAACTAGGTATGACACCTAGATCGGAAATGAACTCTTTCATCCAGACTCCTTCATTCGCTGCTTCCGAAGCAGCTATGTACTCCGCTTCACATGTAGATCCCGCCACGGCGCTTTGTTTAGAACTGCACCAACCGACAGCTCCCCGTTTAATAAAAATCACGTATCCGGTTTGCGATTTAGAATCGTCCGGATCGATGTCAAAACTTGCATCGGCGTAACCATTTACGACTAGCTCTTTGTCACCTCCATATCGAGAAACATATCCTTAGTCCTTTTCGGTATTTCAGGATGTTCTTGACCGCTGTCGATGATCCACTCTGGATTACTTTGGTACCTTCCTGCCAAGCTTACAGCTAAGCATCGTCAGTCTGGTACACAGCATTGCATACATGATAGAGCCTATGGCTGAAGCATAGGGAACATCTTTCATTTTCTCTCTATCTTCTGCTGTGGTGGGGCATTGAGTCGACTCAATCTTACACCTTGTAACACAGGCAAAAACCTTTCTTTGCTGATCCATTTTGAACTTTTCAAAACTTTATCAAGGTATGTGCTTTGTGAAAGTCCAATCAAGCGTCTTGATCTATCTCTATAGATCTTGATGCCCAATATGTAAGCAGCTTCACGAGGTCTTTCATTGAAAACTTTTATTCAAGTATCCTTTTATGCTATCCAGAAATTCTATATCATTTCCAATCAATAATATATCGTCCACATATAATATTAGAAATGCTCTGAGCTCCCACTCACTTTCTTGTAAATCAGGCTTCTCCAAAAGTCTGTACAAACCCATATGCTTTGATCACACTATCAAAGCGTTTATTCAACTCGAGAGGCTTGCACGGACCATAAATTGATCGTTGGAGCTTGCACACTTTGTTAGCACCTTTTGGATCGACAAAACCTTCTGGTTGCATCATATACAACTCTTCTTCTAGAAATCCATTCAAGAATGCGGTTTTACATCCATTTGCCAAATTTCATAATCATAAAATCGGCAATTGCTAACATGATTCGGACAGACTTAAGCATCGCTTCTGGTGAGAAAGTCTCATCGTAGTCAACCCCTTGAACTTGTCGAAAACCTTTCGCAACAAGTCGAGCTTTGTAGACAGTTACATTACCATCGGCGTCAGTCTTCTTCTTAAAGATCCATTTATTTTCAATGGCTTGCCGATCATCGGGCAAGTCAACCAAAGTCCATACTTTGTTCTCATACATGGATCCCATCTCAGATTTCATGGCTTCAAGCCATTTTGCGGAATCTGGGCTCACCATCGCTTCTTCATAGTTTGTAGGTTCGCCATGGTCAAGTAACATGACTTCCAGAATAGGATTACCGTACCACTCTGGTGCGGATTTTGTTCTGGTTGATCTACGAAGTTCAGTGACAACTTGATCTGAAGTTTCATGATCTCCATCATTATCTTCCTCACTAACTGGTGTAGGTGTTACAGAAACTGATTTCTGTGACGAACTACTTTTCAATAAGGGAGCTGGTACTATTACCTCATCAAGTTCCACTTTCCTCCCACTCACTTCTTTCGAGAGAAACTCCTTCTCTAGAAAGGATCCATTTTAACAGCGAATGTCTTGCCTTCGGATCTGTGATAGAAGGTGTACCCAATTGTCTCCTTTGGGTATCCTATGAAGACACATTTCTCGATTTGGGTTCAAGCTTATCAGGTTGAAGTTTCTTCACATAAGCATCGCAACCCCAAACTTTCAGAAGCGACAACTTTGGTTTCTTGCTAAACCATAGTTCATAAGGCGTCGTCTCAGCGGTTTTGACGGTGTCCTATTTAACGTGAATCGGCCGTCTCAAGAGCATAACCCCAAAATGATAGCGGTAAATCTGTAAGAGACATCATAGATCGCACCATATCCGATAAAGTGCGATTCGACGTTCGGACACACCATTGCGCTGTGGTGTTCGGGTGGCGTGAGTTCTTGAAACTATTCGCTTTGTTTCAAATGTAGACCAAACTCGTAACTCAAATATTCGCCTCCACGATCAGATCGTAGAAACTTTATTTTCTTATTACGATGATTTTCAACTTCACTCTAAAATTCTTTGAACTTTTCAAATGTTTCAGACTTATGTTTCGTTAAGTAGATATACCCATATCTGCTCAAATCATCTGTGAAGGTGAGAAAATAACGATATCCGCCACGAGCTTCAACATTCATTGGACCACATACATCCGTATGTATGATTTCCAATAAATCTGTTGCTCTCTCCATAGTACCGGAGAACGGAGTTTTAGTCATCTTGCCCATGAGGCACGGTTACATAAGTGCCAAGTGATTCATAATCAAGTGACTCCAAAAGTCCATCAGCATGGAGTTTCTTCATGCGTTTTACACCGATATGACCTAAGCGGCAGTGCCACAAATAAGTTGCACTATCATTATCAACTCTGCATCTTTTGGTTTCAACATTATGAATATGTGTATCACTACTATCGAGATTCATTAAAATAGACCACTCTTCAAGGGTGCATGACCATAAAAGATATTATTCATATAAATAGAACAACCATTATTCTCTGATTTAAATGAATAACCGTCTCGCATTAAACAAGATCCAGATATAATGTTCATGCTCAGCGCGGCACCAAATAACAATTATTCAGGTCTAAAACTAATCCCGAAGGTAGATGTAGAGGTAGCGTGCCGATTGCGATCACATCGACTTTGGAACCGTTTCCCACGCGCATCGTCACCTCGTCCTTTGCGGTGTTAAGCAATCCGTAGTTCTGTTTGAGTTGCAAATGTTAGCAACAGAACCAGTATCAAATACCAGTACTCTGCGAGCTCTAGTAAGGTACACATCAATAACAAGTATATCACATATACCTTTGTTCACTTTGCCATCCTTCTTATCCGCCAAATACTTGGGGCAGTTCCGCTTCGGTGACCAGTCTGCTTGCGGTAGAAGCACTCAGTTTCAGGCTTAGGTCCAGACTTGGGTTTCTTCTCTGATCAGCAACTTGTTTGCTGTTCTTCTTGAAGTTCCTTCTTCTTCCCTTTGCCTTTCTTCTTGAAACTAGTGGTCTTATTGACCATCAACACTTGATGCTCCTTTTGATTTCTACCTCCGCAGCTTTTAGCATTGCGAAGAGCTCGAGCATAGTCTTTACTAACCCTTGCATATTATAGTTCATCACGAAGCCTTTGTAGCTTGGTGGCGGTGATTGAAGAATTCTGTCAATGACACAATCATCCGGAAGATTAACTCCCAGTTGATTCAAGTGATTGTAATACCCAGACATTTTGAGTATGTGCTCCTTGATGAACTATTCTCCTCCATCTTGCAGCTATAGAACTTATTGGAGACTTCATATCTCTCAATCCGGGCATTACTGTTGAAATATCAACTTCAACTCCTGGAACATCTCATATGCTCCATGACGTTCAAAACGTCGTTGAAGACCAGTTCTAAGCCGTAAAGCATGGCACACTGAACTATAGAGTAGTCATCAGCTCTGCTTTGCGGACGTTCACAACCACGGCTCGGCATCTGCAGCAGGCACTGTCACCCAGCGGTGCTTCGGGGCGTAACTTTTACGTGCAGCAATGAGGATTATCCTCAGATTCGGACCCAGTCCGTGTAATTGCTACCATCATCTTTCAACTTTGCTTTCTCAAGGAGCATTAAAATTCAACGGAACAACAGCACGAGCCATCTATCTACAGTAAACATAGACAAGCAAAATACTATCGGTACTAAGTTCATGATAAATTTAAGTTCAATTAATCATATTACTAAAGAACTCCCACTTAGACAGACATCTCTCTAGTTATCTAAGTGATCACGTGATCCAAATCAACTAAACCATAACCGATCATCACGTGAGATGGAGTAGTTTTCAATGGTGAACATCTTATGTTGATCATATCTGCTATATGATTCACGTTCGACCTTTCGGTCTCCGTGTTCGAGGCCATATCTGTATATGCTAGGCTCGTCAAGTATAACCTGAGTATTCTGCGTGTGCAAAACTGGCTTGCACCCGTTGTAGATGGACGTGAGAGCTTATCACACCGATCATCACGTGGTGTCTCGGCACGACGAACTTTGGCAGCGGTGCATACTCGGGAGAACACTACTTGATAATTTTAGTGAGAGATCATCTTATAATGCTACCGTCAATCAAAGCAAGATAAGATGCATAAAGGATAAACATCACATGCAATCAATATAAGTGATATGATATGGCCATCATCATCTTGTGCTTGTGATCTCCATCTCCAAAGCACCGTCATGATCACCATCGTCACCGGTAGCGACACCTTGATCTCCATCGTAGCATCGTTGTCGTCTCGCCAACTATTGCTTCTCGACTATCGCTAACGCTTAGTGATAAAGTAAAGCAATTACATGGCGTTGCATTTCATACAATAAGCGACAACCATATGGCTCCTGCCGATTGCCGATAACTTCGGTTACAAAACATGATCATCTCATACAATAAAATATAGCATCACGTCTTGACCATATCACATCACAACATGCCCTGCAAAAACAAGTTAGGCGTCCTCTACTTTGTTGTTGCAAGATTTACGTGGCTGCTACGGGCTGAGCAAGAACCGTTCTTACCTCGCATCAAAACCACAGCGATACTTCGTCAAATAGACTCCGTTTAACCTTCTCAAGGACGGGCGTAGCCACACTCAGTTCAACTAAAGTGAGAGAGCAGACACCGCGGTCACCTTTAAGCAGCGAGTGCTCGGGCGGTGAAACCAGTCTCGCGTAAGCGTCGTGTAATGTCGGTCCGGGCGCTTCATCTCACAATACCGCTGAACCAAAGTATGACATGCTGGTAGGAAGTATGACTTGTATCGCCCACAACTCACTTGTGTTCTACTCGTGCATATGACATCAACGCATAAAACCTGGCTCGGATGCCACTGTTGGGGAGCGTAGTTATTTCAAAAATTTTCCTCACGATCACGCAAGATCATGGTGATGGCATAGCAGCGAGAGGGAGAGTGTCCGTCCACGTACCCTCGTGAGACCGTGGCGAGGCGTTATAACAACGCGGTTGATGTAGTCGTGCGTCTTCACGATCCGACCGATCCAAGTACCGAGCGTCGGCACCTCCGTGTTCAGCACACGTTCAGCTCGATGGCGATCCCGGACTCCGATCCAGCAAAGTGTCGGGGATGAGTTACGTCAACCGACGGCGTGGTGGCGATGTTGATGCTCCACCGGCGCGAGCTTCGCCTAAGCTCCGCGACGATATGACTTCTCCGGCGCGGGGCTTCGCCTAAGCTCATGACGATATGACCGAAGTGGAATATGGTGGAAGGGGCACCGCTGCAGCTAAGGAAAGATCCGTAGATCAACTTGTGTGTCTTGGGGTGCCCCTGCCCCGTATATAAAGGAGACAAGGGGAGGTGGCGGCCCTATAGGAGGCGCGCAAGGAGGAGTCCTACTCCCACGGGAGTAGGACTCCCCCTCTCCTAGTTGGAGTAGGATTGGGGAGGGAAAAGGAGGAAGGCGCCCCCTCTCCTTGTCCTATTCGGACTGGAAGGGGAGGGGCGCAGCCCACCTGGCCGCCCTTCTCCTTCTCCCTCAAGGCCCATGATGGCCCATATACCCCGGGGTTCCGTAACCCCGGTGTTCGATAATATCCTGTTTTCACTCGGAACCATTCGAAGTCAAACATAGGCTTCAATATATCAATCTTTATGTCTCGACCATTTGAGACTCCTCGTCATGTCCGTGATCACATCCGGGACTCGAACAACTTCGGTGCATCAATACTTATAAACTCATTATGAACTGTCATCGAAGCGTTAAGCGTGCGGACCCTACGGGTTCGAGAACTATGTAGACATGACCTAGAACCATTCTCGGTCAATAACCAATAGCGGAACCTGGATGCCCATATTGGTTCCTACATATTCTCGAAGATCTTTATCGGTCAAACCGCTAACGACATCGTTGTTCCCTTTGTCATCGGTATGTTACTTACCGAGATTCGATCGTCGGTATCCAATACCTAGTTCAATCTCGTTACGGTAAGTCTCTTTACTCGTTCCGTAATACATCATCTCACAACTAACTCATTAGTTGTAATGCTTGCAAGGCTTAGGTGATGTGTATTACCGAGAAGGCCTAGAATACCTCTCCGACGATCGGAGTGACAAAACCTAATCTTGAAATCGCCAACCCAACAAGTACCTTTGGAGACACCTGTAGTACTCCTTTATAATCACCCGATTCGTTGTGGCGTTTGGTAGTACCAAAGTGTTCCTCCGTAAACAGGAGTTGCATAATCTCATAGTTACAGGAACATGTATGGGTCATGAAGAAAGCATTAACATACTAAGCGATCAAGTGTTAAGCTAACGGAATGGGTCATGTCAATCAGATCATTCAACCAATGATGTGACCTTGTTAATCAAATAACAACTCCTTGTTCATGGTTAGGAAACATAACCATCTTTGATTAACAAGCTAGTCTAGTAGAGGCATACTAGTGACATACTGTTTGTCTATATATTCACACATGTATTATGTTTCCGGTTAATACAATTCTAGCATGAATAATAAACATTTATCATGATATAAGGAAATAAATAATAACTTTTATTATTGCCTCTAGGGCATATTTCCTTCACAGGGTACATGGGTACCCATGGGTAAAATTACCCATGTTTGCAAAGCATCATTTTGAACTACTCATAGTCATAAAAACAACATATAATTATAATCTATAAACAACAATAGATTATAACAACAACAACACACTTTTAAACAACAACACATCATAAACAACATCATATTTAATAAACAACATCATTTTCTCGTAAACAACAACACATCAAAACATCATCACACAGTCATATATTTTGAGTTCTCAAATTCATGATAAAGTGTAGAGATAATTTTGAGTTCATATAGATTTTATATGGGTACATGGGTATGTGGGTATGGGTTACATGATCCCATACCCGTACCCACTCTACCCGATGGGTCTAACATTTCCCTATTCATATACCCATGGATAATTTTGTGTCCCATACCCTTATCTTAATAGGGTTTTTACCCGCAGCGTACGTGGGTAATGGGTACCCATTGCCATCCCTACTGTGCATTTGACAAGTAGCAATTGGATCAGACTTGTCTCCCAGGCCAATGTTCACATTTCTGCACTGCACCGTTCTTCACTTCTTTCCCTACGACCGCCTTCAAGCTTTCAAGCCTCCGTCCTCGCCAATCACAATCCCCCCTTCTGCAAATGGCAACCCTCCTTTTTATGCCGTGTTTTCACAAGCTCTGTGGAAAATGTTAAGCCGTCGAAATACCTCAAGCGAGCTTCGGTATTTGTGTCAACGCCCACTTTTGTATGTTGTCGGAACATATCAACACGAGATCTAATTTCGAAGCCATGTTGTTGCTATGAACTCAACGGCAGAACCACATAGCAAAATTAGGTGCGTTGTTAGAAAACTAAAATGTTTTGTGTTTTAAAATTTCGATAGGGGAGATTCTTTACTAATATAATCCTTTTTTGCAAACTCTAGGTAGAGTGCACGGCGGAAAATGGGGTGTGATGACAAAAATGTTTGGTACCTATACTACTTGACACATTATGTTTAGGAAAATAATTCATTGTTGTCGGGTACTCGGCTTAAAACAATGTAACTCCAAACAATTTCCAAAAACGCATGGTAAAAAAAAGCCTCGGCTTAGGCATGTGTAAGCCGAGAGTCCAACGAAAAAGCTCTCGGTTTACAAAGCATGCTCGACATAGATTTTAAAAGCACTCGACTTACTTATTTCTCTCGACAATCGTTCGTTGTCACGTGGCCGCCACCTGCGCGCTCAAGGGCTAGTGTAAAGACTGTTGGCGTAAGCCGAGTATACTCCACCGGCACTCGGTTTATATTTCCCATTTTCATTTTTTGTTAAACAGAATACACTTCGCCTCCTCCGTAAGTAATAGATAACGTGGCCGCGGAAGGCGCTGGCCTCTTCATCTTCAAATCACGCAGTCGCCGCACTGCGCATGCTCGACGCCGCCACACTCCGGCCCTAAAGCTCGCCGGCACCGCTAGCGACGCCCGCACCCACCTCTCCTAGCCCACTATGCCGGCGCCGCTAGCGACGCCCGCACCCACCTCTCCTAGTCTACTATGCCGGCGCCACCCTTTTCACCTCTCCCACACTTCGCCGGCCGACGCCCTTCACTCCTTCGGCGATCCGCAGCCACCGCCGCTGGTCTTCGCCGCCATCCGGTCACCTGACACCGAGGTGAGCACATCGATCGCTATAGCTTTGATGTATGAATGCATCTGTGCGGATAGATGAGATGGATGTGAACTTAATTAGCAATATGACATAAAATTATATGGTGATATATATGTTTTCTTTTTATTTTCTTCATATAGTGCATGTTATAATTTGTATTGATATTGTAGGTCAGTTGGTGTCGATGTGTGCTGTAGAATTTAGCAATTGATGACAAAATCAAAGAATACATATGAGAGAAAGAAATTATAAAATAAAAAGTTAATATACTAAAAATTTGTTATGTTAAAATGTAAATGCATGCATAAATTACATGTGTTGAAATATTTGTAGATGATACAACTTTCATTTTGTTGCGTTACATGTGTACTAGCTTTATGTGTTTTTGAGGAATAACGACATCTTATAAATTCATTAGTACTCCCTCTGTTCCTAAATAATTGTCTTTCTAGAGATTTCAATAAATGACTACATACGGAGCAAAATGAATGAATCTACAATTTAAAACATGTCTGTATACATCCGTATATTGTAATCTATTTGAGATGGCTAGAAAGACAAATATTTAGGAACGGAGGAAGTATATTCTTTTACATATGGGCGGCACTAGGGGATGGAAGGGGCCCATTTTTTTTTTTTTTTTGAGGGGGATGGAAGGGGCCCATTGAGGCGTTAGCATTTGGTGGCTCTGTTCTATTGGCGAAGATAAGGGAGATCTCGCTTCCTGGTATGACAGCTACGGGGCCTTGGTTTGGAAGGCGAAGCGAGTACGAGTGAGACCGGCTCAGGACCGCCTATGGTGGTAATACGGTGGTCAGTGCGATGTAGATCCTCATGTGGTGTATGAGCAAGGGGATAGATGAGATTTCTATCTGCCACATAAGTATGAAGACTACGGCTCTCTTATGCATCGGTCGACCGGCTCGCTGCGCTCTTCATCGTTAGCACCATGGCCCTAGTGGCGATAGCATCAATTAATGCATTCCTGCACTCGTCGGTGGCATGAAAGCTATCTTCTTATGCAGGACCGCAGACGATACAGACACTCATACTCATTACTCATGGTTTCACTTTGTACGCATATTTTTGGAAGCAAGGCGCCACCCAACTGTGTGAACCTTGTTCGGAATTGGAGTTGACCATATGTTGCACCAAATGCAATGAGCCCAACGCCTGAAGAATCATGATTAAGATACTAGCCCGGGGAGGGGGGGCAAAGGTCCCCTTATTAGAAGGGCACTGCTGGCTAGATGTGCTCTGAACTTCTGAATATGATTGTGAATCTAATCTGCAGGATGGAGTGAACTACCTGGGGCAATTTATAACACCCTGATGAGGTTCGTTGGATACTGTCTCGAAGACGAACAACGCATCCTCGCCTACGAATTTGCAACGCGAGAGCATAGAGAACCATCTTTTCGGGAGTTTGATGCCGCACTGTTCTTTGATGGCCTTGAATCATAAAATTAGGCGTCACTAGAGAACTAAAACATTTTCAAATTTTTGTAATAGGAGAGATTCTTTAACATTCTTTTGAGAAAGGTATTACAGAAGCAGACACTCATAAACACGTACATAAACTCATCACTATAAACTCACATACACGCTACCCCTATGAGCACCTCCGAGAGACTGGGCTAGCAGGCCTTGAGATTGATGGAGCAACCATAGAGGCCTCGCTATCGAGGGACATGTCACCTCCAACAGAATATTCCGCCTTTATGAGAGACCAGAGCGTTAAACCTGAGGTTTGATCTCTGGTGGGCTGGAAGTACCACTGCTGTCCTAACCATTCAATCATGGGTTGGTTCTCGGAGAGATTCTATAGAAGTATCAGTGTTTTCATGCATGCATGCCTCAAGATGGTTTAATTTTTGCAAGCTCATGAGATGTACCCCGGAAAAGGGGTTCTGATGGCAAAATGTTCTCGGTACCTAGTACTAGCTAGTAGACACATTACGTTCTATAGATAGCAATGTCCTTATGTTTATTACGCCCTTACTTTGCAAAGTCCTCCTGATTATTATTACGCCCTTACTTTGCAAAGTCCTCGTGATTATTATTACGCCTTTAATTTTCTTTCGGCTACATAAAAGCTAGTAACCGTATTCTTCAAGCACTACACCTAGTAGCTACCGGAAAGGAAAGACAGGCTAATTACATATACAGGGACATGTAGTTAATCAGTTCCTAGTACGTGCGGCCGAGGTAGATTTAATCGTGGCAAGGACACCAATTAAACACCAGGGTTGTTCGTCCGTACCGTAAGATGCATGCATGATGATCGATGCCCTATCATGAGCTAGTGAATTACTCCTACTTAATTTAGCCAATGCAATGAACGACCTTGCTCAAGGACAGATGATAAATTACTTAGCTACAATTGTTGTTTAGGAGATTGCAAAATTTATAAGTACTCCCTTCGATCCAAATTAATTACCGCATCTCTAGTATAATATAACTTAATCTCAATTTGGAGATAGAAAAACTGTCATAAAATAAATGCTGTAGACATGAAAAAACATGCCTCGCTATCGTCGACAGAATTGCCTCACAACCGATGGAGCAACGTGCCCAAAGAAGCACACGCCATGTCATGTTTGGCATCTCTATCTATCTATCTATAAATAACTGCGCTTCCTAATTTTGAAGGCCTCACAGCTACTCCCTCCGTCTCATAATATAAAAACGTTTTTGACACTAGTGTAGTGTTAAAAATGTTCTTATATTTTGGGACAGAGGGAGTAATTGAGGTCTTCAATTCGGAATAGGTTCACTGAATTTTGGTCATGACAATAATTTCTCAAAGAGCTCTCTTATTAAATTGTTTCAATTCACTATGCTTTCTAATTACACTATGCTCCCCAATTTTTAAGACCACACAATTAGTTAAGGTCTTTAACTTGTAATTGGGCAACCGATTTTGATCCGATCAACAATTTCTCAAGGGGTTCTCTTGTTAAATTATTTTAGTTCACTAAGCTTCATAATTTTGAAACTCTCCCATTCGTTTGAGGTATTCAATTTCGGATTTGGTTCAAGATTTTGATCGGGTCAATGATTTTTCAAATCAGTTGGCGGCAACCGACTTATAAAATCATCTCAATCCCGCGCATGATATTACCACCTAGGAAAAAAGTGTCAACATGATTTTATATCACCAATATAGTATATGCAGCCACCGATTCATAAAATTTTCACACGTAACTATGGGTTAATTAGCATATAACACCGAATCACTCTATGGAAGGCCCACCGCAGCACCACATTATAAATAAATAAAAAACACACCCCATCGTCTCCCTCACTTGCCAAACCAGATACTCTCTCAGTTCCAAAATATAAGATGTATTAGTTTTTAGCAATTTCCTTTCACTCTGACCAAGTTCAGAGCCAAAAATATAGACATCCATAATACTAAATAAATAAAATATGAAAATTCATTTTATGATGTATCTAATGTTACCGGTTTGATATTATGTATATTGATATATTTCTCAACAAATATTCCAAATTAGCCGACAACAACCAGCCTATAAAAACATATCACAGCTTCTCACCACGTAAAAAAAGAAACATCAACATGTGATATTGTAAAATAAATATAGCATGTAGACACCGATGCAAAATATTCCCCACATGAGTATGAGTTGATTAACAGATGACACAAAATGACAGCGTGAAAGACCCATCAAAATAGTATAAACCATAGCGCCTACTGTCGTGGTTCTAAGTCTGACAGTAGAATGGGGGGTAGGTATGGAGAGGCAAGATCCTAGCTATGGAGTAGTTGTATACGCAAGGGATTTACGAGTTCGGGCCCTTCTCGGAGGAAGTAATAGCCCTACGTCTTGGAGCCCGAAGGCAGTCGACTGGATTATATGCGCATGTGTTACAGGGGTGCGAACCCTTCTACTTGTGGAGGGGGGTGGCTTGTATAGAGTGCGCCAGGACCCCAGCCAGCCCACGTAGTAGAGAGTTTAAGGTGCGTTAAAGCTAGGCGTTACTGGTAACGCCTTACATAAAGTGCCATTAAGATCATAAAGACTATTTAACTACAGACCGTTTGGGCACCAAGTGGCTCTTGGACTCCTGGTGGTCGAGTGGGTCTTCGTGGTCGAGTGTCTTTGAATCTGTCGAGTGGAAGCCTACCAGGTCGACTGAAAGGTTGCTTCTCTTGCGAGTGTCCTTGTGGAGGGTACCTTTGGGCAGGTCTATGACCCTACCCCAGGTACATGACTTCATCATTAGCCCCCGAATGGATCGAGGTTTGAGTGAGGAAGGAGTTGATAATCTTTCCGACCTGTTCTTCGTGTTGCGAGTGTGTCTTACTCTGGATCAACGACCTTTTAGTGATGGCATCAACTTCTCTTTCAGTCGCCTTGATCCATTCTTCACGTTTGTCGAGTGAACTCCGTGAACTTGAGGATTTCCGAGCGACGGATCGGAGGAAATCTGTTATCTGACGAGTTGCTCTGCGGATAGCGGATTTGGCGGGATCCGAATTTTGGGAAGCGCGTGAAGCGGAGAAAACTGCGGCACTCGGATGGGATAAGACGATGACGCCTCGATCTTCGCGCCGCCTTTTTCGCCACGTATCGTGTGCGCGCTGTTCTTGAGGATTGTGGCGGGATTGCACAGGCCTACGGTCAGCCACTCGGAAGCGGCTCCATATAAAGCGTTGGACGGAGCATTTTGAACAGTGCAGCCCCAATCTTCTACTCCCTCCGCCTCCGAACTTTCTCGCTGCGCTCTTCGCCTGTCCAGCGCCGCAACTCGGTACTCGCTTCGCCGGCGACCATGGTGAAGGAGAAGACCGCAGCCCTGGAACGGATGAAGAAGGCGGTGGCGAAGGCCAAGGGGAGAGCGCCCAGTCGGGGCGCATCCTCTTCGCGGTCCAAGCTGCCGCAAGGCTGGGTCCAAGGAGATTGGATCCGCTCGACCATCACCGAGAAGGATCTCACCAATCTGGCCAATGAAGGACTGATCCCCCATGGGTCGGCGAGGCTTCCGGGTACGGAGTGGCAACCGCAGCCTGAAGAGGGTGAGTGTGTCCTTCTGGCCACCCACGTAGATCGGGGTTTTCTCGCCGCCAAATCCTTTTTTCGGGGGTTTGAACTTTTTGGGCGCAACTCCATCATTTCCTCCAAACTCCATTGTCTATCTTGCTGCCTTCATTTAGCTGTCGAGAACTTCTTGGGCTGTCGACCGACCGGGTCTCTTCAAGCACATATTCACTGTCGCTCTCGGGACGGTGAAGAAAACGAACCCAATGACGAGAGGACCCAAGTAATCCAGATGTGTGGGGACTCGGGGTCCAGATGAGGGGAAGGCGCCTTTCCAGCTATGACTCTCCTGGCTCGGTTAGAGGGTGGCAATCGACCTGGTTCTATCGCCAAGACCAGCCGGCCTTGGGGCAATCGGTGGGCCCCTCCTTTCTCCATGAGTCGAGTGAACAAGCCATCTTCCCTGAAGGTGTTACCAGAGGAGAAGGCCCAAGTAAAGTTGCTGATGGAGCGTGTAGTCCAGCTTATTCGCGATGGGGTGACCGGCATGGATCTCCTGGAGGTTTTTCTCCGACGGCGTATTCAGCCACTCCAATACCGAGGCCATCCGATTGTTGGGGAACGTAGCAGAAATTCAAAATTTTCCTACGTGTCACCAAGATCTATCTATGGAGAAACCAGCAATGAGGGGAAGGAGAGTGCATCTACATACCCTTGTAGATCGCTAAGCGGAAGCGTTCAAGAGAACGGGGTTGATGGAGCCGTACTCGTCGTGATCCAAATCACCGATGATCCTAGCGCCCGAGCGGACGGCACCTCCGCGTTCAACACACGTACAGCCGGGGCGTCTCCTCCTTCTTGATCCAGCAAGGGAGAGGAGAAGTTGAGGAAAACTCCGACAACCTGACGGCATGGTGGTGATGGAGCTCGTGGTTCTCGGCAGAGCTTCGCTAAGCACTACGGAGGAGGAGGAAGTGTTGGAGGGAGGGGCTGCGCCAGAGAGGCAGTGCGGCTGCCTCTCTCTCCTCACTATATATAGGGGTAAGGGGGTGGAGGAGGCGCCTAGGGTTCCCTAGGGGAGGCGGCGGCCACGGGGAAACCCTAGATGGGTTTGGGCGCCCCACCCCTAGGAAACTGCCCCCAAGCCGGGAAGGGGGGCTGCCCTAGGGGAGGCGCCCCCACCTCTCCTGGTTACGTGAGAGGGGCTGGGAGGGGCGCACCACCCCTTAGTGGGCTGGTTTGCCCTTTCCCCTTTGGCCCATGAGGCCCTCCAACACTTGCCGGGGCTCCCGAAACACCTTTCGGTCATGCTGGCCATAGCCTGGTACCCCCGGAACACTTCCGGACTCCAATACCCTTCGTCCAATATATCGATCTTCACCGCCGGACCATTCCGGAACTCCTCGTGACATCCGGGATCACATCTGGGACTCGAACAACCTTGGTAACCACATACTATTTCCCATAACAACTCTAGCGTCACGAACCTTAAGTGTGTAGACCCTACGGGTTCGGGAACCATCTGAACATGACCGAGATGTTCTCCGGTCAATAACCAACAGCGGGATCTAGATACCCATGTTGGCTCCCACATGTTCCACGATGATCTCATCGGATGAACCACGATGTCGAGATTCAATCAATCCGTATTCAATTCCCTTTGTCTAGCGGTATTGTACTTGCCGAGATTCGATAGTCGGTATCCCGATACCTTGTTCAATCTCGTTACGGCAAGTCTCTTTACTCGTTCCGTAACACATCATCCCGTGATCAACCCCTTGGTCACATTGTGCACATTATGATGATGTCCTACCGAGTGGGCCCAGAGATACCTCTCCGTCAACCGGAGTGACAAATCCCAGTCTCGATTCGCACCCAACAGATACTTTCGAAGATACCTGTAATGAACCTTGATAGCCACCCAGTTACGTTGTGACGTTTGGTACACCCAAAGCATTCCTACGGTATCCGGGAGTTGCACAATCTCATGGTCTAAGGAAATGATACTTGACATTAGAAAAGCTTTAGCATACGAACTACGATCTTTGTGCTAGGCTTAGGATTGGGTCTTGTCCATCACATCATTCTCCAAATGATGTGATCCCGTTATCAACGACATCCAATGTCCATGGTCAGGAAACCGTAACCATCTGTTGATCAACGAGCTAGTCAACTAGAGGCTTACTAGGGACATGGTGTTGTTTATGTACCCACACATGTATCTGAGTTTCCTATCAATACAATTATAGCATGGGTAATAAACGATTATCATGAACAAGGAAATATAATAATAACTAATTTATTATTGCCTCTAGGGCATATTTCCAACAGTCTCCCACTTGCACTAGAGTCAATAATCTAGTTCACATCGCCATGTGATTAACACTCACAGGTCACATCGCCATGTGACCAACATCCAAAGAGTTTACTAGAATCAATAATCTAGTTCACACCACTATGTGATTAACACTCAATGAGTTCTGGGTTTGATCATGTTATGCTTCTGAGAGAGGTTGTAGTCAATGGGTCTGCAATATTCAGATCCGTATGTACTTCGCAAATCTCTAGGTCATATTGTAAATGTTGCTTCCACGCTCCACTTGGAGCTATTCCAAATGGTTGCTCCACTATACGTATCCGGTTTGCTACGCAGAGTCACTCGGATAGGTGTTAAAGCTTGCACCGACGTAACCCTTTACGCCGAACTCTTTATCACCTCCATAATCGAGAAACATGTCCTTATTTACTCCAAGGACAATTTTGACCGCTGTCCAATGATCCATTCCTGGATCATTCTTGTACCCCTTGACTGACTCATGGCAAGGCACACTTCCGGTGCGGTACACAGCATAGCATACTGTAGAGCCTACGTCTAAGGCATAGGGGACGACCTTCGTCCTTTCTCTCTTTTCTGCCGTGGTCGAGCTTTAAGTCTTAACTTCATACCTTACATCTCAGGCAAGAACTGTTGGGGAACGTTGCAGAAAATTAAAATTTTTCCTACGGTTTCACCAAGATCCATCTATGAGTTCATCTAAGCAACGAGTCAAGGGAGTGAGTTTGCATCTACATACCACTTGTAGATCGCGTACGAAGCGTTCGAGGGAGCGGTGATGATGGAGTCGTACTCGGCGTGATTCAGATCACCGATGACCAAGTGCTGAGCGGACAGCACCTCCGCGTTCAACACACGTGCAGTGCGGGTGGCGTCTCCTCCGTCTTGATCCAGCAAGGAGGAAGGAGAGGTTGAGGAAGACAGCTCCACCGCAGCACGACGGCGTGATGATGGTGGAGAAGCAATATCCGGCAGGCTTCACGAGCACACAACCGAGGAGGAGAGGTGTTTGGGAGGGAGGCTGCGCCTTGGCTTGTGGTGCGGCTGCCTCCCTCACCCCTCTATTTATAGGGGAAGGGAGAAGGGGCGGCCCCTCTAGATGGCATCTAGAGGGGCGGCGGCCAAGGGAGGGGGACTTGCCCCCAAGCAAGGGGCCCCTCTGGGGTTCCCCCCTCAACCCCTAGGCGCAAGGGCCCAAGGGAGGGTGCGCCCAGCCCACCAGGGCTGGCTCCTCCCCACGCAGCCCAAGTGGCCCCCGAGAGGGTGGCCCCTCCAGTGGACCTCCGGAACCCTTCCGGTGACCCCCACAATACCGATATGCCCGAAACTTTTCCGTGTCCGTTTGACAACTTCCCATATATAAATCTTTACCTCCGGACCCTTCCGAACTCCTCGTGACGTTCGGGATCTCATCCGGGACTCGAACAACATTCGGTAATCACATACAAGTCTTCCTAATAACCCTAGCGTCACCGAACCTTAAGTGTAGACCCTACGGGTTGGGAGACATCTGACATGACCGAGGCGCTCTCGGTCAATAACCAACAGCGGATCTGGATACCCATGTTGGCTCCCACATGCTCCTCGATGATGTCATCGGATGAACCACGATGTCGAGGATTCAAGCAACCCCGTATACTATTCCCTTTGTCAGACGGTATGTTACTTGCCCGAGACTCGATCGTCGGTATCCCAATACCTCGTTCAGTCTCGTTACCGGCAAATCACTTTACTCGTACCGTAATGCATGATCCCGTGACCAGACACTTGGTCACTTTGAGCTCATTATGATGATGCACTACCGAGTGGGCCCAGTGATACCTCTCCGTAATACGGAGTGACAAATCCCTGTCTCGATCCGTGTCAACCCAATAGACACTTTCGGAGATACCTGTAATGCACCTTTATAGTCACCCGATTCGTTGTGACGTTTGATACACCAAAGCACTCCTACGGTATCCGGGAGTTACACGATCTCATGGTCTAAGGAATAGATACTTGACATTGAAAAGCTCTAGCAAAACGAACTACGATCTTGTGCTATGCTTAGGATTGGGTCTTGTCCATCACGTCATTCTCCTAATGGCGTGATCCCGTTATCAACGACATCCAATGTCCATAGTCGAAACCATGACTATCTATTGACCAACGAGCTAGTCAACTAGAGGCTCACTAGGGACGTATTGTGGTCTATGTATTCACACATGTATTACGATTTCCGGATAATACAATTATAGCATGAATAAAAGACAATTATCATGAACAAGGAAATACAATAATAATGCTTTTATTATTGCCTCTAGGGCATATTTCCAACAGTCTCCCACTTGCACTAGAGTCAATAATCTAGTTACATTGTGATGAATCGAACACCCATAGAGTTACGGTGTTGATCATGTTTTGCCCATGGAAGAGGTTTAGTCAGCGGATCTGCGACATTCAGATTCGTATGCACTTTGCAAATTTCTATGTCTCCACCTTGAACATTTTCACGGATGGAGTTGAAGCGGCGCTTGATGTGCCTGGTCTTCTTGTGAAAACTGGGCTCCTTGGCAAGTGCAATAGCTCCAAAGTGTTGTCACGAAGAGTTTGATCGGCCCCGACGCATTGGGTATGACTCCTAGGTCGGTGATGAACTCCTTCACCCAAATTGCTTCATGCGCTGCCTCCGAGGCTGCCATGTACTCCGCTTCACATGTAGATCCCGCCACGACGCTCTGCTTGCAGCTGCACCAGCTTCTTGCTCCACCATTCAACATATACACGTATCCGGTTTGTGACTTAGAGTCATCCAGATCTGTGTCGAAGCTAAGCGTCGGCGTAACCCTTCTGACGAGCTATTCGTCACCTCCATAAATGAGAAACATGTCCTTCGTCCTTTTCAGGTACTTTAGGATATTCTTGACCGCTGTCCAGTGTTCCTTGTCGGGATTACTTTGGTACCTTCCTACCAAACTTACGGCAAGGTTTACATCAGGTCTGGTACACAGCATGGCATACATAATAGATCCTATGGCTGAAGCATAGGGGATGACACTGATCTCTTCTTTATCTTTTGCCGTGGTCGGGCATTGAGCCGAGCTCAATATCACACCTTGCAATACAGGCAAGAACCCCTTCTTGGACTGATCCATTTTGAACTTCTTCAAAATCTTATCAAGGTATGTGCTTTGTGAAAGAGCTATGAGGCGTCTTGATCTGTCTCTATAGATCTTGATGCCTAATATATAAGCAGCTTCTCCAAGGTCCTTCATTGAAAAACACTTATTCAAGTAGGCCTTAATGTTGTCCAGGAATTCTATATCATTTCCCATCAAAAGTATGTCATCTACATATAATATGAGAAATGCTACAGAGCTCCCACTCACTTTCTTGTAAACGCAGGCTTCTCCATAAGTCTGCATAAACTAAACGCTTTGATCATCTCATCAAAGCGAATGTTCCAACTCGAGATGCTTGCACCAGCCCATAAATGGATCGCTGGAGCTTGCATACTTTGTCAACATTCTTAGGATCGACAAAACCTTCCGGCTGCATCATATACAACTCTTCCTTAAGATAACCGTTAAGGAACGCTGTTTTGACGTCCATCTGCCATATCTCATAATCATAGTATGCGGCAATTGCTAACATGATTCGGACGGACTTAAGCTTCGCTACGGGAGAGAAAGACTCATCGTAGTCAATCCCTTGAACTTGCCGATAACCTTTAGCGACAAGTCGAGCTTTATAGATGGTGACATTACCATCCGCGTCCGTCTTCTTCTTGAAGATCCATTTGTTTTCTATCGCTCGCCGATCATCGGGCAAGTCAGTCAAAGTCCATACTTTGTTTTCATACATGGATTCTATCTCGGATTTCATGGCTTCTAGCCATTTGTTGGAATCTGGGCCCGCCATCGCTTCTTCATAGTTCGAAGGTTCACCGTTGTCTAACAACATAATTTCCAGGACAGGGTTGCCGTACCACTCAGGTGCGGAACGTGTCCTTGTGGACCTACGAAGTTCAGTAGCAACTTGATCCGAAGTACCTTGATCATCATTATTTTCCTCTTCAGTTGGTGTAGGCATCACAGGAACATTTTCCTGAGCTGCACTACTATCCCGTTCAAGAGGTAGTACTTCATCGAGTTACTTTCCTCCCACTTACTTCTTTCGAGAGAAACTCCTTTTCCAGAAAGGATCCGTTCTTGGCAACAAAGATCTTGCCCTCGGATCTTAAGTAGAAGGTATACCCTATGGTTTCCTTAGGGTATCCTATGAAGACGCATTTTTCCGACTTGGGTTCGAGCTTTTCAGGTTGAAGTTTCTTGACATAAGCATCGCATCCCCAAACTTTTAGAAACGACAGCTTAGGTTTCTTCCCAAACCATAATTCATACGGTGTCGTCTCAGCGGTTTAGGCGGTGCCCTATTTAAAGTGAATGTAGCTGTCTCTAGAGCGTATCCCCAAAATGATAGCGGTAAATCGGTAAGAGACATCATAGACCGCACCATATCCAATAGAGTGCGATTACGACGTTCGGACACACCGTTACGCTGAGGTGTTCCAGGCGGCGTGAGTTGTGAAACGATTCCACATTTTCTTAAGTGTGTACCAAATTCGTGACTTAAATATTCTCCTCCACGATCTGATCGTAAGAATTTTATCTTTCGGTCACGTTGATTCTCTACTTCATTATGAAATTCCTTGAACTTTTCAAAGGTCTCAGACTTGTGTTTCATCAAGTAGACATACCCATATCTACTCAAGTCATCTGTGAGAGTGAGAACATAACGATATCCTCCGCGAGCCTCAACACTCATTGGACCGCACACATCGGTATGTATGATTTCCAACAAGTTGGTTGCTCGCTCCATTGTTCCGGAGAACGGAGTCTTGGTCATCTTGCCCATGAGGCCTGGTTCGCATGTGTCAAATGATTCATAATCTAGAGACTCCAAAAGTCCATCAGCATGGAGCTTCTTCATGCGCTTGACACCAATGTGACCAAGGCGGCAGTGCCACAAGTATGTGGGACTATCGTTATCAACTTTACATCTTTTGGTATTCACGCTATGAATATGTGTAATATTACGCTCGAGATTCATTAAGAATAAACCATTGACCATCGGAGCATGACCATAAAACATACCTCTCATATAAATAGAACAACCATTATTCTCGGATTTAAATGAGTAGCCATCTCGTATCAAACGAGATCCAGATACAATGTTCATGCTCAAACTTGGCACCAAATAACAATTATTAAGGTTCAAAACTAATCCCTTAGGTAAATGTAGAGGTAGCGTGCCGACGGCGATCACATCGACTCTGGAACCATTCCCGACGCGCATCGTCACCTCGTCCTTCGCCAGTCTCCGCTTATTCCGCAGCTCCTGCTGTGAGTTACAAATATGAGCAACGGCACCGGTATCAAATACCCAGGAGTTACTACGAGTACTGGTAAGGTACACATCAATTACATGTATATCAAATATACCTTTGGTGTTGCCGGCCTTCTTATCCGCTAAGTATTTGGGAAGTTCCGCTTCCAGTGACCCTTCCCCTTGCAATAAAAGCACTCAGTCTCGGGCTTGGGTCCATTCTTTGACTTCTTCCCGGCAACTGGCTTACCAGGCGCGGCAACATCTTTGCCGTCCTTCTTGAAGTTCTTCTTACCCTTGCCCTTCTTAAACTTAGTGGTCTTATTGACCATCAACACTTGATGTTCTTTCTTGATTACAACCTCTGCTGACTTCAGCATTGAAAATACTTCAGGAATGGTCTTCACCATCCCCTGCATATTGTAGTTCATCACGAAGCTCTTGTAGCTTGGTGGGAGCGACTGAAGGATTCTGTCAATGACCGCCTCGTCCGGGAGGTTAATTTCCAGCTGGGACGGTGCTTGTGCAACCTGACATTTTGAGTATGTGCTCACCGACAGAACTGTTTTCCTCCATCTTACAACTATAGAACTTGTCGGAGACTTCATATCTCTCGACCCGGGCATGATCTTGGAAAGCTAGTTTCAGCTCTTCGAACATCTCATATGCTCCGTGTCGCTCAAAACGCTTTTGGAGCCCCGGTTCTAAGCTGTAAAGCATGCCACACTGAACGAGGGAGTAATCATCGATGCGTGTCTCTGAAGCGTTCAAATCGTCTTGCAGTGCTGGGAGAGCAGGTGGGTCACCTAACGGTGCTTCTAGGACATATGCCTTCTTGGCAGCTATGAGGATGATCCTCAGGTTCCGGACCCAGTCCGTATAGTTGCTGCCATCATCTTTCAGCTTGGTTTTCTCTAGGAGCGCGTTGAAGTTCATGTTGACATGAGCGTTGGCCATTTGATCTACAAGACATATTTTGCAAAAAGTTTTAGACTAAGTTCATGATAATTAAGTTCATCTTAATCAAATTATTGAATGAACTCCCACTCAGATTTGACATCCCTCTAGTCATCTAAGTGTTACACGATCCGAGTCGACTAGGCCGTGTCCGATCATCACGTGAGACGGACTAGTCATCGTCGGTGAACATTCTCATGTTGATCGTATCTTCTATACGACTCGTGTTCGACCCTTCGGTCTCCGTGTTCCGTGGCCATGTCTGTACATGCTAGGCTCGTCAAGTCAACCCTAAGTGTTTTGCATGTGTAAAACTGTCTTACACCCGTTGTATGTGAGCGTAAGGATCTATCACACCGATCATCACGTGGTGCTTCAAAGCAGCGAACTTTAGCAGCGGTGCACAGTTAGGGAGAACACTTCTTGAAATTGTTGTGAGGATCATCTTATTTACTACCGTCGTTCTAAGTAAACAAGATGCATAAACATAATAAACATCACATGCAATTATATAAAGTAGTGACATGATATGGCCAATATCATATAGCTCCTTTGATCTTCATCTTCGGGGCTCCATGATCATCTTGTCACCGGCATGACACCATGATCTCCATCATCATGATCTCCATCATCGTGTCTTCATGAAGTTGTCACGCCAGCGACTACTTCTACTTCTATGACTAACGTGTTTAGTAATAAAGTAAAGTAGTTTACATGGCGTTCTTCAATGACACGCAGGTCATACAAAAATAAAGACAACTCCTATGGCTCCTGCCGGTTGTCATACTCATCGACATGCAAGTCGTGATTCCTATTACAAGAACATGATCTCATACATCACAATATGTCATTCCTCATTCATCACAACTTGGCCATATCACATCACATGATAATTGCTGCAAAAACAAGTTAGACGTCTTCTAATTGTTGTTGCATCTTTTACGTGGCTGCAATTGGGTTCTAGCAAGAAAGTTTTCTTACCTACGAATAACCACAACGTGATTTTGTCAACTTCTATTTACCCTTCATAAGGACCCTTTTCATCGAATCCACTTCAACTAAAGTAGGAGAGACAGACACCCGCCAGCCACCTTATGCAACTAGTGCATGTTAGTCGGTGGAACCGGTCTCACGTAAGCGTACGTGTAAGGTTGGTCCGGGCCGCTTCATCCCACAATACCGCTGAAGCAAGATAAGACTAGTAGCGGCAAGCAAGTTGACAAGATCTACGCCCACAACAAAATTGTGTTCTACTCGTGCAATAGAGAACTATGCATAAACCTAGCTCATGATACCACTGTTGGGGAACGTTGCAGAAAATTAAAAATTTTCCTACGGTTTCACCAAGATCCATCTATGAGTTCATCTAAGAAACGAGTCAAGGGAGTGAGTTTGCATCTACATACCACTTGTAGATCGCGTACGGAAGCGTTCGAGGGAGCGGTGATGATGGGGTCGTACTCGACGTGATTCAGATCACCGATGACCAAGTGCTGAACGGACAGCACCTCCGTGTTCAACACACGTGCAGTGCACGTGGACGTCTCCTCTGTCTTGATCCAGCAAGGAGGAAGGAGAGCTTGAGGAAGACAGCTCCACCGCAGCACGACGGCGTGATGATGGTGGAGAAGCAGATCTCGGCAGGGCTTCGCCCGAGCACACAGCGGAGGAGGAGAGGTGTTGGGGAGGGAGGGCTGTGCCTTGGCTTATGGTGCGGCTGCCTCCCTCACCCCTCTATTTATAGGGGAAGGGAGAGAGGGGCGGCCCCTCTAGATGGCATCTAGAGGGGGCGGCGGCCAGGGAGGGGGACTTGCCCCCAAGCAGGGGCGCCCCTCTGGGGTTCCCCCTCAACCCTAGGCGCAAGGTCCCAAGGGAGGGTGCGCCCAGCCACCAGGGGCTGGCTCCTCCCCACGCAGCCCAAGTGGCCCCCGAGAGGTGGCCCCTCCCGTGGACCTCCGGAACCCTTCCGTGACCCCTACAATACCGATATGCCCCAAAACTTTTCCGTGTCCGTTTGACAACTTCCCATATATAAATCTTTACCTCCGGACCCTTCCGAACTCCTCGTGACGTCCGGGATCTCATCCGGACTCGAACAACATTCGGTAATCACATACAAGTCTTCCTAATAACCCTAGCGTCACCGAACCTTCAGTGTAGACCCTACGGGTTCGGAGACATGCATACATGACCGAGACGCTCTCGGTCAATAACCAACAGCGGATCTGGATACCCATGTTGGCTCCCACATGCTCCTCGATGATGTCATCGGATGAACCACGATGTCGAGGATTCAAGCAACCCGTATACTATTCCCTTTGTCGACGGTATGTTACTTGCCCGAGACTCGATCGTCGGTATCCCAATACCTCGTTCAGTCTCGTTACGGCAAGTCACTTTATCGTATCAGTAATGCATGATCCCGTGACCGACACTTGGTCACTTTGAGCTCATTATGATGATGCACTACCGAGTGGGCCCAGTGATACCTCTCCGTAATACGGAGTGACAAATCCTGTTTCGATCCGTGTCAACCCAATGACACTTTCGGAGATACCTGTAATGCACCTTTATAGTCACCCGATTCGTTGTGACGTTTGGTACACCCAAAGCACTCCTACGGTATCCGGAGTTACACGATCTCATGGTCTAAGGAATAGATACTTGACATTGAGAAAGGTCTAGCAAAACGAACTACACGATCTTGTGCTATGCTTAGGATTGGGTCTTGTCCATCACGTCATTCTCCTAATGGCGTGATCCGCTATCAACGACATCCAATGTCCATAGTCAGAAACCATGACTATCTATTGACCAACGAGCTAGTCAACTAGAGGCTCACTAGGGACGTATTGTGGTCTATGTATTCACACATGTATTACGATTTCCGGATAATACAATTATAGCATGAATAAAAGACAATTATCATGAATAAGGAAATACAATAATAATGCTTTTATTATTGCCTCTAGGGCATATTTCCAACAAGAACTCCTTCTTTGACTGATCCATCTTGAACACCTTCAAGATCATGTCAAGGTATATGCTCATTTGAAAGTATTATTAAACATTTTGATCTATCTTATAGATCTTGATGCTTATTGTTCAAGTAGCCTAATCCAGGTTTTCCATTGAAAACACTTTTCAAACAACCCTATACGCTTTCCAGAGATTCTACATCATTTCTGATCAACAATATGTCAACAACATATACTCATCAGAAATTCTATAGTGCTCCCACTCACTTCTTTGGAAACACAAGTTTCTCATAAACTTTGTATAAACCCAAAATCTTTGATCATCTCATCAAAGTGCACATTCCAACTCCGAGATGCTTACTCCAGTCCTTAGAAGGATCGCTGGAGCCAGCATACCTTTTAGCATCCTTAGGATCGACAAAAACTTTCTGATTGTATCACATACAACCTTTCCTTACGAAGACTGGTAAGGAAACTCGTTTTGACATCCATCTGCAAGATTTCATAAATGCAGCTAATGCTAACATGATTCCGACGGACTTAAGCATCGCTACGGATGAGAAAATCTCATCGTAGTCAACTCCTTGAACTTGTGAAAAAAAAACTCTTCGCCACAAGTCGAGCTTCATAGACGGTGACATTACCGTCCACGTCCATCTTCTTCTTAAAGATCCATTTATCTCAATGGCTTGCCGATCATCGGGCAAGTCCACCAAAGTTCATGCTTTGTTCTGATACATGGATCCTATCTCGGATTTCATGGCTTCTAACCATTTATCGGAATATGAGCCCACCATCGCTTCCCCATAGCTCGTAGGTTCATTGTTCTCTAGCAACATGAACTTCAAGATAGGATTACTGTATCACTCTGAAGTAGTACGCATCCTTGTCCCCTTACGAGGTACAGTAGTGACTTGATCCAAAACTTTATGATCACTATCATAAGCTTCTACTTCAATTGGTGTAGGCGCCACAGGAACAACTTCCTGTGCCCTGCTACACACTTGTTGAAGTGACGGTTCAATAACCTCATCAAGTCTCCACCATCCTCCCACTCAATTCTTTCGAGAGAAACTTTTCCTCGAGAAAGGACCCGTTTCTAGAAACAATTACTTTTGCTTCCGGATCTGAGATAGGAGGTATACCCAACCATTTTGGGTATCCTATGAAGATGTATTTATCCGTTTTGGGTTCGAGCTTATCACGATGAAACTTTTTCACATAAGCGTCGCAGCCCCAAACTTTCAAGAAACGACAGCTTAGGTTTCTCTAAACCATATTTCTCATGGTGTCATCTCAACGGAATTATGTGGTGCCCTATTAAAGTGAATGTGGTTGTCTCTAATGCCTAACCCATGAACGATAGTGGTAATTCGATAAGAGAGATCATGGTACACATCATATCCAATAGGGTGCAACTATGATGTTCGGACACACCATCACACTATGGTGTTCCAGGCGGTATTAATTGTGAAACAATTTCCACAGTGTCTTAATTGCGTGCCAAAGCTCGTAACTCAGATTCTTGTCTCTATGATCATATCATAGACATTTTATCCTCTTGTCACAATGATCTTTAACTTCACTCTGAAATTACTTGAACCATTCAATAATTCAGACTTGTGTTTCATCAAGTAAATATACTCAATATCTACTCGAATCATCTGTGAAGTCAGAACATAACGATATTCACTGCATGCCTCAGCACTCATTGGACTGCACACATCAAAATGTGTTACTTCCAACAGGTTGCTACCTTGTTCCATCTTACTGAAACCGAGGCTTTTCAGTCATCTTGCCTATGTGGTATGATCTGCATATCTCAAGTGATTCAAAATCAAGTGAGTCCAAACGATCCATCTGCATGGAGTTTCTTCATGCGTATACACCAATAGACATGGTTCGCATGTCTCAAACTTTTCAAAAAGAGTGAGTCAAAAGATCCATAAACATGGAGCTTCTTCATGCGTTCTACACCAATATGACTTACATGGCAGTGCCACAAGTAAGTGGTACTATCATTACTATCTTATATCTTTTGGCATGAAAATGTGTATCACTACGATCGAGATTCAATAAACCATTCCTTTAGGTGCAAGACCATTGAAGGCATTATTCAAATAAATAGAGTAACCATTATTCTCCTTAAATGAATAACCGCATTGCGATAGACATAATCCAATCATGTCTATGCTCAACGCAAACACCAAATGACAATTATTCTGGTTTAATACTAATCTTGATGGTAGAGGGAGCGTGCGATGTTTGATCACATCAAACTTGGAAACACTTCCAACACATATCGTCAGCTCACCTTTAGCTAGTCTTCGTTTATTCCGTAGCCTTTTATTTCGAGTTACTAACACTTAGCAACCGAACCGGTATCTAATACCCTGGTGCTACTAGGAGTACTAGTAATATACACAATAACTTAATGTATATCCAATATACTTCTATCGACCTTGCCAGCCTTCTCATCTACCAAGTATCTAGGGTGGTTCCGCTTCTGTGTCCGTTCCTCTCATTACAGAAGCACTTAGTCTAGGGTTTGGGTTCAACCTTGGGTTTCTTCACTAGAGCAGCAACTGTTTTGCCGTTTCATGAAGTATCCCTTGTTGCCCTTGCCCTTCTTGAAACTAGTGGTTTTACCAACCATCAACAATTGATGCTCCTACTTGACTTCTACTTTCATGTGTCAAACATCGCGAACACTTCAAGGATCATCATATCTATCCCTGATATGTTATAGTTCATCATGAAGCTCTAGTAGCTTGGTGGCAATGTCTTTGAAGAAACATCACTATCTCATCTGGAAGATTAGCCCCCACTCGATTCAAGTGATTGTTGTACCCAGACAATCTGAATACAAGCTCAACGATTGAGATCTTCTCCCTTAGTTTGTAGGCTAGAAAAACTCGTCGGAGGTCTCATACCTCTTGACGTGGGCACGAGCCTGAAATCCCAATTTCAGCCCTCAGAACATCTCATATGTTCCGCGACGTCAAAAACGTCTTTGGTGCCTCAATTCTAAGCCGTTTAACATTACCGAACTATCACGTAGTCATCAAAACGTGTGTGTCAAATGTTCGCAACATCCACAGACCACGTTCGAGGTCCAGCACACCGAGCAATGCATTGAGGACATAAGCTTTCTACTGACCGCATAATTGCTACTGTCAACTTTCAACTATATTTTCTCTAGGAACATATCTAAACAGTAGAACTAAAGCGCGAGCTATGACATAATTTGCAAAGGGCTTTTGACTATGTTCAGGATAATTAAGTTCATCTCATGAACTCCCACTCAGATAGACATCCCTCTAGTCATCTAAGTGATTACATGATCCGAGTCAACTAGGTCGTGTCCGATCATCACGTGAGACGGACTAGTCATCATCGGTGAACATCTTCATGTTGACCGTATCTACTATATGACTCATGCTCGACCTTTCGGTCTCTTGTGTTCCGAGGCCATGTCTGTACATGCTAGGCTCGTCAAGTCAACCTAAGTGTTTCACGTGTGTAAATCTGGCTTACACCCGTTGTATGTGAACGTAAGAATCTATCACACCCGATCATCACGTGGTGCTTCGAAACGACGAACTTTATAACGGTGCACAGTTAGGGGGAACACTTTCTTGAAATTTTAATGAGGGATCATCTTATTTACTACCGTCGTTCTAAGCAAATAAGATGTATAATCATGATAAACATCACATGCAATCAAATAGTGACATGATATGGCCAATATCATATTGCTCCTTTGATCTCCATCTTGAGGGCTCCATGATCATCATCGTCACCGCATGACACCATGATCTCCACCATCGTGTCTCCATGAAGTTGTTTCGCCAACTTATTACTTCTACTACTATGGCTACCGGTTAGCAATAAAGTAAAGTAATTACATGGCGTTGTTCCATGACACGCAGGTCAATAAATAAAGACAACTCCTATGGCTCCTGCCGGTTGTCATACTCATCGACATGCAAGTCGTGATTCCTATTACAAGAACATGATCAATCTCATACATCACATATCATTCATCACATTCTTCTTGGCCATATCACATTGTTGGGGAACGTAGTAATTTCAAAAAAATTCCTACGCACACGCAAGATCATGGTGATGGCATAGCAACGAGAGGGGATAGTATTGTCCACGTACCCTCGTAGACCGTAAGTGTAAGCGTTATGACAACGCGGTTGATGTAGTCGTACGTCTTCATGATCCGACCGATCCAAGTACCGAACGTATGGCACCTCCGAGTTCAGCACACGTTCAGCTCGATGACGATCCCCGGGCTCCGATCCAGCAAAGCGTCGGAGATGAGTTCCGTCAGCACGACGGCGTGGTGACGATGATGATGCTCCACCGGCGCAGGGCTTCGCCTAAGCTCCGCGACGATATGACCGAAGTGGAATATGGTGGAGGGGGGCACCGCACACGGCTAAGGAACGATCCGTAGATCAACTTGTGTGTCATGGGGTGCCCCTGCCCCCGTATATAAAGGAGGGAGGGGGAGGTGCGGCCGGCCCTCATAGGGTGCGCCTGGAGGAGTCCTACTCCCACCGGAGTAGGACTCCCCCTCTGCCTTGTTGGAGAAGGAAAGGGGAGGGAAGAGGAAGAGGCGCCGCACCCTCTCCTTGTCCTATTCGGACTAGGGGGGAGGGGCGCCCAGCCCTGGCCGCCCTCCTCTTCTCCCTCATGGCCCACTAAGGCCCAACATCCCCGGAGGGTTCCGTAACCCCGGTGTTCGATAAAATCCGATTTCACCCGAACCATTCCGATATCCAAATATAGGCTTCCAATATATCAATCTTTATGTCTCGACCATTTGAAACTCCTCGTCATGTCCGTGATCACATCCGGGACTCGAACAAACTTCGTACATCAAAACTTATAAACTCATAATAAACTGTCATCGTAACGTTAAGCGTGCGGACCCTACGGGTTCGAGAACTATGTAGACATGACCTAGAACTATTCTCGGTCAATAACCAATAGCGGAACCTGGATGCCCATATTGGTTCCTACATATTCTACTGAAGATCTTTATCGGTCAAACCGCATAACGACATCGTTGTTCCCTTTGTCATCGGTATGTTACTTGCCCGAGATTCGATCGTCGGTATCCAATACCTAGTTCAATCTCGTTACCGCAAGTCTCTTTACTCGTTCCGTAATACATCATCTCACAACTAACTTATTAGTTGCAATGCTTGCAAGGCTTATGTGATGTGTATTACCGAGAAGGCCTAGAGATACCTCTCCGACAATCGGAGTGACAAAACCTAATCTCAAATACGCCAACCCAACATGTACCTTTGGAGACACCTGTAGTACTCCTTTATAATCACCCGATTCGTTGTGACGTTTGGTAGCACCAAAGTGTTCCTCCGTAAACGGAGTTGCATAATCTCATAGTTACAGGAACATGTATAAGTCATGAAGAAAGCAATAGCAATATACTAAACGATCAAGTGCTAGGCTAACGGAATGGGTCATGTAAATCACATCATTCTCCTAATGATGTGATCCCATTAATCAAATAACAACACATGTCTATGGTTAGGAAACATAACCATCTTTGATTAATGAGCTAGTCAAGTAGAGGCATACTAGTGACTATATGTTTGTCTATGTATTCACACATGTATTATGTCTCCGGTTAATACAATTCTAGCATGAATAATAAACTTTCATCATGATATGAGGAAATAAATAATAACTTTATTATTGCCTCTAGGGCATATTTCCTTCAGTCTCCCACTTGCACTAGAGTCAATAATCTAGTATTACACAGTAATGATTCTAACACCCATGGAGTCTTGGTGCTGATCATGTTTTGCTCGAGGAAGAGGCTTAGTCAACGGGTCTGCAACATTCAGATCCGTATGTATCTTGCAAATCTCTATGTCTCCCACTTGGACTTGGTCCCGAATGGAATTGAAGCGTCTCTTGATATTCTTGGTCCTCTTGTGAAATCTGGATTCCTTTGCCAAGGCAATTGCACCAGTATTGTCACGGAAGATCTTCATTGGTCCCGATGCACTAGATATGACACCTAGATCGGAAATGAACTCTTTCATCCAGACTCCTTCATTTGCTGCTTCCGAAGCAGCTATGTACTCCGCTTCACATGTAGATCCCACCACGACGCTTTGTTTAGAACTGCACCAACTGACAGCTCCACCGATTTATAAAAACACGTATCCGGTTTGCGATTTAGAATCGTCCGGATCAGTGTCAAAGCTTACATCGGCGTAACCATTTACGACTAGCTCTTTGTCACCTCCATATCGAGAAACATATCCTTAGTCCTTTTAGGTATTTCAGATGTTCTTGACCGCTGTCCATGATCCACTCTGGATTACTTTGGTACCTTCCTGCCAAGCTTATTGCTAAGCATACGTCGGTCTGGTACACAGCATTGCATACATGATAGAGCCTATGGCTGAAGCATAGGAACATCTTTCATTTTCTCTATCTTCTGCTGTGGTCGGGCATTGAGTCGACTCAATTTCACACCTTGTAATACTGGTAAAAATCCTTTCTTTGCTCTGATCCATTTTGAACTTTTTCAAAACTTTATCAAGGTATGTGCTTTGTGAAAGTCCAATTAAGCGTCTTGATCTATCTCTATAGATCTTGATGCCCAATATGTAAGCAGCTTCACCGAGGTCTTTCATTGAAAAACTTTTATTCAAGTATCCTTTTATGCTATCCAGAAATTCTATATCATTTCCAATTAATAATATGTCGTCCACATATAATATCTGAAATGCTCTGAGCTCCCACTCACTTTCTTGTTAATACAGGCTTCTCCAAAAGTCTCAGATAAAACCATATGCTTTGATCACACTATCAAAGCGTTTATTCCAACTCCGAGAGGCTTGCACTGACCATAAATTGATCGCTGGAGCTTGCACACTTTGTTAGCACCTTTTCGATCAACAAAACCTTCTGGTTGCATCATATACTACTCTTCTTCTAGAAATCCATTCAAGAATGCAGTTTTTACATCCATTTGCCAAATTTCATAATCATAAAATGCAGCAATTGCTAACATGATTCGGACAGACTTAAGCATCGCTACGGGTGAGAAAGTCTCATCGTAGTCAACCCCTTGAACTTGTCGAAAACCTTTTGCAACAAGTCGAGCTTTATAGACAGTTACATTACCATCAGTGTCAGTCTTCTTCTTAAAGATCCATTTATTCTCAATGGCTTGCCGATCATCGGGCAAGTCAATCAAAGTCCATACTTTGTTCTCATACATGGATCCCATCTCAGATTTCAGGGCTTCCAGCCATTTTGCAGAATCTGGGCTCACCATCGCTTCTTCATAGTTTGTAGGTTCACCATGGTCAAGTAACATGACTTCCAGAATAGGATTACCGTACCACTCAGTGCGGATCTTACTCTAGTTGACCTCGTGAGTTCAGTAGAAACTTGATCTGAAGTTTCATGATCATCATCATTAACTTCCTCACTAATTGGTGTAGGTGTCACAGGAACCGATTTCTGTGATGAACCATTTTCCAATAAGGGAGCTGGTACTGTTACCTCATCAAGTTTTACTTTTCTCCCACTCACTTCTTTCGAGAGAAACTCCTTCTCTAGAAAGGATCCATTCTTAGCAACGAATGTCTTGCCTTCGGATCTGTGATAGAAGGTGTACCGAACTGTTTCCTTTGGGTATCCTATGAAGACACATTTTCCGATTTGGGTTCAAGCTTATCAGGTTGAAGTTTTTCACATAAGCATCGCAGCCCCAAACTTTCAGAAGCGACAACTTTGGTTTCTTGCCAAACCATAGTTCATAAGGAGTCGTCTTAACGGATTTTGATGGTGCCCTATTTAACGTGAATGCGGCCATCTCTAAAGCATAACCCCAAAATGATAGCGGTAAATCGGTAAGAGACATCATAGATCGTACCATATCTAGTAAAGTACGATTACGACGTTCGAACACACCATTACGCTGTGGTGTTCCAGGTGGCGTTAGTTGCGAAACTATTCCGCAATTTTTCAAATGTAGACCAAACTCGGAACTCAAATATTCTCCTCCACGATCAGATCGTAGAAATTTTATTTTCTTGTTACGATGATTTTCAACTTCACTATGAAATTCTTTGAACTTTTCAAATGTTTCAGATTTATGCGTCATTAAGAAGATATACCCATATCTGCTTAAGTCATCTGTGAAGGTGAGAAAATAACGATATCCGTCACGAGCTTCAACATTCATCGGACCACATACATCTGTATGTATGATTTCCAACAAATCTGTTGCTCTCTCCATAGATCCGGAGAACGGTGTTTTAGTCATCTTGCCTATGAGGCATGGTTCGCAAGTACCAAGTGATTCATAATCAAGTGATTCCAAAAGTCCATCAGTATGGAGTTTCTTCATGCGTTTTACACCGATATGACCTAAACGGCAGTGCCACAAATAAGTTGCACTATCATTATTAACTCTGCATCTTTTTGCTTCGACATTATGAATATGTGTATTACTATATCGAGATTTAATAAAAATAGACCACTCTTCAAGGGTGCATGACCATAAAAGATATTACTCATATAAATAGAACAACCATTATTCTCTGATTTAAATGAATAACCGTCTCGCATCAAACAAGATCCAGATATAATGTTCATGCTCAACGCTGGCACCAAATAACAATTATTAAGGTCTAAAACTAATCCCGAAGGTAGATGTAGAGGTAGCGTGCCGACCGCGATCACATCGACTTTGGAACCGCTTCCCACGCCGCATCGTCACCTCGTCCTTTGCCGTGCTCGCTTATTCCGTAGTCCCTGTTTTGAGTTGCAAATATTAGCAATGAACCAGTATCAAATACCCAGTGCTACTACGAGCTCTAGTAAGGTACACATCAATAACATGTATATCACATATACCTTTGTTCACCTTGCCATCCTTCTTATCCGCCAAATACTTGGGGCAGTTCCGCTTCGGGACCAGTTTGCTTGCGGTAGAAACACTCGGCCAGGCTTAGGTCCGACTTGGGTTTCTTCTCTTGAGCAGCAACTTTCTTGCTGTTCTTTTGAAGTTCCTTCTTCTTCCCTTTGCCCTTTTCTTGAAACTAGTGGTCTTGTTGACCATCAACACTTGATGCTCTTTCTTGATTTCTACCTCCGCAGCTTTTAGCATTGCGAAGAGCTCGGAATTGTCTTGGTCATCCCTTGCATATTATAGTTAATCACGAAGCTCTTGTAGCTTGGTGGCGTGATTGGAGAATTCATCAATGACACTATCATCCGGAAGATTAACTCCCAGTTGTATCAAGTGATTATTATACCCGGACATTTTGAGTATATGTTCACCGATGTAACTATTCTCCTCCATCTTGCAGCTATAGAACTTATTGGAGACTTCATATCTCTCAATCCGGGCATTTGCTTGAAATATTAACTTCAACTCTTGGAACATCTCATATGCTCCATGACGCTCAAAACGTCGTTGAAGACCCGGTTCTAAGCCGTAAAGCATGGCACACTGAACTATAGAGTAGTCATCAGCTTTGCTCGCCAGACGTTCACAACTTCGGCGTTGCTCTACAGCAGAGTTGGCACCCAGCGGTGCTTCCAGGGGCGTAATTCTTCTCGTGCAGCAATGAGGATAATCCTCAAATTACGGACCCAGTCCGTGTAATTGCTACCATCATCTTTCAACTTTGCTTTCTCAAGGAACGCATTAAAATTCAACGGAACAACAAAGACGAACCATCTATCTACAGTAAACATAGACAAGCAAAATACTATCGGTACTAAGTTCATGATAAATTTAAGTTCAATTAATCATATTACTTAAGAACTCCCACTTAGATAGACATCTCTCTAGTCATCTAAGTGATTACGTGATCCAAATCAACTAAACCATAACCGATCATCACGTGAGATGGAGTAGTTTTCAATGGTGAACATCACTATGTTGATCATATCTACTATATGATTCACGCCGACCTTCGGTCTCCGTGTTCCGAGGCCATATCTGCATATGCTAGGCTCGTCAAGTTTAACTCGAGTATTCTGCGTGTGCAAAACTGGCTTGCACCCGTTGTAGATGGGCGAGAGCTTATCACACCCGATCATCACGTGGTGTCCGGGCACGACGAACTTTGGCAACGGTGCATACTCAGGAGAACACGCCTTGATAATTTTAGTGAGAGATCATCTTAAAATGCTACCGTCAATCAAAGCAAGATAAGATGCATAAAGGATAAACATCACATGCAATCAATATAAGTGATATGATATGGCCATCATCATCTTGTGCTTGTGATCTCCATCTCCAAGCACCATCGTGATCACCATCGTCACCGGCGTGACACCTTGATCTCCATCGTAGCATCGTTGTCGTCTCGCCAACTATTGCGTCTACGACTATCGCTACCGCTTAGTGATAAAGTAAAGCAATTACATGGCGTTTGCATTTCATACAATAAAGCGACAACCATATGGCTCCTGCCAGTTGCCGATAACTCGGTTACAAAACATGATCATCTCATACAATAAAATATAGCATCACGTCTTGACCATATCACATCACAGCATGCCCTGCAAAAACAAGTTAGACATCTTCTACTTTGTTGTTTGCAAGTTTTACGTGGCTGCTACGGGCTGAGCAAGAACCGTTCTTACCTACGCATCAAAAACCACGATGATAGTTTGTCAAGTTGGTGTTGTTTTAACCCTCGCAAGGACCGGGCGTAGCCACCTCGGTTCAACTAAAGTGAGAGAAACATACACCCGCCAGTCACCTTTAAGCAACGAGTGCTCGAAGCGGTGAAACCAGTCTCGCGTAAGCGTACGCGTAATGTCGGTCCGGGCCGCTTCATCTCACAATACCGCTGAACCAAAGTATGACATGCTGGTAAGCAGTATGACTTATATCGCCCACAACTCACTTGTGTTCTACTCGTGCATATGACATCAACGCATAAAACCAGGCTCTGATACCACTGTTGGGGAACGTAGTAATTTCAAAAAAACTCCTACGCACACGCAAGATCATGGTGATGGCATAGCAACGAGAGGGGAGAGTATTGTCCACGTACCCTCGTAGACCGTAAGCAGAAGCGTTATGACAACGCGGTTGATGTAGTCGTACGTCTTCACGATCCGACCGATCCAAGTACCGAACGTACGGCACCTCCGAGTTCAGCACACGTTCAGCTCGATGACGATCCCCGGGCTCCGATCCAGCAAAGCGTCGGAGATGAGTTCCGTCGAGACGACGGCGTGGTGGCGATGATGATGCTCCACCGCGCAGGCTTTGCCAAAGCTCCGCGACGATATGACCGAAGTGGAATATGGTGGAGGGGGCACCGACACGCTAAGGAACGATCCGTAGATCAACTTGTGTGTCATGGGGTGCCCCCTGCCCCAGATATAAAGGAGGGAGGGGAGGTGCGGCCGGCCCTCATAGGGTGCGCTGGAGGAGTCCTACTCCCACCGGGAGTAGGACTCCCCTCTTGCCTTGTTGGAGAAGGAAAGGGGAGGGAAAGAGGAAGGGGTGCCCCCTCTCCTTCTCCTATTCGGACTAGGGGAGGGGCGCGGCCTGCCCTGGCCGCCCTCCTCTTCTCCCTCATGGCCCACTAAGGCCCAACATCCCCGGAGGGTTCCGTAACCCCCTGTTCGTAAAATCCGATTTCACCCGAACCATTTCGATATCCAAATATAGGCTTCCAATATATCAATCTTTATGTCTCGACCATTTGAAACACCTCGTCATGTCCGTGATCACATCCGGACTCGAACAAACTTCGTACATCAAAACTTATAAACTCATAATAAACTGTCATCGTAACGTTAAGCGTGCGGACCCTACGGGTTCGAGAACTATGTAGACATGACCTAGAACTATTCTCGGTCAATAACCAGTAGCGGAACCTGGATGCCCATATTGGTTCCTACATATTCTACGAAGATCTTTATCGGTCAAACCACATAACGACATCGTTGTTCCTTTGTCATCGGTATGTTACTTGCCCGAGATTCGATCGTCGGTATCCTTACCTAGTTCCTCGTTACGGCAAGTCTCTTTACTCGTTCCGTAATACATCATCTCACAACTAACTTATTAGTTGCAATGCTTGCAAGGCTTATGTGATGTGTATTACCGAGAAGGCCTAGAGATACCTCTCCGACAATCGGAGTGACAAAACCTAATCTCAAATACGCCAACCCAACATGTACCTTTGGAGACACCTGTAGTACTCCTTTATAATCACCCAGATTACGTTGTGACGTTTGGTAGCACCAAAGTGTTCCTCCGTAAACGGGAGTTGCATAATATCATAGTTACAGGAACATGTATAAGTCATGAAGAAAGCAATAGCAATATACTAAACGATCAAGTGCTAGGCTAACGGAATGGGTCATGTCAATCACATCATTCTCCTAATGATGTGATCCCATTAATCAAATAACAACACATGTCTATGGTTAGGAAACATAACCATCTTTGATTAATGAGCTAGTCAAGTAGAGGTATACTAGTGACTATATGTTTGTCTATGTATTCACACATGTATTATGTTTCCTGTTAATACAATTCTAGCATGAATAATAAACTTTTATCATGATATGAGGAAATAAATAATAACTTTATTATTGCCTCTAGGGCATATTTCCTTCACACATCACATAGCATACCCTGCAAAAACAAGTTAGACGTCCTCTAATTGTTGTTTGCATGTTTTACGTGGCTGCTATGGGTTTCTAGCAAGAACGTTTCTTACCTACGCAAAACCACAACGTGATATGCCAATTGCTATTTACCCTTCATAAGGACCTTTTTCATCGAATCCATTCCGACTAAAGTGGGAGAGACTGGCACCCGCTAGCCACCTTATGCACCAAGTGCATGTCAGTCGGTGGAACCTGTCTCACATAAGTGTACGTGTAAGGTCGGTCCGGGCCGCTTCATCCCACAATACCGTCAAACAAGATTGGACTAGTAACGTAAGCATATTGAACAAAATCAACGCCCACAACTACTTTGTGTTCTACTCGTGCAAAGAATCTACGCAATAGACCTAGCTCATGATGCCATCTGTTGGGGAACGAGCAGAAATTCAAAATTTTCCTACGTGTCACCAAGATCTATCTATGGAGAAACCAGCAACGAGGGAAGGAGAGTGCATCTACATACCCTTGTAGATCGCTAAGCGGAAGCGCTCAAGAGAACGGTGTTGATGGAGCTGCATCGTCGTGATCCAAATCACCGATGATTCTAGCGCCGAACGGACGGCACCTCCGCGCTCAACACACGTACAGCCCAGGGACGCCTCCTCCTTCTTGATCCAGCAAGGGAGAGGAGAAGTTGAGGAAAACTCCGACAGCACGACGGCGTGGTGGTGATGGAGCTCGTGGTTCTCCCAGAGCTTCGCTAAGCACTACGGAGGAGGAGGAAGTGTTGGAGGAGGGAGGGCTGCGCCAGGGAAGGTGCGGCTGCACTCTCTCTCCCTCACTATATATAGGGGTAAGGGGGTGGAGGAGCCCTAGGGTTCCCTAGGGGAGGCGGCGCCACAGGGAAACCCTAGATGGGTTTGGGCGCCCCACCCCCAGGAAACTTGCCCCTGCCGGAAGGGGCTTCCCTAGGGAGGCGCCCCACCTCTCCTGGTTACGTGAGAGGGGCTGGGAGGGCGCACCACCCCTTAGTGGGCTGGTTTGCCCTTCCCTTTGGCCCATGAGGTCCTCCAACACTTCCCGGGCTCCAGAAACACCTTTCGGTCATGTTGGCCATAGCCCAGGTACCCCGAACACTTCCGGACTCCAATACCCTTCGTCCAATATATCGATCTTCACCGCCGGACCATTCCGGAACTCCTCGTGACGTCCGGGACTCCGAACAACGTTCGGTAACCACATACTATTTCCATAACAACTCTAGCGTCACCGAACCTTAAGTGTGTAGACCCTACGGGTTCGGGAGCCATGCAGACATGACCGAGATGTTCTCCGATCAATAACCAACAGCTGGATCTGGATACCCATGTTGGCTCCCACATGTTCCACGATGATCTCATCGGATGAACCACGATGTCGAGGACTCAATCAATCCCGTATTCAATTCCCTTTGTCTAGCGGTATTGTACTTGCCCGAGATTCGATTTTCGGTATCCCGATACCTTGTTCAATCTCGTTACCGGCAAGTCTCTTTACTCGTTCTGTAACACATCATCCCGTGATCAACCCCTTGGTCACATTGTGCACATTATGATGATGTCCTACCGAGTGGGCCTAGAGATACCTCTCCGTCAACCGGAGTGACAAATCCCAGTCTCGATTCGTACCAACCCAATGATACTTTCGGAGATACCTGTAATGAACCTTTATAGCCACCCAGTTACGCTGTGACGCTTGGTACACCCAAAGCATTCCTACGGTATCCGGAGTTGCACAATCTCATGGTCTAAGGAAATGATACTTGACATTAGAAAAGCTTTAGCATACTTAACTACGATCTTTGTGCTAGGCTTAGGATTGTCTTGTCCATCACATCATTCTCCAAATGATGTGATCCCGCTTATCAACGACATCCAATGTCCATGGTCAGGAAACCGTAACCATCTGTTGATCAACGAGCTAGTCAACTAGAGGCTTACTAGGGACATGGTGTTGTTTATGTACCCACACATGTATCTGAGTTTCCTATCAATACAATTATAGCATGGGTAATAAACGATTATCATGAACAAGGAAATATAATAATAACTAATTTATTATTGCCTCTAGGGCATATTTCCAACACCGATGTGGATGTACTCTGGTACGGATGATACTACTCGGGTCCATCTAGAGGAGGTCGATGACGCCACGCTAGAGAAGTGGATGACTGCCATCACAGGAAACAAAGACAACCCTCGCGGAGCTAGGAGGATTCCACCATTCGACCAGAGTTACCAACTGCATAAGGTATAACCACTTATCTCCGATCGTGATTCTGCTGCATTCATTCTGTTTTGATGCCAATTACCGACGATGACTTTCGCCTTTGTTTTGTTGTCTTCTAGGTCACCACCGAGATGTACTCGATGCCCAACGGGCGCAGGAAACAATCAAGAAGAAGAAGGAAGTGGAGGTGAAAGTCCGAAGGAATGGGAGTCCAACGGCGAGGATGATGAGGAGGATGATAGCTCTGATGACGAGGAGGAGGAGGAGGAAGAGGAGGAAGACGCCGATCCTCCTCGCCGGAGGGAAGGTCCGTTGACGATGACCATGGCCGGGCGCGGTAAAGCTGTTGTGCCCACTGGGCAGTCGACGAAGCGACCTAGGACAACTTCCCCTGCACCGACTGAGAAACCGCCGAAGCAACCTCGAGCGACATCGTCAAAGCCGGCGAAGGCCCTGCCCAAGATGCGAATGGTCATCTCCACCATCTCCGGGTAACCAACAGAACCTTATATTTCCTTATTCAACATAAGTGAACTTTTGGTCGACTTGATGACTGATCAGCCGATTCTTGAAATCTACAGCGCCGCTACCTCCGAGACTTCAGCCAAGCACGAAGATCAGGAAATGGAGGATGCTGCCACCTCCAACCTTGGTAAGATCTCTGAGGTTTCGCTTTTAGTCGACTGGAGCTTTTAGTCGATTGGACTTCCATGTTTACTTCTGAATCTTTCTTGTAGTTCCGCCTCACGTCATTGATCTCCCCGATGATGACGAGGAAGCGCCATTGAGGAAGAGGAAGAACAAGAAAGTGCCTGCTGGCAAGGCTACTCCAGTCGCGGCGATTCCTGAGATGCTGATTTCTGAGGGAGGCAACCCCACTCGAACTTCTGTGTCTTTCGTTGTACCGCTAACAAGTGCCCGACCCACTTCGTCGACTGCTGATCCACCATCTCTCTTTGCTATACACCACGTCCCGGAAGACCAAGTGAGTGTTGCTAAGGAGGCCATACGCCAGGCAGGGATCATGATGGAGCAAGTGAAAGCGGTCCGAGAGGCTAGTCAGGCGGCCTATGATGCTAGTTCAGCTCTCCAGAGCAATGTCCAAGTAAGTCAATCGTTGCTTGCTTTGTTAGGATATGCTACCTGAAATTGCTTCCTTCTGGAGATTTTCATATCTGTACACCCACTGGGTGGGTGTGTCGATTGAACTTTTGTGGGGCACGCTGAGTGCACCCACCGGGTGTAGTCCCGAGACTATGGTCGACTACGTGCAGTCGGCTAGTCTTTATGCTGTGAACTTCTTCACTCGACCTGGACGGACCTAGTCGAATGGAACCGTAAACCGGTGGGGGCACGCTAAGTGCACCCACTAGGTGTAATCCCCGAGACTATGGTCGATCATGTGCAATCGACTATAGTCTAAAGAACTGGTTTTTTTTATCGGCTGACCACGACAATTAGCCATGGTTTTAAAATCATAACCTTTTGCCTCTTTTGATCGATCGGTCGAACCAAATTGGTAAACCAGTGGGGCATCGCTGAGTGCACCCGCTGGGTGTAGTCCCAGAGGCTACCGTCGAATGTTTTGATTCGATCGTAGTCTTAGAAATGCTACTATTTTTCCTTAATCACTCGGAAGTGATCTGTCTTTGATGTCTTTCGTTGGTTGACTCTTTGTAGAAATCTTGCGAGCTTGTGGCTCGCTATACTGAGTTAGAGAACAAGCAGATCCAGCTCAACCTCGATTTGAAGCTTGCTCAGGAGAATTTGCAGAAGGCAAAGGATGAAGCAAAAGGTATGGCTGGTGAGAATTTTGACGACTGCCTTTGTTTTTCTGTTCATTCTCAACTCTGTTCTCATTGTTGCTTTGCAGATAAACTGGAAGAGACTTTGAAGAAGAAGGACCTTGACCTTGCAGAGGCGCAGAAGGCGGCTTTGGAGAAAACAAAGCTCGCTGAAGAGAAGCTTGCCTCAGTCGACAAACTTGAAGATGAAAATGCCAAGCTGAAAGCCGCTCTTGATGCGGCTAACAAGGAAGTTAGTCGACTGAAGAACGACAAGATTGTTCTGTCTGACAAGGCTGGCCAACTGGCGGGGAAGCGAAATGACCTGGAGATTTATCTTGGAGGGCTCGCCAAGAAGCTGTTTCTCATGCTTGAAGGTAATCTCTTTTATCCGACTGTCTTGCTCTCACCGGCTCATCACATGATCGTTATTTTGAGTTTGAGCTGTGTTTTCAGAATTCTGCCAAAACTTTGAAGAAGAAACCAGTCAGATGGAAACCAGCTTGGACCCCATCAACTCTCCCGTGAAGGACGGTTGCTATGAATGTGCTCCGACTGGAGTCTCGCATTGCTAGCGTGGTGGATTATCTTGCTCGACTGAAAGTTGCAGTGTCGCGGATCGACTCGACTCTCCGCCGTAATGACTCTTCAGAATGATCTTGAATCCCTGATGACTCGACTGAATGAGATTCCAAGTTAAGTGCAAGAATGGAAAAGTCTTCTGCCAGGTGTGGTGCTGATGTTGCTCTATCAGTGGTTCGTGTCCACTGCAAAGAAGCGCAAGAGGACAAGCTGGTGTCTCTCAAGGTTGCCAATACCAGGAAGCACGACTTCAGATCTTTCATGGAGACTTTCATCGCTGCTGCTACCCGTATTGCCGACGGAATCGACCTCGACCAGTTTGTTGCACCTTCCAGTCCTCCGCCGGAGGAGTAAAAAACTTCTAAGTCCCACTTTAAATTTGCCTCGAAATGCCGAGTGTTTTTTGTAACCGATAAACTTTAACAGGCTTAACGCCTGAGCACCTTTGGATCCGTAGGACGTTTATCCGAACTTGATTTTTCCTTTAACATGCTTTGTTTGCCTTCGAGAGAACTTTATTCCTCATTCGGAAGATATTCCGTTGAAATTCCAGTTGACTTGTGCTTCATCTATCCTGCAGGTAGAGATGGAACACAGATCGCGATCGACCTTGTCGCCCCACGGATTGGGATGAACTGCACGTTGTACTTGTGGCGAAGCTTCAAGGAGGAGGTAGCAATGACCTGCACCTCGTCGTCCTTGCGGATTGGGATGGACCGCACGTTGTACTTGTGGCGAAGCTCCGAAGGAGGAGGTAGCAGTCGACCTGCACCTCGTTGTCCTTGCGGATTGGGATGGACCACACGTTGTACTTGTGGCGAAGCTCCGAAGGAGGAGGTAGCAGTCGACCTGCACCTCGTCGTCCTTGCGGATTGGGATGAATTCCTTACTTAGGCGAGCACTGGGCTGCAGCTAAGCCTCTGAGTGGGAGGTTTGCTCTCCACTTGGTAGGATTTTTATTACTTAGGCGAACACTAGGCTGCAGCTAAGCCTCCGAGTGGGAGGTTTGCTCTCCACTCGGTAGGATTTTTATTACTTAGGCGAGTACTAGGCTGCAGCTAAGCCCCCGAGTGGAGGTTTGCTCTCCACTCGGTAGGATTTCTATTACTTAGGAGAGCACTGGGCTGCAGCTAAGCCCCCGAGTGGGAGGTTTGCTCTCCACTCGTAGGATTTCTGTTACTTAGGCGAGCACTGGCTGCAGTTAAGCCCCGAGTGGGAGGTTTGCTCTCCACTCGGTAGGATTTTTATTATTTTGGATGTTAAGGCAAATCCTTGGGCTGTTAGAAGCCCCGAGTGGGAGGCTGGCTCACCACTCGGTAGGATTTGAATACTTAGGCGAGTACTTGGACTGCAGCTAAGCCTCCGAGTGGGAGGCTGGCTCGCCACTCGGTGGGATTTTGAATACTTAGGCGAGTACTTGACTGCAGCTAAGCCTCCGAGTGGGAGGCTGGCTCGCCACTCGGTAGGATTTTGAATACTTAGGCGAGTACTTGACTGCAGCTAAGCCTCCGAGTGGGAGGCTGGCTCGCCACTCGGTATGATTTTGAATACTTAGGCGAGTACTTGACTGCAGCTAAGCCTCCGAGTGGGAGGCTGGCTCGCCACTCGGTAGGATTTTGAATACTTAGGCGAGTACTTGACTGCAGCTAAGCCTCCGGGTGGGAGGTTGGCTCGCCACTCGGTAGGATTTTGAATACTTAGGCGAAGCGGATTCAAGCAGCTAAGCCCCCGTGAGAGACTGGCTCGCACTGAAAGGATTTTTTTTACAAACTTAGGCTAATCGGATTCGCAACTAAGCCACCCACTGGGGAAATTTCAACAAAAGCAATAACAATCACCGGGAAAATTATAACATTCTTGTCTTAGATAAACAAACTACAAATATACTTTTATTACATCTCAACCGAGTGAGTTTTAAGTGTAAAAGGCGGAGCAGCTCCGCTGTTCAAGCTCGAGGCTCGCCGATCCGGCGATCAACGTTGTAGAGATGATATGCTCCGCCAGGAGGACTCTTGTGACGATGAAGGACCTTCCCAAGTGGGGCGAGCTTGTGTGGTTTCTATTGATCCACTCGAGGACCAAATCTCCCTTGGAAGGCTCGACTCTTCACATTTCTGGCATGGAATCGACGCAAGTCTTGCTGATAGATAGTCGAGTGGATCAGGCCATTTCTCTCCTCTTCCAAAAGGTTGACTGCATCTTGCCGGGCTTGTTCCGCTTCTTCTTGAGTATAGCTCGACTCGAGGCGCATTGTGAAGCAGGTCACTCGCAGAACTGCTTCAGCTCCATAGACCAGAAGAATGGAGTTCTCCCAATCGACCGATTAGGAGTGGTCCTCAATCCCGGAGAACCGATGGAAGTTCGTCGACCCAAGCTCCTGCTATGTGCTTGAGATCACGATCAGCCGTGGTTTCAGCCCTTTGAGAATGAGGCTGTTTGCTCGCTCGCTTGTCCATTCGACCGAGGATGAGCCATCAAGCATAGTCGACCAGCGTGCCTTGAGAGGCGCAGAAGGCTTTGAACTTGTCATTATCAAAGTTTGACCCATTGTCGGTGATGATGCTATGCGGAACTCCATATCTGAATATCAACTCTCGATGAAACCGATAGCAAGGCATGCATCGAGGTTCTTGATGGGCTTGGCTTCGATCCACTTGGTGAACTTGTCGATCGCTACTAGCAAATGAGTGAAGCCGCTTCGCCAGTTCTCAACGGTCCAATCATGTCCAATCCCCAAAGAGCGAAGGGCCGACGAGTGGAATGGTCTTCAAGGCTGAGGCGGGCTTGTGCGACATGTTGGAATAGAACCGACATCCTTCACACTTGTCAACTATTTCTTTTGCCATTTCATTTGCTTTCGCCAAGAAAATCCCGCCGGTATGCTTTAGCCACAATGGTCCGAGAGGACGATGATGGCCACAGTCCCCGAGTGGATATCCTCAAGAATTATCTCGACCTTCTTCTCGCGTGATACACTTCGGCCGACTCGATCACGCTTTCTCCGAACAACTGTCCCTTGATCACCAGAAAGGCCTTGGATCGTCGGATGATCTGTTGAGCCTCTTCTTCATTCTCTGGGAGCCCTTTCCTTAGGATATATGCGATGTACGGCACTGTCCAATCGGGAGTGATGACCACCACTTCCATAATTAGGTCGACCACGGCTGGGACCTCAACTTCACTCGGATCATTGGCACTCTTTTGCTGCGGGGCTTCTTCCGTGAAAGGATCCTCCTGCACCAAGGTGCATGAATGTGCTCCAAAATACATTACCGAATAGCTTCCCTTTTGGATCCTATCTTCGCCAAATCATCCGCAGCTTCATTTTTCAGTCAGGGTATATGATGAAGCTCTAACCCCTCAAATTTCTTCTCCAGCTTTCTCACTTCATTACAATAACCTGTCATAGCGGGGCTTCTGACATCCCACTCCTTCATCACTTGATTAACAACCAGATCCGAGTCGCCATAGACCATAAGGCGACGGACGCCGAAAGTGAAATGGCCATGCGCAACCCATACAGAGTGCTTCATATTCTGCTTCGTTGTTGGAAGAATCAAAGTGAATCGAGAACATATTTGAGCCTATCTCCTCGGGGAAACCAATACAACCCTGCACAGAACCGCTCAGCATCTTGGAACCATCGAAAACATAGTCCAAAGTTCCGAGTGAACTTGAGTCGAAGCTGCTGTTCAGTCCACTCAGCGAGGAAATCTGCTATTGCTTGGGACTTGATGGCTTTCTTTGCCTCGAATTTGATATCAAGGGGAAGGAGTTCAATCGCCCATTTTGCCACTCGACCACTTGCATCTCTGTTATGAAGAATTTCCGACAAAGGGGCGTCGCTGACGACTGTAATGGAATGATCAGAGAAATAATGAGCAACCTTCTTCGTGGTCATATATATCCCATAAACAAGCTTCTGATAGTGAGGGTATCTTTGCTTTGATGGGGTCAGTACTTCAAAAAGATAATAAACTGGGCGTTGAACTTTGAAGGCTTTTCCTTCTTCTTCCTGCTCGACCGTAAGTACGGTACTGACGACTTGTCCAGTGGCTGCAACGTAAAGCAGCAAAGGCTCTTTGTTGATTGGAGCAGCAAGCACCGGCTGGGTGGAGAGCGAGCTTTGAGCTCGCAAACGCTGCATCAGCTTCTAGAGTCCACTCGAACTTGTCTCGACTTCTTCATCACCGGTAAAGAGGCAATGCCTTTTCACCGAGGCGAGATGAATCGACTTAAAGCGCCAAGCATCCAAGAAGTTTCGACATCGCACACGCACAGGCGCTTCATTCGGAGTATGGTGCCAACCTTTTCTGGTTAGCATCGATTCCTCGCCGAAACGAGAAACCGAGTAACTTTCCACCAGAACTCCAAATGTACACTTTGATGGGTTGCTTGATATCATACCTCCCGAGATTGGCAAATGTTTCAGCAAGGTCACCAACAGGTTGGAACCCTTTCGTGACTTGACCACTATATCATCCATGTACGCTTCACATTCCGACTGATTTGAGTGAGCAAACACTTATGAATCATCCTCATGAATGTGGCTCCGGCATTCTTGAGACCGAATGGCATGGTGACATAACAGAAGCACCCGAATGGAGTGATGAACGCTGTTTTAATCTCATCGGGTCCATACAGACGGATCTGATGGTACCCGGAATAGGCTTCTAAAAAAGACAACCTCTCACATCCCGCAGTTGAGTCGACTATTTGGTCGATGCGAGGAAGAGGGAAATGATCTTTCGGGCAGGCCCGATTGATATGCTTGAAATCGATGCACATGCGCAACGACTTGTCCTTCTTGGGAACCATGACGACATTGGCGAGCCACTCGGAGTGGTAGATCTCTCGGATGAACTCTGCTGCTAAGAGCTGAGCCACCTCCTCGCCAATGGCCTTTCTCTTCTGGACGGCGGACCGCCAAGATACTCTTTAACCGTTTGAATTTTGGGTCGACTCATAGGCGATGCTCAGCCAGCCCCTGAACACCCGCATGTCGCCAGGCTTCCATGCAAAGATGTCCCAGTTCTCACGGAGGAACCGGATGAGCGCTTCTTCCTATTTTGAGTCGAGTGTTGTTGAGATGTTGGTCGAGCAGCATTGGGATCGGTCGGGTGAATGTGAACCTGTTTCGCCTCACCAATCGATCAAATGCTGACTCAGTAGCAGGCTTCTTAGCTCGCAACAAATCACTCGGATCTGTAATTTTCTGATACTCTTGTAGCTCTACCACTGCCAACTGAGCATCGGCGATCTTAGAGCCTTTCGAAGCACTCTTCGCTTTCTTCCGATTGTCCGTGATGTGATCACGCCTTGGGATCAGGCATCTTCAATTTAAGATACACGTAACATGGTCGGGCCATGAAAGCGTGCATAAGCTGGCCTTCCTGCAATAGCGTGATAAGCGCCTGAAATCCACGACCTCAAAGGTGAACTTTTCTTTCCGGAAATGCTTCAATCACCAAAACTACATCAAGAGCAATTTGGCGAGTGATTCAGCCTTCTTTCCGTGAATGACTCCGTGGAGGCTCATGTTATCGGTACTAAGTCCGACATCGAATGCCCATCCCTTTCAATGTCTCCGCATAATATGTTCAAGCCACTACCACCATCCATCAGACTTTGGTCACCGAGTGCCCTCAACAACCGGGTCGACCACCAATGCTTGCCTCCCGAGGTGGCAATGTCGCCGGGTGATCGACCGGTCGAATGTGATGGCGGTCCGGGACCATTTCAGATAATTGGGAGTCGCCGAGCAACCAAGTTCACTTCCGATTGATAACCTTCAATCGACTTTTGCTTTCGACGCCAAAAAATCATCGTGGTGGAATTGACCTAGGATATCCACCATCACTTTCATCTCTGTCCTCAACTTTGTCTGTCTCCTTATCCTTATCCTTGAGTTGTTTCTTGAACTGCTGAATCAAGAGCCGACATCGTCGAGTGGTATGCTTCGGGTAAATGAGTTTACCCTCTTCATCTTTCTTTGTATGAATATGACATGGCAAATCCAACACGCCGCTTCCATCCTGGTCTTTCCACTTCTTGGGGTTCCAAGGACCTTGGGTTTCCTTGAACTTTCCTGGGTCACGCCAAGGCCTCTCCGGGAGCGCTGGCTCGGCTTTGCGCTTCGCTTCCGATCGAATTTCTCCGCCGCCTCATTGGCAGCCGATTTATATTTACCACTCCGGAGCCAATCCTCTTCTTCACCATTTGCATACTTGGTGGCAATCTCCATCATCCGACTCAGGGTCATATCTCCGGTTCGACCAAATTTCAAACTCAACTCTCTCGTTTGACACCTTCTTTGAAGGCACAGATCGCCTCGGTGGTCGATACATTCTCAACTGTGTGGTGCAAAGTAATCCACCTCTGATATAATCTCTCAAAGTTTCATTCGACTTTTGCACACACGATCGCAACTCCGCAATCCCTGCTGGTCGCTTGCAAGTTCCTTCAAATGTCCCGACAAACACTCGGGCAAGATCTTCCCAAGTGTAAATATCTGCTGAGCGCTAATCGATTCAGCCACGCCTGGCTGAACCCTCCAACATAAGAGGCAAATGCTTCATGGCTACTTCATCGCTGCCACCGCCGATCTGAACAGCCACTCGGTAATCTTCAAGCCAAGTGTCGCTTGGATTCACCAAAGGAACTTATCGACTCCACCGCCAACCTGAAGTTGGGAGGAATCACCGCGCTCGATGGCTCTGCTGAAACACTCGTCCCGAGACATGAACTCGCTGCTGGAAGGAACATCTCTATCATGGCCGCCTCGGTGAGCTCGTGTTCGCCGACCAAACCTTGAACGATAATAGATCTCGTGATCAAAGCCTGGTTCCCTAGGGTCGATCGAACTCTTCGCCCAAAGACTGTGGCCGGGCGTTTGTCGCCCTGCTACCGAGGAGCGACGATCCACCCCTTGGGGAGGAGGGTACTGACGCCGATCGCTGCGATCGAATCGGTGCTCATACTGCTCGCGCCCTTGTATTGATCATCACGCCGCCCCCACGCTCCTCACGCCTCGGGAGATCTCGACTATGGGCCGATCGACTGAATTCGCAGCAACGGATCGGCTGTGAACCCTGTTCCGCGACCGATACAACTGAGTTTTGATCTCCGCCGCCCGAGCAGATCCCTGATTTGTCAGAAACCTCTACCCGCCCGATCGGGAAGGCTGAATTGACTCGCTATACGGGCGGCAGCTGCTAAATTCTGAATCGGAGTTTGATATACCTGAGTTGGTGGTTGAAAGAGCCGACGCCGACTAGATTCTCGAACCCTTGGTCGCGGCGCTCCGAGTACTCGCTGAAGATTCTCCACGAAAGCGCCAGCCAGGTTGGCTGTTGCGATCCTCCAAGGCACGAGCCTCGGGGTTTATCCAACGATAGGAGTGTGAAGTGCATCCATGTTCCGACGGGCGGTTACCCTCCGAGCAAAGTGAGGGGCTCGCAGATACTCTTCGTGGGCTTGCTCCGGATCGCTTCCACCGCCACCTCCGCTGGTGCGGTGAACTGGGGACTGCGTGGTCCATCGACCATCAGAACCTCTGCCGCCGGGTCACTGCTATCGCATTCGGACGCAGTCTCTGCGGAGCCAGTCGACGGGTCGAACAGGCCATAGAGAGATTCGTCGGGCTCGATCGCCACGACTTGGGGGGTGGCCGACTGGCGGGCCACTGCATGCCTCACCCACTGTTGAAGCCTCGACCGACCGGAACGCTTGCGCCGGTGGGAGACTGGGAGTGAAGACGGCGCAGGAGCCGACCCATACTGGGTCTACGGTTGCCGCAGGAGGACGCCATGACACACGCCACAAAGTCGCCGCCTCACGGACGGGAGCGCGCCCACGCCGAGTGGAGCCTCCTGTTGCCGGAGTCGCCGGCGATTTAACGTGAGCGCACCGAGACGGATCTCGTGGCGCCGACCAGAACTCCACCAAAACCATGATGTAGGAGATCGAAGAATCCCAACTTCTCCAACAAATCGCTAGAACACCGCCCCACGGTGGGCGCCAACCGTCGTGGTTCTAAGTCCGACAAGAGACTGGGGTAGGTATGGAGAGGCAAGATCCTAGCTATGGAGTAGTTGTATACGCAAGGGATTTACGAGTTCGGCCCTTCTCGAAGGAAGTAATAGCCCCACGCCTCGGAGCCCGGAGGCAATGACTGGATTATATGCGTATGTGTTACAGGGTGCGAACCCTTCTACCGTGGAGGGGGGTGGCTTATATAGAGTGCGCCAGGACCCCAGCCAGCCCACGTAGTAGAGAGTTTAAGGTGCGTTAAAGCTAGGCGTTACTGGTAACGCCTTACATAAAGTGTCATTAAGATCATAAAGACTATTTAACTACACACCGTTTGGGCACCGAGTGGCTCTTGGACTCCTGGTGGTCGAGTGGCTCTTCGTGGTCGAGTGTCTTTGAATCTGTCGAGTGGAAGCCTACCAGGTCGACTGGAAGGTTGCTTCTCTTGCGAGTGTCCTTGTGGAGGGTACCTTTGGGCAGGTCTATAACCCTACCCCAGGTACATGACTTCATCACCTACTACTAGGTCGTTTCTAGCTCATCCATGCCCGACATCGCCATGGATGAGGGTGAGCATGTGAGACACATAAGGATATGGCACAAAGCCGAGTTTTCATATGTGAGTCACAGTCTCAACACATAAGGATCTTCGAGATGAATGAGGTGGTGAGGAATCTAGCTTCAACAAAATGGACATTTATAGATGGTGACATTTTGCTTTCAAATTTGCAATGGAAGATCAGTGACCCCGTGGCCAGATGTGTTGAAATAAGATCGATGCATCTTTTCTTTTAGAAAAGGAGGATGACCCCCGGCCTCTGCATCTGGACGATGCATACGGCAACTTTATTAATTATTCTCACAAGACCTTACAAAGCCATATAACAGCAAGACTAAAGCCACCGTCTAAGCAACAACTGTCGCTACACCTATCCAATTGATGAAGGGGCGCAGATAGTCTGGGCCTAATACCAAACAGAGATCGCAGCCAAACCTAAACATCTAAGACCTGAGGTCCCAACCAAGACGCCTGCCGGGTATGGGGCACCTACCAGTCCGGCGCACTCCTCAACCAGGACGCCTGCCGGGTATGAGGCCTCCGTAGCCACCTGCCACCAATCCATCTTCAGTGATGTACTGCTGTATCAACCTTGTCCGGTCTAACTACCGTCGACGCCACCATGATGCCAGACAGCGCCACCTCCCTGCGCGAGTTCATCTCCGCGCATCGGACTCCGAATCTCCACAGCGCCACGCCACCAAGATCGCCGCCATCAATGTATAAGATGAAGTACCACAACACCAAATAAACCTTACTCTGTTCTCCGAGCCCATGTGTACCTCCATGAATGACGCCCCCAAGGGGGAAATGACACCAGAGCGCCGCCATCATCCGATCAACTGATTTAGGGTTTCCCCCGGAGGTAGCAGAGAGTGACCTTGAACTTCTTCACGGCGATGCCTTCAAGAAGGGAACGACACAGACAGCGCCGCCACCGCTGGCCTTTGCAGTAGTCAAAAGCAAGTTTTCACTCAGATCTGTTCGAAGAAACTTCATCTCTCGTGCACGGCCGCCGCGTCCTGCGACGTCCCCGGGAGCGGGATCCCAAGATCCGCCACCACCGACGCCGCCACAAGGACCCACCACCCGACCGTCATCCCTGAAGGGGACGATGCCACAACCGTGCTCGGATCCGGCATCACGCCAACGCCTTCGGCCGCCCCCAATTAGATCGGTGAAGGAGGATAGCCAACGCGAGCGCCCACCACCGCTTAGGACCGCCTGACGGCGCCCGAGCCCGACCACTCAAAGGAGAACCGATCTGGGGAGGGAAACCCCAGATCCCGCCGCCGCCAGCCCCCGCAACGCCGCCGGGATCCCATCGGGCCCCTGCCCGAGCGCGCCAATTCCGCCTCCATGCTGTACGCCCAGGAACGCCGATGCATCTCAGCCAGAGGATCCTCGTGAAGAAAGGAGGAAGGCCCGCTGCTTGCCGTCCGCCGGGCGAAGTGAGCCGCCGCCTCCTTCGGCGGCGGGGGAAGAAGGGAGGAGGAGGTCGAGGCGGCGGCGGCGGCGGTTGAGGCGCCGAGTCGCCTCGAGGCGGCGCCTTTAAAAAGGGAGATTACTTCCCGGCCTCTGCACCAACTAAGGATGCATACGACCATTTTAGTATGAGTACCAAGATAAACATGGTCCTCGAAATTTTTTTAGATGAGTATCAAGATATTTCTTGATGAGTGATTCCACCACACATCAAGCTTGATCCTCAATAAACGGGGGGAAACCCCTGTGCATCACCTGTCAATTCTGGGAATTGAACTCGGGTCGTTGGGATGCACAACCACATAGCCAACCACTGAGCCAAGGCTCTCTCTGCAAGATCGATGCATCTATATAAGGATTCCGTTAGAGCATCTCCAACGGCCGCGCAAAAAGATGCTCGCGCGGTAAAATGCGCATTTAGCGCGCGCAGCAAGTTTTCGCACGGTCCAGCGGCGGCGGAAAAAACCACGCGTGATAAACGTTTGCGTGCGCGCGGGAGAAAGCTGGCAGGCGCGCAGTAGATTTGGCGCGCCGCTTTGCGCGCCCCTATAAAATGCGGTGTTCGCCACACGCTCCACCACACCTTCTCGCCGCTTCCACCACTTCGTCGTGTTGGGGAACGTTGCAGAAAATTAAAAATTTTCCTACGGTTTCACCAAGATCCATCTATGAGTTCATCTAAGTAACGAGTCAAGGGAGTGAGTTTGCATCTACATACCACTTGTAGATCGCAGACGGAAGCGCTCGAGGGAGCGGTGATGATGGAGTCGATCGACGTGATTCAGATCACCGATGACCAAGTGCTGAACGGACAGCACCTCTGCGCTCAACACACGACGGTACGGGTGACGCCTCCTCCGCCTTGATCCAGCAAGGAGGAAGGAGAGGTTGAGGAAGACAGCTCCACCGCAGCACGACGGGCGTGATGATGGTGGAGAAGCAAGATCTCGGCAGGGCTTCACGAGCACACAACGGAGGAGGAGAGGTGTTGGGAGGGAGGGCTGCGCCTTGGCTTGTGGTGTGGCTGCCTCCCTCACCCCTCTATTTATAGGGGAAGGAGAGGGGGGCCCCTCTAGATGGCATCTAGAGGGGGGCGGCGTCAAGGGGGGGGGACTTGCCCCCAAGCAAGGGGGCGCCTCTAGGGTTCCCCTCAACCCTAGGCGCAAGGGCCCAAGGGAGGGGTGCGCCCAGCCCACCAAGGGCTGGCTCCTCCCCACGCAGCCCAGTGGCCCCCGAGAGGGGTGGCCCTCCCGGTGGACCTCCGAACCCTTCCGGTGACCTCTGCATAATACCGATATGCCCCAAACTTTTCCGTGTTCGCTTGACAACTTCCCATATATAAATCTTTACCTCCGACCTTCCGAACTCCTCGTGACGCGGGATCTCATCCGGACTCAACAACATTCGTAATCACATACAAGTCTTCCTAATAACCCTAGCGCCACCGAACCTTATGTGTAGACCCTACGGGTTCGGAGACATGCGACATGACCGAGACGCCTCAGTCAATAACCAACAGCGGATCTGGATACCCATGTTGGCTCCTACATGCTCCTCGATGATGTCATCGGATGAACCACGATGTCGAGGATTCAAGCAACCCCAGATACTATTCCCTTTGTCGACGGTATGTTACTTGCCCGAGACTCGATCGTCGGTATCCCAATACTCGCTCAGTCTCAAGCATCGCAAGTCACTTTACTCGCATCAGAATGCATGATCCCGTGACCGCACACTTGGTCACTTTGAGCTCATTATGATGATGCACTACCGAGTGGGCCCAGTGATACCTCTCCGTAATACGGAGTGACAAATCCTGTCTCGATCCGTGTCAACCCAATGACACTTTCGAGATACCGTAATGCACCTTTATAGTCACCCAGCTACGCCAGACATTTGGTACACCCAAAGCACTCCTACGGTATCCGGAGTTACACGATCTCATGGTCTAAGGAATAGATACTTGACATTGAGAAAGCTCTAGCAAAACGAACTACACGATCTTGTGCTATGCTTAGGATTGTCTTGTCCATCACGCCATTCTCCTAATGACGTGATCCCGCTATCAATGACATCCAATGTCCATAGTCGAAACCATGACTATCTATTGACCAACGAGCTAGTCAACTAGAGGCTCACTAGGGACGATTGTGGTCTATGTATTCACACATGTATTACGATTTCCGGATAATACAATTATAGCATGAATAAAAGACAATTATCATGAACAAGGAAATATAATAATAATGCTTTTATTATTGCCTCTAGGGCATATTTCCAACAGTCTCCCACTTGCACTAGAGTCAATAATCTAGTTACATTGTGATGAATCGAACACCCATAGAGTTCTGGTGTTGATCATGTTTTGCCCGTGGAAGAGGTTTAGTCAACGGATCTGCATGACATTCAGATCCGTATGCACTTTGCAAATTTCTATGTCTCCACCTTGAACATTTTCACGGATGGAGTTGAAGCGACGCTTGATGTGCCTGGTCTTCTTGTGAAAACTGGGCTCCTTGGCAAGTGCAATAGCTCCAGTGTTGTCACAGAAGAGTTTGATCGGCCCCGACGCATTGGGTATGACTCCTAGGTCGGTGATGAACTCCTTCACCCAAATTGCTTCATGCGCTGCCTCCGAGGCTGCCATGTACTCCGCTTCACATGTAGATCCCGCCACGACGCTCTGCTTGCAGCTGCACCAGCTTACTGCTCCACCATTCAACATATACACGATCCGGTTTGTGACTTAGAGTCATCCAAATCTGTGTCGGCTAGCGCCGACGTAACCCTTTACGACGAGCTCTTCGTCACCTCCATAAACGAGAAACATGTCCTTCGTCCTTTTCAGGTACTTTAGGATATTCTTGACCGCTGTCCAGTGTTCCTTGCCGGGATTACTTTGGTACCTTCCTACCAAACTTACGGCAAGGTTTACATCAGGTCCGGTACACAGCATGGCATACATAATAGATCCTATGGCTGAAGCATAGGGATGACACTCATCTCTTCTTTATCTTTTGTCGTGGTCGGGCATTGAGCCGAGCTCAATATCACACCTTGCAATACAGGCAAGAACCCTTCTTGACTGATCCATTTTGAACTTCTTCAAAATCTTATCAAGGTATGTGCTTTGTGAAAGACCTATGAGGCGCCTTGATCTATCTCTATAGATCTTGATGCCTAATATATAAGCAGCTTCTCCAAGGTCCTTCATTGAAAAACACTTATTCAAGTAGGCCTTAATGCTGTCCAAGAATTCTATATCATTTCCCATCAAAAGTATGTCATCTACATATAATATGAGAAATGCTACAGAGCTCCCACTCACTTTCTTGTAAACGCAGGCTTCTCCATAAGTCTGCATAAACCCAAACGCTTTGATCATCTCATCAAAGCGAATGTTCCAACTCCGAGATGCTTGCACCAGCCCATAAATGGATCGCTGAGCTTGCATACTTTGTCAGCATTCTTAGGATCGACAAAACCTTCCGGCTGCATCATATACAGCTCTTCCTTAAGATAACCGTTAAGGAACGCTGTTTTGACGCCCATCTACCATATCTCATAATCATAGTATGCGGCAATTGCTAACATGATTCGGACGGACTTAAGCTTCGCCACGGAGAGAAAGTCTCATCGTAGTCAATCCCTTGAACTTGCCGATAACCTTTAGCGACAAGTCGAGCTTTATAGATGGTGACATTACCATCCGCGTCCGCCTTCTTCTTAAAGATCCATTTGTTTTCTATCGCCGCGATCATCGGGCAAGTCACCAAAGTCCATACTTTGTTTTCATACATGGATTCTATCTCGGATTTCATGGCTTCTAGCCATTTGTTGGAATCTGGGCCCGCCATCGCTTCTTCATAGTTCAAGGTTCACCGTTGTTCAACAACATGATTTCCGTGACAGGGTTGTCGTACACTCAGGTGCGGAACGTGTCCTTGTGGACCCACGGGTTCAGTAGCAACTTGATCCAAGTACCTTGATCATCATTATTTTCCTCTTCAGTTGGTGTAGGCATCACAGAACATTTTCCGAGCTGCACTACTATCCCGCTCAAGAGGTAGTACTTCATCGAAGTTCTACTTTCCTCCCACTTACTTCTTTCGAGAGAAACTCTTTTCCGTAAAGGATCCGTTTGGCAACAAAGATCTTGCCCTCGATCTTAAGTAGAAGGTATACCCTATGGTTTCCTTAGGGTATCCTATGAAGACGATTTTCCGACTTGGGTTCGAGCTTTTCAGGTTGAAGTTTCTTGACATAAGCATCGATCCCCAAACTTTTAGAAACGACAGCTTAGGTTTCTTCCCAAACCATAATTCATACGGTGTCGCCTCAACGGATTTAGACGGTGCCCTATTTAAAGTGAATGTAGCTGTCTCTAGAGCGATCCCCAAAATGATAGCGTAAATCGGTAAGAGACATCATAGACCGCACCATATCCAATAGAGTGCGACACGACGCTCGACACACCGCTACGCTTGAGGTGTTCCAGCGGCGTGAGTTGTGAAACGATTCCACATTTTCTTAAGTGTGTACCAAATTCGTGACTTAAATATTCTCCTCCACGATCTGATCGTAAGAATTTTATCTTTCGTCACGTTGATTCTCTACTTCATTCTGAAATTCCTTGAACTTTTCAAAGGTCTCAGACTTGTGTTTCATCAAGTAGACATACCCATATCTACTCAAGTCATCTGTGAGAGTGAGAACATAACGATATCCTCCATGAGCCTCAACACTCATTGGACCGCATACATCGGTATGTATGATTTCCAACAAGTTGGTTGCTCGCCCATTGTTCCGAGAACGGAGTCTTGGTCATCTTGCCCATGAGGCATGGTTCGCATGTGTCAAATGATTCATAATCTAGAGACTCCAAAAGTCCATCAGCATGGAGCTTCTTCATGCGCTTGACACCAATGTGACCAAGGCGGCAAAGCCACAAGTATGTGGGACTATCGTTATCAACTTTACATCTTTTGGTATTCACGCTATGAATATGTGTAATATTACGCCGAGATTCATTAAGAATAAACCATTGACCATCGGAGCATGACCATAAAACATATCTCTCATATAAATAGAACAACCATTATTCTCGGATTTAAATGAGTAGCCATCTCGATCGAACGAGATCCAGATACAATGTTCATGCTCAAACTTGGCACCAAATAACAATTATTAAGGTTCAAAACTAATCCCAGAGGTAAATGTAGAGGTAGCGTGTCGACGGCGATCACATCGACTGAACCATTCCCGACGCGATCGTCACCTCGCCCTTCGCCAGCCTCCGCTTATTCCGCAGCTCCTGCTGTGAGTTACAAATATGAGCAACGGCACCGTATCAAATACCCAGGAGTTACTACGAGTACTGGTAAGGTACACATCAATTACATGTATATCAAATATACCTTTGGTGTTGCCGCCTTCTTATCCGCTAAGTATTTGGGGCAGTTCCGCTCCAAAGGACCCTTTCCCTTGCAATAAAAGCACTCAGTCCGGGCTTGGGTCCATTCTTTGACTTCTTCCCGCAATCGGCTTACCAGCGCGCGCAACATCTTTGCCGCCCTTCTTGAAGTTCTTCTTACCCTTGCCCTTCTTAAACTTAGTGGTCTTATTGACCATCAACACTTGATGTTCTTTCTGATTTCAACCTCTGCTGACTTCAGCATTGAAAATACTTCAGAATGGTCTTCACCATCCCCTGCATATTGTAGTTCATCACAAAGCTCTTGTAGCTTGGTGGGAGCGATCAAGGATTCTGAAAATGCCCGCCTCGTCCGGGAGGTTAATTTCAGCTGGGACAAAGCGGTTATGCAACCTGATATTTTGAGTATGTGCTCACCGATGAACTGTTTTCTCCATCTTACAACTATAGAACTTGTCGGAGACTACATATCTCTCGACCCGGCATGAGCTTGGAAAACTAGTTTCAGCTCTTCAACATCTCATATGCTCCGTGTCGCTCAAAACGCTTTTGGAGCCCCGGTTCTAAGTTGTAAAGCATGCCGCACTGAACGAGGGAGTAATCATCAAGACGCGTTCCGCCAAACGCTCAAATCGCCTTGCAGTGCTGGGAGAGCAGGTGGGTCACCTAACGGTGCTTCTAGGACATATGCCTTCTTGGCAGCTATGAGGATGATCTCGTGTTCCGGACCCAGTCCGATAGTTGCTGCCATCATCTTTCAGCTTGGTTTTCTAGGAACGCGTTGAAGTTCATGTTGACATGAGCGCTGGCCATTTGATCTACAAGACATATTTTGCAAAAGTTTTAGACTAAGTTCATGATAATTAAGTTCATCTTAATCAAATTATTGAATGAACTCCCACTCAGATTTGACATCCTCTAGTCATCTAAGTGTTACACGATCCGAGTCGACTAGGCCGTGTCCGATCATCACGTGAGACGGACTAGTCATCGCCGGTGAACATTCTCATGTTGATCGATCTTCTATACGACTCGTGTTCGACCTTTCGGTCTCCGTGTTCCGAGGCCATGTCTGTACATGCTAGGCTCGCCAAGTTAACCCTAAGTGTTTTGCATGTGTAAAACTGTCTTACACCCGCTGTATGTGAACGTAAGGATCTATCACACCCAATCATCACGTGGTGCTTCAAAACGATTTAACTTTAGCAACGGTGCACAGTTAGGGAGAACACTTCTTGAAATTGTTGTGAGGATCATCTTATTTACTACCGCGTTCTAAGTAAACAAGATGCATAAACATAATAAACATCACATGCAATTATATAAAGTAGTGACATGATATGGCCAATATCATATAGCTCCTTTGATCTTCATCTTCGGGCTCCATGATCATCTTGTCACCGCATGACACCATGATCTCCATCATCATGATCTCCATCATCGTGTCTTCATGAAGTTGTCACGCCAACGACTACTTCTACTTCTATGACTAACGTGTTTAGTAATAAAGTAAGTAGTTTACATGGCGTTCTTCAATGACACGCAGGTCATACAAAAATAAAGACAACTCCTATGGCTCCTGCCGGTTTTCACACTCATCGACATGCAAGTCGTGATTCCTATTACAAGAAAATGATCTCATACATCACAATATGTCATTCCTCATTCATCACAACTTGGCCATATCACATCACATGACAATTGCTGCAAAAACAAGTTAGACGTCTTCTAATTGTTGTTGCATCTTTTACGTGGCTGCAATTGGGTTCTAGCAAGAAAGTTTTTTACGCATTAATAACCACAACGTGATTTTGTCAACTTCTATTTACCCTTCATAAGGACCCTTTTCATCGAATCCACTTCAACTAAAGTGGAGAGACAGACACCCGCCAGCCACCTTATGCAACTAGTGCATGTTAGTCGGTGGAACCGGTCTCACGAAGCGCACGTAAGGTTGGTCCGGCCGCTTCATCCCACAATACCGCTGAAGCAAGATAAGACTAGTAGCGGCAAGCAAGTTGACAAGATCTACGCCCACAACAAAATTGTGTTCTACTCGTGCAATAGAGAACTACGATAAACCTAGCTCATGATGCCACTGTTGGGGAACGCTGCAGAAAATTAAAATTTTCCTACGGTTTCACCAAGATCCATCTATGAGTTCATCTAAGCAACGAGTCAAGGGAGTGAGTTTGCATCTACATACCACTTGTAGATCGCAGACGGAAGCGCTCGAGGGAGCGGTGATGATGGAGTCGACTCGACGTGATTCAGATCACCGATGACCAAGTGCTGAACGGACAGCACCTCCGCTCAACACACGTGACGGTATGGGTGACGCCTCCGCCTTGATCCAGCAAGGAGGAAGGAGAGGTTGAGGAAGACAGCTCCACCGGCAGCACGACGGCGTGATGATGGTGGAGAAGCAAGATCTCGGCAGGCTTCACGAGCACACAACGGAGGAGGAGAGGTGTTGGGAGGGAGGGCTGCGCCTGGCTTATGGTGCGGCTGCCCTCCCTCACCCCTCTATTTATAGGGGAAGGGAGAGGGGCCGCCCCTCTAGATGGCATCTAGAGGGGGCGGCGCCAAGGGAGGGGGACTTGCCCCCAAGCAAGGGGCGCCTCTAGGGTTCCCTCAACCCTAGGCGCAAGGGCCCAAGGAGGGGTGCGCCAGCCCACCAGGGCTGGCTCCTCCCCACGCAGCCCAGTGGCCCCCGAGAGGGGTGGCCCTCCCGTGGACCTCCGAACCCTTCCGTGACCCCTGCACAATACCGATATGCCCCAAACTTTTCCGGTGTCCGCTTGACAACTTCCCATATATAAATCTTTACCTCCGACCCTTCCGAACTCCTCGTGACGTCCGGATCTCATCCGGACTCAACAACATTCGTTAATCACATACAAGTCTTCCTAATAACCCTAGCGCCACCGAACCTTATGTGTAGACCCTACGGGTTCGGGAGACATGCGATATGACCGAGACGCCTCAGTCAATAACCAACAGCGGATCTGATACCCATGTTGGCTCCTACATGCTCCTCGATGATGTCATCGGATGAACCACGATGTCGAGGATTCAAGCAACCCCAGATACTATTCCCTTTGTCGACGGTATGTTACTTGCCCGAGACTCGATCGTCGGTATCCCAATACCTCGCTCAGTCTCGCATCGCAAGTCACTTTACTCGCACCATAATGCATGATCCCGTGACCGCACACTTGGTCACTATGAGCTCATTATGATGATGCACTAACGAGTGGGCCCAGTGATACCTCTCCGTAATACGGAGTGACAAATCCTTGTTTCGATCCGTGTCAACCCAATGACACTTTCGGAGATACCTGTAATGCACCTTTATAGTCACCCAGTTACGCCAGACGCTTGGTACACCCAAAGCACTCCTACGGTATCCGGGAGTTACACGATCTCATGGTCTAAGGAATAGATACTTGACATTGAGAAAGGTCTAGCAAAACGAACTACACGATCTTGTGCTATGCTTAGGATTGTCTTGTCCATCACGCCATTCTCCTAATGACGTGATCCCGTTATCAACGACATCCAATGTCCATAGTCGAAACCATGACTATCTATCGACCAACGAGCTAGTCAACTAGAGGCTCACTAGGGACGACAGGTCTATGTATTCACACATGTATTACGATTTCCGGATAATACAATTATAGCATGAATAAAAGACAATTATCATGAACAAGGAAATACAATAATAATGCTTTTATTATTGCCTCTAGGGCATATTTCTAACACGTCGCCACTTCGTCGCCGGTTTAGCGCCCCGCCACCACTGCGCCACCATGCCGCCGCGCCTTCGGGGATCTTCGGGCTACCGTGGCGTCCGCGAGCGCCCCTCCGGCGCCTACTACGCCGAGATCCGGTCCGGCGATGTCCGCCGGCTCAAAGAAGTTCGAGATCACAGACGAGGCCGCCATGCAGACGATGGGCGGCGTGGCGCCTAGGGAGGCCTCGCGCGCAGTTGAACTTCCACGACGTCTACACGCGCGAGCATGCGCAGCCCGTCGCCCCTCCGCCTTGTCTGATTACAGACCAGGACCGTGAGGACCACCATCGGCGGCAGCGCCGCCTCCTCATCACCGAGGAGGACGAGCGAGCCATGGAGGAGTGGCGCCGGCGCCACCCGGAGGACGTCGCCGCCGAAAACGCCTTCTGGACGGAGAGGACGGCAAGGCGCCGCGCGGAGCGTGCCGACAGGCATCGGCGCAAGGCACTGGCCATATCGCAGTGCGGTATCGTCGAGGCAGGCGGGACATCGATCTTCTCCACTGACGATGACCGTTGGGATGACATGTGGCTCGATACCTCGAACAATACCACCGAGGATGATGATGATGATGATGAGGACGACTGGGAGTAGGTTTTAGTTGCACCATAGTTTTATCAAGTTGCACCGTAGTTTTTTTTTATCTAGTTGCACCGCAGTTCTTTATCTATCTATGCTATGAACTATGTAAAATATCTTTGTATCGTTTTTTATCTATGCTATGAACTATGTATCATTCGAAAAAAATGTTTGTGTGAGCGCCACACGCATTTTTGGCGCTATCACGGAGCTACGCCACAAGACTACAGCTTTAGCATGGCTGCTGGAGCCAGCGATGGGCGCGTCGCAAACTAGTTTTTAGCGCACGGCACGTTCGGCGCCTGTTGGAGATGCTCTTATGGATGGATAATATTTCAGACTACCATTACGTGTTCCATCTCGGACGGGTTCGTTTCCGGCCACGTTAACCTGAACAATTGAACACATGCGCAAGGCCGGGCTCACATCACATGGTGGTCCATGCAGGAGCACTCACTGTCTATATGTGTCCTCAACTGGCTACACAAGGGAATGATGGATCCAAAGTACAGTTTGATCTATATTGAAGCTGGCTCCATACATATTATTTTTCTCTTTTTTTGGTTGAGAAACGTGGGCTTGCTTGCTTGGCATCTTCAACTGATTGGTAGTACTAGTTCTCATCATTGTGTCGAGAGCTGAGCAGAGATTCCAAACAGGCAGGGCATGGAATGGATATAGATATAGCTGCCAATCTGCCACTGCATTTTCTAGTGCCTAGTGGTTCAGCCTCTCTATCTGGACTAGTGCAAGTGTGGGTGCCGACATGTGCTGCCTGTCTTTGATTGTGCATTATTGGTATGTACTCCCTCCGTTTTAAAATAGATGACTCAACTTTGTATTAAAGTTAATACAAAGTTGAGTCATCTATTTTGAAACGGAGGGAGTATGTGCTACTGCTCATCATCTGAAGAAATTGCGGACGATTCAAGATCCAAAGAATGATTGGCTCTGCTATTGAGCATATGGATCTTCAGCTAACTCTCCAGTTGCTCTTCGGTAGAAGAACATATATATGCCAGCTGCCAACATATCTTTCTAGCTGGGCTGATCACGGATCTTTTTTCTTTTATCATCAGGGATCGATAAAAATCATGGATCAGCTCCCGGGATCCATTTCATCGAAACAAAAGCAAATGTTCAAACAAGATTAATTCAGAAGCACGACATTTTGATCTCGTGAGGTGCGTAGCGTACATATGTATACTGAGTTTGGGAATGAATTGCTCTAATAAGCCTAGTGCGTATAATTGTATGAATGAAGTCTGACTATGGTGGCAGAGTACGAATATAATGATTTGGGCTTGCATCTAGATTCTAGAGTCCTATTTTTCTATCTGTGACTGTCGGTCTCCGCGTCTGGTATACATATCTCTCGGATGTGAACATTTAACACATGGCAATAGAAGGAGGAAAGGGAGAGTAGGAGCGTATAGTCTTGTATCCTCTGTTCTAGTATACGTCATATAGTAATCTTCTTGAATAAAGATCAGGACCTAAGCTAGGAGAACTTGCCAGTGGAGCTGTCATTTTAGTACTGGTATTGCGCAGTTGCAGCTGTACCAGTAGCGAATCAAGCTTAATCATCGCTAGTAACTAACCTATCTCCTTAAGTCAATGGGGAGCCAGGTGGTCCGATCCACTGGGTGTTAACCAATGGTATAAACAGTGATTGATCACATGTTTCCCATGAGCGATCCGTCGATGACTGTCTGAAATGCTAACTGTTCTAGTGGTTAAAGCTTGAAACGGGGGTATTCAGGAAATGACTGGTACAAATGCTTTGAAATTAATCCATTTTATCATCTTTGATTGCGGATTCGGTTATTGGTACAAATGCACTAGTGGGTAGTTGTGCACGATTCAGTATTCAGGAAATGATTGGGTTCTGCTAGTATTACGCTTGCATGTGGTTGTTTATCTGATGTTTCCAGCTGCCAATGTATATATATCTGATGAGTGGCCCATTAATTATGTACACCTCGAGTGCATCGGAATCTCTTATCCTTGTGGTGGTTCATATTGTACATACTGATGAGATGAGCAGAATTAGTTTATTAGTTCATGACTTAATTAATTAGGCTCGCCTCTGACGTGCGCACATCGGGATCCGAGTCCTATTTTTCGTTTCTGTCAGTGTCAATCTGCGCGTCATCGATTAGCACGCACTACCTTTGTCCCTCGATGTAAGACGTTTTTGCAGTTCAATGGCTTTCACACGGCAGCTTCTTATGTTTCTTTTTTTGAGGGAACTTCTTATGTTTTTTGACAAACGGTGGGTGCTACTACAAAGAAGCTTTAGAGTATATTCTTGCAGTATTAGCCCTCCGTTCTATGTATATGTGTGGGCACAACTTGACCTCTCTTGGTTTTCTGGCACACACCATTGCTGGCCGTTGGATCGGATCTCATCTCGTCGATGACCCGGCCAGGCTACTAGTCATGTGCTGGAACGTTTGGTTCCTAGCGCGTGTGCCTTCCTTCCTTCTGTGTGGCCTAAGCCGGTCTACATATAGATCGAGACAGGGACACACGGACTAGGTAGGGCCACATGACAAGAACGTGTGCGTTTGACAAGTGGGGCAATTGGGCTAGACTTGACTCCCAAGCCAATGTTCACATCTCTGCGCTGCACTGCTTTTTTTTTGTGACCTCCCTCTAGTCAAGCCTTCAAGCCTCCGTCCTCACCCAATCACGATCTCGGTTCTGCAAATGGCAATCCTTCTGTTTATATTCTCCGTCTCGAATATTGTCATCAAATAATAAAGCGATGTATCTAGATATATTTTAGCTTCAGATACACCCTTTTATCCATTTCACGATGTTTTTTTTTTGACGGATGAGTACCATTTTTCACAAGCTCGGTGCCCGCCAAAACAACTCAAGCGACTATACATGAATAATCATGTACCCCCTCCATATCAAAATATAAGATGGTTTTTGATATCGTCTTTGTATTAGAAAACGTCTTATTGATACAGAGGGAGTAACTCATATCAATGCATGGTAACATGCATTTGACCCCCGCCGGTATATGTTGTCGGAACGTATAAATATAGGATCTAATTTCAAAGCCCTTGTTACGATGAACTAAACCGTGGAAACGGATCACATATCAGGTGTGTCATTAGAGAACTTGAACATTTTGAACATTTAAAATAGGAGATTATTTACTACTAATATCAGCCCTTTTTTCATGCATGCATGCCTTGAGATGATTTATTTTTGCGCAAGCTCCGGAGAAGGTGCACGCCGGAAAAGGGGGGTGGGGGTGTGATGACAAAATGTTTGGTACCTACTACTACAGTAGTGCTACTACTAGACGCATTAAGTTCTGTAGAAAGCAAAGTCCTTGTGTTTATTATGCCTTTATTACTTTGCAAAGTCCTTATGATTGTTATCATGCCTTTTACTCCCTCCGTTCCTAAATAATTGTCTTTCTAGAAATTTCAACAAGTGACTACATACGGAGCAAAATGAGTGAATCTACACTCTAAAACATGTCTACATACATCCGTATGTTATAGTCCATTTGAGATGGCTAGAAAGACAATTATTTGGGAACGGAGGGAGTACTTGCAAGGTCCTTGTGGTTGTTATTATGTATGCTTTTAATTTGCAAAGTCCTTCTGATTATGATTATGCCTTTTATTTGCTTTCGGCTGCGTAAAAGCAAACCAAAATTTTCAAGTACACCTAGTAGTAGCTACCGGGAAGGATACACACGCTAATATGAGTATATAATCGGGGCCATATAATTAATCAGTTCCTAGTACGTACGGCCGAGGTAGATTTAATCGTGGCGAGGACACCAATCAAACACCACGTTCGTCCGCCCGTACCGTACCGTAAGATGCATGCATGATGATCGATGCCCTATCATGAGCTAGTGAAGTACTCCTACTTAATTTAGCCAATGCAATGAACAACCTTGCTCAAGGACATACATGCATCATGATGGCTACGGACGGAAATTATTTGAGCTTGGTAGCAGTTCTGCTCCATATTTATTGCTTTCTCCGTGCCGCTAATGGACCACCTCGGGGTTAGTGGGGCGACGATGGCATTAATGCTTACGGCGAGGGGCATCATCGTGGCTCGTCGTTGTCGGGAGGTGGACGTGGCTATGCTTGGCAGAGTGATAGAACGGCTGAAAGACCGTTTCTTGGTCCTCCAGGAGGCTTTGTCGAGGGGGCATCTGGCCCTGATCACCGACACAGAGGTGGATACCGTGGTCATCGCGGTGGTCGCGGTGGGAGAAACCGCTACCGCCAGCATCTGCCGCCGGTTGTTGTGGAACCGACGGCGTCCACGGAGGTGACTACTTCCGGGCAGGCGCCAGAATTGTCCAGTGAGGCTATGGAGGTGGTGACGACGCTGGCTACTGCTGAGGTCCCTGTGACTGAGCCAGTGACGTCGGGTGCTTCAGGTGCCGTTGACAAGGCAGATGGTGAGAGAGCTTCCAAGTGGGCTCGAAAAAAAGGAGAAGATGTTGTGCTATCGTTGTGGTGAGAGGGGTCACTTTATTGCTGAATGTGTGACCGAGTTATGTGATACTTGCCTCAAGCCAGCGCATGACACGGGTGAGTGCCCGATATTGCGTGATCAGATGCCGAGTATTACTATCTATGGAGTATGTTGTGCCGAGCTGATGTTCTTTGAGTCTCCTTGTGCGATGGACGTTCCCGAGGAGTCCCCGAGAACGACCACGGCGATCGTTAAAGTCATGAAAGGTGATGTGTCTGAGGCTCAGATTCTGCAGAGGCTTAGGGACTTGGCTCCAGGTGATTTTCAGTGGGAGCTTGTTCGTCTCGAGGCCAACATGTTTAAGGTTGACTTCCCTACTACTGAGGACTTGGAGCGTCTTCTCAGTTTTGGGTTGTGCAGAGTTCCTGGCACATAGTGCATTCTTGAGTTCCACGAGTGGAAGAAGGTAGAGCCACAGGGCAAGCCTCTCACTCAGGTCTGGTTGTGTTTTTCGGGGGCTCCGTCGAGGCTGATTCAGGACGCCCGAGTTGCTGCTAGCTTGGGAATTCTGGTCGGGAAAACTGAGAGGGTGGACATGGCTTTTACCCGAGCTAACGGGTTTGCCCGACTTCTGGTGAGTGTTCTGGATATCGAGTTTGTTTCTTACGTGGTCAAGTGGACACATAAGGGCATCGTTTACAACCTTGACATTGAGTTTGAGGATTCCGAGTACTTCACTAAGGCCCTGGCAGGGACTGATGTGGACATGCATGATAAGAATGATGGTTCGGGTAATTCGGAGGCGCGAGGAGAGGATGCTGGGCATGAGTTGCCCAATGGCCCGGGGGCTGACCCACAGATGCCCGGGAATGGGGTTGCACCCAATATTTCGGTGCCGATGAGTACTTTGCGTTTTGGCTCTTTTCAGCCATCTTCCGCTCCTCCCAGGCTGTGGAGCGACAGGGTGGAGTCTAAGGATGTGCTTGAGCGCACGCTTCCTCCCCTGGATTTTGCGGAGGCTGATAAATCTCTGGAGGGGAGGATTGAACTTGGGCAGGTGGCCCCCCGTACTTCCACCCCGGCTGCTGTTTCGCCGCACGGGAGGACTACGCAGAGACTGGCCACGGCGATGGCTTTGTCACCGATCAGGCAGGCGGCACCGACTCCCTCGTACCCTGGTGTGTCCGAGGGGCCGAGCCTGCGGCGATGACCGAGCCCTGCCTGACACCGACAGGAGTGGACACGGCGCACTTCAGTCTGACTGTCGGGTCGGGTGGGGCGCGGGGGCAGGCGGGCCCCATCCTCTCTTCTCCTCGCGGGACTCCAGGTGGGGAGCCTGGGCAGGTGGCCCAGCCCTCGCCAACCCCGCGCTTGCCAGCGGGACTCTGCGGTTCTCTGACTTTACTTTTCGGGTCGTGCGTTGGGGGTGGGGCAGGAGGCCTTACCCCCAATGGGGCAACCCGGGAGAAGGTCATTGATACGTCCATTTTGCATCATGCTTTTATATCAATATTTATTGCATTATGGGCTGTTATTACACATTATATCTCAATATTTATGGCTATTCTCTGTTATTTTACAAGGTTTATCATGAAGAGGGGGAATGCCGGCAACTGGAATTCTGGCTGGAAAAGGAGCAAACTTTGGAAACCTATTCTGCACTGCTCCAAAAATCCTGAAACTCCATGAAACATCCTTTTAGAATTAATAAGAATTATTACGAAGAATACACCAGGGGCCCACACCTGTCCAGAGAGTGGAGGCCCCCCACTAGGCGCGCCTGCCTCCTGGACTCCCTGGTGGGCCCCGTGTCCATCTTCGCTATATTAGAGCTTTTACCCAGTAAAAATCGTGGGCAAGCTTACGGATTTAAACTCCGCCGCCACGAGGCGGAACCTTGGCGGAACCAATCTAGGGCTCCAATGAGCTGTTCTGCCGGGGACACTTCCCTCCGGTGGGGAAATCATCACCAACGCCATCACCAACGATCCTTTCATCGGGAGGGGTCAATCTCCATCAACATCTTCACCAGCACCATCTCCTCTCAAAACCCTAGTTCATCTCTTGTATCCAATCTTGTATCAAAACCACAAATTGGTACCGGGGTTGCTAGTAGTGTTGATTACTCCTTGTAGTTGATGCTAATTGGTTTACTTGGTGGAAGATCATATGTTCAGATCCTTTATGCATATTATTACCCCTCTGATTATGAACATGAATATGCTTTGTGAGTAGTTACGTTTGTTCCTGAGGACATGGGTGAAGTCTTGCCATTAGTAGTCATGTGAATTTGGTATTCGTTCGATATTTTGATGAGATGTATGTTGTCTTTTCCTTTAGTGGTGTTATGTGAACGTCGACTACATGACACTTTTATAACCCACAAGTATAGGGGGTCGCAACAGTTTTCGAGGGTAGAGTATTCAACCCAAATTTATTGATTCGACACAAGGGGAGCCAAAGAATATTCTTAAGTATTAGCAGCTGAGTTGTCAATTCAACCACACCTGGAAACTTAGTATCTGCAGCTAAGTGTTTAGTAGCAAAGTAATATGATAGTGATGGTAACGGTAACAAAAGTAAAGACATCAAAAGTAATGCTTTTGGTATTTTTGTAGTGATTGTAACAGTAGCAACGGAAAAGTAAATAAGCGTAAACCAGTATATGGAAAACTCGTAGGCACCGGATTAGTGATGGATAATTATGCCGGATGCGGTTCGTCATGTAACAGCTATAACATAGGGTGACACAGAACTAGCTCCAATTCATCAATGTAATGTAGGCATGTATTCTGAATATAGTCATACGTGCTTATGGAAAAGAACTTGCATGACATCTTTTGTACTACCCTCCCGTGGCAGCGGGGTCCTATTGGAAACTAAGGGATATTAAGGCCTCCTTTTAATAGAGAACCGGAACAAAGCATTAGCACATAGTGAATACATGAACTCCTCAAACTATGGTCATCACCGGGAGTGGTCCCGATTATTGTCACTTCGGGGTTGCCGGATCATAACACATAGTAGGTGACTATAGACTTGCAAGACAGGATCAAGAACACACATATATTCATGAAAACATAATAGGTTCAGATCTGAATTCATGGCACTCGGGCCCTAGTGACAAGCATTAAGCATAGCAAAGTCATAGCAACATCAATCTCAGAACATAGTGGATACTAGGGTTCAAACCCTAACAAAGCTAACTCGATTACATGATAAATCTCATCCAACCCATCACCGTCCAGCAAGCCTTCGATGGAATTACTCACGCACGGCGGTGAGCATCATGAAATTGGTGATGGAGGTTGGTTGATGATGACGACGGCGACGAATCCCTCTCCGAGCCCCGAACGGACTCCAGATCAGCCTCCCGAGAGAGATTAGGGCTTGGCGGCGGCTCCGTGATCGTAAAACACGATGATTTCTTCTCTCTGATTTTTTCTCCCAAAGCCAATATATGGAGTTGGAGTTGGCGCTGAGGGTGTCCAGGGGCCCACGAGGTAGGGGCGCCCAGATGGGGGGCCCCACCTCGTGGACAGAGTGTGGGCCCCTGGTCTTCATCTTTGGCGAGGATTTTTTATTATTTATTCTAAGATATTCCGTGGAGTTTCAGGTCATTCCGAGAACTTTTGTTTTCTGCACAAAACAACATCATGGCAATTCTGCTGAAAACAGCGTCGCTCAAGTTAGTTCCATTCAAATCATATAAGTTAGAGTCCAAAACAAGGGCAAAAGTGTTTGGAAAAGTAGATATGACGGAGACGATCAACTCCCCAAGCTTAAACCCTTGCTTGTCCTCAAGCAATTCAGTTGACAAACTGAAAGAGAAAAAGAAAAACTTTTACAAACTTTGTTTGCTCTTGTTGTTGTACCTATGTCAAGCCATCATTCAGGTTTTCAGCAAAGATCATAACTAACCATATTTGCAATAACTCCTAGGTCTCATGTTTACTCATATCAATAACATAATTAGCTAGCAAGCCATAATAATAAATCTCGGATGACAACACTTTCTCAAAACAATCATAATATGATATAACAAGATGGTATCTCGCTAGCCCTTTCTGAGACCGCAAAACATAAATGCAGAGCACCTTCAAAGATCAAGGACTGACTAGACATTGTAATTCATGGTAAAAGAGATCCAATCATAGTCATACCCGATATAAATTAACAGTAATGAATGCAAATGACAGCTGTGCTCTCCAGCTAGTGCTTTTAATAAGAGGGTGATGACTCAACATAAAAGTAAATAAATAGGCCCTTCGCAGAGGGAAGCAGGGATTTGTAGAGGTGCCAGAGCTCGGTTTTGAAATAGAGATAAATTGTATTTTGAGCGGCATACTTTCATTGTCAACATAACAACTAAGAGATGACGATATCTTCCATGCTAAACAAATTATAGGCGGTTCCCAAATAGAATGGTAAAGTTTATACTCCCTCCCCCCCAAGCATCAATCCATGGCTTGCTCGAAACAACGAGTGCCTCCAACATTCAACGGGTCCCAGGGGGAGTTTTGTTTGCAATTATTTTGATTTAGTTTGCATAAAGCATGGGACTGGGCATCCCGGTAAACCATTATAACTCATAGCTAATCAAGCATGGCACGAGCTTCTATGATCTCTAATTGTCATTGCAAACATGTTTATTCATAATAAGATGAATCAAGAACGATGAACTCATCATATTTACAAAAACAAAAGAGGTCGAGTTCATACCAGCTTTTCCCATCTCAGTCAGTCCATCATATATCATCATAATTGCCTTTCACTTGTACCTAATCGAACGATGTGAATAATAATAAGAGTGCACGGCATTGACTAAGCTGAATCATGCAGTATTCAACAAACAGGAGAAGACAAGGCAATATGGGCTCTTGGTTAAATCAACAATGATGCATATAAGAGCCACTACAACAATTTAATCATGGTCTTCTCCTACCGAATTTCCCAAAGAAAAGAAAAGAAATAAAACTATTTACACGGAAAGCTCCCAACAAGCAAAAGAAGAACGGGAAATATTTTTGGGTTTTCTTTTTAATTATTACTACTACAGCAGGAAAAATAAGCCACTACTAATTTTTTTGTTTTTCTTAAGGTTTATTAAACACACAAGAAGAAAGCAGGAAAAAGAAAATAAACTAGCATGGATAATACAGTGGAAGAGTATGAGCACCGACATCTAGCAATGAGTGTGTATGAACATGAATGTAATGTCGGTGAGAAATACGTACTCACCCAAGCTTAGGCTTTTGGCCTAAGTTGGTCTATTGCCAGGGATAGCCTGGCGGATACCCGTAGGTGTAGCTGGGGTCGTACTGCGATGAAGAATAGTTGGGATCATACTGTGATGAAGAGGACTCTGACTGCCACTGGTTGGCAACCGCCTCAGGATCCCAAGAATAAACAGACTGTCGTGGAGGCTCATCTTGTGGTTCCCTTTCCGGGGCTGGTGTAGGATTCCGATAGGCTTGAACAGCCGCCCACGGAACGATGTGAGGACCTGCAGACAAGTTAAACAAAGAGGGAGCAGGCAAAGTAATAGTCTCAGGGTGATGTTTATCAAAGTACAATTTATATTTAAGCTCCCCTTCCTTGCCCTTAACAAGAAAGTCATGCGCTAGCATACTCTTATAATCTAAATAAGCATGGGGCAATGATGTTTCTTCTTTCTCCAAATGCCTAATAGGTATTTCAAAATATTCAGCTAGGCGTGAAGCATAAATGCCTCCAAAGATGGGGCCCTTAGTACGGTTCAGACTTAACCATCTAGCAACAATTCCACCCATACTAACAGAGTTATTGTGGTATAAACCATAGAACAAAATGATAATATCAGGAACACTAAGGTTTCCACAATTTCCACGACCAATCAAGCAACGACTAGCAAATAAGGCAAAGTAGCGTAAAACAGGAAAATGTATGCTAGTAATTCTTGCATCAGAAACCTTCCTGGTTTCTCCCACAGTGATAGTGTTAATAAAAGCTTACACTTCATTACGGTGTGGTTCATCTAAGGTGCCCTCAAAGTGTATTTTGCAAACCTCGCAAAATTCAGCTAATGTCATCTCCTTAACAACGTCATATAAATGAAACTCTACTGTTGGAGATGATTTCTTAGGGAAAAAGTAGAAGTTCTGCACAAAAGTATTTGTGAGTAAGAGATACTGATGACGTTGGTCGCGGAGGAAGTCGGTGAGGCTAGCATTCGTAATTAATAAATAAAAATCCTCATAAATCTCGGCTCTCCTCAAGAAGTCATCGGAAGGCCATTCACACGGCCGGACCTCCGCGGTACGAGGCAAATTAAATTTGGGCTTCTGCTCTTCTTCCTTTTGTTTTTCCTTCGAGCTTCGGCTCGACGAGCCCCTCAAAAGTCTCTTCATTATTTTGAAATAATCTGAAATTTTTAGTAACTTCAAACAAAAGTGAACCAACTTCAATAAAATTGATAGCAACTACTCCTACAAGTGCCTAGAGCCTATATCAAGCATTAGAACTACTTGGAACCATATAAATTTGACATGCAAGCTCAAGAACATGGTCACCTATGCAGCACATATTTGCAAAGAATAAAGCACTAGAACAAAAACTAATTGGACCTGTGGAGGAGTCACATACCAAGGAACAATCTCCCCAAGCAGTTTTCGAGAGGTGCTTTGAGCAAGGAGATCAAAAATCATAGCAAAAGTGGCTGGAACTCGTGCTTGAGTTGGTTTTTCGGGTTTGTGTGAGGCAGAGGAAGAAGATGGGTGCAGGGATAAGTGGAGGAGGGCCACCATGGGCCCACGAGGCAGGGGGGCGCACCCAGGGGGGTAGGCGCGCCCTCCACCCTCGTGGCCAGGTGGCAGCTCCCCCGCGGTAATTTTTGCACTATAACTCCTCAAATATTCCCGAAAAAATCATATTAAATTGGCATGGCATTCGAGGACTTTTATTTTCGGATATTTTATAATGCACGGATAAATCAGAAATGACAGAAAAATACTATTTTACTTTATTTCTACTAAATAACAGAAAATATAAAGAGGGTACCGAAGGTTGTGCTTCTAGTTTCATCCATCTCATGCTCATCAAAAAGAATCCACTAACAAGGTTGATCAGGTCTTGTTAACAAACTCATTCCGACTAACATGGAACCGGAGAAATTTTGAATAACACTATGTTACCTCAACGGGGATATGGACATCCCCAATAATAAGTATATCATATTTCTTCTTGACAGTAGGGAGAGGAAATTCAAAACCTACAAATATAATCGATGGAATTTTTCCAATAGAGTTGATACTATGAACTTGAGGTTGTTTCCTCGGAAAGTGTACCGTGTGCTCATTACCATTAACATGAAAAGTGACATTGCCTTTGTTGCAATCAATAACAGCCCCTGCAGTATTAAGGAAAGGTCTTCCAAGAATAATAGACATACTATCGTCCTCGGGAATATCAAGAACAATAAAGTCCGTTAAAATAGTAACGTTCGCACCCACAACAGGCACATCTTCACAAATACCGACAGGTATAGCAGTTGATTTATCAGCCATTTGCAAAGATATTTCAGTAGGTGTCAACTTATTCAAGTCAAGTCTACGATATAAAGAGAGAGGCATAACACTAACACCGGCTTCAAGATCACATAAAGCAGTTTTAACATAATTTCTCTTAATGGAGCATGGTATAGTAGGTACTCCTGGATCTCCAAGTTTCTTTGGTATTCCACCCTTAAAAGTATAATTAGCAAGCATGGTGGAAATTTCAGCTTCCGGTATCTTTCTTTTATTGGTAATGATATCCTTCATATACTTAGCATAAGGATTTGTTTTGAGCATATCAGTTAATCGCATACGCAAAAATATAGGTCTAATCATTTCAGCAAAGCGCTCAAAATCCTCACCATCCTTTTTCTTGGATGGTTTCGGAGGAAAAGGCATGGGTTTCTGAACCCATGGTTCCCTTTCTTTAACATGTTTCCTAGCAACAAAGTCTCTTTTATCATAACGTTGATTCTTTGATTGTGGGTTATCAAGATCAACAGCAGGTTCAACTTCTACATCATTATCATTACTAGGTTGAGCATCATCATGAACATCATCTTTAACATTTTCACTAGGTTCATGTTCATTACCAGATTGTGTTTCAGCATCGGACATAGAGATGTCATTTCGATTATCAAGTGGTTCAGCAATAGGTTCACTAGAAGTTTGCAAAGTCCTATCATTTTTCTTTTTCTTCCTTTTAGAAGAACTAGGTGCATCAATATTATTTCTCTGATAATATTGATCGATTCTCTTAGGGTGTCCTTCAGGATACAAAGGTTCCTGAGTCATTCTACCAGTTCTAGTAGCCACTCTAACAGCATAATCATTTTTCTTACTATTCATTTCATCAAGCACTTCTTTCTGAGCTTTAAGTACTTGTTCTACTTGAGTGGTAACCATAGAAGCATGTTTGCTAACAAGTTTAAGTTCACCTCTAATATTAGCCATATAATCACCCAAGTGTTTAATCATATCGGAACCATATTTCAATTATCTACCAAAATAGGCATTAAAATTATCTTGTTTGACAATAAAATTATCAAACTCATCCAAGCATTGTCTAGCAGACTTATAGTGAGGAATATCACCTTCATCAAATCTATAGAGAGAATTTACCTTTACTACCTGTGTCGGATTCTCGGGATCAGGAGGTTCTTCAATAAGTAATGGATCAATATCATAAGTTTCTTCAACAGGCGGTAGATTAAGACCATGTATTTCTTCAATAGGAGGTAAATTCTTAACATCTTCAGCTTTAATACATTTTTATTTCATAGATTTCTTTGCATCTTGCATATCTTCAGGACTGAGAAATAGAACACCTCTCTTCTTCGGAGTTGGTTTAGGAATAGGCTCAGTAATTGGCTCAGGAGCTGGCTCGGGAGTTGGCTCAGGAGGTGCCCAATTATTTTCATTTGTCAACATATTATTCAATAAAATTTCAGCTTCATCCGGTGTTCTTTCCCTGAAAAGAGAACCAACACAACTATCTAGGTAATCTCTGGAAGCATCGGTTAGTCCATTATAAAAGATATCAAGTATTTCAGGTTTCTTAAGAGGATGATCAGGCAAAGCATTAAGTAACTTGAGAAGCCTCCCCCAAGCTTGTGGGAGACTCTCTTCTTTAATTTTCACAAAGTTGTATATTTCCCTCAAAGCAGCTTTTTTCTTATGAGCAGGGAAATATTTAGCGGAGAAGTAATAAATCATATCCTGGGGACTACGCACACAAGCAGGATCAAGAGAATTAAACCATATCTTAGCATCACCCTTTAATGAGAACGAAAATATTTTGAGTATATAAAAGTAGCGCGATCTCTCATCATTAGTAAACAGGGCGGCTATATCATTTAACTTAGTAAGATGTGCCACAACAGTTTCAGATTCATAGCCATAAAAAGGATCAGATTCGACCAAAGTAATTATATCTGGATCAACAGAAAATTCACAATCCTTATCGGGAACACAGATAGGTGAAGTAGCAAAAGCAGGATCAGGTTTCATTCTGTCTCTAAGAGATTCTTTACTCCATTTAACTAGCAGCCTCTTAAGTTTGTATCTATCCTGGCAAGCAAAAATAGTTGCAGAAGATTCCATGTCAAAAAGATAACCCTCAGGAATAGCAGGCATATCTTTATCATCACTGAGGGAGTCCTGGATTAGGGGGTGTCCGGATAGCCGGACTACCATCATCAGCCGAACTATCATTGGCCGGACTATCATCATCGACCGGACTCCAAGACTATGAAGATACAAGATTGAAGACTTCGCCCCGTGTCCGGATGGGACTTTCCTTGGCGTGGAAGGCAAGCTTGGCGATACGGATATGTAGATCTCCTACCATTGTAACTGTTGGGGAACGTAGCAGAAATTCAAAATTTTCTACGCATCACCAAGATCTATCTATGGAGAAACTAGCAACGAGGGAAGGAGAGTGCATCTACATACCCTTGTAGATCGCTAAGCGGAAGCGCTCAAGTGAACGGGTTGAAGGAGTCGATTGCCGTCGTGATTCAAATCACCGGAGATCCTAGTGCCGAACGGACGGCACCTCCGCTGCTCAACACACGTACAGCCCGGTGACGCCTCCCACGCCTTGATCCAGCAAGGAGAGAGGGAGAGGTTGAGGAAGACTCCATCCAGCAGCAGCACAACGGCGTGGTGGTGGTGGAGGAGCGTGGCATCCCAAGAGGCTTCGCCAAGCACCAAGGGAGAGGAGGAGGAGGAAGAAGAGACGCAGGCTGCACCAACGAGATCGAATCGCGTGTTATGGGCAGCCCCTAGGCCTCATATATATATAGGGGAAGGGAGGAGGGTGCCCCTCTGGGGTTCCCATCCCTAGAGGGGCGGCAGCCCCAGATGGGATCAAGGGAGGCGGCCAAGAGGGAGGGAGAGGAGGCGCCACTAGATGGGCCTTAGGGCCCATCTGCCTAGGGTTTGCCCTCCCACTCACCCTGCGCTTGGGCCTCTTGTGGGGCGCACCAGCCCCTTGGGGCTGGTTCCTCCCACACTTGGCCCACGCAGCCTTCTGGGGTTGGTGGCCCCACTTGGTGGACCCCCGACCTCCCGTGGTCCCGTGACGTTACCGATAAACCCCAAACTTTTCCTGTTACCAAAATAGAACTTCCCATATATAAATCTTTACCTCCGGACCATTCCGAACTCCTCGTGACGTCCGGGATCTCATCCGGACTCAACAACATTCGTAACCACATACAAGCTTCCTTTATAACCCTAGCGCCATCGAACCTTATGTGTAGACCCTACGGGTTCGGGAACCATGCGACATGACCGAGACGTTTCCCGGTCAATAACCAACAGCGGATCTGGATACCCATGTTGGCTCCTACATGTTCCACGATGATCTCATCGGATGAACCACGATGTCAAGGACTCAATCGATCTCAGATACAATTCCCTTTGTCTAGCGGTATTGTACTTGCCCGAGATTCGATCGCCGGTATCCTATACCTTGTTCAATCTCGCTACGCAAGTCTCTTTACTGTTCCGTAACACATCATCCCGTGATCAACCCCTTGGTCACATTGTGCACATTATGATGATGTCCTACCGAGTGGGCCCAGAGATACCTCTCCGCTTACACGGAGTGACAAATCCTAGTCTCGATTCGTGCCAACCCAATGACACTTTCGGAGATACCTGTAATGCACCTTTATAGCCACCCGCCACGCCAGACGCTTTGGTACACCCAAAGCATTCCTACGGTATCCGGAGTTGCACAATCTCATGGTCTAAGGAAATGATACTTGACATTAGAAAAGCTTTAGCATACTAACTACGATCTTTGTGCTAGGCTTAGGATTGTCTTGTCCATCACATCATTCTACTAATGATGTGATCCCGTTATCAATGACATCCAATGTCCATGGTTAGGAAACCATAACCATCTATTGATCAATGAGCTAGCCAAGAGGCTTGCTAGGGACATGGTGTTGTCTATGTATCCACACATGTATTTGAGTTTCCTATCAATACAATTATAGCATGGATAATAAACGATTATCATGAACAAGGAAATATAATAATAATAACTAATTTATTATTGCCTCTAGGGCATATTTCCAACAGTCTCCCACTTGCACTAGAGTCAATAATCTAGTTCACATCGTCATGTGATTAACACTGATAGGTCACATCGCCATGTGACCAACATCCAAAGAGTTTACTAATTCACATCATCATGTGATTAAGACTCAATGAGTTCTGTAGTTTGATCATGTTTTGCTTGTGAGAGAAGTTTTAGTCAACGGGTCTGAACCTTTCAGATCCGTGTGTGCTTTGCAAATTTCTAGGTCATATTGTAAACGCTGCTTCCACGCTCCACTTGGATCTATTCCAAATGGTTGCTCCACTATACGTATCCGGTTTGCTACTCAGAGTCATTCAGATAGGTGTTAAAGCTTGCATCGACGTAACCCTTTACGTCGAACTCTTTATCACCTCAATAATCGAGAAAAATGTCCTTATTTACTCCAAGGACAATTATTGACCGCTGTCCAATGATCCATTCCTGGATCATTCTTGTACCCCTTGACTGACTCATGGCAAGGCACACTTCGATGTCGGTACACAAGATAGCATACTATAGAGCCTATGTGAAGCATAGGGACAACCTTCGCCCTTTCTCTCTTTTCTGCCGTGGTCGAGCTTTAACTCTTAACTTCATACCTTACATCTCAGGCAAGAACTCCTTCTTTGACTGATCCATCTTGAACACCTTCAAGATCATGTCAAGGTATGTGCTCATTTGAAAGTATTATTAAGCATTTTGATCTATCCTTATAGATCTCGATGCTCAATGTTCAAGTAGCTTAATCCAGGTTTTCTATTGAAAACATCTTTCAAATAACCCTATATGCTTTCCAGAATTCTACATCATTTCGATCATCAATATGTCAACAACATATACTCATCGAAAATTCTATAGTGCTCCCACTCACTTCTTTGGAAATACAAGTTTCTCATAAACTTTGTATAAACCCAAAATCTTTGATCATCCTATCAAAGTGCATATTCCAACTCCGAGATGCTTACTCCAGTCCTTAGAAGGATTGCTGGAGCTAGCATACCTTTTAGCATCCTTAGGATTGACAAAACTTTTCTGATTGTATCACATACAACCTTTCCTTACGAAGACTGGTAAGGAAATTCGTTTTGACATCCATCTGCCAGATTTCATAAATGCAGCTTATGCTAACATGATTCCGACGGACTTAAGCATCACTACGGATGAGAAAATCTCATCGTAGTCAACTCCTTGAACTTGTGAAAAACTCTTCGCCACAAGTCGAGCTTCATAGACGATGACATTACCGTCCACGTCCGTCTTCTTCTTAAAGATCCATTCATCTCAATGGCTTGCCGATCATCGGGCAAGTCCACCAAAGTCTATGCTTTGTTCGATACATGGATCCTATCTCGGATTTCATGGCTTCTAACCATTTGTCGGAATTTGGGCCCACCATCGCTTCTCCATAGCTCGAGGTTCATTGTTGCTAGCAACATGACCTTCAAGACAGGATTACTGTACCACTCTAAAGTAGTACGCATCCTTGTCAACCCACGATGTACGGTAGTGACTTGATCGAAACTTCATGATCACTATCATAAGCTTCTACTTCAATTGGTGTAGGTGCCACGGAACAACTTCCCGTGCCCTGCTACACACTAGTTGAAGTGACGGTTCAATAACCTCATCAAGTCTCCACCATCCTCCCACTCAACTTTTCGAGACGAACTTTTCCTCGATAAAGGACCCGATTCAAGAAACAATCCCTATTGCTTTCGGATCTGAATTAGGAGGCATACCCAACTGTTTTGGGTGTCCTATGAAGATGCATTTTATCCGCTTTGGGTTCGAGCTTATCAACCTGAAACTTTTTCATATAAGCGTCATAGCCCCAAACCTTTAAGAAATGACAGTTTAGGTTTCTCCAAACCATAGTTCATACGGTGTCGTCTCAACGGAATTACATGGAGCCCCATTAAAGTGAGTGCGGTTGTCTCTAATGCCTAACCCATGAACGATAGTGGTAATTCGATAAGAGATATCATGGTACGCACCATATCCAATAGAGTGCAACTATGATGTTTGGACACACCATCACACTATGGTGTTCCAGGCGGTATTAATTGTGAAACAATTAGCACAATGTCTTAATTGTGTGCCAAAACTCGTAACTCAGATATTCATCTCTATGATCATATCATAGATATTCTATCCTCTTGTCACGAAGATCTTAAACTTCACTCTGAAATTACTTGAACCATTCAATAATTCAGACTTGTGTTTCATCAAGTAAATATACCTCAAGATCTACTCAAATCATCCGTGAAGTAAGAACATAACGATATCCATCACATGCCTCAGCATTCATTGGACTGCACACATCAAAATGTATTACTTCCAACAAGTTGCTTTCTTGTTCCATTTCACTGAAAAACGAGGCTTTCAGTCATCTTGCCCATGTTGTATGATTTGCATGTCTCAAGTGATCCAAAATCAAGTGAGTCCAAACGGTCCATTTGCATGGAGTTTCTTCATGCGTATACACCAATAGACATGGTTTGCATGTCTCAAACTTTTCAAAAACGATTGAGTCCAAAGATCCATCAACATGGAGCTTCTTCATGCGTTTTATACCAATATGACCTACATGGCAGTGCCACAAGTACGTGGTACTATCATTACTATCTTATACTTTTGGCATGTAAATGTGTATCACTACGATCGAGATTCAATAAACCATTTATTTAGGTGCAAGACCATCGAAGGTATTATTCAAATAAATAGAGTAACCATTATTCTCCTTAAATGAATAATCAGACATGATAGACATAATCCAATCATGTCTATGCTCAACGCAAACACCAAATGCAATTATTTAGGTTTAACACCAATCTCGTTGGTAGAGGGAGCGTGCGATGCTTGATCACATCAAGCTTGGATAAACTTCCAACACATATCGTCAGCTCACCTTTAGCTAGTCTCCATTTATTCCGTAGCCTTTTATTTTGATTTACTAACACTTAGCAACCGAACCGGTATCTTAATACCCTGGTGCTACTAGGAGTACTAGTAAAGTACACATTAACATAATGTATATCCAATATACTTCTATCGACCTTGCCAGCCTTCTTATCTACCAAGTATCTAGGGCAATTCTGCTCCAAAGGGCTGTTCCCCTTATTGCGTAAGCACTTAGTCTCGGGTTTGGGTTCAACCTTGGGTTTCTTCACCGGAGCAGCAACTGATTTGCCGCTTCATGAAGTGTCCTTCTTGCCCTTGCCCTTCTTGAAACTAGTGGTTTCACCAACCATCAACAATTGATGCTCCTTCTTGATTTCTACTTTCATGTGTCAAACATCACGAATACAAGGATCATCATATCTATCCCTGATATGTTATAGTTCATCACGAGGCTCTAGCAGCTTGGTGGCAATGACTTTGGAGAAACATCACTATCTCATCTGGAAGATTAACTCCCACTCGATTCAAGTGATTGTTGCACTCAGACAATCTGAGCACAAGCTCAACGATTGAGCTTTTCTCCCTGAGTTTGCAGGCTAAGAAAATCGTCGGAGGTCTTACACCTCTTGACGTGGGCACGAGCCTGAAATCCCAATTTCAGCCCTTGAAACATCTCATATGTTCCGCGACGTTTCGAAAAACGTCTTTCGTGCCTCAAATCTAAACCGTTTAACTGAACTATCACGTAGTTATCAAAACGTGTATGTTTGATGTTCGCAACATCCACAAACGACGTTTGGGGTTCAGCACACTGAGCGGTGCATTAAGGACATAAGCTTTCTACTGTCCGCATAATCGCTACTTTCAACTTTCAACTATATTTTCTCTAGGAACATATCTAAACAGTGGAACTAAAGCGCGAGCTTTTACATAATTTGCAAAAGGTCTTTTGACTATGTTCAAGATAATTAAGTTCATCTTATGAACTCCCACTCGGATAGACATCCCTCTGGTCATCTAAGTGATTACATGGTCCGAGTCAACTAGGCCGTGTCCGATCATCACGTGAGACGGACTAGTCATAATCGGTGAACATCTTCATGTTGATCGTATCTACTATACGACTCATGCTCGACCTTTCGGTCTCTGTGTTCCGAGGCCATGTCTGTACATGCTAGGCTCGTCAAGTTAACCCTAAGTGTTTCAAGTGTGTAAATCTGTCTTACACCCGCTGTATGTGAACGTAAGAATCCATCACACCCGATCATCACGTGGTGCTTAGAAGCGACGAACTTTAGCAACGGTGCACGTTAGGGAGAACACTTCTTGAAATTGTTGTAAGGGATCATCTTATTTACTACCGTCGTTCTAAGTAAACAAGATGCATAAACATAATAAACATCACATGCAATTATATAGTAGTGACATGATATGGCCAATATCATATAGCTCCATTGATCTCCATCTTCGGGGCTCCATGATCATCATCGTCACCGGCATGACACCATGATCTCCATCATCATGATCTCCATCATTGTGTCTTCATGAAGTTGTCTCGCCAACTATTACTTCTACTACTATGGCTAACGGTTAGCAATAAAGTAAAGTAATTACATGGCGTTGTTCAATGACAAGCAGGTCATACAATAAATAAAGACAACTCCTATGGCTCCTGCCGGTTTTCATACTCATCGACATGCAAGTCGTGAATCCTATTACAAGAACATGATCAATCTCATACATCACATATCATTCATCACATTCTTCTTGGCCATATCACATCACATAGCATACCCTGCAAAAACAAGTTAGACGTCCTCTAATTGTTGTTTGCATGTTTTACGTGGCTGCTATGGGTTTCTAGCAAGAACGTTTCTTACCTACGCAAAACCACAACGTGATATGCCAATTGCTATTTACCCTTCATAAGGACCCTTTTCATCGAATCCGTTCTGACTAAAGTGGGAGAGTCTGGCACCAGCGAGCCACCTTATGCACCAAGTGCATGTCAGTCGGTGGAACCCGTCTCACGTAAGAGTACGTGTAAGGTCGGTCCGGGCCGCTTCATCCCACAATACCGTCGAAACAAGATTGGACTAGTAACGGTAAGCATATTGAACAACATCAACGCCCACAACTACTTTGTGTTCTACTCGTCCAAAGAATCTACGCAATAGACCTAGCTCATGATGCCACTGTTGGGGAACGTAGCAGAAATTCCAAATTTTCTACGCATCACCAAGATCTATCTATGGAGAAACTAGCAACGAGGGAAGGAGAGTGCATCTACATACCCTTGTAGATCGCTAAGCGGAAGCGTTCAAGTGAACGGGGTTGAAGGAGTCGTTGTCGTGATTCAAATCACCGGAGATCCTAGTGCCGAACGGACGGCACCTCCGCGTTCAACACACGTACAGCCCGGTGACGTCTCCCACGCCTTGATCCAGCAAGGAGAGAGGGAGAGGTTGAGGAAGACTCCATCCAGCAGCAGCACAACGGCGTGGTGGTGGTGGAGGAGCGTGGCAATCCCGCAGGGCTTCGCCAAGCACCAAGGGAGAGGAGGAGGAGGAAGAAGAGACGCAGGGCTGCACCAACGAGATCGAATCGCGTGTTATGGGCAGCCCCTAGGCCTCATATATATAGGGGAAGGGAGGAGGGCGCCCCTCTGGGGTTCCCATCCCTAGAGGGGCGGCAGCCCTAGATGGGATCAAGGGAGGCGGCCAAGAGGGAGGGAGAGGAGGCGCCCACTAGATGGGCCTTAGGGCCCATCTGCCTAGGGTTTGCCCCTCCCACTCACCCTTGCGCCTTGGGCCTCTTGTGGGGCGCACCAGCCCCCTTGGGGCTGGTTCCTCCCACACTTGGCCCACGAGCCTTCTGGGGTTGGTGGCCCCACTTGGTGGACCCCGGGACCCTCCCTCGTGGTCCCGTGCGTTACTCGATAAACACCAAACTTTTCCGGTTACCAAAATAGAACTTCCATATATAAATCTTTACCTCCGGACCATTCCAGAACTCCTCGTGACGTCCGGGATCTCATCCGGACTCGAACAACATTCGGTAACCACATACAAGCTTCCTTTATAACCCTAGCGCCATCGAACCTTATGTGTAGACCCTACGGGTTCGGGAACCATCTGAACATGACCGAGACTTTCTCGGTCAATAACCAACAGCGGGATCTGGATACCCATGTTGGCTCCCACATGTTCCACGATGATCTCATCGGATGAACCACGATGTCAAGGACTCAATCAATCCCGTATACAATTCCCTTTGTCTAGCGGTATTGTACTTGCCCGAGATTCGATCGTCGGTATCCTATACCTTGTTCAATCTCGTTACGGCAAGTCTCTTTACTCGCTCCATAACACATCATCCCGTGATCAACCCCTTGGTCACATTGTGCACATTATGATGATGTCCTACCGAGTGGGCCCAGAGATACCTCTCCGCTTACGGAGTGACAAATCCAGCCTCGATTCGTGCCAACCCAATGACACTTTCGGAGATACCTGTAATGCACCTTTATAGCCACCCAGATTCGTTGTGACGTTTGGTACACCCAAAGCATTCCTACGGTATCCGGAGTTGCACAATCTCATGGTCTAAGGAAATGATACTTGACATTAGAAAAGCTTTAGCATACTAACTACGATCTTTGTGCTAGGCTTAGGATTGGGTCTTGTCCATCACATCATTCTACTAATGATGTGATCCCGTTATCAATGACATCCAATGTCCATGGTTAGGAAACCGTAACCATCTATTGATCAACGAGCTAGCCAATAGAGGCTTGCTAGGGACATGGTGTTGTCTATGTATCCACACATGTATTTGAGTTTCCTATCAATACAATTATTGCATGGATAATAAACGATTATCATGAACAAGGAAATATAATAATAATAACTAATTTATTATTGCCTCTAGGGCATATTTCCAACAGTAACCGACTCTATGTAACCCTAGCCCTCTCCGGTGTCTATATAAACCGGATGGCTCTAGTCCGTAGGACAGAACAACAACAACCCTTACAATCATACCATAGGCTAGCTTCTAGGGTTTAGCCTCCTTGATCTCGTGGTAGATCCACTCTTGTAAACATCCACAATATCAATATCAATCAAGCAGGACGTAGGGTTTTACCTCCATCAAGAGGGCCCGAACCTGGGTAAAACATCGTGTCGCTTGTCTCCTGTTACCATCCGCCTAGACGCACAGTTCGGGACCCCCTACCCGAGATCCGCCGGTTTTGACACCGACATTGGTGCTTTCATTGAGAGTTCCTCTGTATCGTCACCGATAGGCGTGATGGCCTCTTCAATCGATAACGACGCAGTCCTGGGTGAGACTTTTCTCCCCGGACAGATCTTCGTATTCGGCGGCTTCGTACTGCGGGCCAACTCACTTGGCCATCTAGAGCAGATCGAAAGCTATGCCCCTGGCCGTCAGGTCAGGTTTGGAAGCCTAAACTTCACGACCGATATCCGCGGGGACTTGATCTTCGATGGATCTGAGCCACAACCTAGTGTGCGGCTGTCACGATGGGCATGACCTAACTCTGCCGCGGACAGCACTGGAGGTCGCACGAATCCGCTCCGACCCATAGTCCGGAGCCGATCGCTCGGATCGAGGACGGATGGCTGGACACCGCCTCGGGGCTGCAACTTCTCTGGCGATGGGCCAACACTTACCTTGTCCCGCATAAAGCCCATGACTCCGAGGTGCGGACTCTGCGGACTCAAACCTCCTGCGCCCTGCCACCGAATCCGATTGGGCGCTGAGCATGGAACTCACCGCTGCGGACATCTTTCACCACTCGCCCTTGGCGATATCGTAAATTCATCAAGCATCTCGCTATCCGGAGAGCCCTGGCGAACTACGGCCAGGATGGTTGGGATGCGGACGACGAAGAAATTCAGAGCCCACCCACCACCCACTTCAGAGCCACCGTCGATTTATTTAACCGACGTGCTCGACTACGACTCCGAAGACATCGACGGTATGGACGACGATGCGGAGACTACCAAGAACCAAAGTGCCTACAGGACACCGAAAACCACCTCGTCATCGACGACATATACATGGTTGACACCCCAAAAGATGGGGACGGCAAAGAAGCAGCGGAGGCCGATTCCTTAAAGAAACAGCCCAAGCGCCGGCGTCAGCGGCGCCGCTCTAAATCCCGCCACGGCAAGAATGGAGATTCCGGCACAGGAGATAATAACACCCCAGAAAGTGCCGAAGACAACTCCCTCCAGCACGATCCAGCGCAGGAGGAGGCAGAAGCAAGCCCTCACGAGAGGCGGCGCGGCGAAGAGGTCGAGGATAACAATTACTTACCTCCCTCCGGAGATGAGGCAAGCCTCGACGACGCAATTAATTCGTGCACGAGGATCCCGTCGAACAAGAGCGTTTGAGGCGCAGGCTAATGGCCACGGCAAACAGCCTAAAGAAAAGCAGCAACAGCTTCAAGCTGATCAAGACCTCTTGGCGACAGATGGACCGAGGTCCTCGCGGCGAAGAGTATGAACTCGAACGCCCCTCAAAAATTACCCAAAGCGCAAGTTGCTCCCCAATTAGAGGAGGAAGCGTACAAACCTGCATCACCAGTGCTGTCGGCAGACCGACCACCTCGTGGCGCGAGAGAGGCGTGCAAGCCCTCCACCAAAACCGTACCCCGGCATCGCTCAAAAAGCATGAAGCCACGGGGGAACGCGCCGGACTTGCGAGATATATTGGAGGACAAGGCAAGACAATCCAGATCTATCTATGGATCACATGGGCGCCCCAAGACCCACGACGAATACCGTCGCGCCGGATACAACTACTCCGGCCGGGCCGAACACAACAGACAACGCTCTCTCGAGCTACGTCGCGATATTGCTCAATACAGAGGCGCCGCACACCCACTATGCTTCACTAACGAAGTAATGGATCATCAAATCCGTGAAGGGTTTAAACCCGTTAATATCGAATCCTACGATGGCACAACAGACCCCGCGGTTTGGATTGAGGATTATCTCCTCCATATACATATGGCCCGGGCGGCAATCTTCACGCCATCAAATATCTCGCTCAAGTTTAAAGGACCAGCTCGGCATTGGCTTAACAGCCTGCCCGCAGAGTCAATTGGATCTTTGGGAAGACACGGAAGCCACATTCCTCGACAACTTCCGAGCGCGTATATGCGACCACGGGCCGCAGATGACCTAAGCCACATAATCCAGCAGCGAACGAATCGGCCGTGCAATTCTGGACACGGTTCTTGACAAAGAAAAATCAAATCGCCGATTGTCCGGACGAGAGGCCCTCGCTGCCTTCAAACATAACATCCGCGACGATTGGCTGGCCCGGCACCTAGGACAGGAGAAGCGAAATCCATGGCAGCCCTCACATCACTCATGACCCGCTTACGTGCGGGAGAGGATAGCTGGCTAGCTCGCAGCAACAACCTCAGCAAAACGCTGGCAGTCCGGATACCAAGGACCGCAATGGCAGGTTGCGTCGAAACAAAACAAACGCCGCGTGCTGGCGACAGCAATGAGGATCGGCAGTCAACGCCGGATTCGAGGCTCAAACCAGTCAGCGGAAGAAGCCATTCAAAAGAACCACTCCGGGCCCGTCCAATTTGGACCGAATACTCGACCGCTCTGTCAAATACATGGAACCCCGAAAAGCCAGCTAACCACACCAACAGAGATTGTTGGGTATTCAAGCAGCAGGCAAATTAATCGCCAAAAACAGTGACAAGGGGCTACACAGCGATGACGAGGAAGAAACCTGGCCGCCCGAACAACAGAGGACAAAGGATTCCCCCTCAAGTTGGACGGTAAACATGATATCGCAACGCATATTCCCAAGAGGGAGCGAAGCGTGCACTAAAGGGCGATATCTGCGATGGAGCGATCGCCCCAAAATTCAACCCATGGTCCTCTTGCCCGATCACTTTCGATCGAAGAGACCATCCGACCAGTATCCGCCATGGCGGATTCGCGCGTGGTTTTAGACCCAATCGTCGATGGATTTCACCTCACGAGAGTCCTGATGGACGGCGGCAGTAGCCAGAACCTGCTTTATCAGGATACAGTGCGCAAGATGGGCATAGACCCTTCAAGAATTAAACCTACAAAGACAACCTTCAAAGGCGTCATACCAGGTGTCGAGGCCAGTTGTACTGGCTCAGTTACACTGGAAGTGGTCTTCGGATCCCCGGATAATTTCCGAAGCGAGGAGTTAATCTTTGACATAGTCCCGTTCCGCAGCGGCTATCACGCTCTGATCGGACGAACCGCGTTCGCAAAATTCAACGCGGTGCTGCATTATGCATACCTTAAGCTCAAGATGCCAGGCCCTCGTGGAGTCATCACGGTCAATGGAAACACGGAACGCTCCCTCCGAACGGAGGAACATACAGCGGCTCTCGCGGCAGAAGTACGGAGCAGCCTTTTAAGGCAATTTTCGAGTCCGGCCGTTAAACGACCGGACACAGCCAAACGCGCCCGGAGCAACATCAACCAAGACCACCTGGCATGTTCCGAGCAAGCGTAGCAATGCGGCCTCAACCCCAGCCCTCGCAAAATTGTAAGACAAACTCTCCGCGTACATAATTACACCTTGGAGATACCATGGGCATAGGGGGAAAGGCACAACCACAACAGACCCAGAGTGCGGTTCGACCACACCAGGGGCTCCCAAGTGTGTCACTCTTTTTTCTTTTATTTCTCTCTTTTTTATACAGAACTCTGTCCGGCGGCGAACCTGCCGAACTCATGATGCAACAGCCAGGGAAGGACAAAGGCCTCGACGAACACTCAGGTGGTCTCCATCACGAGCATTAAATTTGTTAAATACAACATTCCGCGTCCTACCCCGGAGAGACGCCTTTAATTCGCCCAATCCCTTGCTTTCCGCACTATTTGTATCATTCCGCACTCATAGCATATCTTCTCGAATAAAATGCAGCACTTTTTGCCCATAATTGCATTACCTTATATATATATATATATATATATATATATATATATATATATATATATATATATATATATATATATATATATATATATATATATATATATATATATATATATATATATATATATATATATGTTCATTTACGACATGTTGCACCCGTACATTTTAGTACGGCCAAATACACCAGAGGCTTATGTTCTCCGCATTATGGTGTGATAAAGTCCTAACACTTTTACAAGTGCGGCACCCGAACTTATAGCATTATATGAATCGGCTCGAATCATGTCTTGGGTCAATAGTTGGGTTTGCCCGGCTCCCATGTTTGGCACCTTACGTTCCGTTCTATCGGCTAAGGTAGCCTGGGAGAACCACTGCGATTGCGCCCGGTTGAGCAGGTTAACGCCTCGATGGAAAGCTAAAACTGCGGTCATGATAAGGCGAGAGAATGGTCGCTGTTCGAGAGGTCCTTCGGGTCCTTAAAGACCTCGCCGCTTGACGAAGTTCGGATAATGTCCGACGAAGGCGTGGATAGCGCCCAATTCGGTCCTCCGAATACTAGGGGCTTCACCGAAATTTAAAATTATAAAATTCTATGGCTAAGTGAGAGTGTTCAAGCACTATTAGTCCGGTTGCCTTGTTACGTTGTGTTGGCGCCTCCTAGATGGACCCAAAATGGGAACTAGAGTGCTCAAGTTTATCCCGAACACCCCAGCACTTTCGTGGCATGGGGGTTGAAGCCGACGACTTGCCATCTCTCAGATTTAATAAACGGCCGCACAGAAGGTAATATTTTAAATTAACAAGCGTTGCTTAGCGCATATGAACAAAGTTTTCAGCGCACAGGATAACACATTGCGAATTTACTTAATAATTACATCCCTGGGGCACTCATCCGCAATCTTGCGGGCGCCCTTCAGGACAGTCTTATAGTACATCTCGAGCGTACGATATTCCTTGCCCGCTGGTGGCGCGTCAGTGATTAGCTTCTCCGCATCCAGCTTGCCCCAATGCACCTTTGCACGGGCAAGGGCCCGACGAGCACCTTCAATACAGGCGGAGCGCTTGATAACCTCCACCCGAGGCACGCATCCACCAGTCGTCGCCGCGAGGCGAAGTAGCTCCTAGGCATGGCCTCTCGAGCCACAGCCGGACTATGAGGCCCTTCATGGCCTGCTCGGCCACCTTGTGAAGCTCGACCAGCTGCTTCACTGGTCGCTAGGGGCACCGGATGGCGGCCTCAACATCTTGAGACCGAAGACCTTCTCCGTCGAGCTCCCTCCTCGGCTCGATAGAATCGGCGACATCGACACGCTGTGAGGCAGATCTGCAAGCGCCTCGAGAGCTCCGAATTCGGGTAAGTAACACGTAATTTACATTCACATGCTTGCTTTGCATGAAAAATGCCTTACCCGCCGCTATCTTCCTCACCAACTCAATCTCCTGAAGGGACTTATGGGCATCGGCCTTGGCAGTTTTGGCACTTTCGAGAGCCGAGGCAAGCTCGGACTCTCGAGTCTTTGAGCCACGCTCCAAACTCTCATGCTTTTCCATGAGAGCCTGGAGCTCTTGCTGAACCACTGCCACCCGCGCCTCTTGCTTTTCTCACTCTGCCCGTTCCGTGGCCGCATTGCGTTCGGCCGCGGACACGGCCTCCTTCAGGGTCGCCACCAAGTTCGTGGCCCCTGCAGTACCCATGTTATCCTTGTTATTTTTTGTTGCAACCTAAATCCTTTTCTGTAAGGTACAAGTTCAAAGTGGTGTTACTCACCTTCTTTGTCCTGGAGCTGCTTCCTGGCGCGGCCGAGCTCTTGCTCGGACCGCTCGAGCTCCTGCTTCAAAGCACCGACCTCCGCAGTCAGTGCGGCCGAGGTCAGCAGTGCAGCCTGCAACCCATATTGACATAATTTTTTAGCAACCCTGCGTATATCTTTTTTTTTTCAGATCCTCAGTCCGGCTTTTCTTCCCGAACACCGAACCGAGCATCAGGGGCTACTGTCTATGCGGTATTACATTGCATATTTTTAACTTCTTACCTCAAAGCACGATAGAAGGATCTGCGAGGCTTGGTCAGCCCGCTCTTGGCGAGCTGCACCTTCAATCACCGCACTCATAATAGTGCGGTGTTCTTCCTGATGGGCGCTCTGCAGCGCCTCAACAAATGCCCGGCGCCTCGGTTGGGCGAAGCCGCCCGGCGTCACGGTCTTGCCCTTTGTTGAAGGGCCACCGGCGGACTCCGGAACCACTGCGGGTTACGATATGGAGTCGGCGCAAAGTCCGGAGGGCGCCTTGTGGCGCCTCGGGCCTCCCTGATGGGTCCCTTCTTGGGATCCCACCTCGGCGTCCTCGGTGTCGCGAGGGTGGAGGCGGTCGGGATGGAGTCTACATCCGGCGGAGCCAACGACCCGCTTCGATGAAGCGGGAGATCATCACCGGCGGACTTGAGCAGCATGCGGCATCGAAATGACACTATGTGATGCGAAAAAAATTATAAATCATTCAGAATCCGGATACTTACGATCTCGCGGAGGCCTGGCCCTTGAAGGCCATTCTTCCTCGTCAACGTTGATGTTGGCGGAGCCGTCCGGGAATAGTCCTTCCCTCTTGGACCCTTGGCCTCCCCTGTTGGGAAGCCTTCCTCTTCCTCTCTCCTCCTCCGGAGAGAGTCCTCTTCTCCTCCTCGTTTTGAGGGAGGAGTCCGTCGAGTCGTCGGACACCTGAAAACGGAACTCTTTCGAGCACCGTGGCCTCCTTCTTGGCCTTCTTCTTGGCACCACGTGCGGTGCGGAACCAGCAACCTCGCTAGACGGCGTCAACTGGATTTTACGGCATAGGAGCCGGCGGATAATCTGCTCAGCCTTCCTTATCCAGTCTGTCAAAGGAAAAGGGAAATTAAAACCGCATAGAGTCAAACTATGAAAAGCAAGTGTCCCGTAAAGGGTAGAATCACTTACCTCGTTGGCTTGGCGCTGCGGCGAAATCCGCGATCTTGATCATGGATGCGGGAACCGGCGCCTTTGAACAGTACCCTCCAGGCGCCTTCATACGACGTGTCGAAGAGCCCGCTCAACGCTTGGTGCTGTTCCGGATCGAACTCCCACAGATTGAATGCCCGCTCTTGGCATGGGAGAATCCGGTGGACGAGCATGACTTGGACCACGTTAACCAGCCTGAGCTTCTTCACCAGCTTCTGGATACAGGCTTGGAGTCCCGTCAGCTCCTCCGAACTACCCCACAGCAAGCCCTTCTCTTTCCAGGAGGTGAGCTGCGTGGGGATACCAGATCTAAACTTGGGGGCCGCCGCCCATGTAGGGTCCGCAGCTGCTCGGTGATATAGAACCACCCGATTGCCACCCTTGACGGATTCCACGAAGGCCCCTTGAACCAAAGGACATTGGGCATCTTGCCCAACATGGCGCCTCCGCACTCCTCTTGAGTGCCCTTCACTACCTTCGCTTGACATTGAAGGTCTTGAGCCTGGCGAAGTGGGGCTGGATGCGAGGAAGGCCTCGCACACGACGATAAACGCCGAGATGTTGAGGATGAAGTTGGCGCGGATCATGGAAATCCAGGCCGTAGTAGAACATGAGCCCCCGGACAAAGGGGTGAAGTGGAAAGCCCAGTACGCGGAGGAAGTGGGGAAGAAAGACGACGCTCTCATGGGGCCTGGGGTGGGGATGAGCTGCCCCTCGTCGGGCAGCCGGTGCGCAATGTCACCGGAGAGGTATCCGGCGCCGCGCAGTTTGGCGATGTGCTCCTCCTTAACGGTGGAGGCCAACCATTTACCTCCGCTCCGGACATGGTCGGAGAAGGTTGAGACGAGATCTTGCGAACTTGGGCGCTGGAGCTCGAGTCTTGTGAGAGATGGATAAGCAAAGGAGGAAGAAGGCGTAGGTGAGAAGGTGAATCCTTATCCCTTATATGGGCGGGCGAAGTCTACGCGTCCCCCACCGGCCTGGTAAAACTCGCTTATCCCCCAAGCGCCACCATCAATGGCGCGGTTGGGTTACCCACGTCTGTATTGATGAGAATCACGGATTAAGGGGAAACACGATCTCTGCTTCGACAAGACGTGCCAAGGAAACCGCTTCGCTAAATGCGCTGAGGTGGTAGAGTAAAAAACGATTTAAATAATGGCTTGGTAGTGGCGTGACGTCATGCCGCAGAAAAACATCAGCAGATTGAACTTGTGTATATATTATTCTCTCTACGGTGGAATGTGGAATTTATTTTGCAGAGCCGGACACTATCCTGGTGTTCACAATCTTCTATCATTCGGAGGAGGAACCCGCCTTGCAATGCCAAGCAATATCTGCGCGGACTTATCGTCATTGAAGCCTGGTTCGAGGGCTCTTGAGGAGTCTGGATTAGGGGTGTCCGGATAGCGGACTACCATCATCAGCTGAACTATCATTGGCGGACTATCATCATCGACCGGACTCCAAGACTATGAAGATACAAGATTGAAGACTTCGCCTCGTGTCCGGATGGGACTTTCCTTGGCGTGGAAGGAAAGCTTGGCGTCTGAGATATGTAGATCTCCTACCATTGTAACCGACTCTGTAACCCTAGCCCTCTCCGGTGTCTATATAAACCGGATGGCTCTAGTCCGTGAGACAGAACAACAACAACCCTTACAATCATACCATAGGCTAGCTTCTAGGGTTTAGCCTCCTTGATCTCGTGGTAGATCCACTCTTGTAAACATCCACAATATCAATATCAATCAAGCAGGACGTAGGGTTTTACCTCCATCAAGAGGGCCCGAACCCGGGTAAAACATCGTGTCCCTTGTCTCCTGTTACCATCCGCCTAGACGCACAGTTCGGGACCCCCTACCCGAGATCCGCCGGTTTTGACACCGACAATCACTTTCATCAATATTATCAGTTTCAATAGTTTCTATCTCTCTAGACCTAGAAATTTGTTCATCAAGAAATTCACCAAGGGGCACAGTAGTATCAAGCATAGAAGTAGTTTCATCATAAGTATCATGCATAGCAGAAGTGGCATCATCAATAACATGCGACATATCAGAACGAATAGCAGAAGCAGGTTTAGGTGTCGCAAGCTAACTCATAACAGAAGGTGAATCAAGTGCAGAGCTAGATGGCAGTTCCTTACCTCCCCTCGTAGTTGAGGGATAAATTGTTGTCTTAGCGTCTTTCAAGTTCTTCATAGTGTCCAGCAGATATAAATCCCAAGTGACTCAAAGAATAGAGCTATGCTCCCCGGCAACGGCGCCAGAAAAAGGTCTTGATAACCCACAAGTATAGGGGATCGCAACAGTTTTCGAGGGTAGAGTATTCAACCCAAATTTATTGATTCGACACAAGGGGAGCCAAAGAATATTCTCAAGTATTAGCAGCTGAGTTGTCAATTCAACCACACCTGGAAACTTAGTATCTGTAGCAAAGTGTTTAATAGCAAAGTAATATGATAGTGATGGTAACGGTAACAAAAGTAAAGACAACAAAAATAATGTTTTTGGTATTTTGTAGTGATTATAACAAGAGCTACGGAAAAGTAAATAAGCGTAAACCAGTATACTGGAAAACTTCGTAGGCACGGATTAGTGATGGATAATTATGCGGATGCGGTTCGTCATGTAACAGCTATAACATAGGGTGACACAGAACTAGCTCCAATTCATCAATGTAATGTAGGCATGTATTCTGAATATAGTCATACGTGCTTATGGAAAAGAACTTGCATGACATCTTTTGTACTACCCTCCGTGGCAGCGGGTCCTATTGAAACTAAGGGATATTAAGGCCTCCTTTTAATAGAGAACGGAACAAAGCATTAGCACATAGTGAATACATGAACTCCTCAAACTATGGTCATCACCGGAGTGGTCCCGATTATTGTCACTTGGGGTTGCGGATCATAACACATAGTAGGTGACTATAGACTTGCAAGACAGGATCAAGAACACACATATATTCATGAAAACATAATAGGTTCAGATCTGAATTCATGGCACTTTCGGGCCCTAGTGACAAGCATTAAGCATAGCAAAGTCATAGCAACATCAATCTCAGAACATAGTGGATACTAGGGTTCAAACCCTAACAAAGCTAACTCGATTACATGATAAATCTCATCCAACCCATCACCGTCCAGCAAGCCTTCGATGGAATTACTGACGCACGGCGGTGAGCATCATGAAATTGGTGATGGAGGATGGTTGATGATGACGACGGCGACGAATCCCCCTCTCCGGAGCCCCGAACGGACTCCAGATCAGCCCTCCCGAGAGAGATTAGGGCTTGGCGGCGGCTCCGTATCGTAAAACACGATGATTTCTTCTCTCTGATTTTTTCTCCCCGAAAGCCAATATATGGAGTTGGAGTTGGCGTCGGAGGGTGTCCAGGGGGCCCACGAGGTAGGGGGCGCGCCCAGGAGGGGGCGCCCCACCCTCGTGGACAGGGTGTGGGCCCCCTGGTCTTCATCTTTGGCGAGGATTTTTTATTATTTATTCTAAGATATTCCGTGGAGTTTCAGGTCATTCCGAGAACTTTTGTTTTCTGCACATAAAACAACATCATGGCAATTCTGCTGAAAACAGCGTCAGTCCGGGTTAGTTCCATTCAAATCATACAAGTTAGAGTCCAAAACAAGGGCAAAAGTGTTTGGAAAAGTAGATATGACGGAGACGTATCAACTCCCCCAAGCTTAAACCCTTGCTTGTCCTCAAGCAATTCAGTTGACAAACTGAAAGAGAAAAAGAAAAACTTTTACAAACTTTGTTTGCTCTTGTTGTTGTACCTATGTCAAGCCAGCATTCAGGTTTTCAGCAAAGATCATAACTAACCATATTTGCAATAACTCCTAGGTCTCATGTTTACTCATATCAATAACATAATTAGCTAGCAAGCCATAATAATAAATCTCGGATGACAACACTTTCTCAAAATAATCATAATATGATATAACAAGATGGTATCTCGCTAGCCCTTTCTGAGACCGCAAAACATAAATGCAGAGCACCTTCAAAGATCAAGGACTGACTAGACATTGTAATTCATGGTAAAAGAGATCCAATCATAGTCATACCCGATATAAATTAACAGTAATGAATGCAAATGACAGCTGTGCTCTCCAGCTAGTGCTTTTAATAAGAGGGTGATGACTCAACATAAAAGTAAATAAATAGGCCCTTCGCAGAGGGAAGCAGGGATTTGTAGAGGTGCCAGAGCTCGGTTTTGAAATAGAGATAAATTGTATTTTGAGCGGCATACTTTCATTGTCAACATAACAACTAAGAGATGACGATATCTTCCATGCTAAACAAATTATAGGCGGTTCCCAAATAGAATGGTAAAGTTTATACTCCCCCTCCTCCACAAGCATCAATCCATGGCTTGCTCGAAACAACGAGTGCCTCCAACATTCAACGGGTCCCAGGGGGAGTTTTGTTTGCAATTATTTTGATTTAGTTTGCATAAAGCATGGGACTGGGCATCCCGGTGACCAGCCATTTCCTCGTGAGTGAGGAGCGGAGTCCACTCCTCTTGAGAATAACCCGCCTAACACGGAAGATAAGGGCAGCCCTAGTTGATATATGAGCTATTTGAGCATGCAAAACAGAATGTTTATTTGAAGGTTTAGAGTTTGGCACATACAAATTTACTTGGAACGGCAGGTAGATACCGCATATAGGAAGGTATAGTGGACTAATATGGAATAACTTTGGGGTTTAAGGGATTGGATGCACAAGCAGTAAACCCGCTTAGTACAAGTGAAGGCTAGCAAAAGACTGGGAAGCGACCAACTAGAGAGCGACAACAGTCATGAACATGCATTAAAATTAATAAACATTGAATACAAGCATGAGTAGGATATAATCCACCATGAACATAAATATCGTGAAGGCTATGTTGATTTGTTTCAACTACATGCATGAACATGTGCCAAGTCAAGTCACTTAAATCATTCAAAGGAGGATACCACCCCATCATACCACATCACAACCATTTTAATAGCATGTTGGCACGCAAGGTAAACCATTATAACTCATAGCTAATCAAGCATGGCACGAGCTTCTATGATCTCTAATTGTCATTGCAAACATGTTTATTCATAATAAGATGAATCAAGAACGATGAACTCATCATATTTACAAAAACAAAAGAGGTCGAGTTCATACCAGCTTTTCCCATCCCGAACGGACTCCAGATCAGCCCTCCCGAGAGAGATTAGGGCTTGGCGGCGGCTCCGTATCGTAAAACACGATGATTGCTTCTCTCTCATTTTTTCTCCCCGAAAGCCAATATATGGAGTTGGAGTAGGCGTCGGAGGGTGTCCAGGGGGCCCACGAGGTAGGGGGGCGCGCCCAAGAGGGAGGGGGCGCCCCCCACCCTCGTGGACAGGGTGTGGGGCCCCTGGTCTTCATCTTTGGCGATGATTTTTTTTATATTTATTCTAAGATATTCCGTGGAGTTTCAGGTCCCGAGAACTTATGTTTTCTGCACATAAAACAACATCATGGCAATGCTGCTGAAAAAAGCGTCAGTCCGGGTTAGTTCCATTCAAATCATACAAGTTAGAGTCCAAAACAAGGGCAAAAGTGTTTGGAAAAGTAGATACGACAGAGACGTGTCACATTTCACCATTATTTGGGCCTAGAGGAAGGCATTTGGAAGTAATAAGTAGATGATGGGTTGCTAGAGTGACCGAAGCTTAAACCCTAGTTTATGCGTTGCTTCGTTAGGGGCTGATTTGGATCCATATGTTTAATGTTGTGGTTAGGTTTACAGTAATACTTCTTTTGTAGTTGCAGACGCTTGCAATAGGGGTTAATCATAAGTGGGACGCTTCTCCAACTAAGGGCAGTACCCAAGCACCGGTCCACCCACATATCAAATTATCAAAGTACCAAACGCGAATCTTATGAACGTGATCAAAACTAGCTTGACGATAATGCCCATGTGTCCTTGGGAGCTCCTTTCTCATTATTAGAAATTGTCCAGGCTTATCCTTTGCTACATAAAGGATTGGGCCACCTTGCTGCACTTTATTTACTTTATTTAATTGTTACTGATTACTACTTATCTTATCACAAAACTATTTATCACCTACAATTTCAGTGCTTGCAGAGAAAACCTTATCGAAAACCGCTTATCATTTCTTTCTGCTCCTCGTTGGGTTCGACACTCTTACTTATCGAAAGGACTACGATTCATCTCCTACACTTGTGGGTCATCAAGACTCTTTTCTGGCGCCATTGCCGGGGAGTGTAGCGCTTTTGGTGAGTGGAACTTGGTAAGGAAACATTTATATAGTGTGCTGAAATTTTCTATTACTTGTCACTATGGAAACTAATCCTTTGAGGGGCTTGTTCGGAGTATCTTCACCCCGACCAGAAGAGGAAAGAGTTGCTCCTCAACCTATTGAACTTTATGAAAATATTTACTTTGAGATTCCTTCTGGTATGCTAGAGAAACTGCTAGCTAATCCATTTGCAGGAGATGGAACATTGCATCCTGATTTACACCTTATCTTTGTGGATGAAGTTTGTGGATTATTTAAGCTTGCAGGCATTCCCGATGATGTTGTCAAAAGGAAGGTCTTCCCTTTATCTTTCAAGGGAGATGCATTGACATGGTATAGGCTATGTGATGATACGAGATCTTGGAATTATAAACGATTGAAGTTGGAATTTCACCAGAAGTTCTATCCTATGCATCTTGTTCATCGTGATCGTAATTACATATATTATTTCTGGCCTCACGAAGGAGAAAGCACCGCTCAAGCTTGGGGGAGGCTTAAGTCAATGTTATATTCATGCCCCAATCATGAGCTCTCTCGGGAAATGATTATTCAGAACTTTTATGCTCGGCTTTCTCTTGATAATCGCAACCTGCTCGATACTTCCTGTGTTGGTTCTTATATGCTGAAGACTATTGATTTCAAATGGGACTTATTGGAAAGAATTAAACGCAACTCTGAAGATTGGGGTTCCGATGATGGTAAGGAGTCAGGTATGACACCTAAGTTCGATTGTGTTAAATCTTTTATGGATACCGATGCTTTTCGTGGATTTAGCGCTAAGTATGGACTTGACTCTGAGATAGTAGCTTCTTTCTGTGAATCTTTTGCTACTCACGTTGATCTCCCTAAAGAGAAGTGTTTTAAATATAATCCTCATATTGAAGTGAAAGTAGTTGCGCCTATTACAGTTGAAGAAAAGACTATCACCTATAGTGATTCTATTGTTCCTACTACTTATGTTGAGAAACCTCCTTTTCCTATTAGGATAAAGGATCATGCTAAAGCTTCGACTGTTGTTCGTAAGAGTAATACTAGGACTTATACACCTCCTGAGCAAATCAATGTTGAACCTAGTATTGCTATGGTTAAAGATCTCTTGGATGATGATTTAGATGGGCATGTTATTTATTTCTGTGGTGAAACTGCTAATATTGCTAGACCAGATACTAAGATACATAGACCTGTCGTAGGCATGCCTATTATTTCTGTTAAAATAAGAGATCATTGTTATCATGGCTTATGTGATATGGGTGCAAGTGCTAGTGCGATACCTTATGATCTATATAAAGAAATTATGCACGACATTGCACCCGTTGAATTAGAAGGCATTGATGTTACTATTAAGCTTGCCACTAGGGATACCATTAAACCTATTGGGATTGTTAGAGATGTTGAAGTGTTGTGTGGGAAGGTTAAATACCCTGCTAATTTTCTTGTTCTTAGTTCCCCACAAGATGATTTTTGTCCCATTATTTTTGGTAGACCCTTCTTGAATACAGCAAGTGCTAAGATTGATTTTGAAGAAGATACTGTCACCGTTGGCATAGATGGTATGTCTCATGAGTTTAATTTTGCTAAGTTCCGTAGACAACCTCGTGATAGGGAACCACCTAGTAAGGATGAGATTATTGGTCTTGCTTCCATTGTTATGCCTCCTACTGATCCGTTAGAACAATACTTGCTAGACCATGAAAACGATATGTTTATGAAGGAAAGAAGGGAAATAGATGAAGTGTTCCTTAAATAGGAACCTATGCTGAAACATAACCATCCCGTTGAAATTCTAGGGGATCGCCCTCCACCCAAGGGTGATCCTGTGTTTGAACTCAAACCATTACCTGATAATCTTAAGTATGCTTATCTTGATGAAAAGGAAATATATCCTGTTATTATTAGTGCTAACCTTTCAGAGCAAGAAGAAGAAAGATTATTGAAAACTCTGAAGAAGCACCGAGCAGCTATTGGATAAACTCTGGATGATCTTAAGGGCGTTAGTCCCACGTTATGCCAACACAAAATTAAATTGGAGGACGATGCCAAACCAGTGAGAGATCCTCAACGACGACTAAATCCCAAGATGAAAGAAGTGGTAAGAAAGGAGATACTAAAGCTCCTTGAGGCAGGTATTATTTATCCCGTTGCTGATAGTGAATGGGTAAGCCCTGTCCATTGTGTTCCTAAAAAGGGAGGTATTACCGTTGTTCCTAATGATAAAGATGAATTGATCCTGCAAAGAATTATTACAGGTTATAGGATGGTAATTGATTTCCGTAAGTTAAATAAAGCTACTAAGAAAGATCATTACCCTTTACCTTTTACTGATCAAATGCTATAAAGACTATCCAAACACACACATTTCTGCTTTCTAGATGGTTATTCTGGTTTCTCTCAAATACCTGTGTCAGCGAAGGATCAATCTAAAACTACTTTTACTTGCCCTTTTAGTACTTCTGCTTATAGACGCACGCCTTTTGGTTTATGTAATGCATCTGCTACCTTTCAAAGATGCATGATGGCTATATTCTCTGATTCTTGTGAAAAGATTTGTGAGGTATTCATCGATGATTTCTCCGTTTATGGATCCTCTTTTGATGATTGTTTGAGCAACCTTGATCGAGTTATGTAGAGATGTGAAGACACTAGTCTCGTCCTCAATTGGGAAAAGTGTCACTTTATGGTTAACGAAGGCATTGTTTTGGGGCACAAGATCTCTGAGAGAGGTATTGAAGTTGATAAAGCCAAAGTTGATGCTATTGAAAAGATGCCATGTCCCAAGGACATAAAAGGTATAAGAAGTTTCCTTGGTCATGCCGGTTTTTATAGGAGGTTCATCAAGGACTTTTCTAAAATCTCTAGGCCTCTGACTAATTTATTGCAAAAAGATATTCCTTTTGTCTTTGATGATGATTGCGTAGAAGCATTTGAAATACTTAAGAAAGCTTTGATCACTGCACCTATTGTCCAGCCACCTGATTGGAATTTACCTTTTGAAATTATGTGCGATGCTAGTGATTATGTTGTAGGTGCTGTTCTAGGGCAAAGAGTCGATAAGAAATTGAATGTTATCCCGTATGCTAGCAAGACTCTTGACACTGCCCAGAGAAATTATGCTACTACTGAAAAAGAATTCTTAGCAGTTGTGTTTGCATGTGATAAGTTTAGACCTTATATTGTTGATTCCAAAGTTACTATTCACACTGTTCATGCTGCTATTAAATATCTTATGGAAAAGAAAGGTGCTAAGCCTAGACTCATTAGATGGGTTCTCTTGCTCCAAGAATTTGATTTGCATATTATTGATAGAAAGGGAGCTGAAAACCCAGTTGCAGACAACTTGTCTAGGTTAGAGAATGTTCTTGATGACCCACTGCCTATTGATGATAGTTTTCCTGATGAACAATGAGCGGTCATTAATGCTTCTCGTACTGCTCCTTGGTGTGCTGATTATGCTAATTACATTGTTGCTAAATTTATACCGCCTAGTTTCACATACCAGCAAAAGAAAAAGTTCTTTTATGATTTAAGACATTACTTCTGGGATGACCCACACCTTTATAAAGAAGGAGTAGATGGTTTTATTAGACGTTGTGCACCTGAGCATGAACAGGAACAGATTCTACGCAAGTGTCACTCTGAATCCTATGGAGGACATCACGCTGGAGATAGAACTGCACACAAGGTACTACAATCTGGTTTTTATTGGCCTACTCTCTTCAAAGATGCTCGTAAGGTTGTCTTATCTTGTGATGAATGCCAAAGAATAGGTAACATTAGTACACGTCAAGAAATGCCTATGAATTATTCTCTTGTTATTGAACCGTTTGATGTTTGGGGCTTTGATTATATGGGACCTTTTCCTACCTCCAATGGTTATACTCATATTTTAGCTGTTGTTGATTACGTTACTAAGTGGGTAGAAGCTATTCCAACTAGTAGTGCTGATCATAACACCTCTATTAAAATGCTTAAAGAAGTTATTTTTTCGAGGTTTGGAGTCCCTAGATATCTTATGACTGATGGTGGTTCACATTTTATTCATGGTGTTTTCCGTAAGATGCTTGCTAACTATGATGTCAATCATAGAATAGCATCTCCTTATCATCCGCAGTCTAGTGGTCAAGTAGAGTTGAGCAATAGAGAGCTCAAATTAATCTTGCAAAAGACTGTGAATAGATCTAGAAAGAATTGGTCCAAAAAACTTGATGATGCATTATGGGCCTATAGAACTGCATACAAAAATCCTATGGGTATGTCTCCTTATAAGATGGTTTATGGAAAAGCGTGTCATTTACCTCTTGAACTTGAACATAAAGCATATTGGGCTATTAAAGAGCTCAACTATGACTTCAAACTTGCCGGTGAGAAGAGGTTCTTTGATATTAGCTCACTTGATGAATGGAGAACCCAAGCATATGAGAATGCCAAGCTATTCAAAGAAAAAGTCAAACGCTGGCATGATAAGAGGATACAAAAGCGTGAGTTTAACATAGGAGACTATGTATTATTATTCAACTCTAGTTTAAGATTTTTTGCAGGAAAACTTCTCTCTAAATGGGAAGGTCCCTACGTTATCGAGGAGGTCTATTGTTCTGGTGCCATAAAAATCAACAACTTCGAAGGCACAAGTCCGAGGGTGGTAAACGGTCAAAGAATTAAACATTATATTTTTGGTAATCCTATCAATGTTGAAACTAATATCATTGAAACCGTAACCCCGGAGGAATACATAAGGGACACTTTCCAGAACGTTCCAGACTCCGAAAAGGAATAGGTATGTGCTACGGTAAGTAAACCAACTCCAAAACAACTCCAATGGCAATTTTTATTAGTTTTGGAATATTTAAGAATTTACGGAAGAAAGAAGTAGTCCAAAAGGGTCACGAGACCTCCACAAGAGTGGAGGGCGCCCCCCCCCCTACTGGGCGCGCCCCCCTGTCTCGTGGACACCTCGTGTGCCTCCCGGACTCCATTTTCTTGCACGTTACGTATTTTGGTCGATAAAAATTCATTATATATACTCCCGAAGGTTTTGACCACCGTATCACGCAAATATCCTCTGTTTTTGTTTCGAGCTGTTCTATTTCAGATTTAGAGCAATATGTCGTCTCAGGATTCGGAAGGGGAAAGTTATGTGGCTGATTACCTCGCAGACCGAAAGGTCTACGGGGACTTAGAGCATGATGGCTGGACTTCAGAAGAAGAGGAAGACTGTGAGCCTAAAGTAAAGGAGGAGACGAGTTCAGACGAAGACGGAGCCCCATTACCTCAGCCTGGGGACATGCACGTGGAGTTTAAAAAGTCAAGCCTCCCTGATAGAGCAAAGAAGCCAAAGATCGAGTTTATCCCTTTCCGTCTCTTGCAGGAAAATAAACAGGAATTATGCAAAAGAGTATTAAGCCTTCAGCAGGAGATCGAGGACCTAAAGGAGCAAAATATTATACTCAAGCGTAAATTGAGGAACAAGCCTACACCATCAACAACTCCTACTCCATCACCTCCGAGGACATAATTACATGGGTATGGGCACTCCCCTTGGCAACTGCCAAGCCTGGGGGAGGTGCCCCGGTATCATATCACCATCACACTCCTATCTTTACCGTTTTATTTAGTTCGATCCCTTTTAGTAGCATCTTGATCTAGTAGATTGAAGTTTTGATATCAAGTAGCTTTGAGTTTTTGCTTTGTGATCTCTTTTTGTAATCGAGTCCGTGAGCTATCTATGATAAAGATTAGTGTTGAGTCAAGGGCTTTGCTATGTTGCCATGATCTTGATAAAGTAGAAAGAAAAAGAAAAGAGTTCATATTGATCTTATGGATAGTGATGACTTCACATATAGAAAGTATGAGGCATAAAAGTTGTTGAGAGTTGATAGACGTAGTCTTGGTCATCGTTGCAATTAATAGGAAGTGATAAGGAAAGAGGGGCTCACATATAAATATATTATCTTGGACACCTTTTATAATTGGGAGCACTCATTAAGTATGACATGCTAAAAGAGTTGACGTTGGACAAGGAAGACTACGTAATGGTTTATGTTTTCGCGCATCTCAGTTAAAGTATATTGTCATTGACCTTCCAAACATGTTGAGCTTGCCTTTCCACCTCATGCTAGCCAAATTCCTTGCACCAAGTAGAGATACTACTTGTGCTTCCAAATATCCTTAAACCCAGTTTTGCCATGAGAGTCCACCATACCTACCTATGGATTGAGTAAGATCCTTCAAGTAAGTTGTCATGTTGCAAGCAATAAAAATTGCTATCTAAATATGTATGACTTATTAGTGCAGAGAAAATAAGCTTTGTACGATCTTGTTGTGGAAGTAATAAAAGCGACGGACTGCATAATAAAGGTCCACACACAAGGGGCAATATAAAGTGACGTTCTTTTGCATTAAGATTTTGTGCATCAACCCTAAACGCACATGACAACCTCTGCTTCCCTCTGCGAAGGGCCTATCTTTTACTTTATGTTTTTACTTTTTGCTCGAGTCAAGGTGATCCACACCTTTCCCTTTTTCATTTTATCCTTTGGCAAGCTCCTCGTGTTTGAAAGATCATGATATATATATCCAATTGGATGTAAGTTAGCATGGGCTATTATTGTTGGCATCACCTAAAGGTGAATACGTTGGGAGGCAACACAATAAGCCCCTATCTTTCTCATTGTCCGGCTGAAACTCCATAACCACAAGTATTGCGTGAGTGTTAGCAATTGTAGAAGACTACAGGATAGTTGAGTATGTGAACTTGCTGAAAAGCTCTATTGTTGACTCTTTCTGATGTTATGATAAATTGCAATTGCTTCAATGACTGAGATTATAGTTTGTTAGTTCCCAATGAAGTTTTTGAACCATACTTGACATTGTGAATTGATTGTCACTTGAGTATAGGAAATCATATGATAAACTCTATATATGTTGATGTTATAAGAATGATCATGATGCCTTCATGTCTGTATTTTATTTTTATCGACACCTCTATCTCTAAACATGTGGACATATTTTTCGATATCGGCTTCCGCTTGAGGACAAGCGAGGTATAAGATTGGGGGAGTTGATACGTCCATTTTGCATCATGCTTTTATATCAATATTTATTGCATTATGGGCTGTTATTACACATTATATCTCAATACTTATGGCTATTCTCTCTTATTTTACAAGGTTTACCATGAAGAGGGGGAATGCCGGCAGCTAGAATTCTGGCTGGAAAAGGAGAAAACTTTGGAAACCTATTCTGCACTGCTCCAAAAATCCTGAAACTCTAGAAACATCTTTTTGGAATTAATAAGGATTATTGGGCGAAAGAAATACACCAGGGGGCCCACACCCTGTCCAGGAGAGTGGAGGGCGCCCCCCCCCCCCTCTACTGGGCGCACCCCCTGTCTCCTGGACCCCCTGGTGGGCCCCCGGTGTCCATCTTCTGCTATATTAGAGCTTTTACCCTGGAAAAAATCATGGGCAAGCTTATGGGACGAAACTCCGCCGCCACGAGGTGGAACCAATCTAGGGCTCCAGCGAAGCTGTTCTGCCGGGAACACTTCCCTCCGGGAGGGGGAAATCATCACCAACGTCATCACCAACGATCCTCTCATTGGGAGGGGGTCAATCTCCATCAACATCTTCACCAGCACCATCTCCTCTCAAAACCCTAGTTCATCTCTTGTATCCAATCTTGTACCAAAACCACAAATTGGTACATGTGGGTTGCTAGTAGTGTTGATTACTCCTTGTAGTTGATGCTAATTGGTTTACTTGGTGGAAGATCATATGTTCTGATCCTTTATGCATATTATTACCCCTCTGATTATGAACATGAATATGCTTTGTGAGTAGTTACGTTTGTTCCTGAGGACATGGGTGAAGTCTTGCTATTAGTAGTCATGTGAATTTGGTATTTGTTCGATATTTTGATGAGATGTATGTTGTCTTTTCCTCTAGTGGTGTTATGTGAACGTCGACTACATGACACTTCACCATTATTTGGGCCTAGAGGAAGGCATTGGGAAGTAATAAGTAGATGATGGGTTGCTAGAGTGACAGAAGCTTAAACCCTAGTTTATGTGTTGCTTCGTTAGGGGCTGTTTTGGATCCATATGTTTAATGTTGTGGTTAGGTTTACCTTAATACTTCTTTTGTAGTTGCGGACGCTTGCAATAGGGGTTAATCATAAGTGGGATGCTTGTCCAACTAAGGGCAGTACCCAAGCACCGGTCCACCCACATATCAAATTATCAAAGTACCGAACGTGAATCATATTAACGTGATGAAAACTAGCTTGACGATAATTCCCATGTGTCCTCGGGAGCTCCTTTCTCATTATTAGAAATTTTCCAGGCTTATCATTTGCTACATAAAGGATTGGGCCACCTTGCTGCACTTTATTTACTTGTTACTCGTTACTATTTATCTTATCACAAAACTATCTATCACCTACAATTTCAGTGCTTGCAGAGAAAACCTTACCGAAAACCGCTTATCATTTCCTTCTGCTCCTCGTTGGGTTCGACACTCTTACTTATCGAAAGGACTACGATTGATCCCCTACACTTGTGGGTCATCAGTCATCGCTTTTGGAGGTATTCCGGATCATGTGTCTGAGGGAAGATGGATGAGTTGTCACCTTCAAGACTAGACGGATGTTGATGATATGCAGCTGAAGTGCGCCATGCGGGCGGCCAAGCTTCATGACATGGAGGTCACTACTGGTATGTCGGTCAATGCTTCCAATTCTATTTTACACTTTTCTAATGATGAGATCATTCACAATGCAAATGAGTTAGGAGTTTCACAAGGTAGTAATGATAGTGAGATCTCTAATCTGTTAATGATTTACTGGACCTGGAAATGGAATGTGCCTTAGAGTTGATTCCTAACTTAGCAGCGGTCAAACCTATGAATGATTCAGACATAGATGCTTTGGGAGTCAGGGTGCTAGATACGTTCTCTCCGGATCTTGCCCCATCCGTCCCTGAGACAGAGGAGGATGACGGTTCTATACCCCTTGGGGAGAGTGCCCCTGTTGAGGGTCAGTAAGTTAGATCCACGGAGCCCGATGGTGAGGACCGGGTAAAGGATCAGAACAAGCCTAAGCGAAAGTGGAGGCATAAGATCTATCCTACATCTGCGGTGCGTAGAAGTGCTAGGGTCCGTACTACCAAAAAATTCCACAATGAACTATGAGAGGCATTTTTTGGAATAGCAGATGTCTGATGGACTTGGCTAAAAGAAGGTTTCTGGCAGATGCTTCAATTGAACATAGACTGGATTTCATTGCCCTATCCGAGACAGGAAGGGACAATTTCTCTCCTCAGTATCTGAGCACTTTATCCGGAGGTGTCGATTTTGATTGGCACTGCGTCGACTGGGAACATAAATCCCCCCTGGTTACAGTCCAAGCATTATCTCACGGTATCTCTGACCACACCCCTTTGCTGGTTGACTCTGGTGAGGTAACGCATGTGGGTAATAAAAATACCTTTTCTTTCGAACTTGTGTGGTTTGAAAGAGAAGGTTTCCTGGATCTAATAGCCAGGGAATGGGCGACAGATGCAGGAGGAAGGTCTTTTATTGAGAGATGGTAGAATAAGATTAGAAACTTGAGAAGTTTCTTGCGAGGGTGGTCTAAGCATCTCAGTGGGATCTATAAGGTTGAAAAGGAAAGGCTCCTTACACTTATCCAGTCCCTAGATTTAAAAGCCGAGTCCACAATTCTACAAACCTTGGAGCTTCATGCCAAAGTAGATGCGGAGATGAGATTGAAAGAGCTATTGCGAGAAGAGGAGTTGAAGTGGGCATTGCGAGCTAAGGTTCGCAAAGTTGTCCAAGGGGACGCTAACACTCAATTATTTCATATGATCGCCACTGGCAAGCATAGAAAGAAAAGAATCTTTCAGCTTGAGCAAGACGAGGGGACGATCTTAGGGCAGGAGAACTTAAAATTATACATTACCAATTACTACAAGCAGCTATTTGGGCCTCCAGAGGATAATTTTGTGTCCTTGGATGAGTTTAGGATTGAGGATGTGCCTCAGCTGGTTGCAGATGAGAATGATGTATTAACTGCACCATTCTCGGAGAAAGAGGTGTTTGAAGCGATTTCACAGATGAAGAATAATAAAGCTCTGGGGCCGGATGGATTTCCGGCGGAGTTCTATAAGAAATGTTGGCACATTATTAAAGGGGATTTGTTACCGATGTTTCATGATCTATTCTCCGGACAGCTTCAGTTGTTTCATTTGAATTTTGGAACAATAACTTTGCTTCCGAAGAAAACAGAGGCTGTGAGAATTGAGCAGTTCTGGCCTATCTATCTTCTTAATGTTAGTTTCAACATTTTTACCAAGGTTGGGACTAATAGACTCACACAGATTGCGCAATCTGTGGTGCAGCCGACCCAAAATGCTTTCATGCCGGACAGAAACATCCTAGAAGTGGTTGTGGTTCTTCATGAAACGCTCCATGAAATCCATACAAAAAAGCTGGACGGGGTTGTTTTCAAAGTGGATTTCTAAAAGTCGTACGATAAAGTCAAATGGCAATTTCTGCAACAGGCCTTGCACATGAAAGGTTTCGACCCGGCTTGGAGGCACCAGGTTGAATCTTTCACGCAAAAAGGGAGTGTTGGAATCAAAGTGAATGACGACATAGGTCACTATTTCCAGACACATAAGGGCCTGAGACAAGGAGATCCGATGTCACCTATTCAGTTCAACATTGTAGTCGACATGTTGACCATTCTAATAGGTAGGGCGAAGGACGCTGGTCAAGTAGGAAGCCTGGTACCTAATCTAGTTGATGGAGGGCTGTCTATCCTACAGTATGTTGATGATACTATCATCTTCATGGAGCATGACTTGGCAAACGCGAGAAACATGAAGCTGGTGTTATGCTTATTCGAACAATTGACCGGGTTAAAAATTAAATTTCACAAAATTGAATTGTTTTTCTTTGGAAGAGCCAAAGAGGAACAAGACGTGTACAAGCAATTGTTCGGGTGTGAACTTGGGGCTTTACCTTTCATGTATTTGGGTATACCAATTCACCATCGTAAGCTAACACATAGAGAATGGAAGTGTATTGAGGATCGTTTCGAAAAGAAACCGAGTTGCTGGAAGGGCAAGCTGATGTTGTATGGGGGTCGTCTAATTCTCATTAATTCGGTACTCACGAGCATGCCTATGTTTCTCTTGTCGTTTTTCGAGGTACCAGTTGGAGTTCAGAAAATACTGGATTTCTACTGATCCCGCTTTTTCTGGCAGAGTGATGACCTGAAAAGGAAGTATAGACTCACTAAATGGGATATTATTTGTCGACCGAAAGACCAAGGGGGTCTAGGTATCGAAAATCTTGAGGTTAAAACCAGATGTCTTCTCAGCAAGTGGCTGTATAAGCTATCTGTAGAGTCGGAGGCCACGTGGGCGCAGATTCGGCATAATAAGTACCTTCATTTGAAAACTTTGTCACATGTGACAGTGAGGCCGACGGACTCACCTTTTTGGAAAGGGCTGATGAGAGTTAAATCAGTCTTTTTCAACAGAACAAAGTTTCCAGTCGGAAACGGTACTTCGACGAGATTCTGGGAGGATACTTGGCTAGGGGAAACACCCCTCGCGCTTCAATATCCCTCCCTTTATAGCATTGTGCAACGAAGAGAAGCTTTCGTTGCAACCGTGCTTCGGTCCACTCCCCTCAATATCCAATTTAGGAGAACACTTGTCGGAGCCCGTTGGGAAGCATGGCTCCATTTGGTGAGAAGACTGATGGATGTGCAGCTTTCTCAACAGTTGGACATGTTGTGCTGGAAGCTAAGCAGGAATGGAGAGTTCACGGTTAAATCTATGTATTTAGATGTCATCAACTCTAGCTCTATTCCTAGTTCGAAACATGTTTGGAATGTCAAAGTGCCTTTGAGAGTTAAAGTGTTTATGCGGTTTGTACACAAACAAGTCATTTTAACTAAGGACAATTTGACAAAGCGCAGCTGGACTGGTTCTACGAGATGTAGTTTTTGTGATCGGGATGAGACCATCGAATACCTCTTTCTTGACTGCCCGATGGCGAAGGTTCTATGGCAGACTGTTCATATTGCGTTTAATATTACTCCTCTGAATACGATCAACACGATATTTGGGACGTGGCTTGACGGGATAGATTCCCAAACAGCGAGACACATTCGTGTAGGAGTATGTGCTTTACTTTGGGTAGTCTGTAACTGCAGGAAGGATTTGGTTTTAATAGAACAACAAATACTCAATTTTTGCAGGTTATCTTCCGAGCCACTGCGTTGATCCGTATTTAGTCGTTACTCACTTAGACGGAGGCCAGGGAGCGTTTGGTTACTGGATCTACCCGATGGGAGATGGTAGCTCGGGCTATATTCAACCGGTTTGAATGGCGGTCATGTAATAGGATAGACAATTAGTTTTCCTATCTATCTTTTTTCTGCCGGTTGTGGCTTTTCTTTTCCGCTCTTCGTGAGCCTTTTTGTGGTTCGTTTTGTTTAAGACTTCATGACCTTTGTTGAACTTATTTTCTTTATAATAACTAGTCGTCAACCCGTGCCACTGCACGGGCTTAGCAATTTTTAATATTGCACTCGCTACTGCATGAAAAACAATATGTTATTCATTGAGTTTTTGTAAGTATTGTAAAAACAGAAATACATAGTATTTAAGATAATATATTACTATTTTACTGCAAAATATTTAATTTATATATATAACTGTTTTTAAATTAATACAAAATTGGTGACAGTATACATATATTTTAACAGTTCTTAGTTTAGCAAGTAATAAATATATATGAGGATGTGTTTTCTTGTTAACATTATTGTACATATATTATCGATGATTCTTCTCTGTACCGGTTAATATTTGCATATTTACTCCATCATTCGACATGCATACGTGTGGTTACCATATTCCATTTTAACAAATTTAGTCGATTGCATAAACTAACCTTGCAGAATGCGTTTCTGATGCACATTGCACAGTTTAGCAAATTTAATTTTTGTTAAATATAACCTAGGATTTTTATTATGATATTCATCACATAGATTTTGAAAAAACATTGATACTGTTTCTTTTCCATTTTCAGTAATCTATGTGTTGTCCCAAACAATTTTGGAAGTATATTTGTTTGGGTGATTTATCGACGGGGTTTATTTTTTTCCTTGTGGTTGTGTGCTTGGCGATTTATGGGTGAGCAAAAAATTGTTCACGTACCTAGATATATGCACCACACGTTGAAATATTGTACGCAGATTTTTAGCACAGAGGACAACGTGCGTCTGTGACACTGGGCCATGATATTTATTTTTCTATCAGCTCCATGCCTGCACCTGGTACGTTGCTGGAAAGAAAAAATTTAGTTTGTTTTTGTTCATCTCTTTTTACAACCTAAACGTTTCTTTCCTTCCGTTTAAAAAAACCCAGGCGTTTCTTCCATTGTAACATATCTGGACTCTTGGGTGTTGTTTTCCTTAATCCTGGATGTTGTAATATATTTGGACTCTTTACCCTTGTGGCGCGAGGGGGTTCCTTAATCCTGGACGTTGTATTTCTCAAAAAAAAAACATGGACGTTGTAACTTGTATGTACTCTTGGGGCTTTTACGTGAGGTGGTAGTATTTTCTATATGGTTTAATCCTAGACGCATAGTTACGATCTAATGGTTATTTTAAATTAGTTTTTGAGGATCAACGTATAGGCTCGTATGGTGCTTTCAATTAGTAAATATAAGAAGGTGGCCGTATGCATCTTCCTGATGCAGAGGCCGGGGTTATACCCCTTTTCTAAAAAAAAATTGCTTTCTCCGTTTCAAAATGTAAGCACGACATTTATTTTGAAACAAACGGAGCAATAGGTAATTCCATAAGCAGAGACAAGACTCCACGCATACACCCCAAGACGAGTTGAGCTGAATTTGTGTGGTTTTTGTGCCTATATATGTAGAAATAGGGACAACGGAAAAGGTTAAGGAAAAGATTAAATTAAAGATTGTGCAACTGGAAACAACTAGGAGCATCCTTCATGGTCCAGCCGGATATGCTCTTGGGATGAATTAGCCTAGGAAATGGAGATACCCGGATCTCCAAGACAAGCGATCGATCGGGACCAGTAGCACGAGCAGAGGTTAATTAGTGGGCAGAAAGGGAAGAGAGATTAAGATGAACGAACAGCATTAGCTTTTGTGGTCCTGCGTGACTGCGCTGTGCTGTGCGTGATCCGTTGGCGATCTGCATTACTTGGGCAATAATTTCTCCCTGCCATGGCAAAGCTGGTTTGGCTCATCCGCCGTTTTGTGTGCACGCGTCCGATTGTCATGGCCGTCGGATCGGATCCGATCTGATCCTGACAGGTTATGCGTGTCTTAGCTAGAACTGTTGTTTAACGAGGTCACAAGATTTGTAATCAGCGTTATTTCTTCTCCATTTGGGACACTGAAAAACGACCGCACAAGAAACATGACGCTACATGTTTTTTAATACTCCCTCCGTTCGGAAATATTTGTCATCAAAAATGAATAAAAAGAGATGTATCTAGAACTAAAATACATGTAGATACATCCCCTTTTATCTATTTTGATGACAAGTATTTCCGGACGGAGGGAGTACAAAACAATTGCAGATGCTCATATACACGACATAGATGTTTCACCCTTACTAATGCAAGCATGCACATGCTAGCCTTAGAAGCACCTTCGAGATATTGAGACGGCGTAACATCTTGAGATATATGAAGTGACCACAGTTGCCTCGTAGTCAGCGAAAACATCTTTTTCCACTGAACGATACAGGACTTGAACCCTCGTAGGTTGGTTCCACCACAAGTAACCTAGCTAGCCATTTTAATCTGCACTTATTTCGCATGATGCGGCACATATAGATGCAGTGGCGGAGCCAGCTATCTGGCAAGGCCTGGCAGCTGCCACACCTAAATTTGAACCAAATGTACTAGTACACCTACGTGCTGGACATGGACCTGGTACTACAAGTACGTAGCTGGTGGGGTTGATGTAAAACTCCGGCGAACAGAGCACGAGTACATACATGCTAATAGAATATGGTACTTAAATTTGGATTTTAGTTATATTTGCATAATACAAAGTATTTATATATCTAATATTCTAGACAGTTTTTGGTCAGTTGCATTTTACATGCTTTTCTCCTTCATAAGCTCCGCCACACCTGAAAATTATTTCTGCATTCGCCACTGTATAGATGTGCACATTCAATTCACACACCTTGGCACTCGCACGCCACGCATGCACCGAAAACCCGGGTCTGTGAAGCTTCAAACCCGAGGAGGAGGCCAACACGCAACGCCTCGACACCTGCGAGAGCATTGCCTCGCATTGAACAAACAATCCGCCTCAAAGGGACACGTGTGACATCAACACATGAGATTTGACCTCTACCGTGCATCCTCAGTGTCTCGACTACTTCTCGACATTGCGTAGCCGGGGCGGTGGACCTGGCATCATTTCGATATTGATGTAACGGTATTTCGCTTTGTCAGGAAATGAAAAGAATAGAAATTACAAGGCACAGACGTTTTGACCAGCTGGAAGATCGGTATCCGGATTTTTTCGGTAAAAACGAGCTTACAGTTCACGTGTAGCAGCAGCCTGTCTTGCGTGCCAAGAAAACGAAAGGATCGGGAGGATGAGTGTCCTCTGGCTTCTACCACCTGTCTTGCGCGCCAAGAAAGGAAAGCACGGGGCGCTCACATGCGGAGCAGATCCGCTCCCAATCAGCGGCTCACACACACACACACCCAACTAATCATGACCCCCATTAATCAACCAACGCGCATTAATCCGCTGCCCAACCTGTTAACCACAACACAGACCAGAATTAATACTGCCCCTAACCGCCAACCCAGCGGATTCGAAACCGCCAGCCGGCCGCTCCCCTTCCCGCCCGGCCGCCGGGGCCCACGCGTCAGAGCGCCCGCCCCGCTCGGTAGCTTCGCCCGCCCACCCGCACCCACCTACCGGTCCGCGGCGGGCGGCGCCCCCTATAAACATCGGCGCGGCCGCCGCGTTGGCCCCTCCCCAATTCCCCACCCCATTCCCCGTTCCCCGCCCCGCCTCCGGGTAGCTCCTCCGCCCGATTCCAACCGCCGGGGAGGAGCCAACCCCCAATCCCCCATCCCCCACCCTCCCATCCAGGTCCGCCGGATTGTTCCGATTCGCGAGGCCGCGCACGAATTCGAGGGGGCGCGTTTCCGTCGGGAGGGATGATGCTGGTGGCCAAGGAGTTCGGCGCGCTCTCCTCGCCGCCTGGGGCGGTGGCGGCGCAGCGGAGGTGGGCCCCGCCGGCGACGGCGCGGGTGTCGCCCCGCGGCGGCGGAGGGTCGTCGCCGGTGGGGGACCTGTGGCTGCGGACGCGGGGTGGGGCGGACGGGCCCGGCGGGAGCCAGCACGGGAGCCACGAGAGCGACATGGACCTCGCCATGCTCGTCAGCGACTTCCTCGAGGGCGGCGGCGGCGGCGGGGGCGGCGGCGGCGACTCGCGCGGCAGCAGCGACGGCGAGCCCGGCGGCCTCCACGACCTCGCCCACCTCGCCGACAAGATCTCGGTACGTGCCTTGCGCCCGGACGACGCCCGCCTCCTCTCATCTGCTCTGTTCATGCGAATTTTCAGTTTCGTTTGGGGCGGAGGTAAATTTCCCCCAAATTTTGCCCAATTCATTAGCCAGGCCGGTTGGTTAGGTGGCTGGCTGCGACCTAATTATTAGCGATTCCAAACCTCTGATCGGTACAGGTTGGAGGAACATTTCTGGAATCACATTCACGCGTATACACCGGTTGCTTCCAAATGAATTTGTCCTTACTAGCACAATTTTGGTAGCAGTTGCTTCCAAGTGAAATTGCCGTTACTATCTATCTATGACGTTGCTGCCCTGTTTTGTTTTGCTCTGAATTTTACCCATAACCACAGCTCATGGTAACATGAGCAACAACTTAGATATGGCTGGCATGTTTGATCCGATTTGACTCCATGACCACGGTACAAACGAATGAATTTGCCATTATAGAGAGCCCTCCCAGATGAATTTGTCGTTACTGCTACATATTTGGTAGCAGTTGCTTCCGAGTGAATTTTCGTTAGTATCTATGGCTGCCCGGTTTTGTTTTGCTCTGAATTTACTATGTAACCACAGCTCATGGTAACATCGACGACAAATTTTGGTATGCCTGGCATGTTTGATCTGATTTGACTCCATGACCACGGTGCAAAACACAATTCTGCAATGACCTTGCTGGCTTGCATCTGTAGTTTTGATTGCACAGCAGCAGTACAATTTAGCTGTCTCTCAAGTTTTGATTGCACAGCAGTACAATTTTGTTGTCTCTGAAGTTTTGATTGCACAGCAGTACAATTTAGGCCCCGTTCGGGAATTCACCAGCTCCTAGAATCTGCGGAGCGGCAGTTTGCTCGCTCCCAGATTTCATACTACAGCTCCGTCCGCTCCCGGAGCGGAGCGTGGAGCGGAGTATTCCCGAACGGGGCCTTAGTCCCACCTATCATGATTCTACAGACCATTTTTAGACTTTAGCCCTATTGCTCAGGGATGAAATAAAGCATCAGCGTGGGCACCAGTTGTCCCCTGCTGTAATCATGAGCTAGCCGATTTGTAATCAACCATGCCATGTGCGTCCTTATCTCGCCTGATTCAGAGGAGGCACTGGGCTATCTTTTTTGCTCATTCATTAGCCTTGCCTAGAATAATAATTGGATAACTTAACTTAGTATATGTGTCGCTGTATCCTGGAGCTGACATTTAGCGCATTCCATTTTAGATGTACAAGCAAGCTGGAGATGAGAAGGAAAACGAGCTGCTCTCCGTGGTTCACTCGCTGCTGTTCTCGATCCACGAGACAGAGCTCCAGGATTTCGTAAGAGGTCAATGCACTGGCAGCTGCATCCGTCATCTACTCGTGAAGCTCCTGAGGTACTCGGGGTACGACGCGGCCGTCTGCGTGTCCAAATGGCAGGGGTTCGACAAGATACCTGGAGGTAATATAACCACCAGACCAAGGCATAGCTATTTATGCTGCTTGAGTTTTTCTAGGAATTGAGCTGTGTGACTGAGCTGTTTATTTTTTTGCCAATCAGGTGACCATGAGTACATTGATGTCATAATAGACAATGACCTGACGGGTCCAGAGCGTCTGATCATCGACATCGACTTCAGGAGCCACTTTGAAATAGCCAGAGCAGTCGATCCTTACGGCACCCTGCTGGACTCGCTCCCGGTGGTCTATGTCGGCACCCTTCCAAGACTGAAGCAGTTCCTGAATGTGATGGCCGACGCGGCGAAATGGTCCCTGAAGCAGAACTCCATGCCCCTGCCGCCCTGGAGATCCCTCTCCTACCTCCAAATGAAGTGGCACTCCAAGTACGAGAGGAAAGGCCTGCACTCTGAGCAGCAAGAGTTCCAGGGCGCATCCCCTAGCCACGCGCTGTGCTTCGGGCATCTGAAGAGGCTGAAATCCTCACTGCGGCTGGAACTCGAGACGGGAAGGCTGCTCATGATGCCGGTCATGCAGGCCGGCACGAAGAGGACGGCAATGTACGAGAGGCGGCGTAGGCGCTCCCTGCTCAGCTTCTGATGCTTGTTGGATGCAGAATTTTTTGGGGAAAAGGAGAGGGTCTTTCTTTTTTTGCGGGATTTTGACAGTTATGATGGGAGGTAGACGGTGGGTGCTAAGCACTAACAGGGGAGGAGAGTGCAGATTACATGCCAGGTTTTTTTTCTGAAGGCATATATACAAAAGGGAAAAAAATACACAAAATTCTTTTTCGATTTCATTTTTGGTTTCTTGGGCGAAAGATGGATGCTGGTGATGAGCCCGCAAGCATGCCATGTATGTACAACTGAGAGTTGTTACGAAACTTTCCCCTTATATTGATTTTTGATCGTACATGTTCGTCCTACCATGTGTGTTTGTATTTTGGAGAATTATACATGTTGTTGTGCTTCATTTGGTTCCGAAGGATCAAATGCCGGTGTTTTGGAAAGGCCGTCCCGCCGCCACTCGCCGATGTATATTTCTAGAGGCATGCTCTAGCCTTTTCCATCATCCTCTTGTCCCCTCTAATGATGTCTCTGTGATTGAAAAATAGGAGAATCTGATAAAGAAGCGACAGCGGCAGCGGCAGCGCGTGTTGTATATGTTATTATCATTGACGCGTTGCTGGGGCGGAGCGGAGCGGGGTGCTTTACGGAAAGAAGGGGGGATTTGCGAGGAAAGAATTGAGAAAAGGAGACGCAGGTTGCAATGGCTAAGACAAGTCCTGATTCCAGAACGGTTTTGGCCAGCCTGAGCCTGCTGCTGAGTAGCTTTTGTCCCAGCCAGCCAGGATGATCATGATGTTGCTTTGCTCCCGTTGTTTTCAGTGTCTTTGGTTGAACAACCGGGGGCGGATCAATCAATCATGTGAGATGTTAAATTAACCGCAACTGGGGCAATAGTCGCTGCTTGATTCGCTTCGGTGCCTGCCTGTCCGGCGGTTTCAGCTTGATCCTCAAGACCCGAGGGATGAACACGCAGTGAGGGTGTTCTCTAATTGCCCTGTCCTGTCCTTCTCATGTTGGCTCCTGCTTTGTATCTGGTCTCACATTTGCCTTATATTGATTTTTGATCGTACGGATGATGTTTCTTGGGCGAAAGATGGATGCTGGTGATGCACCCGCTAGCATGCCATGTATGTACCAACTGTGAGTTGTTACAAAATTTTCCCCTTGCCTTTATTTTTGATCATATGGATGTGTCATGTCGCGTTCGACCTACCATGTGTGTTTGTATTTTGAAGAATTATACAGTATATGTTGTTGTGTTTGGTTTGGTTCTGAAGGAAATGATACTCACATGTAGCAACAAGATCAAATTGCTGGTGTTTTCAGAAAGCCCCGCCCCGCCGCCACTTGCCGATGTATATTTCTCAAGGCATGCTCTAGCCATTTCCATCATCCTTTTGTCCTCTCCAATGATGTCTTTGTGATTGAAAAACAGGAGAATCTGCGAAAGAAGCGACAGAGGCAGCGCGTGTTGTACATGTTATCATGTGGCGTGTTGCTAGATCCGAGAGGGGTGCTTTACGGAAAGAAGGGGGATTTGCGAGGGAAGAAAGGAACATCGAGAAAAGGAGATGCAGGTTGCAATGGCTAACACAGGCCTTGATTCCCCCCTGGCCTGCTGAGTTGCCGAGTAGCTCTTTATGTCGCAGCCAGGTTCATCATGATGTTTTGTCTGCCCATCCATTGCTCCCCCCTTGCTGTCAATGTGTTTCTTTGTTAAATAAACAACTGCGGGCGAATCAATCATGTGAGTTGTGAAAATTAACAAACATTTGTGCAATGGTTGCTGCTGGCTTGGGTGTGCATGCTGGCTTGGCTCCTGCTTCAGCTTGCCTTGTGCTTCTCATGCTGGCTCCTGCTTTGTGCATCTGGCTGTTCCTTTTACAGTGTTAACAAGGACCAGGAAAGTGGAAAAACCTTTAGACCTATTACAGTGTTAACAAGCGGCCAAAAGTGAAATAATTTAAACCCACAGCTAATTTTTTTTACAGTGTTAACAAGGACCAGGAAAGTGGAAAAACCTTCAAACCTATTACAGTGTTTACAAGCAGCCAAAAGTGAAATAATTTAAACCCATAGCTGAAAAAAAAGATGGGGCGAGAGAGGCTCGAACTCTCGACCTCAGGATCACTCGCTTTAGCTATGAGACCTACGCGCTAGCCAACTGCGCCACCGCCCCATTACGCTTTTGGCCCTCATCAAGCATATAAGACTGTTCTCCTCCTTCAAGCCAGTAAACGGTGTCGTGTCACATGGTCCAGACTCCAACTGCGAGGCATACATTAGCGATCTATAAATAATTCTACCCATCTTCATTCACAGCCTCAGTTTTTTTTGCGAGAAAATTTCCGATCTATTCATCTTCAATCATGGCAGTACAACGAATACCAGAAATAATAAAAATTACATCCAGATCCATAGACCACCTAGCGGCGACTACCAAGATCGAAGCGAGCGAAGCGCGCCGCCGTCATCGCCCTTCATCGCCAGAGTCGGGCACAACTTGTTGTAGTAGACGGTCGGAAGTCGTCGTGCTAAGGCCCGTGGGACCAGCCGCACGAGCAAAGAACCGCCGCAGATGAAGAATAACGTGATCGAAAGATCTAATCCGAAGACACGCGAACGTAGACGAACAACGACGAGATCCGAGCAAATCCACCAAAGATAGATCCGCCGGAGACACACCTCCACACGCCCACCAACGGTGCTAGACGCGCCGCCGGAACGGGGACTAGGCGGGGAGACCTTTATTCCATCTTCAGGGAGCCGCCACCGTCTCGTCTTCCTGAGCAGGACACAAACCCTAGCAAAACTGAAAGAAACGACTAAAAACGAAGCCCTCCCGCCGGCCCTTGCCGAGATCCACCGCCCCCCCATGGCCCTAGGGCCACCGGAGAGGAGGCGGACCTGCGACGGCGACGGCGGGAGGCAGAAACCCTAACTTTTTTGTGGAGGAAGGAGGACGCGGCTTTAGGATATAGCTAGCTACTTCTTCACCCAGGTTAAGATGACCTGCTGCTAATCACAGCCTCAGTTTTATGTATGCAACTTCCAGCGATTCCGAATGATGTGTGTACATTTCTTGGAAGCTGATGCAGTAACATCCCTAAAATATAACTGATGCAGCAACAGCAGGCTCATATTGTTCATTTCATGGCCGACACAATGATAAGAACTATCAACCAATCAGTTCAAGATTCCAACGGCCCCACGGTTCTCGAGAAGAGAAAAGAAAAAAGACAAAATATGGAGCCTACTACTTCTCAGGGATCCATCATTCCATCAAATTGTACTTTGGGGGCACAAATGGACCACCATGCATGTGATCCAGCCCTTGCACTTCTTTTATTCATGTTCATGTGACAGCAAACCAATCTATCCCATATGAAAATAGATAATGGCAGGTTGTAATAAGATATTATTATTCGTACTAGAATCCAAGTATGGATGTATGTATAGATATTCTCATCACACCTCGCATCCTCCGGGTAAGCATGAAACATCATCATTAGTATAATGTTCAGCTTGAAGCAAGTTGCTAGCACTGAATGGTATTTCTTTTTTACATCCTTAGCAAAGATGATTTGAGTGCATGGCAGGTTTTAGAAACTATATCATGCATACGGTAACTAGATCGTCTGCAGTCTATATTCGGGCCTTATCCATGAAAAGAAAGGAATTTTAAACCTCGGAGTACCAAGGCTCGATCCCGAACATTGATCTTATTGGTTTTTAATTATACAAAACGCAAATGAAGTCTGAGAAACATGAAACCTGGCATGGTGTCCCTAGAGGGTACTATAAAATTTGAGAAGGTTTCACAAACATTGTGACATAAACTAAGAAACCGAACATTCTACGAGAAAGAACGTTTATTCGAGAGGGAACAACCCAGATTTTAAGGCGGCAGATTTATGCGGCTCTGTCTCACCTCCCAACTCATCTGCCTTTGTCGCCGATGCGCCACCATCAGCAACCGCCTCCTCCCCTCCCCCACCTCCCAACCTTCCTCCCTGCTATAGCCTGGCCCGCCTCTCACAAGATGCATTGGAGATGAAATTCATAGCACTTTCTGACCTGCAAAACTCAAAATAGTTTACTCAGATAAAAAAAACTAAGGAGTTGGGGTATGTGAGCAGAAAGAGACCTTCGGCGTCGAATTCGAGATCTGGTCATCCCACCTCCAACTGAGATGTCGCCGTCCACTGTCACTATAGGGACTCGGCAAGGGAGGGGGTAGCATGATTGGCTAAGGAGGTGGACCGGGGAGAGCGTGAGGCTATTTGAAGAGCGCCTGAGGTGGGGTGGATGTGCGGTGCGCCTTTGCTATGCAGGGAGGTGCATGAGGCACAGTTGCGATGGTACATGCCAAAGGGAGACACTGGTGAGGGGCAGTGGGTGTCAGAGAGATGCGTGTTGGGGCAAGGAGAGAGGTGATGGTGTGCGGCGATGAAGGCGATGGAGGAGACGGGGAAGGGATCGTGTGGGGTGGTTCTAGGGTGGGAGGGGCATATTTTTTTCTGGGGCCGCGTGGTGTAGGGTGCTAAAATATGGTTGGTGCCGAACATGGGAGCAATATGAAACATTGGATTCAAGTATGTGTACGGTGCAAATGTTTTGGATATCCACCCTTCGTGCTTTTTATAGGGGTAATAGATGCCACATGGCATATGTGCTTTTTCAAATGCATTCACTTGGCGAAGGTGGAAAAGCTTTGTCGTGTTTTACACTCGGCAAACATTGTGCACACAAACAAAACAAGGGCCGCGTCGCCGGCTTAGACCTTAATTAATCCTATATCGTGTGGCAAACTAATGGATCTGTGGCAGAAGATTATACCATCACCATGGCTAGTAGCAGCTAGGGGTGATGCCATGGTGGTGCTCTTGGCAAGCGGTCTCCTCTTCCTCTCGGGCACGACCCTAGAGGGGTGACATGTTGGCCACAATGGACATTACGCCTCATGGTCCAGCAAGAGCCTGGAATGGCAGTGACGACCTGCAAGGTAGACAGAGGGATGGGCACACAAGCTCGGGAATAGGAGGCCCTCACACGTCCTGTTGCGGCGTCTACCATGGATTATCTCACTGATGGCTTGCTCGGAGAAGAAGAAGAGGAGCATCAAGGACTAGGGAAGAGGAGTGGCATCAGCGAATAAGAGGAGCAACCATATGGGGTCTATGAGGATGAAGAGATTGGAGAGGTAAGAGATAGAGAGAGAGAGAGAGAGAGAGAGAGAGAGAGAGAGAGAGAGAGAGAGAGAGAGAGTCAGGAGATTTTTTTGGTGTGCTACATCTATCATGTGATGCCACCTCATCGATCCACACCCTCCCCTTCTAACCAATCAGGACGAACCGTGCGGATTGTGTGTTTATCCATTAGATGCCTTTGCTGAGTGTAACACTTGACAAACATTATTTTATTTTTTCGTTTAATTTCTTTTCTTTCTTTTCCTTTCTTTCATTTTCTTTCTTTTCCTTTCTTTCATTTTCTTTCTTTCTTCTCTTCTCTTTTCAATCCACTTTTTCTAACTTATTCACGCAATCGTATTTCAAATTTGAATTATATCCATTAAACTCCTAGAAACACACTTAGTGAGCTAAATATAGCACAAAGATCAAGAAAGATGCCAAATTTTGGCATGGAATATGTGATGGTGTATGTTGGGTGTATACAAAAAAAATCAATGTCAACCGACGAAGCCACCGTCACCGTCGTCATTGTTCTGCCCAGAGCAAGCATGCAGGTGCACACGAGCGCTGCCGCCTCTCTTGAGGATGCAAGGGCAGCCACCGAGGACATGATAGGCACACTGAAACTGGGCAGTACGCTAGAGCTGATGAGTGTTTTACTAATTTCTTCAGGCAAAAATGCTACACCTACGTAATCTATTACGTAAAGCTACGTTATTTCCTTTCCTCAACTAATCATCCCCCTGATTTTCTGTGGGTGGGTATGGGCGTGTTTTACTCCCAACCAAAGCTGGCCACCTTAGGTTCTTCGTAAGTTAGGTAGAAAAAATTGTGTAGATGTAGCAAAGCTCTTCTTTAGGCACGTGAACTTGATTTAATCTTTATTTTCCAATGTAACCTTTTCACATATAGGCAATTTTTTTGACACGAATGACCTAGGACTGTAGCTATATGCAGCTTCTTGCCAGAGCTGTGGTCTATTCTTTTTTATAATGACTAATTCACATGAGTACCAATAGCAAAATTTGCATGTCTATGAACTATTGGACGAGATTCTCATTGCTGGCGAGCTTCGGGTAACTAGCAAGAACTTTGCAGGGAAATACCCAATGGTTCTTGGTTGTATATACACCGTATATGGGGATTTTTTTAATAATTAAACAAAAAGTCAAAATAGTTCAAAAGTACTTTCAGATTAAACTTGACTTTGTTTTGCACTAGTATAAAAAATTCACGGAAAAAAACCAACATTGACTTCAGGGCAGAAAAGAGAAATTTTATTTGCTATTATAGGTCACTATTCACACTATTTTGACCGAAATTTTGTCTTTTTTGAAAAGAAGTCAAAGGGTGATTTTATTTTTGTGAAAATTTTCTCGCAAGTATAATAGAAGGTCAAGTTTATTTTAAAAATATTTTTTTTGACTTTTTGTTGAATTGATATTTTTTTCCATATAGGGCGTATATACACCCAGGAACCAAACTTTCCCGTGCGAACTTTGCAACACTAATTAGAAAAGCCATGGATGTTTATACTTAAAAGCCATGGCGGTATGCACAGAGACAAAAGTTGTACATCCATCTTATGATGAGAAGAAAAAACTACGAAGGGGATGAATCAGAAGGAAAATCATCATAAGTAGCAAGTAGGAAAATCGTCTTTACTCGTAGGAGCCATCTACAAAATACAACTGTCAATGTTTGTAAATATTTGTCTTTGATGTGTGCACAAATCATCATGCAACAGTTACATAATAATAACATATAATTTTACAAAAGAAAAATATGAAAATTCATTTTCAGTTTTATTTCCTCGGTGAAAGATAGATGCTGGTAACGAACCCGCTAGCATGCCACATACAACCGAGAGTTGTTACAAAATTTCTCCCTTACGTTGTTACCATGTGTACGTTTATGTGTTTTGAAGAATTATGTATTGTACGAAGAGGATAAAAAATTGCAAAGAGGATGAATCAGAAGAAAAATCATCTTAAGTAGCAAGTAGGAAAATCATTTTTGCTCATAAGAGCCATCTACAAAATACAACTGTCCATATTTATAAATATTTGTCTTTGCTGTGTGATGTGATGTTTGCACAAATCATCATGCAATAGTTACATAATAATAAACGCATGTTATTATATAAATGAAAAAAATACATAAAATTCTTTTTAAATTTCATTTTTATTTCTTCGGCGAAAGATGGATGTTGATGATGAACCCGCTAGCATGCCATGTACAACCAAGAGTTAGTTGTTACAAATTTGCTCCCTTATGCTGTTACCATGTTTGTGTGTGTTTTGAAGAATATTCTATTGTACGTTGTTTCGTGCTTGTCCTGCAAAAAAAAATGTTATTGTGCTTGGTTTCTTAAGAAAAAGGATACCCCATATGTAACAAGATTGAATGCTCTAGCCCTTTCCGTCATCCATCTTGTCTCCTCCATGACGTCTTTGCGGTTGAAAAACATGTGAATCTTTCCACGAGAAAGAAGCAGCAGCGGGAGTGCGTCTTCTACATATATTATCATCTCATGATGTTAGTGGAGTAGGGTGCTTTACAAAAAGAATGGAATCGCCCCTGATTTGGTGGGAGTAGGCACTGGACTATAATGTCGATCAACTATTTTCAGTGGCGATGCAGATATGGGGATTCCTAAAACATCATGTATTCATGTTGGACATGTGTATTTGGATGTATTTTCCATATGCTTTGATCGGTAACCATCTACTCCCTCCGTCCAGAAATACTTGTCGAAGAAATGGATGTACCTAGATATATTTTAGTTTTAGATACATTCATTTTTATCCATTTTGGCGACAAGTAATTTCGGACGGAGGGAGTACAATTTATTGTGGGTTTATGTCCATACATCTTGGAATATAATGTTGTGACTTCTTGCCATGGAAAACGTAAATGGCACACGTCTTGTGAAGATAGTGGACCAACAGCTCATGATGGTATGTTTGTTTTCAAGAATGCTATAACTTAGAAGCATAAACCCGTGCAAAATGTAACGAAAGGTTTCGTGGTATAGTTGGTTATCACGTCAGTCTAACACACTGAAGGTCTCCGGTTCGAACCCGGGCGAAGCCATTTACATTTATTTTTGTCTCATTTTCCTTTTTTTGTGTAAAAAAATTAATGGCCCATACAGGTCTCGAACCTGTGACCTTCGCGTTATTAGCACGACGCTCTAACCAGCTGAGCTAATAGGCCTTTTGTATATTTTATCTTATTCAGCCTTATTGTAAGCATGACTTGTGTCCCTCCTGGTCAGAGAACAAGAGTGATCTGCAAAATGCGTACAACAGATCTTAGTACTTGGCTATCTAGATTCCCATTTCACTATCCTTGTTTGTAAGTGTCCGACGCTCTTTGACCCTTTTTGTCATTGTTTCAGTGATTTGATGGGTTACACAAATCATCTTCCAACAACAATGTAGTGATAAAAATTTCGCAAAAAAAAAAGCAACGTAGTGATAAAAGCCATATGTGCAAGCAGGCAAGTAATGGCAACTATCTATACCAACTATAAGCGCTCCAAGCGAAAATAATCACTCTCGACTTCTGCATCACATGATGTACATAGCCATTCTTAAGCGCTCCAACAGCAACGTTTTTCATGGTATCCCTCACTTCTCTATTCTTGGATAGGAAATAACGGCTAGCATGGAGCAAACAAGACACCATATGAAATAAATGACCACCTTACTTAACCGATCACCATCACGTCGATCTTTGGTTTGCGACGTTCAAAGCCATGGACACGCTCCTATATTTCTTTACAGAGGGAGTACATCGATCTTATGATGAGAAAAAAAAAGTAAGAAGAGGATAAATCGGAAGAAAAATCATCACCGGGAGCAACCGGAAAAATCATCTTTGCTCTAGGAATAAATTTTCAACCTTGTCTAGTTTCCCATTTCACTGTCTATGCTTGTAAATATTTGTCATTGTTCAAAAAAAAATTGTCACTGTTTCCGACTTTATGTGATGTGATGTGTGCGCAAATCATCATGCAACAGTTACATATTAATGAAGCCTAATATTATTATACAGAAAAAATACACAAAAATCTTTTTCAATTTCATTTTTTGCTTCTTGGGCGAAAGATGGATGCTGGTGACGAGCCCGCTAGCATGCCATGTACAACCGAGAGTTGTTACAGAATCTCCCCCTTTCTTATGACTGATATTTGATCATATACGTATGGATGTGTCAAGTGGCGTTCAAAGTCTTACCATGTGTGTTTCCCGGCGAAAAAAGAAGTATTTCCATGTGCGTATGCATTTTGAAGAATTCTGTGCTGTATGTTGTTGCACTTGGTTTGGTTCTTAAGAAAAGGGATACCCCCCATATGTAACAAGATAAAATGCTCTTAACCCTTTCGATCATCCTCTTTGTCCCCTCTAATGATCTTTGTGATTGAAAAACAGGAGAATCTTTCCATGAGAAAGAAGCGATATCGTGAGCAAGTGTTGTATATGTTTATATTATGTGACATGTTATTAGAGCGGAGTGGGGTGCTTTACGGAAAGAAGGGAGGATTTGCGAGGAAAGAAAGGAACATATATATGAGCGCGTTGAGAAAAGAAGGAGCCCGTGGTCCTTGGCACCTGAGGGATGAACACATAGTGAGTGGAGGCATTTGAAACAGTGGGAGGATTGCCTGAAGCTTTTTCTGCTCTAGGTGTTGTCCGTTATATCTTCCTTTTTGCTCTTTTGTTTTGTTGTTCCTTTATTCTCTTGAATTGCAGTACCGCCGGCCTAATCCATCGTACGGAAAGAAATGAAACGAAAAAAGTTGGCATGAAGTTTCGTGGTTGCATACGAGCTAAGCACCAGGAAAGTGGAAGCAAGTTCAGACCCATTACAGTTTAAATAGGAGCCAAAAGGGAAATAATTTAAAGCCATAAAAGCTAAAAAAAACGGATGGGGCGAGAGAGGCTCGAACTCTCGACCTCAGGATCACTCGCATAATTTAGCTATGAGACCTACGCGCTAGCCAACTGCGCCACCGCCCCCGTGTGATTTTTCTTATTCTAGGAGAGATAACATTAGCTAAGAAACCTATGAAGCCAATAAAAAAGTGTGGTGTCACAGTCCAGTCTCCAGCTGCGAGGCATAAGTTAGAGACCTGATTCTACTCATCTTCATTCCGACCACCAGTTTTACGTATGCAAATTCCAGAGATTCCAAATGGTGTGCATACATTTCAGCAAGCTCATCTTGTTCATTTCATGGGCGACACAATGATAAGAACTATCAACCAATCAGTCCAAGATTCCAACAGCCCCACGGCTCTCAAGATAAGAAAATATGGAGCCTACTTCTGAAGGTGCACTCTGGACCCATCATTCCATCAAAGTGTACTTTGGGGGCACAAAAGGACCACCATGTGATCCAGCCCTTGCACTTTTTTTTTATGTAGGTTCATGTGCCAGCAAACCAATCTATATCCGATATAAAAACATATAATGGCGGGCTGTGATAAGAATCCATACATGGATGTATGTATGTATGATATTCTCATCACAACTCGCATCGTCAAGGTAAGCATGAAGCATGATCATTAGTATAATGTTCACCTTGAAGCAAACAAGATCATGGAAGAATAAGTTGCTAACACTGATTGATATTTCTTTTATGTCCTTGGCAAACATGATTGAGTGTATGGGAGATTTTACGAACTACACCATGCATACAATAACTAGTAATCCTTTGCGGTCTATATTTAGGCCTTATCCAAGAAAAAAAAAGGAATTCCAAACCTCGGTGTACCCAGACTCGACCCGAAACATGAAGCTTACTCAATTTCATAATAAAAAATGGAAACATAGTCAGAAAATATGAAACCTGGCATGGTGTCATAATGTTATCTCTAAAGGGTGAGCTAAATTTTTTAGAAGGTATTCACAAAAGTTGCGACGTACACTGCTCAGAAACTGAAAGAATCTTGGTTTCAAGAGGGAACAGGTCAGGTTTTAAGGCGAAGAGTCGGTTGCTTTGTTGGTTGTCCTGGATTTTTTTTATACACCCAACATGCACCATCACATATTCCATGCCAAATTTTGGTGTCTTTCTGGGTTTGGTTGCTATATTTAGGCCATTAACTGCACTTATGGGCTTTTAAATGATACTCCTATATAATTCAAGTTTCAATAGAAAGTGCGTGAAAAAGTTGGCAAAAGTGGGTTGAAAAGAGAAGAGACTAAGTAAAATAAAATAAAGAAAATAAATGAAGAAAAAGAGAATGAAACTAATATCTATACAGTGTTAACACTCAGTAAAGCCACCTAATGAAGAAACACAAAATTCGGGCGCTTCGTCTTGATTGGTCGGAACGGGGTGGGTGTGGATCGATGAGGTGGCATCACATGATAGATTAGCACAACAATATTTCTCCTCTCTCTTGTCTCTCCACTCTATCTAATAGGCTACCTACAATTTCTCCTCTTTGTCTCCGGTGTCGCCGCCGCTCCAGTCCCCCACCCCCCTTGGAGTATTGGAGATGGGTTCACTTCACTCGTTTGTATAACTATTGTTCTTTCACTAATGACTATTATCCCAGATACATCATGGTAGAAGGGGATTTCTAAAGCATCTTGTTTTCATGCTGGACATGTGTGTTTGGGTGTCTATTCCATGTGCTTTCATCGGCATCGATCTAATTTATTGTGGGTTTATCTCCACAAATCTTGGAATATAATGTTGTCACTTATTGCAACGGAAAACGTGAAGAACACGTCTTGTGAAGATAGTGGACGAACAGCACATGATGGTTTGTTTGTCTTGAAGAATGCTATAAGCTTAGAAGCTTAAACCCGGGCAAAATTCCATTCTGGTTTCGTGGTGTAGTTGGTTATCACGTCAGTCTAACACACTGAAGGTCTCCGGTTCGAACCCGGGCGAAGCCACTCCTAATTTGTTTTTTTTGGCATTTTTCCATTGCGTAAAATAACAAAAAGAAAAAAAATTAATGGCCCATACAGGTCTCGAACCTGTGACCTTCGCGTTATTAGCACGACGCTCTAACCAGCTGAGCTAATAGGCCTTTTGATTATTTAGGTGGTTTGACGATTTAGGTAAATCATCTTGCAGCAGCTATGTAATGATAAAAGCCATATGTGCAAGCGGGCAAATAATGGCAACTGCCTATACCCAGTATAAGTGCTCCAGAGAGAAAATAATCACTCTCGACTTCTGCTTCACAAGATGTGATAGGCCTTTTTTTTGGAGCGAGGACACTATCTCATGGAAGAAGTGCTACGTTTTTCATGGTATCCCTCCCTTCTCTATTCTTGGATAGGAAATAACGACCGGCATGGAGCACCCAAGACGCCATATGAAATAACTGGCCACCTCACTTAATCGATCACCATCATGTAATTCCTTGGTTTGCGACGTTTAAAGCCATATACACATGCACAGGGATAAAAGTTGTACATCAATCTTATGATGAGAAGAATAAATTAAGAAGAGGTTGGAACGGAAGAAAAATCATCACCAGGTGCAAGTGAAAAATAATCTTTGCTCGTAAGAGTAAATCTTCGTCCTTGTCTATAGTTTCGCATTTCACTGTCCATGCATGTAGGTATTGTCATTGTTGGAATCTTTTTTGTCACTGTTTTTGACCTTATATGATGTGATGTGTGTGCAAATCATCATGCAACAGTTACATAATAATATTATTAATACAACAGGAAAAAATACGTACAAAAATAAAATCAGTTTCATTTTTGCTTCTTCGGCAAAAGATGATGCTGGTGATGAGCAACTGTTGTTACACCCCCCCTCTCCTTACAATTGGTATTTGGTGTTCAAAGTCTTACCACGTGCGTATGCATTGTGAAGAATTGTGTACTGTATGTTGTTGCACCTGATTTGGTTCTTCAGAAAAGGGATACCTCCCATATGTAACAAGATCAAATGCTCATAACCCTTTTCATCCTTTTTTTAAAAGGGAAATATATTACTATCAAGCAGATACCAATTACATCTAGCCTCTGCATCAACAAGATGTCTAAAAAAGACATCTACCATGCACACAGCCAAAAAAGATTGAGAAAAGAGAAAAGAGACCCTGCCATGGTGATCAATCACCCGCAGTGGCAGCACTCTAACCACCACCAAAGACAGCACCTAGACTACAAAAAAGGTTCTCCCAAAGCAACACCTCCAGGAAGGAAACAGTGCACAAACATTTGTCGGTGCCCGATCAGATATCATATGTTTTCACCCTGGAGAAAGACCACGTTCCCAAAACAATGTCTTCAACAAGGCCACTGCCAGGACAACCAATAAAGGCAAGACCTTAGGTTTGCACCCTGGAAATGATGACTCGATACTCAAAGGAGCATCACCAACAAAGAAGTCATCCGATGCTGCCGGCTCCACTTGTGCAGGCTACTACTACAAGTTACGTATCACCAGGTTCATATGAACTCGTCCAAGCCAAGGCTGAACAACTGCCTGTGAAGCAAAGTCTTCATCCTCTTGTCCAAGCCAAGGGTGTTTTGTCTGGTATTTCAAAGTGTGGGGGATTAAGTACCCGGTTTTTGAATTGAGGAGGGTGATGTGGTGGAAATCTGAATGTCTAGGGTTTATATATATTTAACTCGACGGCAAAACACAAGAACTTAAGAAGGCACCAAGGACTGGATTTGGTACAAGAACCGTGGGAGCATGGCCTGAATTTTTTCCTTTCTAGGTGTTGTTCTGTTATCTTTTTTTAATCTTTAGTTTTGCTATCCCGTTATCTCTTGATTGTAGTACCGCCTGCCTAACCCATCATACGGAAAAATGAAAAAAAGATGGCAAGAAGTTTCGTTGTTGCATACGAGCTAAGCAACAGGATAGTCTAAACAAGTTCAGACATATTACATTTGAACTAGGAGCCAAAAGGGAAATAATTTAAGGCCATAAAGCAAAAAAAATTAACTAGGAGCCAAAAGGGAAATAATTTAAGGCCATAAAGCAAAAAAAAATTAACTAGGAGCCAAAAGGGAAATAATTTAAAGCCATAAAAGAAAAGAAAAATGAGGCGAGAGAGGCTCGAACTCTCGACCTCAGGATCACTCGCATAATTTAGCTATGAGACCTACGCGCTAGCCAACTGCGCCACCGCCCCATCATGTTTTTATTTCTCATTACGATTTATCTAAGACTAATATTATCCCTGCAGCCAGTAAAATTGTGTGGTGTCACGGTCCAATCTCCAGCTGTGAGGCATCAGTTAGTGATCTGATTCTGCTCATCTTCATTCTCAGCACCAGCTTTACGTATGCAACCGCCAGAGATTCTAAACCGTGTGTGTACATTTTGATTTCAGCAAAGCTGATGCAACAGCAGAAGCTCATCTTGTTCATTTCATGGCCTGATGGCCGACACAGTGATAATAACTACTCCCTCCGTCCGGAAATACTTATCATTAAAATAGATAAAAGGAGATGTATCTAGATGTATTTTAGTTCTAGATACATCCCTTTTTATCCATTTTGATGACAAGTATTTTCGGACGGAGGGAGTATCAACCAATCAGTTCATGATTCCAACGACCCCATGGTTCTCAAGAAAAGAAAAGAAAAGAGAAAGGGAAAATATGGAGCCTACTTGTCAAGGTGCACTATGGATCCATCATTCCATCAAAGTTTACTTTGGGGGCACAAATGGACCACCATGTGATCCAGCCCTTGCACTTCTTTTATGCAGGTTCATCTGCCAGCAAATCAATCTATCAGATATAAAACCAGATAATGACAGGTTGTGATATCCCCCGCAAAAAAAAAAGACAGGTTGTGATAAGAATCCATATGTGGATGTACGTATCGATATTCTCATAATAACTCGCATCATCAAGGTAAGCATGAAAAAACATGATCATTAGAATGTTCACCTTGAAGCAAAAAAGAACATGGAAAAACAAGTTGCTAACATTCAATGATATTCTTTTATATACTTAGCTAAGATGATTTGAGTGTAGGGCAGATTTTAGAAACTACACCATGCATGGATTAACTAGTAATCCTCTCAGCAGTCTATATTTAGGCCTTATCCAAAGAAAGAAAAAGGGAATTCCAAACCTCAGGGTACGCAGACTCGACCCCAAACATGAAGCTTACTGGATTTAATTATAAAAAATGTAAATAAAGTTAGAAAATATGAAACCTGGCCTGGTGTCATTATGTCATCTCTATGGGGTGTGCTAAAATTTGAGAAGGTTTCACAAAATTTGCGACATACACTGCTCAGAAACCGAAAGAGTCATTTTTTTGAGATGGAATGGGTCAGGTTTTAAGGTGAAGAGTCCGTTGCTTCGTCGGTCGACCTGGACTTTTTATACCCACAACATGCACTATCACATATTCCATGCCAAATTTTGGTACCTTTCCGGATTTGGTTGCAATATTTAGGCCATTAAATGCATTTATGGGCTTTTAAATGATATAACTTAAGTTCGAACCGAGTGCGCGTGAAAAAGTTGGCAAAAGTGGATTGGAAAGAGAAGAGACTAAATAAAATAAAACAAACAAGTAAATGAAGAAAATTTAAAGAAAATAATATATGTAGAGTGTTAACACTCAGCAAAGCCACCCAATGAACAAACACAAAATTCGGGTGCTTCGTCCTGATTGGTTGGAATGAGGTGGGTGTGGATCGATGAGGTGGCATCACATGATAGATTAGCACAACAAAATTTGTCCCCTCTCTCTCTTTTATCTCCCCAATCTGTTCGTTTTCATAGGCCACGTACAACTGCTCCTCTTCGTCGTCGATGCCGCCCCCGCTCCACTTCCCCTGCCTTCGCTGCTCCTCCTCTTCTTCTCCAAGAAGCCATCGGGGGATATAAGTGTTGGGGAACGCAGTAATTTCAAAAAAATTCCTACGATCACGCAAGATCTATCTAGGTGACGCATAGCAACGGGAGTAGAGTGTGTCCACGTACCCTCGTAGACCGAAAGCGGAAGCGTTAAGTAACGCGGTTGATGTAGTCGAACGTCTTCGCGATCCAACTGATTAAGTACCGAATGCACGACACCTCCGCGATGTGCACACATTCAGCTCGGTGACCTCTCTTGAATTCTAGATCTAGCTGAGGCCGAGGGAGAGTTCCGTCAGCACGACGGCGTGGTGACGGTGATGATGAAGTTACCGACGCAGGGCTTCGCCTAAGCACTACGACGATATGACCGAGGTGGAAATCTGTGGAGGGGGGCACCGCACACGGCTAAAAGATCAACTTGATCAACTTGTGTGTGTTTGGGGTGCCCCCTTCCCCCGTATATAAAGGAGTGGAGGAGGGGGCCGGCCGGCCTCAAGGGGCGCGCCCTAAGGGGGAAATCCTACTCCAAGTAGGAGTAGGTTCCCCCTTTCCAAGTCCAACTAGGAGGGGAAGGAAGGAGGGGAAGGAGAGAAGGAATGGGGGGCCGCCCCCTTAGTCCAGTTCGGTTTGGCCTGGGGGCCCCACCTTGGTCTGCCTCCTCTCTTCCACCATTTGGCCCATGAGGCCCAATAACCCCCGGGGGGTACCGGTAACCCCCCGGTACTCTGGTTTTATCCGAAACTTCTCTAGAACACTTCCGGTGTCCAAACATAGCCGTCCAATATATCAATCTTTATGTCTCGACCATTTCGAGACTCCTCGTCATGTCCGTGATCACATCCGGGACTCTGAACAATGTTCGGTACATCATATCACATAAACTCATAATACCAATCGTCATCGAACGTTAAGCGCACGGACCCTACGGGTTCGAGAACTATGTAGACATGACCAAGACTCATCTCCGGTCAATAACCAATAGTGGAACCTGGATGCTCATATTGGTTCCTACATATTCTACGAAGATCTTTATCGGTCAAACCGCATAACAACATACGTTGTTCTCTTTGTCATCGGTATGTTACTTGCCCGAGATTCGATCGTCGGTATCATCATACCTAGTTCAATCTCATTACTGGCAAGTCCCTTTACTCGTTCCGGAATACATCATCCCGCACCTAACTCATTAGTTACAATGCTTGCAAGGCTTATAGTGATGAGCATTACCGAGAGGGCCCAGAGATACCTCTCGGAAACACGGAGTGACAAATCCTAATCTCGATCTATGCCAACCCAACAAACACCTTCGGAGACACCTGTAGAGCATCTTTATAATCACCCAGTTACGTTTTGACCTTTGATAGCGCACATGGTGTTCCTCCAGTATTCGGGAGTTGCATAATCTCATAGTCCGAGGAACTTGTATAAGTCATGAAGAAAGCAATAGAAATGAGACTGTAACGATCATAATGCTAAGCTAACGGATGGGTCTTGTCCATCACATCATTCTCCTAATTATGTGATCCTTTTTATCAAATGACAACACATGTCTATGGTCAGGAAATATAACTAGCTAGTCAAGTAGAGGCATATTTGATGGGGAACGTTGCAGAAAATTAAAATTTTCCTACGGTTTCACCAAGATCCATCTATGAGTTCTACTAAGCAACGAGTTACTAGAGAGAGTTTGCATCTACATACCACTTGTAGATCGAGTACGGAAGCGTTCTTGAGAGTGGTGATGATGAAGACGTTCCCAACGTGATTCCGATCACCGATGACCAAAGTACTGAAAGGACAGCACCTCCGTGTTCAACACACGTACGGGACGATGGCGTCTCCTCCGTCTTGATCCAGCAAGAGTGAAGGAGAGGTTGAGGAAGACAATTCCAATGGCAGCACGACGGCGTGGTGCAGTTGGTACGGCAGTTCTCCGGCAGGGCTTCGCCAAGCTTGCGTGGAGAAAGAGAGGTGTTGGGGAGGGGAGGGGCTGCGCCTTCAATGGTGTTTGCAGCCCTCCCCCCACCCCTCTATTTATAGGAGGAGAGGGCAAGGGGGGGCCGGCCATCTAGGGTAAACCCTAGATGGGGCGGCGGCCCAAGGGAGGAGGGGAGGGTGGCTTGCCCCCAAGCTAGGGGGGCGCCCCCTTTAGGGTTTACCCTTCCCCAAACCCTAGCCGCATGGGCCTAGGTGGGAGGTGCGCCCAGCCCACCAGGGCTGGCTCCTCTCACACTTAGCCCATGTGGCCCCCGGAGAGGTGGCCCTCCCGTGGACCTCCGAACCCTCCGGTGGCCCCGTACTTTACCAGTATACCACCAAACTTCCCGAGTCCGCTTAACCACTTTCCATATATAAATCTTTACCTCCGGACCATTCCGAACTCCTCGTGACGTCCGGGATCTCATCCGGACTCGAACAACATTCGTAATCACATACTTGTCTTCCTATTAACCCTAGCGCCACCGAACCTTATGTGTAGACCCTACGGGTTCGGGAGACATGCAGACATGACCGAGACTACCTCAAGTCAATAACCAACAGCGGGATCTGGATACCCATGTTGGTTCCCACATGCTCCTCGATGTTGTCATCGGATGAACCACGATGTCAAGGGTTCAAGCAACCCCGTATTCTATTCCCTTTGTCTGACGGTATGTTACTTGCCCGAGACTCGATCGTCGGTATCCCAATACCTCGTTAGTCTCGTTACCGGCAAGTCACTTTACTCGTACCGCAATGCATGATCCCGTGACCAGACACTTGATCACTTTGAGCTCATTATGATGATGCATTACCGAGTGGGCCCTAGTGATACCTCTCCGTAATACGGAGTGACAAATCCCGCCTCGATCCGTGTCAACCCAATGGTCACTTTCGGAGATACCTGTAGTGCACCTTTATAGTCACCCGATTCGCCAGTGACGCTTGATACACCCAAAGCACTCCTACGGTATCCGGGAATTGCACGATCTCATGGTCTAAGGAAGAGATACTTGACATTGGAAAAGCTCTAGCAAAACGAACTACACGATCTTTGTGCTATGCTTAGGATTGTCTTGTCCATCACGCCATTCTCCTAATGACGTGATCCCGTTGTCAATGACATCGATGTCCATAGTCGAAACCATGACTATCTGTTGACCAACGAGCTAGTCAACTAGAGGCTTACTAGGGACGATTGTAGTCTATGTATTCACACGTGTATTACGATTTCCGGATAATACAGTTATAGCATGAATAAAAGACAATTATCATGAACAAGGAAATATAATAATAATGCTTTTATTATTGCCTCTAGGGCATATTTCCAACAGTCTCCCACTTGCACTAGAGTCAATAATCTAGTTTACATTGTGATGAATCGAACACCCATAGAGTTCGGTGTTGATCATGTTTTGCCCATGAAGAGGTTTAGTCAACGGATCTGCGACATTCAGATCCGTATGCACTTTACAAATTTCTATGTCTCCATCTTGAACATTTTCACGGATGGAGTTGAAGCGACGCTTGATGTGCCTGGTCTTCTTGTGAAACCTGGGCTCCTTGGCAAGTGCAATAGCTCCAGTGTTGTCACGAAGAGTTTGATCGGCCCGACGCATTGGGTATGACTCTAGGTCGGTGATGAACTCCTTCACCCAAATTGCTTCATGCGCTGCCTCCGAGGCTGCCATGTACTCCGCTTCACATGTAGATCCCGCCACGACGCTCGCTTGCAGCTGCACCAGCTATCGCTCCACCATTCAACATATACACGATCCGGTTTGTGACTTAGAGTCATCAGATCTGTGTCGAAGCTAGCGCCGACGTAACCTGTTACGACGAGCTCTTCGTCACCTCCATAAACGAAACATGTCCTTTGTCCTTTTCGGTACTTTAGGATATTCTTGACCGCTGTCCAAAGTTCCTTGCGGGATTACTTTGGTACCTTCCTACCAAACTTACGGCAAGGTTTACATCAGGTCCGTACACAAGATGGCATACATAATAGATCCTATGGCTGAGGCATAGGGATGACACTCATCTCTTCTTTATCTTTTGCCGTGGTCGGGCATTGAGCTGAGCTCAATCTCACACCTTGCAATACAGCAAGAACCCTTCTTGACTGGTCCATTTTGAACTTCTTCAAAATCTTATCAAGGTATGTGCTTTGTGAAAGACCTATGAGGCGCCTCGATCTATCTCTATAGATCTTGATGCCTAATATATAAGCAGCTTCTCCAAGGTCCTTCATTGAAAAACACTTATTCAAGTAGGCCTTAATGCTGTCCAAGAATTCTATATCATTTCCCATCGAAGTATGTCATCTACATATAATATGAGAAATGCTACAGAGCTCCCACTCACTTTCTTGTAAACGCAGGCTTCTCCATAAGTCTCATAAACCCAAACGCTTTGATCATCTCATCAAAGCGAATGTTCCAACTCCGAGATGCTTGCACCAGCCCATAAATGGATCGCTGGAGCTTGCATACTTTGTCAAGATTCTTAGGATCGACAAAACCTTCCGGCTGTATCATATACAGCTCTTCCTTAAGATAGCCGTTAAGGAACGGTGTTTTGACGTCCATCTGCCATATCTCATAATCATAGTATGCGGCAATTGCTAACATGATTCGGACGGACTTAAGCTTCGCCACGGAGAGAAAGTCTCATCGTAGTCAATCCCTTGAACTTGCCGATAACCCTTAGCGACAAGTCGAGCTTTATAGATGGTGACATTACCATCCGCGTCCGTCTTCTTCTTAAAGATCCATTTGTTTTCTATCGCTCGCCGATCATCGGCAAGTCACCAAAGTCCATACTTTGTTTTCATACATGGATTCTATCTCGGACTTCATGGCTTCTAGCCATTTGTTGGAATCTGGGCCCGCCATCGCTTCTTCATAGTTTGAAGGTTCACCGTTGTCTAACAACATGATTTCCAGGACAGGGTTGCCGCACCACTCAGTGCGGAACGTGTCCTAGTGGACCTCTGAAGTTCAAGAGCAACTTGATCTGAAGTACCTTGATCATCATCATGAATTTCCTCTTCGTTGGTGTAGGCATCACAGAACATTTTCCGAGCTGCACTACTTTCCTGTTCAAGAGGTAGTACTTCATCGAGTTCTACTTTCCTCCCACTTACTTCTTTCGAGAGAAACTCTTTTCGAAAGGTTCCGCTCACGCAACAAAGATCTTGCCTTCGGATCTAAGGTAGAAGGTATACCCAAAGGTTTCCTTAGGGTATCCTATGAAGACACATTTTTCCGACTTGGGTTCGAGCTTTTCAGGTTGAAGTTTCTTGACATAAGCATCGCATCCCCAAACTTTCGAAAACGACAGCTTAGGTTTCTTCCCAAACCATAATTCATACGGTGTCGTCTCAACGGATTTAGACGGTGCCCTATTTAAAGTGAATGTAGCTGTCTCTAGAGCGTATCCCCAAAATGATAGCGGTAAATCGGTAAGAGACATCATAGATCGCACCATATCCAATAAAGTGCGACTACGACGTTCGGACACACCGTTACGCTGAGGTGTTCCAGCGCGTTAGTTGTGAAACGATTCCACATCTTCTTAAGTGTGTACCAAATTCGTGACTTAAATATTCTCCTCCACGATCCGATCGTAAGAATTTTATCTTTCGGTCACGTTGATTCTCTACTTCATTCTGAAATTCCTTGAACTTTTCAAAGGTTTCAGACTTGTGTTTCATCAAGTAGACATACCCATATCTACTCAAGTCATCTGAGAGTGAGAACATAACGATATCCTCCATGAGCCTCAACGCTCATTGGACCGCATACATCGGTATGTATGATTTCCAACAAGTTGGTTGCTCGCCCATTGTTCCAGAGAATGGAGTCTTGGTCATCTTGCCCATGAGGCATGGTTCGCATGTGTCAAATGATTCATAATCAAGAGACTCTAAAAGTCCATCAGCATGGAGCTTCTTCATGCGCTTGACACCAACGTGACCAAGGCGGCGAGTGCCACAAGTATGTGGGACTATCGTTATCAACTTTACATCTTTTGGTATTCACGCTATGAACATGTGTAATACTACGCCGAGATTCATTAAGAATAAACCATTGACCATCGGAGCATGACCATAAAACATATCTCTCATATAAATAGAAAACCATTATTCTCGGATTTAAATGAGTAGCCATCTCGCATTAAACGAGATCCGGATACAATATTCATGCTCAAACTTGGCACCAAATAACAATTATTAAGGTTCATAACTAATCCCGTAGGTAAATGAAGAGGTAGCGTGCGACGGCGATCACATCGACTCGAACCATTCCCGACGCGCATCGTCACCTCGCCCTTCGCCAGCCTCCGCTTATTCCGCAGCTCCTGCTGTGAGTTACAAATATGAGCAACGGCACCGTATCAAATACCCAGGAGTTACTACGATTCTCGGTAAGGTACACATCAATTACATGTATATCAAATATACCTTTGGTGTTGCCGGCCTTCTTATCCGCTAAGTATTTGGGGCAGTTCCGCTTCAAAGGACCCTTCCCTTGCAATAAAAGCACTCGGTCCTCGTGCTTGGGTCCATTCTTTGACTTCTTCCCGCAACTTGCTTACGGGCGCGGCAACCTCCTTGCCGCCCTTCTTGAAGTTCTTCTTGCCCTTGCCCTTCTTAAACTTAGTGGTCTTATTGACCATCAACACTTGATGTTCTTTCTTGATTTCAACCTCGGCTGACTTCAAATAGAGAACACTTCAGAATGGTCTTTACCATCCCCTGCATGTTGTAGTTCATCACAAAGCTCTTGTAGCTTGGTGGGAGCGATCGAGGATTCTGTCAATGACCGCCTCATCGGGGAGGTTAATATTCAGCTGGGTCATACGGTTGTGCAACCCAGACATCTTCAGAATGTGCTCACTGACAGAACTGTTTTCCTCCATCTTACAACTATAGAACTTGTCAGAGATGTCATATCTCTCGACCCGGGCGTGAGCTTGGAAAACAAGTTTCAGCTCTTCGAACATCTCATATGCTCCGTGATGCTCAAAACGCTTTTGGAGCCCCGGTTCTAAGCTGTAAAGCATGCCGCACTGAACGAGGGAGTAATCATCAGCACGAGACTGCCAAGCATTCATAATGTCTTGGTTCTGCAGACGGAGCGTCACCTAGCGGTCCTTCTAGGACGATTGTTTCTGGCAGCTATGAGGATGATCTCGTGTTCCGGACCCAGTCCGTATAGTTGCTGCCGTCATCTTTCAGCTTGGTTTTCTCTAGGAACGCGTTGAAGTTCAAGTTGACATGAGCGTTGGCCATTTGATCTACAAGACATATAATTCAAAAGTTTTAGACTAAGTTCATGATAATTAAGTTCATCTAATCAAATTATTAATGAACTCCCACTTAGATTAGACATCCCTCTAGTCATCTAAGTGTTACACGATCCGAGTCAACTAGGCCGTGTCCGATCAACACGTGAGACGGACTAGTCTGCGCCGGTGAACATTCTCATGTTGATCGATCTTCCATACGACTCGTGTTCGACCTTTCGGTCTCCGTGTTCCGAGGCCATGTCTTCACATGCTAGGCTCGCAAGTTAACCCTAAGTGTTTCTGCGTGTGTAAATCTTGCTTACACCGTTGTATGTGAACGTAAGAATCCATCACACCCGATTAACACGTGGTGCTTAGAAGCGACGAACTGTAGCAACGGTGCACGCTTAGGGGAGAACACTTCTTGAAATTGTTCTAAGGATCATCTTATTTACTACCGTCGTTCTAAGTAAACAAGATGCATAATCATAATAAACATCACATGCAATTATAAAGTAGTGACATGATATGGCCAATATCATATAGCTCCTTTGATCTTCATCTTCGGGCTCCATGATCATCCTGTCACCGCATGACACCATGATCTCCATCATCATGATCTCCATCATCGTGCCTCCATGAAGTTGTCACGCCAACGACTACTTCTACTTCTATGGCTAACGCGTTTAGCAACAAAGTAAAGTAAATTACATGGCGTTCTTCAATGACACGCAGGTCATACAAAAATAAAGACAACTCCTATGGCTCCTGCCGTTGTCATACTCATCGACATGCAAGTCGTGATTCCTATTACAAGAACATGATCTCATACATCACAATATATCATCATTCATCACAACTTGGCCATATCACGTCACATGACAATTGCTGCAAAAACAAGTTAGACGTCCTCTAATTGTTGTTGCATCTTTTACGTGGCTGCAATTGGGTTCTAGCAAGAACGTTTTCTTACCTACGAATAACCACAACGTGATCTTGTCAACTTCTATTTACCCTTCATAAGGACCCTGTTCATCGAATCCGCTCCAACTAAAGTAGGAGAGACAGACACCGCCAGCCACCTTATGCAACTAGTGCATGTTAGTCGGTGGAACCGGTCTCACGTAAGAGTACGTAAGGTTGGTCCGGCCGCTTCATCCCACAATACCGCGGAAGCAAGAAACAACTAGTAACGGCAAGTAAGTTGACAAGATCCACGCCCACAACAAAATTGTGTTCTACTCGTGCAAAGGGAACTACGCATAGACCTAGCTCATGATGCCACTGATGGGGAACGTTGTAGAAAATTAAAATTTTCCTACGGTTTCACCAAGATCCATCTATGAGTTCTACTAAGCAACGAGTTACTAGAGAGAGTTTGCATCTACATACCACTTGTAGATCAAGTGCGGAAGCGTTCTTGAGAGTGGTGATGATGAAGACGTTCCCAACGTGATTCCGATCACCGATGACCAAAGTACTGAAAGGACAGCACCTCCGTGTTCAACACACGTACGGGACGATGGCGTCTCCTCCGTCTTGATCCAGCAAGAGTGAAGGAGAGGTTGAGGAAGACAATTCCAATGGCAGCACGACGGCGTGGTGCAGTTGGTACGACAGTTCTCCGGCAGGGCTTCGCCAAGCTTGCGTGGAGAAAGAGAGGTGTTGGGGAGGGGAGGGGCTGCGCCTTCAATGGTGTTTGCAGCCCTCCCCCCCACCCCTCTATTTATAGGAGGAGAGGGCAAAGGGGGGCCGGCCATCTAGGGTAAACCCTAGATGGGGGCGGCGGCCCAAGGGAGGAGGGGAGGGTGGCTTGCCCCCAAGCTGAGGCCCCTTTAGGGTTTACCCTCCCAAACCCTAGCCAAGATGGGCCTAGGTGGGAGGTGCGCCCAGCCCACCAGGGGCTGGCTCCCTCTCCCACTTAGCCCATGTGCCCCCCCCGGGAGAGGTGGCCCCTCCCGGTGGACCTCCGGAAACCTCCCGGTGGCCCCGGTACTTTACCGGTATACCACAAACTTCCCGAGTCCGCTTAACCACTTTCCATATATAAATCTTTACCTCCGGACCATTCCGAACTCCTCGTGACGTCCGGGATCTCATCCGGACTCAACAACATTCGTAATCACATACTTGTCTTCCTATTAACCCTAGCGCCACCGAACCTTATGTGTAGACCCTACGGGTTCGGGAGACATGCGAACATGACCGAGACTACCTCAAGTCAATAACCAACAGCGGATCTGGATACCGATGTTGGTTCCTACATGCTCCTCGATGTTGTCATCGATGAACCACGATGTCAAGGGTTCATGCAACCCGTATTCTATTCCCTTTGTCGACGGTATGTTACTTGCCCGAGACTCGATCGTCGGTATCCCAATACCTCGTTAGTCTCGTTACCGCAAGTCACTTTACTCGCATCCGCAATGCATGATCCCGTGACCAGACACTTGATCACTTTGAGCTCATTATGATGATGCATTACCGAGTGGGCCCTAGTGATACCTCTCCGTGTCTACGGAGTGACAAATCCCGCCTCGATCCGTGTCAACCCAATGGTCACTTTCGAGATACCTGTAGTGCACCTTTATAGTCACCCGATTACGCCAGTGACGCTTGATACACCCAAAGCACTCCTACGGTATCCGGAATTGCACGATCTCATGGTCTAAGGAAGAGATACTTGACATTGGAAAAGCTCTAGCAAAACGAACTACACGATCTTTGTGCTATGCTTAGGATTGTCTTGTCCATCACGCCATTCTCCTAATGACGTGATCCCGTTGTCAATGACATCGATGTCCATAGTCGAAACCATGACTATCTGTTGACCAACGAGCTAGTCAACTAGAGGCTTACTAGGGACGATTGTAGTCTATGTATTCACACGTGTATTACGATTTCCGGATAATACAGTTATAGCATGAATAAAAGACAATTATCATGAACAAGGAAATATAATAATAATGCTTTTATTATTGCCTCTAGGGCATATTTCCAACAATATTAGGGATACTCTGTTTTGTCTATGTATTCACACATGTACTAAGTTTCCAGTTAATACAATTCTAGCATGAATAATAAACATTTATCATTATATAGGGAAATAAACAATAACTTTATTATTGCCTCTAGTGCATATTTCCTCCAGTCTCCCACTTGCACTAGAGTCAATAATCTAATTCACATCGCCACCAATAGTTCACATCACCATGTGACCAACACCCAAAGGGTTTACTAGAGTCAATAATCTAGTTAACATCACTATGTGATTAACACCCAAAGAGTACTAAGGTGTGATCATGTTTTTCTTGTGAGAGAAGTATAGTCAACGGGTCTGCTAAATTCAGAGCCGTATGTATTTTGCAAATATTGTTTGTCTACAATGCTCTGCACGGAGCTACCCTAGCTAATTGTTCTCACTTTCAATATGTATCCAGATTGAGACTTAGAATCATCTGGATCGGTGTAAAAGCTTGCATCGACGTAACTCTTTACGACGAACTCTTTATCACCCACATAACCGAGAAACATTTCCACTAAGGATAATTTTGACCGTTGTCCAGTGATCTACTTCTAGATTACTATTATACCCCATTGCCAAACTTATGACAAGGTACACAATAGGTCTGGTACACAGCATAGCATACTTTATAGAACCTATGACTGAAGCATAGGGAATGACTTTCATTCTCTTTCTGTCTTCTGCCGTGGTCGGGCTTTGAGTCTTACTCAATTTTACACCTTGTAATATAGACAAGAACTCTTCTTTGACTGGTCCATTTTGAACTCTTTCAAAAACTTGTCAAGGTATGTATTCATTGAAAAATCTTATCAAGCATCTTGATCTATCTCTATAGATCTTGATGCCCAATATATAATCAACTTCACCGAGGTCTTTCTTTGAAAAACTCCTTTCTGCTTTCTAGAAAATTCTACATCATTTCCAATCAATAATATGTCATTCACATATACTTATCAGAAAGGCTGTAGTGCTCCCACTCACTTTCTTGTAAATACAGGCTTCACGAAAAGTCTGTATAAACCATATGCTTTGATCACACTATCAAAGCATTTATTCCAACTCCGAGAAGCTTGCACCAGTCCAAAAATGGATAGCTGGAGCTTGCACACTTTGTTAGCACCCTTTGGATCGACAAAACCTTCTGGTTGCATCATATACAACTCTTCTTCCAGAAATCCATTCAGGAATGATGTTTTGACATCCATCTGCCAAATTTCATAATCATAAAATGCGGCAATTGCTAACATGATTCGGATAGACTTAAGCATCGCTACCGTTGAGAAAATCTCATTGTAGTCATCACCTTGAATTTGTCAAAAACCTTTTGCGACAAGTCGAGCTTTGTAGATAGTAACACTACCATCAGCGTCCGTCTTCCTCTTGAAGATCCATCTATTTTCTATGGCTTGCCGATCATCTGGCAAGTCCACCAAAGTCCACACTTTGTTCTCATACATGGATCCCATCTCAGATTTCATGGCCTCAAGTCATTTCGTGGAAACTGGGCTCATCATCTCTTCCTCATAGTTCGTAGGTTCATCATGGTCTTGTAACATGACTTACAGAATAGGATTACCGTACCATTCTGGTGCGGACAGTACTCTGGTTGACCTACGAGGTTTGGTAGTAACTTGATCTGAAGTTTCATGATCATCATCATTAGGTTCCTCACTAATTGGTGTAGGAATCACTCGAACTGATTTCTGTGATGAACTACTTTCCAATTCGGAGAAGGTACAATTACCTCATTGATACGTCTCCAACGTATCTATAATTTTTTATTGTTCCATCCTATTATATTACCCCTTTTAGATGTTTATGGGCTTTATTTTACACATTTATATCATTTTTGGGACTAACCTACTAACCGGAGGCCCAGCCCGTATTGCTGTTTTTTTGCCTATTTCAGTATTTTGAAGAAAAGGAATATCAAACGGAGTCCAAACGGAATGAAACCTTCGGGAGCGTGATTTTTGGAACGAACGTGATCCAAAGGACTTGGAGTGCAAGTCAAGAAGCAGCCGAGGCGGCCACGAGACAGGAGGGCGCGCCCACCCCCTCTGGGCGCGCCCCCCTATCTTGTGGGCCCCTCGGGCGGCCACCGACGTACTTCTTCCTCCTATATAAGCCTACGTACCCCGAAAACATCCAGGGAGCCAACGGAACACAATTTCCACCACTGTAACCTTCTGTATCCGCGAGATACCATCTTGGAGCCTTCGTCAGCGATCCGCCGGAGGGGGAATCGACCACAGAGGGCTTCTACATCAACACCATAGCCCCTCCGATGAGTTGTGAGTAGTTTACCACAGACCTTCGGGTCCATAGTTATTAGCTAGATGACTTCTTCTCTCTTTTTGGATCTCAATACAATGTTCTCCCCCTCTCTTGTGGAGATCTATTTGATGTAAACTCTTTTTGCGGTGTGTTTGTCAAGATCCGATGAATTGTGGGTTTATGATCAAGTTTATCTATGAGAAATATTTGAATCTCCTCTGAATTCTTTTATGTATAATTGAGTTATCTTTGCAAGTCTCTTCGAATTATCAGTTTGGTTTGGCCTACTAGATTAATCTTTCTTGCCATGGGAGAAGTGCTTAGCTTTGGGTTCAATGTTGCGGTGTCCTTACCCAGTGATAGAAAGGGTTGCAAGGCACGTATTGTATTATTGCCATCGAGGATAAAAAGATGGGGTTTATATCATATTGCATGAGTTTATCCCTCTACATCTTGTCATCTTGCTTAATGCGTTACTCTGTTCTTTATGAACTTAATACTCTAGATGCAGGCAGGAGTCGTTCGATGTGTGGAGTAATAGTAGTAGATGCAGGCAGGAGTCGGTCTACTTGTTGGGGACGTGATGCCTATATACATGATCATGCCTAGATAATCTCATAATTATTTGCTTTTCTACCAATTGCTCGACAGTAATTTGTTCACCCACCGTAATACTTATGCTATCTTGAGAGAAGCCACTAGTGAAACCTATGGCCCCCGGGTCTATCTTTTATCATATAAGCTTTCAATCTACTTTTATGTGCATCTATTTTTTGCATCTATATTATAAAATACCAAAAATATATTTATCTTATCATACTATCTCTATCATATCTCAATTTCGCAAGTAGCCGTGAAGGGATTGACAACCCCTTAATTGCATTGGTTACGAGTTCTTTGTTTGTTTGTGTAGGTGCGTGGGACTTTTGAGGAGCCTCCTACTGGATTGATACCTTGGTTCTAAAAAACTGAGGGAAATACTTACGCTACTATTGCTGCATCACCCTTTCCTCTTCAAGGAAAACCAACGCAAGCTCAAGACGTAGCACTCATCAAGTTCTACTTTCCTCCCACTCACTTCTTTCGAGAGAAACTCCTTCTCTAGAAAGGATCCATTCTTAGCAACGAATATCTTGCCTTCGGATTTGTGATAGAAGGTGTACACAATAGTTCCCTTTTGGGTATCCTATGAACAGTGGCGTAGCTAGGGGGTGGTCAGGGTGGTCCATGGACCACCCTGGAATTTCCCCATGGCTTTTATATAGTGTAGTAAAAAGATATTTCTTTAAAAATGAACAAACTTATGTAAATATTTCTATTGATGGACCATCCTAGTAATACTCTAGATGCAGGCAGGAGTCGTTCGATGTGTGGAGTAATAGTAGTAGATGCAGGCAGGAGTCGGTCTACTTGTTGGGGACGTGATGCCTATATACATGATCATGCCTAGATAATCTCATAATTATTCGCTTTTCTACCAATTGCTCGGCAGTAATTTGTTCACCCACCGTAATACTTATGCTATCTTGAGAGAAGCCACTAGTGAAACCTATGGCCCCCGGGTCTATCTTTTATCATATAAGCTTTCAATCTACTTTTATGTGCATCTTTACTTTTTGCATCTATATTATAAAATACCAAAAATATATTTATCTTATCATACTATCTCTATCAGATCTCACTTTCGCAAGTAGCCGTGAAGGGATTGACAACCCCTTAATTGCATTGGTTGCGAGTTCTTTGTTTGTTTGTGTAGGTGCGTGGGACTTTTGAGGAGCCTCCTACTGGATTGATACCTTGGTTCTAAAAAACTGAGGGAAATACTTATGCTACTATTGCCGCATCACCCTTTCCTCTTCAAGGAAAACCAACGCAAGCTCAAGATGTAGCACTCATCAAGTTCTACTTTCCTCCCACTCACTTCTTTCGAGAGAAACTCCTTCTCTAGAAAGGATCCATTCTTAGCAACGAATATCTTGCCTTCGGATTTGTGATAGAAGGTGTACACAATAGTTCCCTTTTGGGTATCCTATGAATAGTGGCGTAGCTAGGGGGTGGCCAGGGTGGTCCATGGACCACCCTGGAATTTCCCCATGGCTTTTATATAGTGTAGTAAAAAGATATTTCTTTAAAAATGAACAAACTTATGTAAATATTTCTATTGATGGACCATCCTAGTAATACTCTAGATGCAGGCAGGAGTCGTTCGATGTGTGGAGTAATAGTAGTAGATGCAGGCAGGAGTCGGTCTACTTGTTGGGGACGTGATGCCTATATACATGATCATGCCTAGATAATCTCATAATTATTCGCTTTTCTACCAATTGCTCGGCAGTAATTTGTTCACCCACCGTAATACTTATGCTATCTTGAGAGAAGCCACTAGTGAAACCTATGGCCCCCGGGTCTATCTTTTATCATATAAGCTTTCAATCTACTTTTATGTGCATCTTTACTTTTTGCATCTATATTATAAAATACCAAAAATATATTTATCTTATCATACTATCTCTATCAGATCTCACTTTCGCAAGTAGCCGTGAAGGGATTGACAACCCCTTAATTGCATTGGTTGCGAGTTCTTTGTTTGTTTGTGTAGGTGCGTGGGACTTTTGAGGAGCCTCCTCTGGATTGATACCTTGGTTCTAAAAACTGAGGAAATACTTATGCTACTATTGCCGCATCACCCTTTCCTCTTCAAGGAAAACCAACGCAAGCTCAAGATGTAGCACTCATCAAGTTCTACTTTCCTCCCACTCACTTCTTTCGAGAGAAACTCCTTCTCTAGAAAGGATCCATTCTTAGCAACGAATATCTTGCCTTCGGATTTGTGATAGAAGGTGTACACAATAGTTCCCTTTTGGGTATCCTATGAATAGTGGCGTAGCTAGGGGGTGGCCAGGGTGGTCCATGGACCACCCTGGAATTTCCCCATGGCTTTTATATTGTATAGTAAAAAGATATTTCTTTAAAAGTGAACAAACTTATGTAAATATTTCTATTGATTGACCACCCTAGTAATACTCTATATCCAGGCAGGAGTCGGTCGATGTGTGGAGTAATAGTAGTAGATGCAGGCAGGAGTCGGTCTACTTGTTGGGGACGTGATGCCTATATACATGATCATGCCTAGATAATCTCATAATTATTCGCTTTTGTACCAATTGCTCGGCAGTAATTTGTTCACCCACCGTAATACTTATGCTATCTTGAGAGAAGCCACTAGTGAAACCTATGGCCCCCGGGTCTATCTTTTATCATATAAGATTTCAATCTACTTTTATTTGCATCTTTACTTTTTGCATCTATATTATAAAATACCAAAAATATATTTATCTTATCATACTATCTCTATCAGATCTCACTTTCGCAAGTAGCCGTGAAGGGATTGACAACCCCTTTATTGCATTGGTTGCGAGTTCTTTGTTTGTTTGTGTAGGTGCGTGGGACTTTTGAGGAGCCTCCTACTGGATTGATACCTTGGTTCTAAAAAACTGAGGGAAATACTTATGCTACTATTGCTGCATCACCCTTTCCTCTTCAAGGAAAACCAACACAAGCTCAAGATGTAGCACTCATCAAGTTCTACTTTCCTCCCACTCACTTCTTTCGAGAGTAACTCCTTCTCTAGAAAGGATCCATTCTTAGGAACGAATATCTTGCCTTCAAATTTGTGATAGAAGGTGTACCCAATAGTTCCCATTTGGGAATCCTATGAACAGTGGCGTAGCTAGGGGGTGGCCAGGGTGGTCCATGGACCACCCTGGAATTTCCCCATGGCTTTTATATAGTGTAGTAAAAAGATATTTCTTTAAAAATGAACAAACTTATGTAAATATTTCTATTGATGGACCACCCTGGCTTATTGGGCTGGCTACGCCACTGCTTATGAAGACGCACTTCTCCGATTTGGGTTTGAGCTTATCAGGTTGAAACTTTTTCACATAAGCATCGCAGCCCCAAACTTTAAGAAAGGACAACTTTGGTTTCTTGCCAAACCACAGTCCATAAGGCGTCGTCTCAACGGATTTCGATGGTGCCCTGTTTAACGTGAATGTAGCTGTCTCTAATGCATAACCCCAAAACGATAGTGGTAAATCGGTAAGATACATCATAGATCGCACCATATCCAATAAAGTGCGGTTACGACGTTTGGACACACCATAATGCTATGGTGTTCTAGGTGGCGTGAGTTGTGAAACTATTCCACATTGTTTTAAATGAAGGCCAAACTCATAACTCGAATATTCTCCTCCACGATCAAATCGTAGAAACTTTATTTTCTTGTTACGATGATTCTCCACTTCACTCTGAAATTCTTTGAACTTTTCAAATGTTTTAGACTTGTGTTTCATTAAGTAGATATACCCCTATCTGCTCAAATAATCTGTGAAGGTCAGAAAATGACGATACCCGCCACAAGCATCAACACTCATCGGACCGCATACATTGGTATGTATTATTTCCAATAAGTTATAAGCTCGTTCCATTGTTCCGGAGAACAGAGTTTTAGTCATCTTGCCCATAAGGCACGGTTCGCAAGTATCAAATGATTCATAATCAAGTGATTCCAAAAGTCCATCTTTATGGAGTTTCTTCATGCGCTTACACCGATATGACCCAAACGACAGTGCCATAAATAAGTTGCACTGTCATTATCAACTTTGCATATTTTGGCATCAATATTATGAATATGTGTATTACTATGATCGAGATTCAATAAACCATCAACGTTGGGTGTATGACCATAGAAGGTTTTATTCATGTAAACAGAATACCAATTATTCTCTGTCTTAAATGAATAACCGTATTGAAATAAACATGATCTAATCATATTCATGCTAAACGCAAACATCAAATAACATTTATTTAGGTTCAACACTAATCCCGAAAGTATAAGGAGTGTGCGATGATGATCATATCAATCTTGGAACCACTTCCAACACACATCGTCACTTCTACCTCAACTAGTCTCTGTTTATTCTGTAACTCCTGTTTCAAGTTACTAATCTTAGCAACCGAACAAGTATCAAATACTCAGGGGCTACTATGAACACTAGTAAGGTACACATCAATAACCTGTATATCAAATATACCTTTGTTCACTTTGCCATCCTTCTTATCCACCAAATATTTGGGCTAACTCCGCTTCCAGTGACCATTTCCTTTGCAGTAGAAGCACTTAGTTTCAGGCTTAGGTCCAGCTTTGGACTTGTTCATAGGAGTGACAACTTGCTTGCCAATCTTCTTGAAGTTTCCTTTCTTTCCCTTTGCCCTTTTCTTGAAACTAGTGATCTTGTTTAATCATCAACACTTGCTGCTTTTTATTGATTTCTACCTTCGTTGATTTCAGCATTACGAAGAGCTCGGGAATCGTTTCCGTCATCCCTTGCATACTATAGTTCATCACAAAGTTCCAGTAACTTGGTGATGGTGACTTGAGAAATCTGTCAATCACTCTCTTATCTGGAAGATTAACTCCCACTTGATTCAAGCGATTGTAGTACCCAGACAATCTGAGCACATGCTCACTGCTTGAGCTATTCTCCTCCATCTTTTAGCTATAGAACTTGTTGGAGACTTCATATCTCTCAACTCGGGCATTTGCTTGAAATATTAACTTCAACTCCAGGAACATCTCATATATTCCATGACGTTCAAAACGTCTTTTAAGTCCTGATTCTAAACCGTAAAGCATGGTGCACTAAATTATCAAGTAGTCATCATATTGAGCTAGCCAAACGTTCATAACGTCTGCATCTGCTCCTGCAATAGGTCTGTCACCTAGCGGTGCATCAAGGACATAATTCCTCTGTGCAGCAATGAGGATAAACCTTAGATTACGAACCCAGACCGCATCATTGCTACTATAATCGTTCAACATAGTTTTCTCTAGGAACATATAAAAAACATAGGGAACCTATAATGCGAGCTATTGATCTACAACATAATTTGCAAAATACTATCAGGACTAAGTTCATGATAAATTAAAGTTCAATTAATCATATTACTTAAGAACTCCCACTTAGATAAACATCGCTCTAGTCATCTAAATGATCACGTGATCCAAATCAACTAAACCATGTCTGATCATCACGTGAGATGGAGTAGTTTTCAATGGTGAACATCACTATGATGATCATATCTACTATGTGATTCACGCTCGACCTTTTGGTCTCCAGTATTCCGAGGCCATATCTGCATATGCTAGGCTCGTCAAGTTTAACCCGAGTATTCTGGGTGTGCAAAACCGGCTTGCACCTGTTGTATGTGAACGTAGAGCTTATCACACCCGATCATCACGTGGTGTCTCGGCACGAAGAACTGTCACAATGATGCATACTCAGGGAGAAAAACTTATACCTTGAAATTTTAGTAAGGGATCATCTTATAATGCTACCGCCGAACCAAGCAAAATAAGAAGCATAAAATATAAACATCACATGCAATCAAAATATGTGACATGATATGGCCATCATCATCTTGTGCCTTTGATCGATCTCCATCTCCAAAGTACCATCATAATCTCCATCATCACCAGGATGACACCATGATCTCCATCATCTTGATCTCTATCAACGTGTCGTCACATGGTCGTCTCGCCAACTATTGCTTTTGCAACTATTGCTATCGCATAGCGATAAAGTAAAGCCATTATATGGCACTTGCATCTTATGCAATAAAGAGACAACCATAAGGCTCCTGCCAGTTGCCGATAACTTTTACAAAACATGATCATCTCATACACCAATTTATATATAATCACGTCTTGACCATATCACATCACAGCAAGCCCTGCAAAAACAAGTTAGACGTCCTCTACTATGTTGTTGCAAGTTTTACGTGGCTGCTACGGGCTTCTAGCAAGAACCGTTCTCACCTACGCATCAAAACCACAACGATTTTTCGTCAAGTGTGTTGTTTTAACCTTCAACAAGGACCGGGCGTAGTCAAACTCGATTCAACTAAAGTTGGAGAAACAGACACCCACTAGCCAACTATGTGCGAAGCACGTCGGTAGAACCAGTCTCATGAACGCGGTCATGTAATGTTGGTCTGGGCCGCTTCATCCAACAATACCGCCGAATCAAAGTAAGACGTTGCTGGTAAGCAGTATAACTATTATCTCCCACAACTCATTGTGTTCTACTCGTGCATATAACATCTACGCATAGACCTGGCTCGGATGTCACTGTTGGGGAACGCAGTAATTTCAAAAAAAATTCCTACGATCATGCAAGATCTATCTAGGCGATGCATAACAACGGGGGCGGGGGAGGAGGGGAGTGTGTCCACGCACCCTCGTGAGACCGCGAAGCGTTAAATGCTATAACGCGTTGATGTAGTCGAACGTCTTCGCGATCCAACCGATCAAATGCACGGCACCTCCGCGATCTGGACACGTTCAGCTCGGTGAAGTCCCTCGAAATCGAGATCCAGCTGAGGCCGAGGGAGAGTTTTGTCAGCACATCGGCATGGTGACAGTGATGATGAAGTTACCGGCGCAGGGCTTCGCCTAAGCACTACGATGATATGGCCGAGGTTGAAATCCGTGGAGGGGGCACCGCACACGGCTAAAAGATCAACTTGATCAACTTGTGTATGTATGGGGTGCCCCCTTCCCCCGTATATAAAGGAGTGGAGGAGGGGGCCGGTCGGCCTAAAGGGGCGCGCCCTAAGGGGGGGATCCTACTCCAAGTAGGACGAGGTTCCCGCTTTCCTAGTCCAACTAGGAGGGGAAGGAAGGAGGGGAAGGAGAGAAGGAAAGGGGGGCCGCCCCCTTGGTCCAATTTGGTTTGGGCTAGGGGGGGAGCCCCACCTTGGCCTGCCTCCTCTCTTCCACCACTTGGGCCATGATGCCCAATAACCCCCCGGGGGGTTCCGGTAATCCCTCGGTACTCCGGTTTTATCCGAAACTTCTCCGGAACACTTCCGGTGTCCGAATATAGCCGTCCAATATATCAATATTTATGTCTCGGCCATTTCGAGACTCCTCATCATGTCCGTGATCACATCCGGGACTCCAAACAACCTTCAGTACATCATATCACACAAACTCAGAATACCAATCGTCATCGAAAGTTAAGCGTGCGGACCCTACGCGTTCGAGAACTATGTAGACATGACCGAGACTCATCTCCGGTCAATAACCAATAGCGGAACCTGGATGCTCATATTGGTTCCTACATATTTTACAAAGATCTTTATCGGTCAAACCGCATAACAAGATACGTTGTTCCCTTTGTCATCGGTATGTTACTTGCCCGAGATTCGATCGCCGGTATAATCATACCTAGTTCAATCTCGTTACTGACAAGTCTCTTTACTCATTCCATAATACTTCATCCCGCAACTAACTCATAAGTTACAATGCTTGCAAGGCTTAGAGTGATGAGCATTATCGAGAGGGCCCAGAGATACCTCTTCGAAACATGGTGTGACAAATCCTAATCTCGATCTATGCCAACCCAACAAACACCTTCGGAGACACCTTTAGAGCATCTTTATAATCACCCAGTTACGTTGTGACATTTGATAGCACACAAGGTGTTCCTCTGGTATTCGGGAGATGCATAATATTATAGTCTGAGGAACATGTATAAGTCATGAAGAAAGCAGTAGCAATGAAACTGTAACGATCATAATGGTAAGCTAACGGATGGGTCTTGTCCATCACATCATTCTCCTAATGATGTGATCCCGTTTATCAAATGATAACACATGTCTATGGTCAGGAAATATAACGAGCTAGTCAAGTAGAGGCATACTAGGGGTACTCTGTTTTGTCTATGTATTCACACATGTAATAAGTTTCCGGTTAATACAATTCTAGCATGAATAATAAACATTTATCAAGATATAGGGAAATAAATAATAACTTTATTATTGCCTCTATGGCAAATTTCCTTCAGTCTCCCACTTGCACTAGAGTCAATAATCTAATTCACATTGCCATGTGATTTCACCTATAGTTCACATCGCCATGTGACCAACACCCAAAGGGTTTACTAGAGTCAATAATCCAGTTAACATCGCTATGTGATTAACACCCAAAGAGTACTAAGGTGTGATCATGTTTTGCTTGTGAGAGAAGTATAGTCAACGTGTCTGCTAAATTCAGAGCCGTATGTATTTTGCAAATATTCTATGTCTACAATGCTCTGCATCGAGCTACCCTAGCTAATTGTTCTCACTTTCAATATGTATCCAGATTGAGACTTAGAATCATCTGGATCGGTGTAAAAGCTTGCATCGATGTAACTCTTTACGATGAACTCTTTATCACCCCCATAACCGAGAAACATTTCCACTAAGGATAATTTTGACCGATGTCCAGTGATCTACTTCTAGATTACTATTATACCCCATTGCCAAACTTATGACAAGGTACACAATAGGTCTGGTACACAGCATAGCATACTTTATAGAACCTATGACTGAAGCATAGGGAATGGCTTTCATTCTCTTTCTATCTTCTGCCGTGGTCGGGCTTTGAGTCTTACTCAATTTTACACCTTGTAATATAAACAAGAACTCTTCTTTGACTGGTCCATTTTGAACTCTTTCAAAAACTTGTCAAGGTATGTATTCATTTAAAAATCTTATCAAGCGTCTTGATCTATCTCTATAGATTTTGATGCCCAATATATAAGCAACTTCACTGATGTCTTTCTTTGAAAAACTCCTTTCAAACTCTCCTTTCTGCTTTCCAGAAAATTCTACATCATTTCCAATCAATAATATGTCATTCACATATACTTATCAGAAAGGTTGTAGTGCTCCCACTCACTTTCTTGTAAATACAGGCTTCACGAAAAGTCTGTATAAAACATATGCTTTGATCACACTATCAAAGCGTTTATTCCAACTCCGAGAGGCTTGCACCAGTCCAAAAATGGATCGCTGGAGCTTGCACACTTTGTTAGCACCCTTTGGATCGACAAAACCTTCTGGTTGCATCATATACAACTGTTCTTCCAGAAATCCATTCAGGAATGCAGTTTTGACATCCATCTGCCAAATTTCATAATCATAAAATGCGGCAATTGCTAACATGATTTGGACAGACTTAAGCATCGCTACAGTCGAGAAAATCTCATTGTAGTCATCACCTTGAATTTGTTGAAAACCTTTTGCGACAAGTCGAGCTTTGTAGATAGTAACACTACCATCAGCGTCCGTCTTCCTCTAGAAGATCCATTTATTTTCTATGGCTTGCCGATCATCTGGCAAGTCCACCAAAGTCCACACTTTGTTCTCATACATGGGTCCCATCTCATATTTCATGGCCTCAAGCCATTTCATTGAATCTGGGCTCATCATCGCTTCCTCATAGTTCGTAGGTTCATCATGGTCTTGTAACATGACTTGCAGAATAGGATTACCGTACCATTCTGGTGCGGACCGTACTATGGTTGACCTACGCGGTTCGGTAGTAACTTGATCTGAAGTTTCACGATCATCATCATTAGCTTCCTCACTAATTGGTGTAGGAATCACTCGAACTGATTTCTGTGATGAACTACTTTCCAATTCGGGAGAAGGTACAATTAACTCATCAAGTTCTACTTTCCTCCCACTCACTTCTTTCGAGAGAAACTCCTTCTCTAGAAAGGATCCATTCTTAGCAACTAATATCTTGCATTCGGATTCGTGATAGAAGGTGTACCCAACAGTTTCCTTTTGGGTATCCTATGAAGACGCAGTTCTCCGATTTGGGTTCGAGCTTATCAGGTTGAAACTTTTTCACATAAGCATCGCAGCCCCAATCTTTAAGAAAGGACAACTTTGGTTTCTTGCCAAAGCATAGTTCATAAGGCGTCTTCTCAACGGATTTCGATGGTGCCCTATTTAACGTGAATGTAGCTATCTCTAATGCATAACCCCAAAACGATAGTGATAAATCGGTAAGAGACATCGTAGATCACACCATATCCAATAAAGTGGGGTTACAACGTTCAGACACACCATAATGCCGTGGTGTTCCAGGTGGCATGAGCTGTGAAACTATTCCACATTGTTTTAAATGAAGGCCAAACTCATAACTCAAATATTCTCCTCCACGATCAGATCGTAGAAACTTTATTTTCTTGTTATGATGATTCTCCACTTCACTCTTAGATTCTTTGAACTTTTCAAATGTTTTAGACTTGTGTTTCATTAAGTAGATATACCCATATCTGCTCAAATAATCTGTGAAGGTCAGAACATAACGATACTCGCCATGAGCATCAACACTCATCGGACTGCATACATCGGTATGTATTATTTCCAATAAGTACTTATTAGCTCATTCCATTGTTCCGGAGAACGGAGTTTTAGTCATCTTGCCCATAAGGAACAGTTCGCAAGTATCAAATGATTCATAATCAAGTGATTCCAAAAGTCCATCTTTATGGAGTTTCTTCATGCACTTTACACCGATATGACCCAAACGACAGTGTCATAAATAAGTTGCACTATCATTATCTACTTTGCATATTTTGGCATCAATATTATGAATATGTGTATTACTATGATCGAGATTCAATAAACCATCAACATTGGGTGTATGACCATAGAAGGTTTTATTCATGTAAACAGAATAACAATTAATCTCTGTCTTAAATGAATAACCGTATTGCAATAAACATGATCTAATCATATTCATGCTCAACGCAAACACCAAATAACATTTATTTAGGTTCAACACTAATCCCGAAAGTATACGGAGTGTGCGATGATGATTATATCAATCTTGGAACCACTTCCAACACACGTCGTCACTTCTCCCTCAACTAGTCTCTGTTTATTCTATAACTCTTGTTTCAAGTTACTAATCTTAGCAACCGAACAAGTATCAAATACCACTACTGGAATTTGCTAATTTGTTGTCTGCCAACTATTTGCCGTCAGCTGGCGGACGGCAAAGAGAGGCTTTGCCACCAGCCACCAAAAACGGACGACAAAGAGGCACAGACGGCAACGGAGGGCTTTGCCATGGGCAAATCTTTGTCGTCCGCCAGCCGACGGCAAAGAAGCTTTGCCGTCCGCTAGCGGATGGCAAAGAGCGTGGGTGGCGGGCGTACGGGGACGACCTAACGGCCGTTTTCTTTGCCGTCTGCTTGTTGACGACAAAACTTCATTGCCGTCAACCAGCAGACGGCAAAGAGAACGTCTGTTACACTACTAGGGAAAAACTTATACACAGAATGTTACCAGTAGCGCTGTACAAAATCATACGCTACTGCTACTTAGTAGCAGCGCGCGTAAATAAACCGCGCTACTGCTATGACTTTAGCAGTAGCGCGTACTAGCAAAAAGTGCTGCTGCTATGTTTGAACTGGGCGCACATGGCTAGCCCAACCTAGCAGTAGCGCATATACTAGCCCAGCGCTACTGCTACTCTCCTTAGCTGTAGCGCGCTTACGTGTAAGGCGCTACTGCTAACGGAAATAAAATAAAGTGAAAAACAAGTAGAAAAGTAAATGAAAATGAAAGAAATAGAAAAAGGAGAAAGGAAAAAATAAAATGTAAAGAAAAATAAAAGAAAAAGGGAAAAAAGGAGAAAGGAATAGCAGTAGCGGGTTTCAGGAAACGCGCTGTAGCTAACTTAGCTATAGCGCGTTTTCGGAAACGCGCTACCTTTACATTTCACTTAAACAGCGGTCCGCCCACCCCCCGGCCACCACACTTCTTCCCCAAATCCCTCGCCCTCGCCGCCGTCTCCCCAATTCGCCGTCGCCCACTTCGCATTGCCTCCTCATCTGGCGGGACGCCTAACCTCACCGCCTCCCCGAGGCCGCCTTTATCCTCACCGCCCCCGAGGCCGCCTCAGCCTCACCGCCGCCTCGAGGCCGCCCTCGACGCCACCGTCGGGCGCCCCACCTCACCGCCTCGAGCCCGCCCAGAACGCGCTGTCCGTGCCCGAGCCCGCCTCTTGCCCCTGCCTCCGTCGCCGAGCACCTCCCCGCCACCGCCTCCCTCTCTGTAAGTCCCCACCCTCCCCCACTCCTCTCTCTCTGCATTTTAGAGAAAAAATTAGTAGTGCAAAAGTTTGTTTATAGCAAAAATTTAGTTTAGAGCAAAGGATGTTAAGTAGTAGATGTTAGAGCAAAAATTAGTTTAGAGCAAAAAAATTGGTTTACAACAAAAGTTAGTTAGGGCGGTAGGGTTTAATTTGGGTAGATGTTGCTTGTATAGTATATAGTGATACTAGTAGATGTTAATTAGGTTAGGGCAATAGTGGTACTAGTAGATGTTAATTAGATGTTTTTCAGTTAGGGCACTAGAGTTTTGCTAGGTTAATTAGGTTAGTAGTGCTGCTAGTAGTAGTGGTACAGTAGGTTAATTAGGTGATGTTAAATGAATAACCTAAATGAATGAAATTAGTAGTTAACTGAATTTTTTTCCTTTCATCATTATAGAGCACTGAAGTTAACTGAATTTTGTTCTATTAGTAGTTAAATGCATTTTCTTCTACACTATGTTTTTTAATTAGCTTGTGAAATTTGGACATGTGGTTGCTCGTGTATATTTGGACATGTGTTGCGGTGTCGAAGAGGGATATTTGAATACTGTTTCCAGGGAATGATGCTGAGTGGCCTATGTTTTGCCGGAATGTTGATTCATTTCTATTCCGGCAAATTTCAGGTTCTCGATTTGTCCACTTTTTAGCAAAGGTCATGCCGAAATTTTCCGTGAATTTCGGCATGACTTGTGCTACAAACTAGGACATATCGAGTGCCCGGGATTTGCCGCACCAGGAAGGAGTCAACATTCCTGCAAAACAATAGGCCTTTTTTATGTCATTATTCATTTTATTAGGTCTAGAATTAATTGACTGGATTTAATCATAGGAAACATGGCTAGCAACGATGAAGGACAGGGTTCTGGTGATTGCGCCGACGTCTACCGGGCGGCAGATGATTTTTTTAGCCTTACCGACGATCAACCGATGTTGTTGCTAGGCCCACCGGTGGCATCGGGGACTGAGACCGACACGCAGACCGGTATTGAGACTGAGACCGGCGCTGAGACTCAGACCGACATCGAGATCGGCGCTAAGACTGAGACCGGTGCTGCCTCGGGGAGCGGAGCCGGTGTAGAACCGAAAGCAAAGAGGCAACGGCTTCCTAACAAACTCAGGACTACTAGACTGGTGGTCACGGAGGTGGACGACGGCATTTTTGAGCCAAAGGCGCCCGAGGAAGCGCGTCGATGCTACGGCAATCAAATAGGCTGCATCGTATGGACAACCGCCACCATTAACGATGAGAAACTACAGAAGATAGAAAATATGAGGAGCTCCCTCCTAAAGAAGTTTCACCAGATATTCTTGTTCCCGGGCCGGAATGAGAAGGATTATGAAGATCCAGAAGAGGACCCGTCAATGAAGAAGATAAACAAACACGCCATGACCAAGTTTAGTGACGCGTTGGCCGCCTGGAAAACTCGAGTGAAAGCAAGGATCATCGACAAGAAGGAACCCTACTCCGAGATTGTAAAGGATAATCCGACAATTACGGAAGAGCAGTTTCAAATATTCAAGGAGTCTTGCAAGGCCGAAGCTGCCAAAAAAAAGTCTAAGTACATGAAGGGGCTTCAAGAGAGGAACATTGGGAGCCACCACCTCGGAAGCCGTGGTTACGGCGGAAAGAGGTCCAAATGGGCCAAGGAGGACGCGGAAGCCGCGAGTCTGGGCATCCCAGACCCCTTGGCGGATTTCACCGTCCCGCGGGAGCATGACGTACTGAGGGCCCGGCACCGTTTGGACCCAGTGAATAAGGTTTACGAGACAATACCGGTCATTACGGAGTTCATGAGACTGCTGGTAATTTTAGTTTCTGATCAATTGGACTGCACACGTTAGTCATATTTGTAAACGATCCTTGTGCCTTTTGCAGTGAGAGCAGCACCGGATTGCGGCCGAAAGCGACTCGCCGTCTGAGGCATTGGCGAGGCCCAAGTGGGACACTCCATTCAACCGGGCGTTGAAGATATTGAAACGACAACCGGTGGATACTCGACCGTCGTATGAACGCGTGCACGGTGTCGGAGACGGCGCCACGTGTAAGAAGTACTACCATGAGACCACGGAGGAGAGAATGGAAAGACGGAGGTTAACTGAAGAAAACATCGACAAGAAGGTTGAGATTGCGGTTGAGAAGAAATCATCTCAGACAGTCACAACAGCGGTAGCTGCCGCAAAATAGGTGGTTGCAGATTTGTCTACTTCCTTGGTTCCGACCGTTTTCACTTGGACAAGGCAAAATCCAGAAAAAAAATGCAGAGGACTTTCCCCTTGCTGACTTCTTGGGAGCACCTGCTCCCGCACTGCTCCCCTTTTGCTCCCGCACTGCTCCCGTGACCGGACGTGCTCGGCGGTGCTTCGTCTTTGGCTGAGCTCGACGCCTCACGGTATCTGCTACACCGCCCCTTCAATATAAATGTATAATCTCCCATTTTCGTTGCCTTTCGGATGTCTCACGTCGCAGACTTTCCTTTGCAGGCCGACGAAACCTCGTGCACCATATTGTACACCATCGGCGACCAGAAGGTGGACGTGGGGAAGGCGACAATAATGGAGCCGAAGGAACCACTGTTCCACAGCCGGCCGATCCCCCGAACGTCTTCAAGGTTTCCGTGGCCAGTGTCGAACCAGGCCACGAGAATTTGCCTCCTCCAATACTACTGGTGGATGACGAGGAGACACCGCGGCGGCTTGGTGATTGTTGCAATGGGTGGGTCCTGTTGTGGCCAAAGAGTTCGCTTCGTGCGGAGGCGGCCGGGAGCACACCCACGAGCACGCAGCCTCAACAAGGTATGAACATCAACACCCCACCTACCCAATTAGCATCGGGTGTCGAGTTGGGTGATAGCGGACGGGGTAAGGAGGAGGCTCCATTAGTCGCTGATGACGTCGCCATGGATGAGGATGAGGACGACGATGGTGCTGAACAGTATGTCTATACTGGCGCCTCCTTAGGGTTTGAGCGTCATGAGTCGGTGCCTGAATTGCCGTCTCAACGTATTATGGACGACCTTCCGGTAGTAAAGAAGTCTAGGAAGAGAGCGAGGAGGTAAAAAAGCCGATTCTATATCCAGCAGCCTCGGCTTCAGGACCGTATAGATATCCCCGATGCGGATAAATGGCATATCCCTGGTCAACCAATCCTACCTGCAACAGCGCTAGGGGTCAGATTCGGCGATCTAAGGAGACTTCATGATGATGTGCTGCGGGTAGAGAAAGGACTCATCGCCTCGAAAGATCCAGGATACCCACTCTACGTGGTTAACGTTCTGCGGCAAATGCCGTACATCGACAGCTTCCCCGCAGATAAGTTCTTCCTCCGATTCGATTACATATTCGACATGTTTCATGTGAAGAAGCTGGATTTTACGTTTGTCCGCCTTTATGCCTTGCACATGAACTACATCATCGGGGTTGAGCAGATATCTCATATCTGTGTCGCTGACCCGTACTACATGCACGAAGGCTTCTTGGGAGTCTGCGCAGAGCACCGTGTATACGTGAGGGAATACATCGTCAATTTCATGCTCGCCAATAAGGACAAGGAGGCGATTCTTGTGCCTTATCATCCCGTGTAAGTCATCCACGCTGCTATCCTTCCTTCGATTTCAATCATTCATTTGCACGGTGGAGGCTAATTAATTTGAGGTGTACTTATTTTGCGCAGCGGCGGGCGTGCCGTCCTCATCATCCTATACCCCCGATTCTCCCACTCTCTTTACTTGGACTCGTCGAAGAACATTCACAAAAAGGATTACACCCACATCAAGGATGTTCTCGACAGTGCTATGTTTTACTACCAAGCAAGGGGTGGAGAGGTCAGGGACAAGAAGAGAAGGGCGCAGGGTCGCTTCGCCATAAGACCGACTTCGCTGCATCCAAAGAACCGAACGATTCTCTTAATGATGGATTCTATGTCCTACACCACATGCTGGAGTACAGACGGGATCACCAGAACCTTCGCATGTCACCTAGATCCGGCGATGCCCATATTCTGCAATGGGCAAAGAACGTAGGAGATATCGAGGATCATCGACTTCGAGCTGATTTCTATCACATCCAGCGTGAACTTGCCCAAATCATCATGAAGGAGGTCATCGGAAAAACAGGGATGTTCTATGAAGAAGGACAAATATCGCGGGAAGACGTCCGAACACGGGTAGCCGCTTAGCGTCTCGACCTGAAGCCTTTCACTAGGCTCGGGGACTATCTCCTTGACATGGATGGATGGAACGACATGTTGGAGTGATTGTCGATATATGACAATGTGTCCGTTTAGTCCATACTTTCTGTATGACAAAATTTTGAGTTATGCACGGTGAAACTTTATTTGTGATGTAATTAAACCGTCCTCCTCCTCGACTAGCGAAAATCACTCTAGTTAGGGCATTTTGGGGTACGATGAACTTTGTTATTTATGCTTATGATATGTTGTTTCTATTTTTGCCAAGTCTGTCTCTTTCTGTTGCTCAACTATATATGTTGCATATCATCGACTCATGTGACGATGAAGGTGCATAGATCATTGATGGTGAATAAGTGCTACGCCAGGAGTATATATACGACAAGTGGCCGGAGTGTCAGGCCCAGGTGTACCGGTTTCCGGTTTCCGAGCGACAGGCAGTAGTTAGTTTAGGTTCACGCTAATGCGAGAGAGGGATACGAACTCATGTACTCAAAGTGATAGCTCTTCTCGCATATATCATTGTTTAGATGGATGACGATGTATTTGCAAGTAATCGAGACTTGTATTGCTATTTTCGAGATGATGAGGAGAGACCACTTTGTGTTGGATGATGATTATGATGATGACATGATTTGATGAGACTAATTGTATGTATATGCTATGATTACATTTGTATGTGTATGATATGCTAAAGATTATTGTATAAAGCCTATTCAAATACAAAACAAATACAAAAACAAATATGCAGGGAAAAAACTTATAAAACTAGTAGTAGCGACGGGGGAAAATTTAGCAGTAGCGCCGCCTTACCAGTAGCGCTTCCCAGTAAACAGCACTGCAGATAATATCAGCAGAGCCCTTTTCTAAAGAGTGCTACAGCTATTCATGTATAGCAGTAGCGTGGGACAACAGGCGCTATTGCTATACGTTAGCTGTAGCGCCTTATTAGTAGCGTCGGTCCCCGCGCTACTGAGAGGCCCAAAACCCGCGCTGTTGCTAGGCTTTTCCCTATTAGTGTTAGGTCGTTCGTTCCCCCTGGCCCCACCCCACTAGGTACGTTCTTAATCGTCTGCTAGCAGACGGCAAAGAACTGACCTACTATAGAAAAGGGGCCGCGCCCGCGGCCCCTACCCTCTCTCTCTCGATCTCCTCTTCACCACCCGTGCCGCCGCCCTCGACCGCCGCTCCAGCCCGCCGCCCGCCTGCCCGCCGCCATGCCGCCCGCCCGGCCCCGCCCATCGCCTGCCCGGCTCGCCTCCGCCCCCTCGCCCGCCCGGCTCCGCCGCCCGACCACCACCCATGGCGGCGCCCTCCCTCCGCCTGCTTGCTTGCCCGCCACGCCCGCCCGCCGCCTCCTCCACCACCGCCGAGCCGCCCAAGGCTTGCCGCCTGACGGCCCCCCCAAGGTGATTTTTACTGTTTTTGTGTTTAGGTTTAGGTTTTAGTGGTAGGTTTAGGTTACTGCCAGGTTTAGGTTTGGATAATTAGAAGAATAAAATAATTGAAAAAAGAAAAATAAGTAGAAGTAGAGGAAAAAGGGAAAAAAGAAGAGGGTTGCCGAGGGGATAGATGGTGGAGCCGGTGGGTCCCCCTGTCCCGACGCCCATGCCGAGAACCCCTGGTCCGAGTGCTGACCCATCGACTGTGCGTCTCCATACCTGAGGAAAAAAGAGAAAGAAGAAGAAGAAGAAGACACCCCGACCCACACCCCGACACTACATCCATGTCCCACAAGTGACGCCGACGTCCGGCGTCCCAAAGCAACTGTTCTCGGCGTCCCTAAATAGCAAGTATCGTCAGTGCGAGGTACATGTGGCCGTCGGTGTCGAAGACTACATCCACGTCCCACAAGTGACACAGGGGTCCTGCGTCCAGGAGCAACAGTTCTCGGCGTCGATGGTGGTCGAACACCATTGCGAATTTGTCTGGCAGCCTCATAGATGATGATTGAAAGCTAAGTGATGAAACTTGAAACACCCAAACTAATCAAGTCGGTTTGGTTGTTTGAAATTTCAAAACTTGGCTTTAATCCTCATCGCAGAGGCTGCCAGACAAATTCGCCAAGGTGTTCGACCGTCATCGGCCATCAGAACTATTGTTGCGGGACGCTGGGCGCCGATTTTACTTGTGGGATGTGGATCTAGTGTTCAACACCGACCGCCTCATGTACCTTGCACCGATGGTAGTTGCTATTTAGTTTACCCGGGGACGAGCGGGTTAGAGGGTTCCTCGGTGTCGATGGTACCGTAAATAGCAAGTATCGTCAGTGCGAGGTACATGTGGCCGTTGGTGTCGAATACTTGCTATGTTACTCATCTTTCGATTTAAATATGCAGTTATTTTGTCGTTGCGAGGGTCTAGTCTTCGACGAGCTCCGCCCCTGCGTTCGTTGGTGTGCACAAATGACATCTCCTCCTCCCCCCTTCATTTGCTCTGTTCCGGTCTTTGTGTCGATGAAACTTGCTAGCTATAGGTGTCAATCATCAGTATGTGTAACCACTATGCGTCTCCCGTTCGAAAGGGTTACATCTATAAATATGCATGCATTTGCATATTTATAATCGTGATTCTTTCGAATTGTCCAATGTTATTCATGGACAGCCTGAGTATGTGTAGATTGGGTTCGTTTTCCCATATGCTCAGCTCCGGATCCGATGTAGAATTTTGTCAGTGCCTCCCTGTTGTTCTCCGGGTACACATCCTCTCTGCTTATTGCCGAGACGTGTATCAGGAGAACAGCAGGGAGGTGCTGCCGAAATTTTGCGTCGGATTCGGAGCGGAGCATGGGAAAACGTCGTACTCTTTAGATGTTATTGGTTCCAGCCCAGGGAGACTAGAAGGACTCATGAACATATAGGGCTAGTCGAAATCAAACAATGCACCCATTTGGATGTTCCCGATGTCTATATTACGGCTCAACAGGCAACCCAAGTTTTCTATCTGCCGTGGGCCGCAAATTCAATGAAACAACAACTGGTACCGTATAGAAGGGGCCATAAACTGGAGAGTCTTGACCAATTCGAAAGATCATTTTGTGTAGTTGAAATAACAGAATTGGAACTTGTTTGGTCAAGTAAGGGAAACTCAATCAAATTCATAACTGTCTCAATAGAATCTTTTCCTTCTTTTTTTTGTCTGTCAAAGTGATGCAAATCTCAGTGGTTGGGATGTCGTTTATGAAGTGCCGCCACATGTTAGACCACCTCCCCCCAATGAAGAGGATTATGAACGTCACATTAACCAAGACACATATGACGAAGGAGAATTCTTCCAAGAAACACGTCTTGCCAAAAAACATTTCAAGAAACGCTCTACTCCACCCAGAACATTGAAGTAGACAACGATAGTGAAATCCAACCCTGAGCCGGAACAAGAAGAGCCAGAAGAAGAAGAAGTTACTGCTGCAGATGACCTGTCAATGCTTGAACGATTACGCAAAGGTGGCCTTCCACATGATGATGCATTTATTAATGATGATGATGAGCACATCATTACCGATGGTGATAATGATGATGCATTTATTAATGATGATGATGAGCACGTCATTACCGATAGTGATTCTTAGGTATTCAAATTTTTATGTTGTACTTTGTATGATTTATATATTTGGTATGTATAATTTTCTTACTTTGTATGATTGTTTGTTATACATAGTGCCATGGTCTTGATTTCCGTCCCCGTCGGCCCTCGCCCGCTTTATGATTCGGATGTGGTAAATTCTCTTTCATAAATATTTTTTGCATTTTGCATTTATGACAATTATGGCCATCAAGTTGACATAGAGATATTTTAATCTAGGAGGTATGTGAACCGTAATTTGAAACCGACCCTCTTGTCAAGAAATAACTTTAGTTGAAAAAGAAAATGAGTATTTGAAAGAAAAAATTAAAAGAATTGAAGAAGAGAAGATGACATTGGAGTTGTATGTTGCCGATGTCATCGATGATCACAAGATGAAGATGAATGCAATGCGCTTGAAGATGGATGCAATGCGCCTGAAGCTTAAGAAGATTAGAAAATATGTCATTGATAATGAGGCTTGGTATCATTATGCCATTGGATCAATTGTTACCTTCGTTGCGATCTTCATCATATTTGTTGAGATGAGGGTAAGTTTTCTCTAATGTTTTGCTTTACAAATGGATACTTAGCTTATTTTCCTTCTAAATGGCATAATTACCTAAGTTATATAAAAAAAGAGCTATACTTAGCTTATTCAGTTTATTTATGACATACTTAGCATACTTATGTCAAAAATGGCATGATAATCTTTGTTACGTCCAAAATGATATAGACTTAGCTTATTTTCCTCGAAAATGACATAATAACTCCAAAATGACCTATTTACCTAGCTTAGCTCTAAAATGACCTACACTTAGCATTTTTACCTAGCTTAGCTCTAAGAAGAGGAGAGGAGAAAAAGAAAGAGAAGAAAAAATCTTCTTCTTCTTCTTCTTCTAACTAGTCCTCTTCTTCTTCTTCTACTTCTTCTTCTAACTTCCATCTTTCCCAATTTGCAGATTTGCTTTACATGAGGAAGGCTTGGATTCATGGAGTGTACTATTCTTCTGGTGCTTCCTTGTTCTTTATGAAAACTTGTTTGGATATGTATGTCTATATGGATATGTTGTTGGAAACTTGTTTGTGGTTACGTATATATGGATATGTTGGACTTTGTTGAACTATGTTGTTGGATTTGATCAAATATGTTGTTGGACATGCTGTTGGATATGTATGCATGTATATATGTGTTTGAAACAATGTCTAATTAATTGGATTTAAATAAAAACAGGGGATGTGTAGCCTCTTTGCCGTCCGCTCACGGACGGCAAAGCTCTTTGCCGTCCGCTAGCCGACGACAAAGAGGACACGTGGTAGTCACATGTGCAAACTGGCAACACTGGCTGCCTATTTGGTCATTTTGCCATCTACAAGCGGACGGCAAAGTGACCAAATAGGCCTGGCAAACAGGGCCATCTATGCGGTCTGCTGGCCGACGGCATAGCTGGCCACGTGGCAGCATCCCAGTGCTGCCCTAGCTAAGCTCTTTGCCGTCCGTCAGCGGACGGTAAAGAGCTTTGCCTCTTTGCCGTCGGCTGGCGGACGGCAAAGAACGCCATTAACCCCCTAATGTCTCTCACCTCACACCACTGTCGTCCGTTGTCGTTGCTGTCTGCTGGCCTCGGATGGCTGACGGCAGCAAAGAAGGCCTTTGTTGGCACGCGTTCAGCCGGACGGTTGCCGTCCGCTGGCTGACGGCAAAGTACTTTGTCGTCCGGCATCCGTGCCTTTGCCGTCCACCATGGCGGATGGCAAAGAAGCTGATTCCAGTAGTGTACCCAGGGGCTAATATGAACACTAGTAAGGTACACATCAATAACCTGTATATCAAATATACCTTTGTTCACTTTGCCATCCTTCTTATCCACCAAATATTTGGGGTAACTCCGCTTCCAATGACCATTTCCTTTGCAGTAGAAGCATTTAGTTTCAGGCTTAGGTCCAACTTTGGACTTCTTCACGGGAGTGACAAATTGCTTGCCAATCTTCTTGAAGTTTCCTTTCTTTCCCTTTGCCCTTTTCTTGAAAATAGTGATCTTGTTTAATCATCAACACTTGCTGCTTTTTCTTGATTTCTACCTTCGTTGATTTCAGCATCATGAAGAGCTCGGGAATCGTTCCCGTCATCCCTTGCATACTATAGTTCATCACAAAGTTCTAGTAACTTGTTGATGGTGACTTGAGAACTCTGTCAATCACTCTCTTATCTGGAAGATTAACTCCCACTTGATTCAAGCGATTGTAGTACCCAGACGAACTGAGCATATGCTCACTGCTTGAGCTATTCTCCTCCATCTTTTAGCTATAGAACTTGTTGGAGACTTCATATCTCTCAACTCGGGCATTTGCTTGAAATATTAACTTCAACTCCTGGAACATCTCATATATATTCCATGATGTTCAAAACATCTTTGAAGTCCCGATTCTAAACCATAAAGCATGGTGCACTAAACTATCAAGTAGTCATCATATTGAGCTAGCCAAACGTTCATAACATCCGCATCTGCTCCTGCAATAGGTCTGTCACCTAGCGGTGCATCAAGGACATAATTCTTCTGTGCAGCAATGAGGATAAACCTCAGATTACGAACCCAGACCGCACCATTGCTACTATAATCGTTCAACATAGTTTTATCTAGGAACATATAAAAAACATAGGGAATCTATAACACGAGCTATTGATCTACAACATAATTTGAAAAATACTATCAGGACTAAGTTCATGATAAATTAAAGTTCAATTAATCATATTACTTAAGAACTCCCACTTAGATAGACATCCCTCTAGTCATCTAAATGATCACGTGATCCAAATCAACTAAACCATGTCCCATCATCACATGAGATGGAGTAGTTTTCAATGGTGAACATCACTATGTTGATCATATCTACTATATGATTCACGCTTGACCTTTCGGTCTCCAGTGTTCCGAGGCCATATCTGCATATGCTAGGCTCGTCAAGTTTAACCTGAGTATTCTGCATGTGCAAAACTGATTTGCACCCGTTGTATGTGAACGTAGAGCTTATCACACCCGATCATCACGTGGTGTCTCGGCACGAAGAACTGTCGCAATGGTGCATACTTAGGGAGAACACTTATACCTTGAAATTTTAGTAAGGGATCATCTTATAATGCTACCGCCGAATCAAGCAAAATAAGAAGCATAAAATATAAACATCACATGCAATCAAAATATGTGACATGATATGGCCATCATCATCTTGTGCCTTTGATCTCCATCTCCAAAGTACCATCATCATCTCCATCATCACCGCGATGACACCATGATCTCCATCATCTTGATCTCTATCAACGTGTCATCACATGGTCGTCTCGCCAACTATTGCTTTTGCAACTATTGCTATCGCATAGCGATAAAGTAAAGCAATTATATGGCGCTTGCATCTTATGCAATAAAGAGACAACCATAAGGCTCCTGCCAGTTGCCGATAACTTCTACAAAACATGATCATCTCATACACCAATTTATATATAATCACGTCTTGACCATATCACATCACAACAAGCCCTGCAAAAACAAGTTAGACGTCCTCTACTATGTTGTTCCAAGTTTTACGTCGCTGCTACGGGCTTCTAGCAAGAACCGTTCTTACCTACGCATCAAAACAACAACGATTTTTCGTCAAGTGTGTTGTTTTAACCTTCAACAAGGACCGGGCGTAGTCAAACTCGATTCAACCAAAGTTGGAGAAACAGACACCCACTAGCCAACTATGTGCGAAGCACTTCGGTAGAACCAGTCTCATGAACGCGGTCATGTAATGTTGGTCTGGACCGCTTCATCCAACAATACTGCCGAATCAAAGTAAGACATTGCTGGTAAGCAGTATAACTATTATCGCCCACAACTCATTGTGTTCTACTCGTGCATATAACATCTACGCATAGACCTGGCTCGGATGCCACTATTGGGGAACGTGGTAATTTCAAAAAAATTCCTACGATCACGCAAGATCTATCTAGGTGATGCATAACAACGGGGGAGTGTCCACGCACTCGTGAGACCGAAAGCGGAAGCGTTAAGTAACGCGGTTGATGTAGTCGAACGTCTTCACGATCCAACCGACCAAACGCACGGCACCTCCGCGATCTGCACACGTTCAGCTTGGTGATGTCCCTCGAACTCTAGATCCAACCGAGGCCGAGGGAGAGTTTTGTCAGCACGAAGGCGTGGTGACGGTGATGATGAAGTTACCGGCGCAGGGCTTCGCCTAAGCAGTACGACGATACGGCCGAGGTGGAAATCTGTGGAGGGGGCACCGCAAACGGCTAAAAGATCAAGTTGATCAACTTGTGTATGTATGGGGTGCCCCCTCCCCCGTATATAAAGGAGTGGAGGAGGGGGGCGGCCGGCCTAATGGGGCGCGCCCTAAGGGGGGATCCTACTCCAAGTAGGACTAGGTTCCCCCTTCCCTAGTCCAACTAGGAGGGGAAGGAAGGAGGAGAAGGAGGGAAGGAAAGGGGGGCCGCCCCCTTAGTCCAATTTGGTTTGGGCTAGGGGGGGCGCCCCACCTTGGCCTGCCTTCTCTCTTCCACCACTTGGCCCATGATGCCCAATAACCCCCCGGGGGGTTCCGGTAATCCCCCGATACTCCGGCTTTATCCAAAACTTCTCTGGAACACTTCCGGTGTCCGAACATAGCCGTCCAATATATCAATCTTTATGTCTCGACCATTTTGAGACTCCTCGTCATGTCCATGATCAAATCCGGGACTCCGAACAACCTTCAATTTATCATATCCCATAAACTCATAATATCAATCGTCATCGAAATTTAAGCGTGCGGACCCTACGGGTTCGAGAACTATGTAGACATGACCGAGACTCATCTCCGGTCAATAACCAATAGCGGAACCTGGATGCTCATATTGGTTCCTACATATTTTACGAAGATCTTTATCGGTCAAACCGCATAACAACATACGTCCTTTATCATCGGTATGTTATTTGCCCTAGATTCGATCGTCAGTATCATCATACCTAGTTCAATCTCGTTACCGGCAAGTCTCTTTAATCGTTCCGTAATACTTCATCCCGCAACTAACTCATTAGTTAAAATGCTTGCAAGGCTTATAGTGATGAGCATTATCGAGAGGGCCCAGAGATACCTCTTCGAAACACGGAGTGACGAATCCTAATATCGATCTATGCCAACCCAACAAACACCTTCGGAGACACCTGTAGAGCATCTTCATAATCAACCAGTTACGTTGTGACGTTTGATAGCACACAAGGTGTTCCTCCGGTATTCAGGAGTTGCATAATCTCATAGTCTGAGGAACATGTATAAGTCATGAAGAAAGAAGTAGCTGAAACTGTAACGATCATAATGCTAAGCAAACGGATGGGTCTTGTCCATCACATCATTCTCCTAATGATGTGATCCCGTTTATCAAATGACAACACATGTCTATGGTCAGGAAACATAACTATCTTTGATTAACGAGATAGTCAAGTAGAGGCATACTAGAGACACTCTGTTTTGTCTATGTATTCACACATGTACTAAGTTTCCGGTTAATACAATTCTAGCATGAATAATAAACATTTATCATGATATAAGGAAATAAATAATAACTTTATTATTGCCTCTAGGGCATATTTCCTTCAATAAGCCATGGTAGATGTCATCACCGGTCGCACGGTGACCTCCTATTACCGAGCTGGTGCGCCCCTCCCTCTGTAACCCTTGCAAGTCATCCCCACCAGTCCGGGATCTTGGTGCTCCTTGAGGCATCGTCTCCATCATGAATAGTGTTGGAAATATTCCATAGAGACAATAATAAATGTTATTATTTTTCCATGTTTGTAAGTCATATTCATATTTCTATGCTAGAATTGATATAGCTCTTGAATGTGAGATTCCGAAGCAAACTCATATGCGTGTGTAAAAAATAAACTCAAAGTAGGTTCCTAGTATCGCCTCTCCATAGTGGGAGATTACACAGTTCAAACAATTAGGAATTTTTCTGAAAGTAAAATAAACGAAGAAAAATCTTTGAATTCAAGAACAATTACTGATTACTAGCTTTTGATTATATATTTTTATAAAATCTAATAATTATTTATTAAACTAAAAAAATAACTACTGCTTATTGGAAATTATTTCTTAGTCTAAATCATACTAGATTTTTGTGATATAATATAATTTCTAACTATACAATCGATACACAGAAAAAAAAGTACCGTAATACATTTTTTCCTCTTGAATCATTTAGTTTTAGTCAGCTCATGTAAATTTTAATACTATTAATTTATTTTATCCATAATGGATTTACCTGGACCAATAGATGAGGTTCTTATGCTATTTGGGCAATTTATTCTTCTACTAGGGGTTTATGAGTAGTATTACTTACCGACCCCAATAATGTTGCCTTGTCGCTGGGATTAGTTCTTGTTTATATATCCTTATTCCATTTTTATTATTTGATTCCTACTTTGTAGATGTCGCACATCTTTTTATTTATGTAGGAGCCATAAGTGGCGTGATCATATCTTTTCTTTACCTAATAATAAAAGGGTGATCGCTTCTTCCTCCTAAATTTTCGTCCGTTTCGTACGTCAAGGAGACATGTATACCTGGAGAAATCATAGTAGGGAAATGCGGACATATATCTGTGAGAGGCTGGATCGGGCCACTGCAAACAATGAATGGTGTGGTGCTTTTCCGAACCACATAGTCGTGAATGGGGATCCAAGGCACTCGGATCACAGACCCGTGATTGTGCATCTAGAAGGGAAAGACCAAGATTGGAGAAGGAGTGACTGTACTTTCAGATTTGAAGCCCGTTGGTTGCAGGAGGAGGGATATGAAGATATCATGCGGAATGTGTTGGAGAGGAGCAGTGAGAAAGGGAGGAAATGTGTCAGTAGTGGCTTGCGAAGTATAGCTAGGGATATGAGCAAATGGAGTAGAGAGGTAGTGGGCGAGCTAGATGGAAGAATTAAGAAGACCCGATGTGATCTGGAGAGGTGCATGAGAGAGCCGGTCACTGAAGCAAAAATCACGGAGGAGGCAAGACTGAGAGGAGAACTAGAGGCTCTGAAAGAGAAGAAATACATGAAATTAAAGCAGAGGGCGCATATGTGGTGGCTGCGAGGGGGGGAACAAAAACATCAAGTATCTGCAGTCGGTAGCAATAGCAAGGAAGCGGACTAACAGACTTAAGGAGATTCGGAGGGAGGATGGGACGATGGTGGAGGAAGGGGAGGCGTTAACTAACTACGTTTGCTCATTCTTTCAGGACCTGTTTACATCATCCAATCCTCAGCGCCTAAATGAACGGTTGGACAAGGTGCAGCCTCGCGTCTCAGTAGCTATGAATGCAGCCCTTGAGGCCGATTACACCAGGGAGGAGGTGAAAGCTGCACTTGATCATATAGGTGACCTTAAAGCACCTGGTCCAGATGGGATGCCGGCGATTGTTTTTAAACGTCACTGGCATTTTATGGGAGATCAGGTAGTCGAGGAAGTCCTAAAGGTACTGAATGGTGGAGAGATCCCCGAGGGGTGGAATGATACTATGGTGGTGCTTATTCCCAAAGTCAAAAACCCAAAAAGGATCAAGGATCTCCGTCCCATCAGCTTGTGCAATGTTGTATACAAGTTAGTATCAAAAGTGATTGCCAATAGACTTAAATTGATCCTGCCTGAGGTGATCTCAGAGCATCAGAGTGTGTTTGTGCCGGGGAGGCTCATTACGGACAATGTTCTCACAGCCTATGAGGTCTCCCATTATCTGATGAACAAACGAAGAGGGAGAAGTGGAGTTGCGGCCATAAAAGCAGACATGAGTAAGGCGTATGACCGGGTGGAGTGGAGGTTCTTGGAGGCCATGCTTATCAAATTGGGTTTCAGCTCGAGTTGGACTGCTCTTGTCATGAAATGTGTCCGGACGGTGCGATACCAGATCAAGGTTAATGACCAACTAACGCAACAGTTCGATCAGCCCAGAGCGAGGACTTCGACAAGGAGATCCCATCTCCCCCTACCTCTTTGTCATTTGTGCGGAAGGTCTGTCGGCGTTGCTGTTAGATGCAGAACAGAGAGGTATCACACATGGCGTGAAAGTTTGCCCGAGGGCACCATCTGTATCTCATCTTTTGTTTGCAGATGACTCCATGTTGCTTATCAGGGCAGAACAACAAGAAGCAACAGCGCTAAATGATATGCTGAAATTGTATGAAACTTTCTCGGGGCAGTGCATAAACACAGAGAAATCCGCAATTATGTTCAATCCTAATACAAGCGATGATGACAGGACTGAAGTGAAATTTGCTTTGGGTATACACAATGAAGATTGGAATGAAAAATACCTCGGGCTTCCTGTCCATGTGGGATGATCCAGGAAGAAAGCGTTTAGTTACATTAAACGGAACATGTGTGGACGTGTGTATGGATGGCAGGAAAGACTTCTAGCAAAAGAAAGCAAGGAAACCTTAGTGAAGGCTGAGGGACAAGCCATTCCGACTTTTGCTATGTCTTGTTTTGATTTGACTAAAACCTTCTGTGCGGAGCTGAACACACTTCTTGGGAACTTTTGGTGGAGCCAACAAGATAAGAAAACTTCCTTGCATTGGCTCAGTTGGGAGAAGCTTGCACAGCCTAAGGCCATGGGCGGGCTAGGGTTCCGAGACATGCTCCCTTTCAACCTAGCTATGCTCTCGAGACAGGGTTGGAGAATTCTACAAAACCTGTCGAGCCTGTGTGCAAGGATCTTAAAAGCACGCTACTTCCCGGACAGTACGGCGCTGGAGGCAATCGAACAGGATGGTATCTCTTACTCTTGGCGTAGCATTCTCCAGGGGCTGAAGGTGGTGAAGCAGGGCTATATCTGGCGGGTGGGAGACGGGACAAGGGTCAACATCTGGACGGACCCATGGATCCCTAGGCCCTGGTCCAGACAGGTGATCACGCCGAGGGGGGCCAACCTCCTGACTTATGTGAACGAACTGATTGATCCGATCACAGGTGGATGGGATGAGCGCCTCATCATGGATACTTTCTGTGTGGAGGACGCCCGCCATATCCTGCTAATCCCCTTGAGAGACGGGATCGAGGATTTTGTCGCATGGCATTTCGACCCAAAGGGCAAGCACTCCGTCAGAAGCGCCTACAAACTGCAAATGGAGCTGAATAAACAGTACAGGACCGGTGGACCTGGTACAAGCGCTGGAGGTTCAGGCCAATTGGACAGAACCCCGGACCCGAGCTGGAAGCGGATATGGAAGCTGCCATGTCCAGCAAAACTGCAGATGTTCGTATGGCGCATACGACATGAATCCCTAGCCCTATGCACAAACGTGTCGAGGTGTGGCATGAAACTTGACTCGGAAAAATGCTTCCTATGTGGGAGAGCGGATGAAGATGGTGGGCATCTGTTCATAAAGTGCAAAGTGACAAAGGAGGGGTGGAGGCAATTGGGGTTGGAACTGGAAAGGAGCCGCCTCGAAGGGATTGGGAGCGTGCATGCAATGCTAGACTCTTTATGGGGACTAGAAGAGAAGAAAAGAGTGCTAATCATATGCTTTTGGTGGCAATGGTGGAACAACCGCAACAAGATTAGAGAAGGAGAGCTCCCTCAGCAAGTCACAGAAATCGTGAGACGAGCTCGTTGCGATGCACTCGAATATGAACAGCTCTTCCTACCAGGCATGCCAAAACAATCTCCTGGGAAGTGGCAACCGCCGGACGAGGACACTATTAAGCTTAACCTGGATGGTGCCTTCTCACTGGGTAATTCCTTCAGTGGATGGGGCGTAGTGGCTCGGGACGGCTCTGGAACTGTCCTCATTGCACGCGCAGGTCGGCAAGATCAGGTTCTTGATGCATTCGGTTCAGAAGTCCATGCTTTGGCGGCGGCGGTGACCACAGCGGCTGACTTGGGGGTTGTCCGGGCCAATTTTGAGACAGACTCTTAGTTGCTGGCCGAGGCAATGGATGCCCATCGAGTGGATTCTTCGCCGTATGCAGCAATTATTGAAGATACAAAGTTCCAGCTTTTTTTTTTGAACAAAGGAAGGCACCAACTGGTGCCAATTCATTCAGCTCAACGTCATAGTACATTAAGAGTTACAAGATCTGCCAAGAAATGGGAAAGAAAGAGCAGCAGAATCTGAGAAGCTAGAGCTGAAAAGTCCTTGAAGACAGCAAAGGAGCAAGAATCCCCGCTGATGAACAACATGACCAAAATGCCAAGGCAGTCAAAGGAGAAAAGAACATGCTCTACTAATCTGACAGATACAGAGAAGATGAAGCAGCAATTAGATCGAGATAGAGATTAAATAGCAGCATCATCCTCTATCTTAACTTTTGTGCACCCTCTAAATCGCCTCAGAACTTCCCCAAAGTTTCGATCATATCCTGCAAAAACACAAAAGAGGTTCTTTGCATCTCTAGTAGTCCAAACCCATGATAGCTTTAAGGCCCTGTAGCTGAAAAACTTAAAGAGCAAACACAACATAGCAGCGTAAATAGGAAAGAGGCCTGAAACCAAAATACAAAGAACTAATAGCAGTGAACAGCGTGTAACTTAACACCAGGAATTTGAAGATTTGATATGAGGGACACAACATGACAGGATATAGAAGAGTGGTTTTGAGCAAAACAACAAACTTGAGTGTTCCCAGAGATCTAAAAACCTGATGCGCAAGATCATGAGCAATCCCATTAATTTCTCTCGAAATATGAAACACCTTAGGATGCAAAGCGAAGTGTGTTTAAAGAAGATGGCCAGATCCTTTCTAATATTCCAAGGAATAGAGGAATCCAAGGTGTTTCTCAGAGCAGCACACTTAGCAAGAGAAAGACAACAGTTAAAAAATTGGATGAGCAATATTGTGAGAGGCAATATGAGCAGCGAAGTAAGAGCAATGGCTTCAGCTTGCAAAGGAGTAGAAGTAGATGAAGCCGAGGCTTGAACTTGAACATTGATTTCTCCTTGGTCGATGGAATTGAGATGAAAATTCCAACACCTGTGGCAACCTCTCCTTGTGGAAGGCCAGGGACTTTATTTGATCTGAAAGCTGCATCAGAAAATATTTTCGGTCCAACAATTAACAAATCAGACTTAAGAGTAGTACCTTGCAAAGGAACCTGATTGCCAATAGAATGTTCACCTTGAACCTGCTGTTGCTTATTACAAAGGCATGAAAGAACACCATCAAAGTCCAAATTTAAAGCAATAGCTGCAATATTAACTTGGTAAGGAAGTGCTTTCTTTCTATCAAAAAGAAAATCATTACGTGCTTTCCAAAGGCACCACAGAAAATTGAGGATATTTGGAATAGAACCATTTGGGTGGTCCATTTGAATGAGAGCAATAAGCACCGAATGCATCGTAGAATGGCCTTGAAGTAAAACTTCAGATCTGAGAAACCAAGGAGAGGAAAACCAGGCCGCACGAGCAAAATGACAAAGGAAGAAAAGATGAAACTCATCCTCCTGCTGACCACATCGACAACATATCTGAGAAATGTGAATCGAGAAACGACCAGCACGCAAGCCAGTAGGTAAAGACTTTCTAAGTAATCTCCAGGCAAAAGTTTGCACCCTAGGAAGCATAGTTTTTGTTTCCAAATCAACTTAAGAAGATTTTTCAAATCCAAGGAATAGCAACAGCACATTTCGGGATTAGTATAAATCTGCTGCAAACTAAGCTTGTAAGCAGACTTTGCAGAGCAAATGCCATTAGGAGTAAGATCCAACAAAGCAAATCCGGTTCATCATCATCAATAATATCAGTTTTAACAATGAGAGAAGCAATAGGCTGCCGAAAAAGCGAGAAAACGAAGTCCTGATTCCAAGTTTTTTGCCCCGGAAGCCGAGATCTCGACTAAAGAGGGATAACTGAAGCCGATTGTGTGGAATGAGATGATCATGGATAGAATCCCAATGAGCACACCAAGGCATGCTCCAAATTGAAATGCTACCTTGAGTTAATTGATAGAAAGAATGAGCCTTAAGATTGGGTAACATTTTCAAAATAGAAGCCCAAAAAGCAGATTTAGGAGGAGTTGCAGAGCTTTCCAAATAGAAGTATCATGAAAATACTTAGACTTAAGCACAAGATACAAGTGAGAAGAAGGAACTTTGGCTAACCTCCACACAGCAGCCGAAGAAGGCTCTCATTAATGGCCTTGATTCTTTATGCCTGACCACCTTCATCTTTAGAATTGCAAATATCCTTCCAAGCTCTAAGACAAAGACTCTTCTTAGAATCATTTTCTCGCACACCTGTCCACCAGAAGTTCCTAATAATAGCTGTGAGTTTAGCAATGAATTTCTTAGTAAACAAGATATTAGCCATATAATAGACAGGAATAGCCGAGAAAACCGAACGAATTAATTCGAGCCTAGCAGCATGAGAAAGCATGTTGGCTTTATAAGTGGGCAGCTTATTCAAAAATTTGTCAATAACAAAGTTATAAGCAGCAACTCTATTTTTAGCAGGAAGAACAAGCGGATGACCAAGGTGGGTGAAATTACTATCCAAATTAGAAACTGGAAAGATTTGCTTAATCTCCTGCATAGTAGTATTAGGGACATGAGAGCTAAAAAGAATGGCAGATTTGGCCCAGTTAGGCGTTTGGCCTGAGATAGAACAAAAGTGCTGAATCAGATTGGCCATAGCATGAGCCTCTTGGAGAGTAGCCTGCCCACAAACCAACAAGTCATCAGCAAATAAGAGAGAGTGGATAGAGGGGCAATTTGGACCAAGAGAAATTCCATGAAGGTGATGAGCAACAAGCGCTTCGTTAAGAGCAATAGATAATTTATTTATAGCAATTACAAACAAATACGGGGACATAGGACAACCTTGACGAATACCTCGAAAACTTTTAAACTTGTGCGAGGGCTGGCCATTGATCAACACAGAAAACGTGGGAGAAGATATACAAGCATAAACCAAATTAATGAAATGAGCATGCAACCCTTTTCGTGCAAGAGCAGAAGCAATAAAATTCCATTCTAAACGATCAAAAGCTTTAGCAAGATCAATTTTAAGCATGAAAGCATTGTGTTTCCAAGATTTTAGAGAGAAGGAGTGAGTAATCTCTTGAGCAATAATAATATTGTCACTAATCCTTCTACCCTCAATGAAAGCTTGCTGAGCGGGATCTATGTAATCAGGAAGATGAGGCTTAATCCTATTAGCAAGCGATTTCGCAATGATTTTATAAACAACATTACAAAGACTAATAGGACGATAGTCCATAGGAACTTGAGGGACAAGCTTTTTGGGGATAAGAGCAATATTTGTGTCATTAATATGAGGAGGCAAAATACCGGTGATGTAAAAGTTGGCCACAAGTTGCGTAACCTCCTCTCCTATCCAATCCCAAGCAGCCAAATAGAATTCAACATTAAAACCGTCTGGTCCCGGAGAGGCATTTAACTTCATGTCTTTGAGAATCTGCAAAACTTCATGTTTATCAGGAATAGCATATGTAGGATCCGAAGAATCATTAGGCCATTGAGTGGTAAGATAAGGTTTATCAGAGTTATCATTCGGAGAAGAGAAGATGTAACGAAAGTAATTGACAAATGTGTTCGTAATAGCAGAAGGTTTGAAATGAAGCACATCATTCTCATCTTTAACAGAGCAAATAGTATTTCTCTTTCTCCGCTTAACTACCGACTGATGAAAGAATTTAGTATTACGGTCCCCAGCCACAGCCCAACCTTTCTTACTTCGCTGCTTATAAAATTGATTAAGCTTGGAGAGCGTTTGTTCATACCTGAGAGTTAGAGAGCTTTCTAAAGCATGATCCTGCTGCTGCAGTGGGTGTTGCTGAAGTTGATTAATGTTCGCTTCAAGTTCCGAAAGATCGTGCTGGAGAGGCTTTTTTCCTGCACCACATCTTTAAAGAGCCTGCCAAAGAAGAGGTTTTGGCTGCAAAAGAAGTAAGTGAACAATTGTTCCAAGCAGATTTAGCAAAATCAATGAAGTCCTTCTCCATCAACCACCAGTTTTCAAATTTAAACGTTTGCTTGGGCCTAACAAAATTGCCATCAGTAGATACTAAAATGGGAGCATGATCACTGAGGATAATAGGCAAATTAAGAACCTTGGTATTAGGATAATGCATACACCATTCAGAATTAACCAAGCAACGATCAAGGCGCATGTAAATGGGATAAGGAGTGTGCTACTTACTACACCAAGTATACGCAGGACCACTAAAGCCTATATCAAAGAAACCACAATTTTTAACAAGCGAACGAAAAGTAGTCATACGATAGTAATTAACATTGCCATTATGCCCATCCGTATCATACAAGATGTCGTTAAGATCACCCATACACATCATGGGCATACCCAGATGATCATCAACAAAAGATGAAACTTGACTCCAAATGGCAGTAGTCTGCCTATGATAGGGGTCACCATATATACAGATAAAACAAAATTGAACTCCTGAGACTAGGTGAACTACATTAGCTAGAATACAGTGAAAGGAAGCACTATAAACAGAAACTTTGAGCTCATCATTCCACATGAGCCAGAGCCCTCCTGAAGCACCTCTAGAGGGGACAACAAAAGCATTAGTAACATCAAACCTATTAACAAGATCAACAGAACGAACAAAGTTCCAGCTAAAGTTGTGGTTTTCCAAATGGAGTGTAACTGCTTGTAGACGAACCATGAACACTGTCGCTCATGAGTTAGCACAAATTGGTTGTAACTGCCCACCGAACACGTCTGTCGAGTGGGACACTACTGTACCGCACATAGTGGCTGCTTGCGTGTCGGGCGATATGCCCGAGTGTCGTTGATCTATAAAGCTTTGCTTTCCCTAAAAAAAAAGAAAATTTCCTCCGTTGTACGTGAGACTCAGCTATTGGGCCTTGGGCCGGCAGCCACGTCCTGGTTTTCCAAAAAAAATAGTCAGCTTAAAAATAAAATTCCAATAGAACCCGGACTCGAACCCTGCTGGCTCAACCATAGCTTCGAACCACCAACCATCTCATCCATCCAATATTCACCTATGAACATAGGAATTGTTTTTACTATTGACTACAAACCGAGCAATGATTCCTCACGTTATTAGTCCCACATCGATCCTTCAGAGCAATTTTCATCAATTTATATACAATAGAGAGTTGCCCAGAATATGAGCAAGACGCCTAAAAAGGACCAGAAATTAAAGGAAAGATGAATTCACGAGGAGTGAATTGTGCACGCTCCAAATCATACAGGAAAGAAAGATGGATCCCAGGGAGGGATGTTGGACGCTGCTTGATTGCAGGGAGGTATTAATAAAGATTCAAAAGTACTCCATTAAAGATTCAGAAGGGATGTGTACGCCTTAAATTAAAGGAAAGGACAGATGGATTTGGAATAAAAGGAATTGAGGAATTGAGCCCGTCTTGGCTATCCTTAATTAAAGGTTGGAGTTCAGAAGGGATGTGTGTGTTGCATATTAAAGGAAAGATAGGATGGAGTTCAAAAGGGATGTGTACGCTGTACATTTAAAGGATCAATTTGGCGTATTCGTGTGCGTGCGTGGTTGTGTGTTCCAATCGGCTGCAAAGATCAATCAGCCTGTGTATGTGCAAAACCGGAGCAAGCCGGAGATCGTGCACTGCCGCCTGTTGTACAAAAGGGCTCTTGCGTCTAGAGACTGTTTGGTCATGTCACGAGCTCTGATAATGAAGGGATGGTGATGGTGTTCGAGATGATTTTAATCAGTTTATCAAAGTCGCTTACATGGCATTGTTCTTTTGAGGTCAGATTTCTCCTTTGCAGAAAGTAACCACAAATTTTTCCTTCTCTGTAGGAAGTAATCTCATATTTCTCTTTCTTTGCAGAAAGTAACCTCGCAGTGGTAAGATTTTGTTTGCTTTTCCTTGACGAAAGAAATAAAACTATTTGGTAATATCAATTTCTTAGTTAACAAAGGTAAAACGTCTGCAACATGCCAAATATGTGGATTTAATTCATGTGAACCGAACTACTGGATGATTTTATTCCCTTTTTGCCAACTTGACATAGGACATTGCGCAAATCATTTCTGGTAGCAATTCATCTCATCCAGTAGTTTGATGGGGTTTTTTTAGACTTGATTTTTTTATCTTATGACATTTATTTCTATTCCATAAAAGTTAATTTGTGTAGCAGATTGAAAACAATTGGATGTTGATGTAATTGTGGTATGAGATTATTAAGTGTGAGCACATGTGCATGCGTATAGGTGCTTTCGACTGGTGCTAACTCCGTAATTAAAACAAGATCTCATCTTCATGAAACTAGCAAAGGTGTAGACGTTAGAAAGAAGAGATGACGTATCTTTTTGAAGTTCACCATCCAATCCAAGCATCATAAAAAATAAGCCTTACTATTCAAAAGGATGAAAAAAATTAATAATAATTTTCAGAGGTATTAAACTGTTTATCACACATAAAACTAATTGACCAGTTAGAATCTGACCTAATAAAATTGAGCTAGATATTATTTTCAAAATGGCATGGTGCTGAAATAGAGAGGTGCACATTCGTGAGGTCTTAAGCAATGCTTGTCAGGGATGTGTGATATTGTTTTTCTCCCGTTGCAACGCACGGGCATGTTTTGCTAGTTTGGTATAATGTTCGTAAATGGCTCAAAATGGTCTAAAGATAAAAATCGTTGGACTATTGGAGATGGGTTCACTTCACTCGTTTGTATAACTATCGTTCTTTCACTAATGACTACTCTCTCAAATACATCATGGTAGATGGGGATTTCTAAAGCATCATGTATTCATGTTGGACAGGTGTGTTTGGGTGTCTTTTCCATGTGCATTCATTGGCACCGATCTGTAATTTACTGCAGGTTTGTCTCCATAAATCTTAGAATATAATGCAGTGAAATATTGCCCATGGAAAAGTTAAAAGGACACCCGTGTTGCAAAAACAGTGGAACAACAGTGAATGATGTTATGCATATCTTTGGAGATTGCTGGACGCTTAATAATCTTATAAGCTTTACCGATCGAACAGTAATCAAGGTTTCGTGGTGTAGTTGGTTATCACGTCAGTCTAACACACTGAAGGTCTCCGGTTCGAACCCGGGCGAAGCCAACCGACTTTTCTTTTTTCTTTTTGCATTTTTCCATTGCGTAAAAAAACAAAAAGAAAAAGAAAAAAAGGTTAATGGCCCATACAGGTCTCGAACCTGTGACCTTCGCGTTATTAGCACGACGCTCTAACCAGCTGAGCTAATAGGCCTACTGTACTATTCTATTTTTTTCATCAGTGATATATGCAAAACTTGAATATGACTTGTACGGTATCTCACCTTTATGTGAAGAATAAGCATGCTGGCTGGGATGTAGTGGCACGGACAGCAGAGTGGTAAGAAAATGTCCAAGATGCGTTTGCAGCCAGGTGCATGCCATGGCACATGCGGTATCCATTGCAGCTGATATGGGAATGATTCGCGAATATTATGATACTACAGCTGATATTTGGTCCTTTCTTATACTGAGTTATCAACCACAAGAAAAACCATCTTCGCTCGTTAGAGCGATCAACAAAATCCTTGGCTATCAGGATTCCAATTTCACAGTCGACGTTTGGAAGTATTTGTAGCTGTTGGAGCATTTTTGTCATTGTGTCTATGATGGGATGGGTATGCAAATCATCTTGCAACAGCTACATTCTGATGAAAAGCCATATGCGCAAGCGGGTAATTAATGGCAACTATATATACCCGATCTAACCACTATAAGAGAAAATAATCACGCTGACTTCTGCATCATAGGATGCACATAGCCAGATTTTGTTCAATTTTATTTGGAGCGAGGACACTATCTCAAGGAAGAAGAACTGCGTTTAAAGATGCACATAGCCATGTGCGCAAGCGGTATCCCTCCCTTCTCTATACCTGGATAGGAAATAATGGCTGGCATGCATGGATCACCCAAGTCGCCATATGAAATACTGGCCACGTTGCTAAGTCGATCATCATCATGTGAATCTTTAGTTTGCGACGTTTAAAGACATGGAAGTATACACGGGGATAAAAGTTGTATATCCATCTTATAATGAGAAGAAGAATAAGAATAAGAAGAGGATGAATCATAAGAAAAAGCAAGTAGGAAAATCCTCTTTGCTCGAAGGAGCCATCTACACAATACAGCAATAAATCTTCGCCCTTGTCTAGTTTCCCATTTCACTGTCCATTCTTGTAAATGTTTGTCTTTGTTTGATCTTTTTTGTCACTGTTTTTGACTTTATGTGATGTGTGTGCATATCATCATGAACACTTAGGTACATAATAATAAAGCCATATATTATTAATACAAAACGGAAAAAAATACAGAAAATCCTTTTTCAGTTCCATGTTTATTCTTATATGAAAGATGGATGCTGGTAACAAACCAGCTAGTGTCATGTGTTTGGAAGAATTATGTAGTCTATATTGTTGTGCCTGGTTTGGTTCTGAAGAGAAGGGTATGTACCAAGATGGAATGCCCTAACCCTTTCCGTCATGCATCCTCTTTATCCCCTCTAACTATGCCTTTGAGGTTGAAAAACACGAGAATCTTTCCATGTGAAAGAGGCAGCAGCGGCAGTGTGTGTTACATATATTATCATCTGTCTGATGGTGTAACTAGAGTGGAGTGCTTTACAAAAAGAAGTGATGATTTGCTAGGGAAGAAAGGTACATATGGATGATTGTTATGACCGGCGTTCAGTATAGCCGGAGGAGGCCCAATGGCGCGACTAGTTAGGGGCTTGGCCCAACTTATCTTTATTTTTATTAGCTCATCAAGGATTATATAAACACTTTTGTAAGGACTCGTTTTGGAATCAAGCAATAAGTCATAACTATTGCCCGGCTCCCTTCAGGAGCTGGAAACCCTAAACCCTAGCCGCTCTCCTGCGCCCTCTCTCTCCCTCTCGCGCGACCACAGCGCCACAGCGCCGCCGCTCGCGCCCCTCGCCTCGACAGCCTCCCTTCCACCCCTACAACTTGAGGGCTAGACCTGGTAGGAATCCAGCTCCTATCAATGATGTTTGTCCATCCATCCATTGTTTCCCGTTGTTGTCAGAGTCCTGAATAAACAATCTGAGCGAGGGCGAGGTGAATCAATCATGTGAGCTGTGGAATTAACAGATGTTGCTGCTTGGTTTGTGTTTCATTCCAGGTTGCCAACCTGCAGTCTGGCGGCTTCAGCTTGGCTCTGAAGACCTGAGTCATGCCTGATGGAGTGCAGCTATTCTTGCCAGCTTCAGCATTGGACAAGAAAGGATGGTTGGTTACAGGAAATAGAAGAAAAAAAAATTGGGGCGAGAGAGGCTCGAACTCTCGACCTCAGGATCACTCACATGATTTAGCTATGAGACCTACGCGCTAGCCAACTGCGCCACCGCCCCCTTGTGATAACTTCTCAAATCAAGCCTTATTGTACCCTGAAGTCTCTTATCTGTGTTCTAATTAACATAATACACGCTACGTTTGTGGACAAAAAAAAAATCCGAATTGGTTAGCCAGATGGTAGAACTAGGTAAAGGCCTATAATAGAAACATGATGATACATAATATCGTGATACACGCTTCGACGGCAGCCAGTAGGTTGGTTGGTTATCACTACTCAAATTGCTTCCAGACTTATATGCTGCTAGTTGGATCGACTAATTCGCCAGCGGTATACGTTGTCAGGCATAAAATATACAGTATGATTTAATTCTACCCATCCTGCAGAGATTCTAGATGCATGGTCTGTGTGCACAACAAAATTAGCGATCTCCTCCTTGAATATGTCTGGAACCTTTGGTCACTTTTCGACACAATGATAGGAGGCTCAGTTCAAGATGCCAAAAATAAAATAAAATCCAACGGTTCCAAACTATCAAGAAATAAACAAGACGATACATGAAGCCCAGCTACTTCTATAATGGATCAAAGCAGTTGTACTCTTGATCTGTCATTCCGTCAAAGTGTACTTTGGGGCACAAACAGTGCTAGGACCACCATGTAATCAAGCCCTTGCACTTGTTTAGTTCAGGTTCAGGTTCCAGCAAACTAAACCATGTATCAGGAACGAAAACAGATAGTGATAGCTGGCTTCAATAATAAAATATCTATTCATAACTTAATCCATATGTACGTATCTCACCTTGCTGCATCAACATAAACATGAAACATTCTAAAACAAAGCATTAAGCAATAGTATAATACTCATCTTGGAGTAGAGAAGAAAGATCATGGAAGAACAAAAATGTTGCCAACACCGAATGTTGTTTCTGTTATATTCTTAGCAAGGCTGGTTAGATGGTATGAAACACAGGAGGCATCGCATGTGTTTTTAGTAGCTCTAAGTGGGGCTTACGCATTTGTTAATGATAATGTAATTTTAGTAGTGTTTGCTTGCTTTAATGTTGATTTGAACCATTGGAAGCCATCCTGGCGGCTCATGGTCTCTCTTATGCTTTCGCTAAATCTCTGTGTTGGTTCTAAATTTGGGTCGCCACATTTGTGTGTTTCCCCTTTATATTCTCGAACAACCACCTTGTGGTGCCCGACTTCGTAACTTAGGAGGTTCAACCAGGTCGGTTTGGGCACAATGCATGTTCTCTTTACGAGACTCGTGGTGTTGTCTTATTCTTTCTGGATTTTCTTATGCACTACCAGAAGATCCGTCTTTTGTTGTTGGTCTCGCCTCGATCAAGCTGCCATTTTGTCCTTCAACCTCCTTTTCGGAGGTCCGTCGGCAGAGAATGGATTGATGTGAGCTTGATATCTAATATTGTTAGCCATACTTCGGTTTGACCCCCAGTTTGTGCTCATAAACGATGCATGTGCTTCAACATCTTCGATTGCACTAGGGGACTCTTCCTCCTTCATTTCAATTGGAGGTGTCGGTTAGCTCTTTTCAACGTTGATGCTAGGTTCGAGATAGGTTGCGCCGGGTGGGGTTGCCCCGTCATCATGTTGAACACATGTGTTTTTCTTTCTTCTCCATGTGCCCATGTACATGTGATTAGTCTGTACATGTTTCATTGGCATGTCACCGTGGTATTTTTCTCCGTCCAAGGTCCTTTCTTGATCTATATATATAATTTATGGTGGGCTCATCTCCATAAATCTTGGAAAACAATGATGGGACTTATTTCCATGAAGATCCATACTTAAAGGACACTTGTCTTGTAAAAATCTGAACATTAATTAATCTTATAAATGATTTCTATCTAAAGAAAAAGACATGAAGGTTTCGTGGTGTAGTTGGTTATCACGTCAGTCTAACACACTGAAGGTCTCCGGTTCGAGCCCGGGCGAAGCCATCTAAAATTCTTTTTTTTCCCTCCACTGTGCAGAAAAAGGAAAGAAGAAAAAAAAAGATTAATGATGGCCCATACAGGTCTCGAACCTGTGACCTTCGCGTTATTAGCACGACGCTCTAACCAGCTGAGCTAATAGGCCTTTTGTGGTTTTATTCTTTTTAATGTTTTCTATTTAGGAATGAGATACGACTTGTATATGATCATCCCATACCGACGAGAAGAAAATAGCAAGATCACAGGAGCGTCTTTTGGTCCTTGTATGCTGATCGTATGATTCACAAGAAAGGCCACCTTTGCCCGGACACTATATTCCAGTCATGGTCCTTTTGGCTATCTGGATTCCCATTTAACTGTCCACGTTTGTAAGTATTTGTAGCTGTTGGAGCCTTTCTGTCATTGTTTCTGTGATGAGATGGGTACCTAAATCATCTTGCAACAGCTACATAATGATAAAACCATATGTGCAAGCGGGAGTATATAGCAAAAAACTATCACATTACGGGCTAGGTCAACAAAAAACTACCACTTTTCTTGATGTTTCAAAATGCTACCACTTTTTTGGTTCGCTGTTCCACAAAACTACCATGTTGTGCTGATGACTGTGTTAGTTAATTTGGATCGTGTTTATGACATATTGGGTCCACTCGTCAGCTTTGGCCGCTAGTTGACTGTTTGTTTGACCGTTACTTACATGTGGGACCCACATGTCAGATCTCTCTTCTTCCCTATTCTCTTTGTTCTCTCCCTCTCCTTCCCTGAACTCTTTCTCTCATAAGCCATGGCCAGCACCAAGGCCGGCGCAGCAACCGTGGCAAGGCAGTGAGAAGCAGCAGCAGGCAGCGGTGGAGAGCAGCAGCGATGGAGAGCAGCAGCGATCAAGCAACATCAGCAGCCCATACAGCAGGAGCGATGGCAGGGAGCAAGAAGCAGCAACGGCGGCAGCAGGGAGCAGCGCCGTAGTAGAGAGAGCCACGCGGCGACCAGCAGCAGCCAGCGGCGGCGGCACGCTGGCGGCGGCGGCGGGGGCAAGCGCCGGCGTGGAGCAGCAGCAGAAGTGGCATAGAAGCCGCAACAGGGGCAGCGCCGGCAAGCAGCACGCGGCGGCGGGGGTGGGGGGGGGGGAGCAGCAGCTGCGCTAGGCACGCAGCGGCGGCGGGGAGCAGCAGCAGCACACAACAACTTCCGGCCATGGCGACTGCTGACGGGAGCACAAGGACCCGATTGCTTTTTTCCAAAACTAACAGGGACCGGATTGCTTTTGTACAAAATTTACAGGGCCGATTTGCTTTTTATTTTCTGGAGGGACCAACATGTGGGCTTCACATGTCATAACGGTCAACTAATGGTCCAATATAACGGTTACCTGACAAGTGAACCCTCCCTATCATAAACGTGGTTAAAACTTAATTAATGTTTCACCAATTAGGTTTTTTTTGGAACAGCGAACCAAAAAAGTGGTAGCATTTTGAAACATCAAGAAAAGTGGTAGTTTTTTGTTGACCTAGCCCGTAATGTGGTAGTTTTTTGCTATATACTTGTGCAAGCGGGCAAGGAGTGGCAGCTATGCCAAATTTGCAAATTCGACTATGATATCTATGCCATATTTTGCAATTGCCACATAGCGATATAGCCATATGTGTAATGACCCACAATCCTTGAAGGACTACAGACCGATTAGCCTATGTAATGTCATATATAAAGTTGTGTCGAAGTGCCTTGTAAACAGGTTACGGCCCATCTTGGATGAGATCATTTCAGAGACCCAGAGCGCTTTCATTCCGGGCAGACTGATAACAGATAACGCCATCATTGTGTTCGAGTGTTTCCACAAGATCCAACACTGTCGGAATGAGAGAGACAATTACTGTGCATATAAACTTGATCTTGCAAAGGCGTACGACATAGTTGACTGGAGTTTTATGGAAGGTGTTCTGCGGAAATCAGGTTTTTGCAAAATATGGACTGACTGGGTGATGCAATGTGTTCGATCTGTTAGATATTCGGTGAGATGCAATGGTGAGCTCCTAGAACCATTCTGCCCATCTAGGGGCCTGAGGCAAGGGGATCCACTAAGTCCATACCTTTTTCTTTTTGTGGCTGATGACTTGGTGCATTTGCTGAAAAAGGAAATGGCAGAGAACAAGATTACGCCCATTAAGGTTGCAAGAAATAGCCCGGGGATATCAAATCTCCTGTTCGCTGATCTGACGATAGTTTAATTTTCTTTAAGGCCATCCCGGAGCAAGCGGAAGCTATCAAGAGAGTTCTTGCCTCCTTCCAAAAGTGTACGGGGCAGCTTCTAAGTGCTAGCAAGTGCTCGATTCTATTTAGTGAAGCATGCCTGGCCCAAACAAGAGAGGAAATAAAAACCATTCTCAGAGTGCAATCGGAAACTTTTGAAAGTAAGTATCTGGGTCTGCCCACCCCGGAAGGAAGAATGAAGGAAGAACAATTCCAACCGATCATGGATAGATTTCGGAAAAGATGCAGTGATTGGAGTGAGAAATTTATGTCTTATGCAGCCAAGGAGGTTCATGTTAAGTCGGTTGTCCAGGCCCTTCCAACATTCACCATGAGTGTTTTTATGCTCTCAAAAGGCTTCTGTGAAAAATATGAAAGAATGATCAGAAAGTTCTGGTGGGGAGAGGATGAGGGACACAGGAAGGTCCACTGGATGTCATGGGAACGGATGACAAAGCCAAAAAGAGTGGGAGGCATCGGATTCAGAGATATGCACATGTTTAATCAAGCACTGCTGGCCAAATAGGGATGACGACTAATTCAAAACCCGGATAGCCTATGTGCAAGAGTTCTTAAAAGCAAATATTACCCGCAAGGGAATCTCCTGGACACGGTCTTTGCGAAGGATGCGTCTCCTGTTTGGAGAGCAATAGAGTTTGGGCTTGAGCTGCTCAAAAAGGGCGTAATCTGGAGGGTGGGGAATGGAAAGAACATCCACATCCAACGGGATCAATGGATCCCAAGGAGGGAGGGCCTCATGACAACAGCTTTCATTAGGAGGTCTCGGATCCGATGGGTTAACCAACTAATGCACTCTGACGGGAAGGAATGGAACGAGGAGCTAGTTAGACAAATCTTCTACCCTTTCGATGCAGATGAGATTTGTAAAATCCGAATTCCGTCCTCAGACGTGGAAGATTGGATTGCTTGGCACTATGAGAAAAGTGGTGAATTTTCAGTAAGAAGTGCCTATAAACTTGCAACGGCGAGCCTTCCCCAACTAGCTCAAAACCCTTCAAGCTCGTCTTCAGACCCGAACGATCGTAGCATATGGGATCTCATTTGGAAAGCAAAAGTGTCGGGTAAAGTACGTATATTCGGGTGGAGGGTGGCTACAAATACCCTTGCTACCAAGGAAAACAATTGGAAAAGAACACTTGAACTAGACGCTACCTGCAACATTTGTGGAAATGGGACTGAAACTGAACATCACGCGGTGGTCATGTGCACAAAAAGCAGAGCATTGAGAGAAGCAATGAGGAAGGTATGGAACCTGCCTAATGAAAACAGATTTTGGTACACAGGTGAGAATTGGCTACAAACTGTACTAGATACAGAAAATGAGGAAATGCGCGCCAAAATCCTGCTGTTATTCTGGAGGTGTTGGCATATGAGAGAAGACTGTATCCTAAATAATGGCAGGGAATCGATCTGTGGCTCAGTACAGTTCCTGAAGCAGTATGAGGAGGAGTTGAAAAATACAGAGATGAAAGCTGTTTGGACAGGTGGGAAAGATGCAGCATCAGTTCAGGGTACTAGCACCTGGATTGATGCACTCCCTGGAAGTGCTGCTGCAGGCGCTGATGGAAAATGGATCCCGCCAATTAGAGGGGTGGTAAAAGTGAACACCGACGCTGCCTTTCGAGCCGATACCGGGGAAAGCGCTGCTGGAGCTGTTGGCCGAGACTACCGAGGCTCTGTCCTCATGTCTGTCTGCAAGCGGCTGCCTCAATGCCACACTGCGGAAGAGGCTGAAGCCCGAGCCATTCTGGTCGGCTTGCAGGCCATATCCGGTCTATTTAATGGTCAAGTGATCCTTGAGACAGATAACCAAGGATTAACCAAAGAACTGATGGCTCAAATCCCAAACGATCTCCTCAGTATGGCCTAATCATGGACATAAAACGGGCTATGGCTTCGTTCTCTGGTTGCAGCATTCAGTATGCACAAAGAAACAGGAATTCCTTGGCCCATGGCCTAGCTGCATTGACCAGGAGTTCAGGACAGCAAGTGCTGATCGCCGACGTACCGATTAGCCTTCGTCCCATCATGCTCTCTGAATGTATTGCCCCATTTGAGTAGGCTGCCTACTCAGTCTCAAAAAAAAATATGTGCATAGTTTCCATTACTGCGGGCAAGTAATACCCACTATAAGTTCTTGAAGAGCAAATAATCTGTTAGGTTCCGGTTGTGAATCACTCCATTACAGGGAAATCGAGCTCAGATACAAGAGATTCAGGAGAATGAATGAGAAAGTACAGAGGTAGGAGAAGATAGGGGAATGAGAGTGCCGTCGTTGCTCAAGACAATGTTCAGGAGTTACTCAACAACACAATAGTGGTGCGGAACCGATCACTACTTTACAGAGGGAGTACATTGTGGTACTTTGGTTTTTCTTTGCAATATTTATTGCATAGAGATAATCTAGAGCATTCTGGAGGGGAACTAATCGGTATGGAATACTGATGCATATGTATTTTCTGGTGCAACTTGCTTCTAGGATGCGGCAACCATTTGAGAAAATTTTATACTTCCTCTGTCCTTAATTATTTGTCAGATAAATGGATGTGATACGAACAAGGATCTTCGAAAAGATGATTTTTCTCCCATTTCAAGATAATTTGCCAAACAGTCGAGAGCCAGGACGTGCATCTAGTAGCAACTTCAACATTGTCTACGCATCAAACAAACCACCTGAACAAGAGCAAAAGAACCAGCTTCATCTAGCTACCACTACATTGTAGAGACACACCCAGCTGGAGGATCAACATCTCAGGTCTAGGAAGAGAACAAGAGCTTCACAATTCTGCATTCAGTATCCACTATCACTACGTGTTGTAGATCACCTATGCATGTACCAACTAGATGTACCCTTTCCTGATCACCTATGCATGTATCAACTACATGTACCTATCCTTGTACGAACTATTTTGCTACAATCGAGTTTTGGGATGACTTACCCAATATTTATAGAAAATCTAAATAGCTTATCAATCTACGTGGCGTGACGTGCCGCCGCTCACTACCCGCTAGTGAAATACTAGCCACCTCACTTCCATCATCATCATGTTAATCTTTGGTTTGGGACGTTTGAAGCCATGAATGTATGCACAGGGATAAAAGTTGTATATCCATCTTATGATGCGAAGAAATAAAGTTAAGAAGAGGATGAATCAGAAGGAAATTCATCTGAAGGAGCAAGTAGGAAAACCATCTTTACTCGTAGGAGCCATATACAAAATACAGCAATATATCTTCGTCCGTATACAAAATACAGTAATATGTCTAGTTTCCCAGCGGCGGTTCCTTTGGCGAGGCACGGCAGGCTCCGGCGAGCAGCCGTGCGGGCGGTGGATCTAGCGTCCTGGCCGCGCAGGCGGCGGGATCCCGGTGGTCGTTGGCGGCTGGCGGCGGCTTCTGCGACCGTCGGTGCGCGCGATCAGGCGCCTTCCCTCCTCCCATGTTCGTCGTGCGGGCCAGCCTGGTCGGGCCGCGCTTCCCTTAGTCGCCGGTTGTGTACAGGAGGCGCTGCTGGTGGCGGGGATCTAGTTCGGCCGAAATCCCTGGCCGGCCATGACCGGCCGCGCCAACGGCGACGCCTGAGGGCACCGTTCTCCTCCTTGGAGGCGTCAGTATCGAGTGATCTCCTCACTTCCCCTTCCCCTAGGTTTCCCGGGCGAAAGCCCTAACTTTTTTGGGCGGCGGCGGCGCTCATGGTGTCATTCCCTTCTTGAAGGCGCCGCTCTGGGAATCTTGGGGTTGGGTGGCGCTTGCAGGTGGTGGGCGACGGCGGTGGTGCGGTCCTGTCCTAGCATGGATCTAAGTACGTTGCTTGGAGATGGACTCGCGTTCGTGGAGGTCGACATTTGACGTCGTGGTGGCGTCGAGGGCGGAGGACCTGCCAAGGCTCGCGTAGGTGGAGGCCGTCGTTTGGCGTCGTACGTGGTGGCGTCGATGGCGGAGGACCTGCCAAGGTTGACACCTCAATCTGCTCTGAAGATGGACTAGTGGAAGATGGCAGCGATGACACATGTGAGTGCGTCGGACCGGTTTGTGCCCGGGACCTGGCAGATGGCTCGGTCGGGGCCTCCGGCTTTAGATGTTAGGCTTAGGTGGGAGGTCTGGGTATGTGGCCCAGCTTGCACCCCTTCATCATATGGATAAGAGTAACGGCAGATTTGCCAAGATAATGGATTCAGGTATATTGTTGTTCTACTTTGTAAGGTCTTGTGAAAATAATTAATAAAATGGCCGTATGCATCACCCAGATGCAGAGGCCGGGGGTCATCCTCCTTTTCTTAAAAAAAATGTCTAGTTTCCCAGGATCATGAATTCATTGTATGATGTTTGTCCATCCGTTGATCCCCGTTGTTATCAGTCTCTTATCATGTGAGTTAAACAAGTAGGGTGAAGCCGATTGATCGTGTGAGCTGCGAAGTTAACAATCGGAGAAACGGCTGCTGCCTGGATTGGTGTTCATGGCTGCCTCATCCTCGAGACCTGAAGGATGAACTCGCACACACTGCAGGTGTTTGTGTGCGTCTGTTCTCTGACATTGCGCCTGCTTTGTGCATTTCGTCACACTTTTGCCAGTTTAAAATCGTTGGACTTGTTTTGGGACGATGTTTTTTGCAGTTGCAAGAAAAAAGCGCCAGGAAAGTTCAGATCTGTTACCGTTTTTTTCTGGCAGTAAAAAAAGTGAAGCAAAACAAAAAAAAAAGAAAATTGGGGCGAGAGAGGCTCGAACTCTCGACCTCAGGATCACTCGCATAATAATTTAGCTATGAGACCTACGCGCTAGCCAACTGCGCCACCGCCCCGTTATGCTTTTGGCTCGAATCTAACTCTATTGAACCTTAGTGCCTCTTATCTGTGTTGTGATAAACGTAATGCACGCTATGTTTGTGGACCAAAAAAAAAAAGAATTCCGAATTGGTTAGCCAGATGGTAGAACTAGGTAAAGGCCTGTAATAGAAAGATGATGATACATAATATCGTTCGACGGCAGCCAGTAGGTTGGTTGGTTATCACTACTCAAATTGCTTCCAGACTCACTAGAGTATGATTTAATTATTCTACCCATCTTAGTATTCAAACCCCCAGTCTTACATATGCATCTTCCTGCAGAGATTCCAGATGCATGATCTGTGTACACAACAAAACTAGCGATCTCCTCCTTGTGTCTGTCTGGAACCTTTGGTCACTTTTGGACACAATGATAAGAGGCTCAGTTCAAGATGCCAAAAATAAAATAAAATCCAACGGTTCCAAACTATCAAGAAATAAACAAGTTGAGGCACAAACGGAAGCGAACTAAGAGCACTCGGCGACGACGAAGCCCGTTGAAATCACTGCCGCTGCCGTTCTTTCATGGGATCTGTGCCACTTTTGACAAAATGATCTCTTATGTGTGAATACAAGACGCATGCGTAGACTGGAACAGTTTGTACATGTGCAGTCTCATTTAATATATGTCTGCAATGTCGGGGAAGAAAGACTGGATGGAAGACTTCCGCATGTCATATTTATTGTAGGTTGTAAACAGTGTCTGAAGGTAAAACAATGTTTGATGGGAGGGGGCGTGGGTTAAATCAATTCGGTAACGAGCATTATGACATTAAGACTCAAAAATGCACCGGACAAAATGAATATACGTAATTAATACTAGTTTGATTCATCGAGAGATTCACAGAAACACAATTAAGATTAACACAACACATTACATAGTATTTGGAAGTACCTGTCCAGCACTTGCCGACAGAGGATGGAAAAGCGTGAAAATTACGTGCAAATAAAAAAATAGAATTATGGGCGAACTGATCCATCTGACATGATACATTATTCTAAGCCTGGTTCGGCTAACAGGGCCATATTAATTAGTGGGAATGGTGTCGAACAGGCAGGTTACGAGAAGACAACGCATTCAAGCGACCTTGATGCATACCAACAGCACAACAAGCAGATTAAGTGCGAGGAGCCCAATGATGATGTTGTGCAATTTCCTGTCTTCGCGAGAAGGGATGGTGCCATCCCGTTGCTGCAGCAGGGGCAAACCATGAGCGGAAGGGGAGGTTGTTCCTCTAATGCAACAAGGGGCGCGCTAGAGTTCGACATGGCAATTAGAACAATCTAACTATGAGCCGCATCATAGGGGATGAAGAGTGGAGTTGTGAATGTCACAACCGGGGATGATATGGTGTGTGGAGGAAGATGACCGTTTAGATGAGCTGGTGAAAGGAGGAAGATGACCGTTGGGTTGAAAAGGAGTGTGCCCTTGGGAGAAAGGTAGGCACCAGTGCATTTAACTCCATTTAGGTGGTTGGAGGTTGTTAGGTGAGCTGAGCTCAGCTCACTGCTCACGACAGGAATTGCACTGCCAGGACAGAAACGCGTGGATTTAAATTCTGACATAATGATCAATGGGAAGGGAATACGAGATGATAAAGTTGTGAATACATTGGGGCTATTATAGTGATTGAGGATCCTGAGACGACTGCTGGGCAGGATTCCAGTGAGCATCGTCGCCGAGTGCTCCTAGGCAATTTCGAGGCACAAACATTCTATAATGGATCAAAGCAGTTGTACATGGAGCCTAGCTACTTCTATAATGGACGGCCACCCACCCGTCGTACCCCCTTTACTCCGGCTGCCGGCCTAGGGGCTATGCCGCCTCGCTCCCCTGCGAGTGCCCCGGCTTCGCCGGCTGCGAGCGCTGGATGGGAGATGCCCGAAAAGGAGGAGATCCAGGGCAGATCCAGCGGTCTGTCGGAGGTGTCGGCGACCCCTCTCACCCCGTCGCCGCGATTTCCCCGGAGCCCAAGCTGTCACCCGTCTAGATCCAGGGCGGGTCTCGAAGACGCTGGCTTCAGACCGGCGGTTGGAGGCGTGGCTCCCCCATCTGAGCGCCCCCGCCTAAAATCCATTGTGGTAAATGCGAATCCCCCTCCCTCTCCGGTCACCGACGACATTGAAGCTGGATGGGAGATCCAGCAATCGCGCAAGAAATGCCGCGCCAGCCAGGATCCATTTAGTGCTAGGCAGAAAGGAAGGAGCCGGCCACCTCGCCACGGTCGCTCCCACGGGCACTCGGCGGGCAGGGATGCCTTTTTAAGCAGATTCAAGGGCCTCTGCTTCCGTTGCCTCAGCCCCCGCCACCGTAGAGTAGACTGTAGAGACCCTCTCCGGTGCATAATCTGCAAACACCAGGGCCACTTCGGCCGCGAGTGCTCTGAGAATCCCCGCAACAAAGTGGCTACTGCCCCTCCGCGCTCCCCGCACCGGCCAGTCCGCGAGCGCCTGACCTTTCCACCTCCGCGCCAAGCTATGGAGCCGGGCACCCTCATCAACCACGGCCGGCGCCCACGCAACAGCCACAAGGTCATTGCCTCGTCGCCGGCGATGGAGCATCAGCTCTTCCTGTTGAACCAGCACGCGGTCGTGGTCACCGCGGTGGGCACCAAGGCGCATGCGGCGAGCCCGCTCTCCCTCGGCCGAGCGATCGAGCGCGATCTCAAGATCCCCCCACACCTGCTCCGCATCACCAACCACGACCCTGAAGACTTCTTCGTCTACTTCACCATGACGGCGCACAAGGACCTGGCGGTGCGGTGCGGCTCGCTGTCGGTGGACGGCGTGTCGTTCCTGCTCGAGCCATGGCGGGAGGACGCCCACGCCGTCCGGCTCAAGTGGATGCTGCATGCTCGTGTCGTCATCGAGTGGCTCCCCATGCAGCTCTGGACGATCGAGGGCGCGATCGAGGCCATTGGCGACAAGGTCATCGTCAACCGCCTCGACAGCCGAACCCACGAGCGCGTCGACACCAAGCTGTTCGCTTGCTGGGTCTGGTGCTGGGATGTTGCCCACATCCCCACGAAGCGCACAATTTGGAAGCACGCCCGGGGCACGGGACGCGTCGACGAGATGGTGGGCTACTCCCCGCCGAGCCGCGCCGTTGCGCCACCGCCTGAGCTGCTGCAGTACGATCTGCTCATCCACCTAGACCGTGTAGAATACTGGACCCCGCTCTCGCCGCGCTCCTCCAACTCGCCGCAGAGCGGTGTCCCCTCCGACGACGACGAGCCTGACGAGCGCCCCTTCCCAAGGATCGAGCCGGGCGTCTGGGCGGAGCGCGTGGAGGACGGCCGGTCGGCGCTTGCCGCGGCACCTACCCTGCGTCCCCAACCCCGTGTCGCTTCGACAGGGTGCAGGGGCATGCCGGCCACTGAGGGTCGGCGCGACGACGACGAGGGTGACCCCGGGTTCCAGAGGCGGAGCTGGAAGGACACGCTCCTTGGCAGGGGGCGTGCCAGCGACCGCGGCTCGGCCCCTGCCCCAGCACCACCAACGGGCCGCTCGCGTAGCCGCACCCCCGCCTCGCACCACCGTCAGGGCGCACCGCGGGGCCGACAACTGTGCATCAACAAGCAGGCCACGATCGAGCCCACCAAGAGGAAGGAGGCGGCAGCTGCACCCTCCCGCCAGCCCAAAGCCCGGGGAAAGAGCATGGTCCGGCGCTCGCACGGTGGCTCGACGGTGGCGGAGTCGTCGGGCGGCCCCTCGCTACTTGCTCCACCGCGCCCGCTCAGCCAGGACCATGCTGGGGAGCCGGTGGCGGTGGCAGACCCGGTCGAGGTGTTCTTCCAAGGCGCAAAAAAGAACCTCCCCCCCCCTCCCCGCCCCGACGCCATGGCCTCAAAGATGGACGAGGTGATCGCCGCCAAGCTCGACAAGCCTCTCTGCTTCGACGACGTGGAAGACGGAGGCAGCGGCGGCTCATTCGACATGGGTCCGGCCCTTTCCCTGGCCCGCCATACCCCGCTGGCTGCGGACACGCACGAGATGCAACTGGGCGTGGTCACGCAGAGGGTGACGGAGATGCAGCTCAGAGAGGATGGAGCTGACGACGAGCCCCGGCTGGCCCTCTTCTCCAAGCCAGCGCCGGCGATCGTTGGGAAGTCACCAGCAAGGAACAAGACGCCTGCCAGGGCTCGGCCTCACGCCACGCCGGTCAGGCAGAGTGCCCGACAAGCTGCAAACCCCTCCCCGGTGCCGGTCTCTCAGAGGGCAACGCTCCGGCTGGTGCAGGGCCTCGGCGTCCTTGGCCCAAAGGAGAAGATGACGGCACGGGCTGCTGAGGCCCTCATCCGCCGTTTCGACGAGCCCTTGTCTGACAACGACATTGCGGCCATCGCGAAGCTCACCTGCCTCGACGCCCACGCGCTCAAGGCGATCGCTGGCATGCCCAGCCAGCAAGGAGATGCCGCGGTGCCCCAGTCCCCATGTTAGAGGTCAGTAGCTTAGTGTTCGGCCGCCGACGACCAGCAGTTAGCTGGGTAGAGTTAGGGTTTATTTCCTGCATGATGCGTTGTCTCAGTAGCCAGGTTAGAGGATTAGATGTTCGCCGGCGGGGTTTTGGGCCTATTGGTGGCCGTTGGCGACCCCAGGTTGTACGGAAGGTGTTCCTGTGTTTTATGAATCCTGCAGTAGTTAGTCGTCGGCAATCTGATGTGCACCACCCTGGTCACCCCCACCGTAGCAAGAGCTTTTCTCGGTTACCCCATGGATGACACTAACATACCAATCATGAGCTGGAACGTGTGAGGACTAAACACGCCGGCGAGGCGCTCGGTCATCCGCGATGCTGCCCACGCGCACAAAGTAGCAATCCTCTGCATACAGGAAACTAAAATCGACTGCTGGTCCACCAGCTTAGTTAGAGAAATAGGAGGCACCTGGCTCGACTAGTGCATAGTTCTCCCCGCCATTGGAACTAGGGGAGGGGCGGCCATCTTCTGGAACTCCAGCATGCTGACGATGCAATCTCACTCGATAGGGCAGTTCTCTATCACAGCAAAAGTACAGACAGGAGGATTAGGCAAAGAATTCTGGCTGACCACGGTTTATGGGCCATCTGATGAGGATAGGAAGGATGACTTCCTCGCGGAAATAGCTAGAGTCGCCCCGCCAATTGGCCAAGCGTGGCTCATCAACGGCGATTTCAACATTATATACGAGGCTAGAGATAAGAATAACACCAACATCAACCGCAGGCTCATGGGTAAATTTAGAGCAGCAATCGATGCTGGTGGCCTGCGTGAGATCAAGTGCAAAAACCGTCGCTTCACCTGGAGCAATGAGCGCCGAAACCCCACCCTAGTTAGCATCGATAAATTCTTCTGCACCATCGCTTGGGAAGGGCTCTTCCCATCCTTCCTCCTGCATGCTGCATAAACTTCATGCTCAGACCACTGCCCTTTGCTCCTCGCGCCTGCAGCAGCCCCTCGCCGTCCAGCAACATTTAGATTTGAGTCTTTCTGGCCCCGGTTCCCGCGCTTCCAGGAAACGGTGCAATATGCCTGGAACCGCCCAACAACAACGCGATGCGCTTTTGCGAGGCTACATGAGAAAATGAGAAGGGTAGCTATGGATCTCAAAATCTGGAGCAAATCTCAGTTTGGAGGGGCCAAGCTTCATATGCACATTGCAACAGAAGTAGTCCTACGCCTAGACGTTGCTCAAGAAACTAGAGCCCTCTCTGACACAGAATTTCACCTTAGGAAAATGCTTAAACTCAAAATCTTAAGCCTTGCTGCAATTGATCGAGCACGGAAGCGCCAGGCATCTAGGATTACTTGGCTGCATGCTGGAGACGCGCCAACCGCCTTCTTCCAAGCGAAGATAAATACCAGGAGATGGAAAGTATTCATCCACATGCTCCACGGTCCGTCCGGTGTAGTCACCAGGCAGGAGGACAAGGAAACCTTGATCTACGACCACTTCTCCTCCTTGCTGGGCACGGCAGCACACCGCGGCACAACCATTGGCTGGCGCTCACTTGACATGCCCAGGCTGCAGGGTGGAGGTCTGGACAACCCGTTCACGGAGGATGAGGTGTGGCGTGCTATCAAGGCGTCACCGGTAGATCGAGCGCCGGGCCCGGACGGCTTCTCTGGCACCTTCTTCAGGGCATGCTAGGCAACTATCAAAGACGACATCATGGGTGCGTTCAATCAGTTTTACAATTTAGTAGGCAGCAATTTTGGAGCTCTCAACACAGCGGTCGTCACACTACTGCCAAAGAAAGACAGAGCGACGACAATCAACGACTACAGGCCGATTAGCCTCATCCACTCCATAGCAAAGCTCATCTCCAAAGTACTTTCCATCAGGCTTTCTAGTGTGATCCATACGCTCATCTCGCCAGCGCAATCGGCTTTTCTTAGGACTAAGTGCATTCACGATAGCTTCCTATATGTTCAAAACTGCATCAAGGCCCTGCATCGACGGAGAACACCAGCTCTTCTTCTCAAATTGGACATAGCAAAGGCTTTCGATAACGTGTCATGGGAGTACATCCTCGAGCTTCTGCAACAAAGAGGCTTTAGTGCGCGTTGGAGAGATTGGATAGCACTGTTGCTGTCCTCCTCCTCTTCGTCCTTCCTCCTCAACGACATCCCCGGAAAGAAGGTCCGGCACCGGCGAGGCCTACGGCAGGGCGACCCACTGCCACCTTTCCTCTTCATCCTGGCGATCGACACACTCCACCACCTTCTCCAGGTTGCAGCTGAGCAACGCATCATTGCTCCGCTGCCAGGACGAGAGATAAAGGTTAGGCTTAGCCTCTACGCTGACGACGCGGTTATCTTCGCAAACCCTGTTAGGGAGGAGATCGATGCACTCATGGAGATTCTTCGTGATTTTGGCGCAGCCTCGGGGCTGCACATCAACCCCTCAAAGTCGATGGCCTTACCCATTAGATGCGAAAATATAGACCTAGGCCACATATTGCAAAATTTTGGAGGAACAGTGGGGCACTTCCCAACGACTTACCTGGGTCTGCTGCTGACGCTAGCCAGGCTGCGACTCGCGAACCTACAGTTCATCATAGATAGGATCAAAGCCCGCCTCGCGGGATGGAAAGGGAAGCTGCTACCATTGGCTAGTCGACGTGTGCTGGTTCGATGCGTCCTCAGCGCCATGCCTACGTTCGCCTTGACTGTCCTTCGAGTGCCGAAGAAGCTTCTAAAGGAGATTGACAAGTGCAGGCGCAGATTTTTATGGAAGCAAGATGAGGAGATCACAGGTGGTAGCTGCAAGGTCAATTGGACAGCAGTGTGCGCTCCCACATCGCACGGAGGACTGGGTATCCTCGACCTCGAGCGGTTCAGCCGAGCCCTTAGACTGCGGTGGCTCTGGACATCTTGGACCGACCCGGAGCGAGCATGGGTTGGTACAGAGCCACCGTGCAGCAACATCGACAAAAGCCTTTTCAGGGCAGTGACTATGGTCACCATCGGCGACGGCGCAACGGCCCTCTTCTGGCACTCCTCCTGGATCGGGCAGCACAACTTAGCCGCCTCATACCCCCTCCTCTACTCGCACTCTAGGCGAAAAAATAGGACGGTGCGCGAGGCGCTCACAGGCGAAACTTGGATAAAAGACATGCGACACGGGAACCTACAGCCACTCCTGCCGGAATTTATCAGGCTGCACCGTATTATTTCCTTGATTGTGCTAACTGACGGGAGCAGGGACAAGATTAGATGGACTCTTGAGGCGAGCGGCCTATACTCGGCAAGCTCGGCTTATGCCGTGCAATTTCAGGGACGTGTTCATGTTGACTGGCAGAAGCTGATCTGGGAAGCAAAGGTGCCGGGGTGCATTAAGATTTTCAACTGGCTCCTCCTGCAGAACCGTCTATGGACGTGCGATAGACTGCAACGGCGCGGCTGGCCGAACAACTATTTTTGCCTGCTTTGCGTCCGCAACCTGGAGACAGCATACCACCTAGTCTGGACCTGCCCACTGGCCCGCGAGGTTTGGGAGAGGGTGGCTGCAAGACGAGGATGCCAACAGTTTCACCCAGGGCAACAGTTTCAGGAAGATAGCGTCGTCACTGTTTTCCAGCAGATAGCGGCAAACACCTAGCCGGTGCTGCAGAGGGCCAGCAACGCCATCATGCTCCTAACATGCTGGGAGCTTTGGCAAGAGCGGAACCGATGTGTGTTTAGGGGCAAGATACCGTCAGTGCAAGGCATCACACAGGCCATCGAGCACTCCATTGAACTTTGGCGACAAGCGGGAGCAACACACCTAGAGAGACCCTTTTGGGATCCACCATGAGAAGTTAGATTAAGAGAAGTTTTTCTTTTCTTTTCTCTCTCATCAGTTTCTGTACTGATTGGTCCTAGGACCCTCATCCCACCCTTTGTATTTTCCCATTGCTTTCTGCTTATCAATGAAACGCCAACAGTATGCTGGGTCTTTCAAAAAAAATGGATCAAAGCAGTTGTACTCTTGATCTGTCATTCCGTCAAAGTGTACTTTGGGGCACAAACAGTGCTAGGACCACCATGTAATCAAGCCCTTGCACTTGTTTAGTTCAGGTCCAGCAAACTAAACCATGTATCAGGAACGAAAAAAGATAGTGGTAGCTGGCTGCAATAATAAAATATTTATTCATAACTTAATCCATATGTATGTATCTCACCTTGCTGCATCAACATAAACATGAAACATTCTAAAACAAAGCATTAAGCAATAGTATAATACTCATCTTGGAGTAGAGAAGAAAGATCATGGAAGAACAAAAAATGTTGCCAACACTGAATGTTGTTTCTGTTATACCCTTAGCAAGGCTGATTAGATGGTAAGAAACACAGGAGGCATCACCTGACGAAAGCATGCTAAAACTCTTTTTTTATGGGGATTGTTTTTGAGAAACTTTTTTTGACGGGGCTATCCAGCAAGAATAAACAAAAGGCTGACTTGGGCTTGGCAAGATGTGACACATCTATGCAGCTGGGCTTGTGAATAATAGGCCCAACGTCCGTCCGTCACTGAAAAATAAACTACTTACTATAATGCCACAAGTCAGTTTCCATCCAAACTAGAGTAGCATAAAATTCCCTTAAAAACTCCTTTTTTACAGGGCTATCTAGCAAGAACAAAAAAAGGACGACTGCGAGATGTGGCACATCTGTGCAGTTGGGCTTGTGAATAAAAGGTCCAACATCTGTTCGTCAGTGAAAAAAAAAACTAGTACTATAATGCCATGAGAAGGGATGAAAATGGAGCGAAAACTTTCCGTTTTTCTAGCGAGAAAATGAAAACATAGAGGAAAAACGGAAGAATGGAATTTTGAAAAATGAAAATAAAAATGGAATTTTGTAAGCGGAAACAAAAATGGAAACATGACAAAAAAAATTCCTGCGGAACAAAAGCAGAAATAGAATTTTCCATTTCTGTTAATACGGAACTTTGCGTGTTGAGTATGAACATATGGCTATTTTGTAGCATGACAAACACTTTTTTTTAGTCTAGCATGACATACAAATAATTAGGCCCTCCACATAGCAGGCAGAATGACCCAACTTCTACAGTACTATCAATGCATCATGGACACTTTTCTTGCGGAGTTGAAGTGTGTACTACAGTACTAGTACTACTAGTTAAGTTACCAACTATGCAAACAGTGATGTGTGAATTATGTTCTAGTATAATATGTCACCAGTATGACCGTATGAGCACTATTGTGATTTGCGCTGCAATGTTTGATTGTTTGATGCCTTCCAAAGTTGAATATTATGGACAAATGGATATCTTATTATATATCCACGACATATCTTAATATTTCCACGCCTTCCAAGTTTTTGTGTTGCGAAAGTTCAATTGTTCTTTGTTGGTTTCATTGTATTTTTTCTAAGGTTCCAGGGGTCTTTAGTTCGGTGAACACTTGATTTCGTCTCCGTGTTTGTGTCGTATTCACTCTGATTTTCTTGCTGATCATATTTGTTTCCGTATTGTTTCCGGGGTTTCTGTATTCGTTTCCACTTTTTTGAAAAAATATGAAAGCAAACGTGGCAGCACCAAGTTTCGCCCGTTTTTGCTCCATTTTCATCCCTAGCCACGAGTCAGTTTCCATCCAAATTAGAGTAGTTTAAAATTCCCTAAAAAATAGAGTACTATGAGATCACAGTTATGAAAAGAGGAAAAAAGGAGTGAGTGATGCCCATTGTTTAATAGTTGTTACTATCCTAAAACAAATTGTTACTAGATCTGAGCGGGGCTTAAGCATTTGTTAATGATAATGTAATTTTAGTACCGTTTGCTTGCTTTAATGTTGATTTGAACCATTGGAAGCCATGCTGGTGGCTCATGGTCTCTCTTATGCTTTCACTAAATCTCGATGTGTTGGTTCTATGGGTCGTCAGATTGTGTGTTTCCCCTTTATATTCTCGAACAACCACCTTGTGCTGCTTGACTTCGTAACTTAGGAGGTTCAAGTAGGTCGGTTTGGGGACAATACATGTTCTCTTTACGAGACTTGTGGTGTTGTCTTCTTCTTTCTGGATTTTCTTATGCATTACCAGGAGACCCGTCTTTTGTTGTTGGTCTCGTCCCGGTCAAGCTGCCATTTCCAACCTCCTTTTCGGAGGCCCCACAGCTGAGAATGGGTTGATGTGAGCTTGATATCTAATGTTGACAGCCCTTCGGTTTGACCCCCGGTCCGTGGTCATCATCGATGGATGTGCTTCAAGATCTTCGATGGCATTAGAGCAAGTATAATAGCGCCTAGTCAGCTGGCTACAAGCCGTTTCACCTCAGACAAAGTCTAGCTGGAGGGAAGAGAAGACAGGAGAGAGAAGGGAGCGGGCGCTCCGTGAGTCGCCGGCTGCAGCGCAAGGCTCGAGACAAAGAAACTGCATGCAAGGGCTTAAAGCTAGCGCAGCTTCCTCCACTCCAATCAACTGCAATTTTTCTCTCTGCCATGCATGTAGATATTAATTACTATAGCCAATGCCTACAGCCAGCTTGTTATACGAGAGTTCTTTCTTGGTGGCTATAAGTGACCTGGCATTCGTATAGAGCCCGTTGCCGGCTCTTCTATTAACCATGCTCTTAGGGGACTCTTCCTCCTCCAATTCAATTGGAGGTGTCAGTTAGCTCTTTTCAACATTGATGCTAGGTTCGAGACAGGTTGTGCCCAGTCATCATGTTGGACGCATTTGTTTTTGTTTCTTCTCCATGTGCCCGTACATGTTTCATTGGTCCTTTCTTGATCTATATATAATTTATTATGGCTTATCTCCATAAATCTTGGAATACAATGCTGAGACTTATTTCCATGAAAAAAATCCATACTTAAAGGATGCTTTCTTGTAAAAATAGTGGATGAGCAGCACATGTCTTGCGTACTGTATGTCTTGGAAGAATGCTGAACATTAATATTCGTATAGATATCTTAGATGAAACGAAGTAAACACGAGGGTTTCGTGGTGTAGTTGGTTATCACGTCAGTCTAACACACTGAAGGTCACATGTTTGAACCCGGGCGAAGCCATCTGAACTATTTTTTTTCGCCCAAGGAAAAAAGAAATAAAAAAGATTGGAGCCCGTATAGAGCCCGTTGCCGGCTCTTCTATTAACCATGCTCTTAGGGGACTCTTCCTCCTCCAATTCAATTGGAGGTGTCAGTTAGCTCTTTTCAACATTGATGCTAGGTTCGAGACAGGTTGTGCCCAGTCATCATGTTGGACGCATTTGTTTTTGTTTCTTCTCCATGTGCCCGTACATGTTTCATTGGTCCTTTCTTGATCTATATATAATTTATTGCGGGCTTATCTCCATAAATCTTGGAATACAATGCTGAGACTTATTTCCATGAAAAAAATCCATACTTAAAGGATGCTTTCTTGTAAAAATAGTGGATGAGCAGCACATGTCTTGCGTACTGTATGTCTTGGAAGAATGCTGAACATTAATATTCGTATAGATATCTTAGATGAAACGAAGTAAACACGAGGGTTTCGTGGTGTAGTTGGTTATCACGTCAGTCTAACACACTGAAGGTCACATGTTTGAACCCGGGCGAAGCCATCTGAACTATTTTTTTTCGCCCAAGGAAAAAAGAAATAAAAAAGATTAATGGCCCATACAGGTCTCGAACCTGTGACCTTCACGTTATTAGCACGACGCTCTAACCAGCTGAGCTCTAACCAGCTGAGCTAATAGGCCTTTTGTTTCTTTTTTATTTCTTTTTTCCTTTTGCTGAGACTTATTTCCATGAAAAAAATCCATACTTAAAGGATGCTTTCTTGTAAAAATAGTGGATGAGCAGCACATGTCTTGCGTACTGTATGTCTTGGAAGAATGCTGAACATTAATGTAAACACGAGGGTTTCGTGGTGTAGTTGGTTATCACGTCAGTCTAACACACTGAAGGTCACATGTTTGAACCCGGGCGAAGCCATCTGAACTATTTTTTTTCGCCCAAGGAAAAAAGAAATAAAAAAGATTAATGGCCCATACAGGTCTCGAACCTGTGACCTTCACGTTATTAGCACGACGCTCTAACCAGCTGAGCTCTAACCAGCTGAGCTAATAGGCCTTTTGTTTAGAAATTGTTTCTCAAATTATATATTCGTTTAAACTGAATAAGACTCGTACACCACTCCCCTTGTGGTGAGATGGAAAGAGTGAGATCACTGTAGCCTTGTTTGGATGTTAAGCTGATCTTATGAATCACAATAAAAAACAATCTCTGCTCGTTAGAGCGATCTGCAAAATGCAGCAACAGATCGGCTATCTAGATTCCCGTTTAACTGTCCACATCTGTTACTATTTGTAGCTGTTGGAGCCTTTCTGTCATTGTTTCTGTGATGAGATGGGTACCTAAATCATATTGCAATGTCGGCGACGCGGCAATGGTTGCGATAGTCGGCTCTTCTCCGGCGTGTCCATGGTATTGCCTCGGTTTGTTTGTTGCTGTGGAGTCGAAGCTGCGGCGGCGAGGCCCTGTGGTGTACGATGACTGGCTGCAGGTGGCCTTTCGGCGATCTTCCGTGGCGCCAGTCGTGCCTGGTTTCGTTCTTCTGAGTTTTTCGTCAGAATCGGAGCTGCGTTGTCTTTCCGCAGGTCGACATGTCGTCGATGAGGGTGGGCTTTGCCCTGTGTGTTTCAGTTTATGGGAGTGGGCTCGGCCCTTGTTGTTTCGGTTTTTGCCCGGTTTTCCGTAATTAACTAGGCAATTCTCTTATGCTTAATTAATAGATGAGGCAATCTTTGCCTCCGTTTCAAAAAAAAAAACCATATGTGCAAGCGGGCAAGTAGTGGCAGGTATGCCAAATTTGCAAATTCGACTATGCTATCTGTGCCATATTTTGCAATAGCCACATAGTGATAAAGCCATATGTGCACAGTTTCCATTACTGCGGGCAAGTAATACCCACTATAAGTGGTTGAAGAGAAAATGATCACTCTTGACTTCTGCATCACAAGATGCTCATAACCAAATTAAATATATCTTTTTGGGAGTGAGGGCACTATCTCCTGGTAGAAGAACTATGTTTTTCGCGGTATCCCTCCCTTCTCTATCTTGGGTAGGAAAATAATGGCTGGCATGGAGCATCCAAGAGGCATATGAAATACTAGCCACCTCACTTCCATCATCATCATGTTAATCTTTGGTTTGGGACGTTTAAAGCCATGGACGCATGCACGGGGATAAAAGTTGTATATCCACCTTATGATGCGAAGAAATAAATTTAAGAAGAGGATGAATCAGAAGAAAAATCATCTGAAGGAGCAAGTAGGGAAACCATCTTTGCTCGTAGGAGCCATCTACAAAATACAACAATATATCTTCGTCCATCTACAAAATACAACAATATATCTTTGCTCGTAAGGAGCAGCCAGGATCGTCATATGATGTTTGTCAATCCATTGATCCCCGTCGTAATCAGTCTCTTATCTTCAGACCGGTTTTCATGCCTGCGTGATCCTCGAGACCTGAAGGTCAAGTTCAGACCTGTCACATTTTTTTCTAGTAGTAGAAAAATTGAAGCAAAAAAAAAAAAAAAGAAAATGGGGCGAGAGAGGCTCGAACTCTCGACCTCAGGATCACTCGCTTTAGCTATGAGACCTACGCGCTAGCCAACTGCGCCACCGCCCCCTTGTGCTTTCTTCCAAATCAAAAGGTTAATTAAGCAAAGCTTGCGCGCCAGTAGCAATCGCATGCCAAGCAGCTCGAGGCCGGTAGCTTACACGAAAAACTTGTGATCCACATTGATTATTAATTAAAAAGAGGATATTATATGTTTCCTTAAAATAAAATCATATGGTCATGTTTAATGCTTTTTCTCGGCGAATGTCATTCAGTTAGCTGTATTGCTTATACAAAAGCATCACATCGTTTACAAAGCAAATGATGTATCTCATTTGAGGGGTCATCGCCCTAGTTACATGAAATATTGTTGTGAACATGGACGTAATTTATATTACTTGTGGTGTTCTTTGTACTGCATTTAGAGTTGATGAATAGCTCAAAAGTTTTTTCCGGCAAAAGAATAATGTCTTAGCTAGCTCGCGAACAACTTGGTTGGAATCTCTTTGGTAGTTTTCATAAGACATCTCTACAAACTCCATCGATACAATTCTGCAGTTGTGAACAATTGCTGCTAAGGACATAGCCCCTCCCATTTGCATGGCCTCAATGAATTAAATGTTAATGCTTGTGACATTTAAAAAAATGTTAATCATGCATTTTAGAAAGTTAAACGTGTACAAAAAAATGATAATGTTGTGACATTTACAAAAAAATGCTTATGCCATCTGCAAAATGTCATGTGTCTAAAAAATGCACCTAACGTTTAAGAAATGTTTATACAATGTAAGAAAAGCTATCCGTGTAAATCAAAACAAAATATCCCGTACATTCAAACAATATACAATCTTAGGTACTACAAAATATACATGTAAATAATGTTTACGAGTTTTGAAATGTGTTTGAGACAATTTTGAAAAATTATATGCAATGTAAAAATATTCGTGCATTACTAAAAATGTTTCATACCATTAAAAATATACGTAGCATTTAAAAAATAAACAGTTCAAAAATATGTTCATGAAATTTTTAAAAGGATGACACAATGGCAAAATATGTTCCCATAGGTCAATAAAATGTTTATTTCCATTACCAAAATGTACATGACATTGTAATGACATATTCATGTCGTCAAAAATCGGTGAATTTTTTTAGAAAAATTATGCAGTGTAAACAAATGCCTGTGTAGTTTAAAATAATGTTTATTTTCATGAAAAAAGTACAACATGTATTTGCGAAAATGTTAACATGTTTACAAAAAAATATTCAAAACATGCGTTTTTAGAAAATATAGACCAGGTCTTTGAAAAATGTCCAAAGTGTATCAAAAAAAATGTTCCACACGTGTGCTATGAATATAGATTACGTATTCAGAAAACATAGACATCTGTTGAAAAACACAAACCAATTAAAACAGGCAAAGAATTAAAAAGCAAAGAAAACCGAAGAATACAAAGAAAATCAAGAAAGAAAGAAAAGAGAAAAAAAGTAGGAAAAACAATGAAAAAACCAAACACGACCAGTGGAAACACAAAGCAAAAAAATTAGAGTGAAAGAGAAAAGAAAATTCAAAGAAAAGCGGTGAAAAAACAAGGAAAACAAAATAAAATGGTAAAAAAGAAAAAGATAACCCGAGCAGAACGAGTGAACCCCTCGGCCTGTGGTCTGGGCCTTGTTAACGAGGTTTTTCACAAAACAGGAAAAGTAAAAACAGACAAAGTAAAAATGTTCCACACGTGTGCTATGAATATAGATTATGTATTCAGAAAACATAGACATCTGTTGAAAAACACAAACCAGTAAAAACAGACAATGAATTAAAAAGCAAAGAAAACTGAAGAATACAAAGAAAATCAAGTAAGAAAGAAAAGAGAAAAAAAAAGTAGGAAAAACAATGAAAAAACCAAACACGATCAGTGGAAACACAAAGCAAAAAAATTATAGTGAAAGAGAAAAGAAAATTCAAAGAAAAGCGGTGAAAAAACAAGGAAAAACAAAATAAAATGGTAAAAAAGAAAAAGATAACCCGAGCAGAACGAGTGAACCCCTCGGCCTGTGGTCTGGGCCTTGTTAACGAGGCTTTTCACAAAACAGAAAAAGTAATAGTGGCCCATACAGGTCTCGAACCTAAACAAATGTCTGTGTATTTTAAAATAATGTTTATTTTCATGAAAAAAGTACAACATGTATTTGCGAAAATGTTAACATGTTTACAAAAAAGTATTCAAAACATGCGGTTTTAGAAAATATATACCAGGTCTTTGAAAAATGTCCAAAGTGTATCAAAAAAATGTTCCACGCGTGTGCTATGAATATAGCTTATGTATTCAGAAAACATAGGCATCTTTTGAAAAACACAAACCAATAAAAACAGACAAAGAATTAAAAAGCAAAGAAAACCGAAGAATACAAAGAAAATCAAGAAAGAAAGAAAAGAGAAAAAAAGTAGGAAAAACAATGAAAAACCAAACACGACCAGTGGAAACACAAAGCAAAAAAATTATAGTAAAAGAGAAAAGAAAATTCAAAGAAAAGCGGTGAAAAAACAAGGAAAACAAAATAAAATGGTAAAAAAGAAAAAGATAACCCGAGCAGAACGAGTGAACCCCTCGGCCTGTGGTCTGGGCCTTGTTAACGAGGTTTTTCACAAAACAGGAAAAGTAAAAATAGACAAAGTAAAAATGTTCCACACGTGTGCTATGAATATAGATTATGTATTCAGAAAACATAGACATGTGTTGAAAAACACAAACCAATAAAAACAGACAAAGAATTAAAAAGCAAAGAAAACCGAAGAATACAAAGAAAATCAAGAAAGAAAGAAAAGAGAAAAAAAGTAGGGAAAATAATGAAAAAACCAAACACGACCAGTGAAAACACAAAGCCAAAAAATTATAGTGAAAGAGAAAAGAAAATTCAAAGAAAAGCGGTGAAAAAACAAGGAAAACAAAATAAAATGGTAAAAAAGAAAAAGATAACCCGAGTAGAACGAGTGAACCCCTCGGCCTGTGGTCTGGGCCTTGTTAACGAGGTTTTTCACAAAACAGGAAAAGTAAAAACAGACAAAGTAAAAATGTTCCACACGTGTGCTATGAATATAGATTATGTATTCAGAAAACATAGACATGTGTTGAAAAACACAAACCAATAAAAACAGACAAAGAATTAAAAAGCAAAGAAAACCGAAGAATACAAAGAAAATCAAGAAAGAAAGAAAAGAGAAAAAAAGTAGGGAAAATAATGAAAAAACCAAACACGACCAGTGAAAACACAAAGCCAAAAAATTATAGTGAAAGAGAAAAGAAAATTCAAAGAAAAGCGGTGAAAAAACAAGGAAAAACAAAATAAAATGGTAAAAAAGAAAAAGATAACCCGAGTAGAACGAGTGAACCCCTCGGCCTGCGGTCTGGGCCTTGTTAACGAGGTTTTTCACAAAACTGAAAAAGTAGTAGTGGCCCATACAGGTCTCGAACCTGTGACCTTCGCGTTATTAGCACGACGCTCTAACCAGCTGAGCTAATAGGCCTCTTGATTAATTCCGTTGTTAGCTGCGTAATTATAGCAGCTAGTGAAATGTGATTCTTCTAAAAAAAAGAAGTGAAACGTGATCGATCTATACCTGTGCAGTGCAGGCCCTCCACCTAGGGCTGCAAGAAAAGCTCGAGGCTCGTGAGCCGCTCGAGATCGACTCGTATTTTAGCTTGACTCGAGATCGACTCGAAAAGAAATGAGCTAAATGTAAACACTTTATGTAGCTCGATCGAGAAACGAGCCGATCTTGAGCCAGCATTGGCTCGCTTGATTTAGCTCGATAGCTCGATATCATATAAGTATATTAAATAACCTTCATATCTATTGCCAATAATTAGGATCATTCATTTCCATATATGTTATGTACAATTTTTTTCTTCACTTTACCTACTAGCAAACATGGAAATTATGTATGGAGAAAAATTATTCTCATCACGTGGCAACCGTGTAATCAATATTTTGTTATTTTGGTCAAAGTTTGAGAGCTGACGCACCTTGGTCGCCTTCTATTCGAGATCTCTTGTTATTAAATACTAGTTTTCACTTGAGAAAGAGTAATTTATAGTGATTTTTCTGTTCTGTTGTGGCCTATCTTGCTTTAAAGTTTGCCTTAAAATGATTTTAAAAATCATCTTATTTCGCTCAAAACTAGCTCGAGATCGACTCGAGATCGTTATGTTGAAGCGAAGCCACTTTCTGCAGCTCGACCTTGAGCTTCGCACATTCTGAGCTCGCTCGAATTTTAGTATGAGTTGAGCTGAGCTTAGGCCAACTCGCTCGAACTCGACTCGTTTGCAGCCCTACCTCCACCAAGATTTGAGAGGGTGGTAGATGAGCCTTGGCCAGGCATGAAGGGGTTAACATAGTGTATTATGTCAGTCTTGGCCTAAATAGTGTTAAATGTTAGACTTAATAAGCTTAAAGCAATAAATTTCGCTGGGGAGCCTGGGTGAATGATTATTAGAAGAAAAAGGTAATACGAGAAAAAACCATCAAGGGGATCGAGCTAAGAGAAGAAGTCGTCTTTCCTCCCTGAGGCAATCTGCAAAATGCAACAATAGATCTTGCTAGTTCCCATCTCGTTGTCCATGCTAGTAAGTAATCGTCGCTGTTGGAATCCTTCTTTGTCATTGTTTCTGACTTTCCTTTGATGTGATGTATGTGCAAATCATCCCGCAACAGCTACATGATAATAAAGCCATATATACAGGCGGGCGAATAGTGCTCAAGGCACATCTTTATCGACCCGTCATGTCTATGTACATCCCTATATACATGTGTTTCTTGTTGATTGTTTGAAACTTGGAAAACTGGTTTTTGAATTCTCCAAAAAAGGGCTTCATGTAGATGAAGCTCCAAAATCAATTTCCGCGCTCCTGTGAAAAACAAAGCTATGTTTTCATGACGCCCCTCAATATTCCTTCTCTAGATACATACTCGATGGGAAATAATGGCCGACGTACAGCACCCAAGGCAACACGTGAAATACCAGTATTTTTATCCCCACTATGTGCACAAAGGCAATAAGCAAAATAATCAAGTCGAGAACTGCGTAGCCACAGATGGAGCTTTCCACAGGGGTGGACAAGAATTGGCACCACCCACTCAGTTTCCCTCTCAACTTTTTTTGCCTTGCTTTCATCCGCAAACTAACAAAAAGTGAGTTGATCTGTGATCTGTGTTAGAAATATTTAATGTGTACCCAATCGTGCGCTCTTTGTCTGCTACTATACAACCTTTAGGTTTTGTGGTAGAATTTGGAGATGCTGCCGCGAGGTGTGTCCTGTCTGAATGACCTTATGTTTTTCTACTTTATTTTTTGTTCGTTGATTTGATTGCCCTTAGTGCTTACCTTTGCTTAGCATCGTTTTAAAAATTAATAATATGATTGTGTGTATCATCTGATGCGGAGTCAGGGGGTATATCCTCCTTTTAAAAAGGAAAAATATCCAAATATTTATTTCTATTTGACTGCACATGGCATGGAAAATCAAATCTCTACAAGCGTACACAAATACACTGTCATGTACATTTTGATTGGTTTTGCGTGTTTTTTCAAAAGCATGAAAATACAAATAAAACAGCGAGGCCAATGAGCCTGCGATGTTTGGAATTTATCAGTACCCAAGCCTTGAATAATTTATCGGTTATGATGTTTTTTGGTTCGAAGGAATTATATAGAAATTTCAGAGGGTTCTATTGTCAGAAATCTTTTCTATGGGACTCCCTTGTATCTTGTAGGGATGGAAACCATAAGAAAATTCATATGGCCCCCTTTCCATGAATTTGGAAGATAATTTCCGTTGAATCAAACCTTGTAGTTCCTTGGTTCAGTGACAACTTTGCTTGCACCTATTGCTTAAGGAGATTCTTGTAATTTTCTCACGGTTCAACAACACAACATTTCTATAGCTATATTATACGTCCTATATTTTGAATTCTCAAAGGATTTAATACACCATAACATAAAGTTCCTACGTTGATATTTCTGGTTTATGTGTTTTTGAAAATCAGCAAACAAAAGAGGCCCGGACTATACAAAAACAGTGGAAGTGTGATAGTTATTGAAATACCAATGGAATAGAGATGGAAATGTTTCTAAAATTCCTCATGTAATACCGAAAAGGAAAAAAAAGTTGCCAGGCTATTTCGGGATGAAAACGGAGCGGAAACGGATGGAACTGGGTACTACCACATTTGTTTTCATATTTTCTTGTAGAAGTGGAAACAAATACAGAAACGCTGGAATGAATACGAAAATAGATACTACTGGAAACGGACATGAAGCGAATATCCATTCTACTCATTTTGCTCATTGTGCCATTATGTGTTGTTTGGTGGTTGGGCTACAAAGCAGCCATATGCTTACAGTAAAATTGAAAGTCCATACTCGCTGAAACGGAAAGTTCCGTTTCCACGTCTGTTCCACCGGAAATCACTGTTCCACTTTTGTTTCCGTTTTCACATAAAAAATTCCATTTCCATTTCTGTTTTGCAAATTTTCGTTTCCATTTTCATATTTCCTCTCCCTTTTCATTTTTCCTTTGGAAAAGGGGAAAGTTTCTGCTCCATTTTCATCCCTACGGCTATTCTAAACCAAGGGGCACTGAGACTTTTAGTGACCTTAGGCTAAGAGGAAATCTTTTTTGCCTCAGGAATATCAAAAAGCCGAGGGTCATCAACCAATGTGTGGAATAGAGTTTTTTTTTTGGCTAAGATTTCAAAAATTGTTAGTTCAAAATTAACTCAATGCTATTAAAAATTCACCAGTTAATACCATTATTTCCAACATCGTCAAGATCCTTCCTCTCATGTAATAACATGAATTGTAATTACAGATTAGCACAAATAATAATAATTACAAAGTATGTATCAATTCCAACAACAAATGAATATCGGCTTTAGTTCCTTATTGTAAGAAAGAAGCTAGACAGAGACAAAGAGAATCAAATGATGGGAGGACCCTATCCTTATTCCTCTTCCCTATACGGTGATCCATCGGTTCGCTCGCGTCCATCCTTTTACCAAAGTATGTGTGTACGTGGAGCATCGCTCGTCTCATCTCTCCTTCCTCCTGCTCGCTTGCCTTCTCCGCCTCACCATTGTTCCTCAAACCATCAACCAAGAGCCACAAGAAGCTCCTAGCCAATGAAAGACTGATCTGCATCACTACCGTTATTTGTTGTTTTGAGCGAGGACATGTTAATTATGTAATTACTGCATGAATATGAAAAAGGATCTCATAATGTGACCAGTACCACTGACATGGAGCACCGGAGGCCCTACACAAAATATCAGTGATATTTAGAGTATTGCCACATAAGAAACAAGTCGATCGCATAGTTCACTTCTATAAGAAACAAGTCAACAAGTGCATAGCCATAGCTAGCTGGAGCGTTCCACCGGCGCGCAGCGTGACAAGGATATATTGCCAGCACCCACTCGGTTCCTTCTCACCTTTATGTGTTTTGCTTTCTTTTTTCTGTAGAACATGCTGATGAACAAATAAATATATACACGTAACGAGTGGGACATGCATGGGCATGTGCACTTTTTTATGGAAGATCCAAAAACTGTATTCTCAAGCCAGAGATATAAACCATTAGGCTCAGCTCTGCTAACAATGGGTTCGGTTCTTTGCTTAGTCTTAAGTTACTGTGATGTTATAAGGGATATAGCAAATTTCATTGGGTTCACTTGAACCCAATGATAATGAGCTGGCTCCGGCTGTGGGAGAGAAAAGAAAGTGTGGGCCGACAAGGAAATGGTGGGCTCAGTGAGGAGAAATGGGCATCAGGAGGGACCTTTGGAGGCGTTGGTGCGGTGAGGAGAATAAACGGGGGACCGTCATCAAGGTGAGAAGTTGATGAATGGAAGAGATATGATGCTTGCTGCTATATTTGCTGCCACTGTACTTGCTTCTAGGTGTTGTTTCTATTGGATTTTCTTGCTGCGAGCTGCCTCTTGGAATTGGATGATAGTTTTTGGAGCATGGTGAATGGTAGAGCAACAGATGGCGCAAACTCAAGATGCTTCTGCTCCCGTGAAACCAAAAACTGTTGTGGTTATAGCTGTTAGAATTCATAGTTTTTTTAGTTGGGTTAGAAATCACAGTCGAATTGGTAGTTATATGATATTATCAATCAAAAATATAAGAGAGGATTTGGATGGTCCGATGGAGATGGAAATGACTAAGAGGTGGAATCTTTTTAGATGATAAACCATAAGGAGATACATATGACATATTTTGGACGGTCTGCTGGAGATACTCCCACGCCCTTTTGCCCCTCTTAGCATTAAAAAAAAGGATTTTCTTCCTGAAGTTTGGTTCAAATTTGACTCAAATACTAGTAACATTTCACCAAGAGATAAGATTGTTCCTGCCATAATCCCTAAATCTTGAAGCATAGCCATCATGGGTTATCGTCCAAGATCGATATATCCACCGGTGACATGAACGACTAAAATTACATTAAAGTAGCTAGCTAGATTCCCACAGATGAATTCTGGTTACAGTTCCTTGTAAGAAAGAAAGAAAGAAAGAAAGAAAGAAGCAAGGTAGTGCAGTAGAGATATGGACAGAGGGAATCAAATTGGGTGATGAGGCGGCCCTATCCTTATTCCTCTTCCCTAGGCGGTGGTCCCTCGGTTGCTCGCCTCCATCCTTTGCCAAAGTGCATGTACCTGTACGTGCGTGCAGCATCTCCTCTCCTCCTTCCTCCTGCCTATAAATAGGCCTCCACGCCCCTCCATTATTCCTCAAGCCAGCAAGAAGCACACAAGAAGCTCATAGCCAATCAAAGCCTCTCCGTCTCCAAAGCTCCAACCCAACCGAGGATGTCTTGCTGCGGAGGAAACTGCGGCTGCGGCAGCGCCTGCAAGTGCGGCAACGGCTGCAGCGGCTGCAACATGTACCCGGAGGCCGAGGCCGCCGGCACCACCCTCCTCGTCTCCGCCACCGCCACCCACAAGGCGTACGTCCCTTCTCTTTCCTCATACATCATGCACCTGCTCGATCGTAACAATATGACTGTATGTTGATCTTGGTATGGACGGGGTACGTGCAGGAGCTCCGGAGGCATGGAGATGGCGGCCGAGAACGGCGGCTGCGGCTGCACCCAGTGCAAGTGCGGCACCAGCTGCGGCTGCTCCTGCTGCAGCTGTTAGATCGATCATCGACCATGCATGCACCGTGCCGTGCGTGCATCATCGATCATATCGATCTACTACTACCTTACCATGTAACCGCAACCTGATCGAGGGCCTTTATGTACGCACCTGACCGGCATCAGCAGTCAGGTGCCATGCCATGATTGTAAACAGGCCCCCCTAAATAAAATCTCCCTGATTAACTATACATGTGTCTGTGTTATGCATATATCATCACCTTCTTTTTCTTCTTCCTCGTGCCACAAAAATCACTGCTTGAGAGTTGAGAGCGCTGAGAATATTACTAGAAATGATCGTAAGCAAACATTTAAGGATGTTGAGAATATCTAGTAAATGCCGAAGACGTACGTGATGAACTGAAAATATCAGTGGACATGCATCTTACCATGCATGCCGATGCTGGAAAATAAAAAGGATGCCTCTTTACCATACTTATTAATCTTACGAGAAGATCAAGTTTCTAGCTCCGAATTAATTAAACTGTGGACCTCGACAAAAGATTTAAAAAATTATTCCCTTTGGGGGAAACCAAACTAAGACTAAAACGAATCCTTTCGCCAAAAACAGACGGAAATAAATCATGAGCGCCACTTTGCACACCAGGTTCGCTTTGCAAGAATTATTCGCTTTACACAGGTTCCGACACGATAATATTGCACTTCGCACCAGATCTGGCACGGCAATATTAGCAAGACATTCCCCTTTTTTATCCACCGCCAAAAAACATATTAACGGTATATTTTAAACAACTGATCAACGCTACATATTATTATTTCACTTTACTGTTATTGTTGTGTTGTTTCCATATTATTATTTTCTCTCAGATTGTTGGTGTGTGGCTGTCTGCATCTTAGTTCTGCAGAGGCCAGGTGTTGCCCATCACGATTTGTATCTGCTTGATACTACATTTTGAGTTAATAAAAGCGCCCTTTATTAAAAAAATGTTTCGCAAGTTAAAATTGATGACCTAAATTCCTATGCCGGACTTATATTCCCACATAAGAAAATTATCACTTCCTTTTTCTTCTACCTCATGGCACAAAATATGTAGGGGGAGTATGTCATTTTCTTGGGGGCACTGTGAATTATGTCCATCCAGATGTTCGCTAGTGGTCCAAGAGCTTGCAATCACCTTGCTATGATCTTGCGGCTCACTTTTCTTTTTTCCCCCATCCCCGCACTTGCCCTTTTGCTACTTATTCGTATGAAGGCAACATAATTTGAGCAACTGCACCATTTTTTTTGCTCATGTTGACTTGGATGAAGCTAGGTATATGACAAACCCTATCATGTATATCCTCTTTATTCTCCTTAGTATGCACCAATGAATCTTTATGAATAATGAATTTTAGACTTGAATGTGCACGCGTCTCTCCTCCCTTCGTCTCTCATCCCAAGAGAAAATGTGGCTAGGGTTCCTTCCTCCCATTAGCGGCGCCGCCGATCTGCCTCGTCTCCTGTGTCTTTAGGACTATGGAGGCGCAGTGGATCCCTTGATGACGGGAGGGCTCCATTTTTATATGTTTCTTTGAATTTTGTTAGGGTCTGTGCCATGCTCAGGAAGGCGAGACATTGGCGGCTCCCTAGAGATGTAAAAGGTTCTCCCTGCCACTGTCCCGGTGGTGCGTCTAACATTATCGGAGAGCATGTGGAGGTGTGTCTCCAATGGATTTCGTAGGATTCGGTCGGTGGTTGCCTTTGGTGGATCTGCTCGGATCTGGTCTTCGTTCGTCTATGTTCGTGTGTCTTCAGGTCGGATCCTTCTGATCTACGCTTCACTTCATCGGCGGCGGTTGTTGTCCTGGTGTGCTGGTCCTATGGGGTCTTAGCATGACAACTTCCCGACTATCTACTACAACAAATTTTGCCCGGCTCCGGCGAGAGAGGGGTGATGACGGCGGCCCGTTTTCGGCTCGCTTCAGCGCTTGTAGTCGTCGCTAGGTGGTCTATGGATCTAGATGTAATATTTTTTTCGTATATTTGTTGTACTGCCACATGATTGAAGATTAATAGATCGGAAGTTTCTCAAAAAATCTTTATGAATAACCATTTCCTTCTCTTCAACTTTGTTGTGTCCATTCTCAACATGTGTCTCTTTAGCTTGTAGGGAGGTATATTGTTTCTCCCTCAACTTTACATCTTTGTTCTCAGTAGCGACGCCTCCAAATCTTATTCGCTATCATATCCAAGTGGTACAAATTCATTTATGTGGAGATGGTTTTTCTCTGTTCACTCTCTGCCAAGTATTTCACAAAAATAGATCATAGCATGTCGTTGCTTCAACATATTTTCCACAAAATATATCTCATCCTCCTCCTTGCACATTGTTGCTTCGTCGTCCCACTCTTCCTCACTTGGGTATTCCTCCACGGTAACATTCGAAGAAGTAACGATGTTTTCTTGCAGTTGCTTCTTTGGACTCCAGCAGTTCCTAGCAAGACGACCTCTCTTCCCACAGTTGAATCACTACCCCTCTTACTTCTTTCTTCTATCATAATGTAAATACTCTTCTTTTTTGAGCACCCGCCAAGTAGTTGCTTTCCTGTGGGGACCACCTTTCATCTATTATTCATACCACCTTCACCGCTTCTCAGTTTCTTTGTGAACACATCTTCCTAAGTATTGTGTATCCCCTTCATCATGATCTTTCAAGATGAATAAAATGCATGAGAACATTCAAAAAAGTTGATTGCTATCACCCAAGAAATTGATAAGCAATGACAAAATGATCTCTGACCAAAAATCATTGAGCAAAATTTTATCAAGGACACCAAAGAATTGTGTACCCCTTCAAGTCTAGCCAAGGCTCATCTATCACCCTCTCAAATCATGTTTTTGAGAGGGGGTATTTCTTTAAATTAACGTTGAATATTTAACACTATGTAGGCCAAAACTGACATAATGCACTAGATTACGCCTTCTTCAAGTCTGGCCAAAGCTCATCTATCACCCTCTCAAATCTTGACATCTTCTTCAAGGGCCCCTACTGCACATGCAGTGATCGATCATATTTCACAAGTTTCTAAAATGATCCAGTGCTGCTTCTTAAGAAACATCAAGGGTATATAGAGAAATTCTTGTTACATTATGTGCAATTTTAACATAAATCTACTCCCTATCAAACTCAATCGATAGCATATCACACGACAAATATTACAACCAAACAAGAGACCTATTAGCCTAGCTGATTAGAGCGTCGTGCTAATAACGCGAAGGTTACAGGTTTGAAATATAAATATGCGAAATATAATAAATCATATAAGTATACGTATGAACATTAAAAAATCATGAGAAAGTTGAAATAAATCATGAAAATATACAACATCATAAAATGAATATCTAAGGCAATATAACTTAAGTAGTATGAAACAAAGAAACAATGCATTGGGAGTGTCCTAATAGTAATAGTAATGCCACATATATTAGCACGATGTTGTAATACTTTCCCTTGAGGTGATATTGCATAATATATATCCTAGATAACAATATAATTAATATGAGGCCTATTAGCTCAGCATGTTGGAGTGTCTTGCTAATAGCGTGGAGGTCATAGGTTCGAGACCTGTATGGACCCTTTTCTTTTCTTTTTTATTCGGTTTAAATGATGGGAAATAAATATGAAAAAAATTGATGACTTCACCCCGGGGACCTTCAGTGTGTTAGACTAACGTAATAACCAAACTACACCACAAAACCAAATCAATGTTGTAAAACTCAAGATTTTTTAGAATACAGACAAATATAATCCACTAAGCTTATGAGACACTCATACCACGAATGATGGCCCCCCTGAACCTTCTTTAATATCTTCCACAATTGGCAAACAATCAGCAACAAATAACCTTCAAACAAGAAGATCAGCGGCCAATGCATGTGCTTTCTTGCATGTCAGAGTTTCCATAATTGCCGGATCAACCATTTGAGAAAACACCACAACCGACGAACCAAGGAACGCTCCGGTATCGCTGCAGCTAACAACTCCCACTGCACTGAACTGACAATTCCTCTATGTGATTGATACTACTCTAGTTGCATTTTTTTTAGATTTACTACTCTAGTTGCATGGAAATCAGCTCAGTAGCATTTTTACTTTATTTTTTGCCTTGGCCCATTAGTTTTTACACACACGAACGGCCTTGGGCCTATTATTTACATGCCTAGCTGTACAGATGGTGCATTTCCATGAGCCCAAGTAGCATGCTCATGTTTTGCGGTTGCTGCTGCTGCTGTCGACCGGTGACATTAAATTTCCAGCAGCATAATTTCAAGCTTGCTCTTTTCTTCATGTTTTCGACAAAACCGTCTGTTCATGCTTTCAAGCTTGCTCTTTTGTCCATGTAAACCCGTCTTTTGAATGTACCGGCGCACAACAAACTATATATGCTGTTGGTATGTGAAAATGGGAAGAGTTTCTTTGGAAGAACAGTTCAGTAACACTAGGGTTGAGCTAACTATATTATGATAATTGTTGGCCTGCAATCAAGCTCTGCATGCGTTCACATGATGACTTCTTTTCTTGTGGATCAGTGACTTAAGCATATATAAGTTGTAAAAATTTCCAGCTTCTACAGATTCTTTTTTTTGCGAGATTAATGGATCTAATGTTATTTGAAAAGTGTTGGACAAAATAGTAACGAAAGGTTTCGTGGTGTAGTTGGTTATCACGTCAGTCTAACACACTGAAGGTCTCCGGTTCGAACCCGGGCGAAGCCATCTAAAATTCCTTTTTTTTTCCTCCACTGTGCAGAAAAAGGAAAGAAGAAAAAAAAAGGTTAATGGCCCATACAGGTCTCGAACCTGTGACCTTCGCGTTATTAGCACGACGCTCTAACCAGCTGAGCTAATAGGCCTCTTGTGGCATTTTGGTTGTTTGTAGAAAGTTCTCTCCTATACTTTGAAATGCAGAATAAGACTTTTGGTGAGAGGAAAAGGGTAAGAAGATCACTTGAGCCCTTTTTTGACCATTATAAGCTGATATTATAATCACAAGAAAAAAACATATTTGCTCGTTAGAGCGATCTGCAAAATGCAGCAACAATCTTGGTTCGTGGCTATCTAGATTGCCATGTCACTATCCACGTTTGTATGTATTCGTGGCTGCTGGGGCCATTTTGTCATTGTTTCTTGCAACAGCTTCATAGTGATAAAGCAATACCCCGCAAAAAAAAATAGTGATAAAGCCATACAATGCAAGTAGGGCTGCAAGAAAAGCTCGAGGCTCGTGAGCCGCTCGAGATCGATTCGTTTTTTGGCTCGACTCGAGATCGACTCGGAAAGAAACAAGCTGAGTATGAACACTTTCTGTAGCTCGGTCGAGGAACGTGCCGATCTTTAGCCAATCCTGGCTCGCTCGATTTTAGCTCGATGGTTCGACATAATATCATTATGTTAAATGATCATGCCATATATTAAATTAAAATATGATAATTTATCACCATATAGGTCGTATAGGGTTTTTCTCCATTTTATTTACCAGCAAACATGGAAGCTTAATTAAGTGTAGAGAAAATTTAGGCCTTATTATGGTACGTGGTCGCCATGTGTTAAATATCCTGTCATTTCTGGCAAAAGAGCTCAAGCATATGCACCTTTGTTTTTCTTTTCTTTCATCCATGAAGATGAGCTCTCCCGAGCATGATGAGATGGATGTACCTTCAGTTGGAGTGAGCCCTTTTTTCACTTTCATGCCATCTAGCTGGTACTATAGTTTATACATAAATGAAGGATCTCAGAATAATGTTTGACTGGAATAATATTTTGTAGTGCTTTTTATGTCATGTTGTGCCTTATTTAGTTGAAATAATAGTTGTAGATTTTATAATTTTTACCATCTCATTTAGCTCGAAACCAGCTCGAGATCGACTCGAGATCGTTACAAGCTGAGCATGAGTCATGTTCTACAGCTCGACCTTAAGCTTCACTTAGTATGAGCTCGCTCGAGCTTTAATATGAGTTGAGCTGAGCCAAGTTCAACTCGCTCGAACTCGACTCGTTTGCAGCCCTAAATGCAAGCAGGCGAGTAAGAACAAGTATATATGCCTGCTCAAGCCGCATATTCAGACCCGTCATTTTGATAGTGCATCGATTTAAGCGTTCCAAGAGAAAAGAATCATTCTCGACTTCTGCACCACAGAATGCATGCAGCCAAATTTTGTTTTCCATTACGTGGAAAAATAACTATTTTTTCGCAGTATCCCTTCCTTCTCTATACTTTGCTGGAAATATAACGTCGGGCATTCAAGGGGCCATATGAAATGTTGGTCAACGACTCACTGTTGGGTTCCTCGGTTGTCTCAATTAATCAATCCTCATCGCATTAATCTTTGGTATGCGGTGTTTAAAGCCATGCACATATGCACAGAGATGAAAGTTGTATATCATTCTGATGATTAGAACACAAGATTAAGAAGAGGATAAATTAAAAGAAAAATCATCACAAGGAGAAAGCAGGGAAAATTATCTTTGCTCAATTGAACAATCTGCATAATGCAACGAAAAAACTTTGTCCTTGTCTAGTTTCTCATTTCATGGTCTATGCTTGTAAGTATTTGTCTTTGTTGCAACCTTTTTGGTCTATGTGTTCTGACTTCATGTGATGTGATGTGGTGCAAATCATCATGCAAAGCGTGCCAATAATAATCCTCCCAACACGCATCTTGATTCAAATCGACATGTCATGTCTACAGTTGCATCTAAGCGCCCGAGGCGAAAATAACCACTCTCGGTCAGTGCATCATATGTTGCACATAGCCAAACTCTATTTTGAGCAAGGGCATATATCTCATGAAAAAACAAAAATATGTTTTCAGGATATTCCTCCCTTCTCTAGGTGTACATGGATGGAAATATATCAGCCAATGGGAAGCACCCAAGACAACACGTGAAATCTTGGAGATATTTATTCCCACTACTGCACAAAGTCGTCATTTGCCGACAATAGTGTAAGAAAAATAGTTTAAGTCAGGAACTGCATAGCCATAGATGGAGCTTTCTACAGGGGGCGACGAGAAATTGGACCGACAACTCAGTTTCCCTCTCACCTTTTCCCATTGCTTGCAGCTGCAAATTAACAAAACGTGAGTTGAATCGTGATCTGTGTTAAAATATTTACATGCATTCTATTATTTTGTTCACATATTTATTTTTTTATTTAATAGCACATGGCATGAAAAATCATAATTTTCTACAAGCATACTTAATACTCAGGCATGTATATTAGGATTGTTTTCGTGATTTTTCAAAGCATGATAAATAAATAAAAAGAAATCCAGCAAGGGTAATGAACCCGATGTCGGGTGGAATTTATTAATACCAAATGATTTAATAATCTATGCAAGGAAAACAATGTTCGGACTTCTAAACAGTCAAGGTGTATTTGATCCAAAGAAATCATACAGAAATTTTGGAGGGTTCTATTTGGTAGAAAAAAAAATCTATGGGACTTATTTGATCGTATAGGTATGGAGATCACAAAAATGATTCATGTGGCCTACTTTGCATGAATTCGAAAAAAAATGTTGAATCAAATCTTGTGGGAAAAAATTCATTGGTTCAATGAAAACTTTGTGCTCGCACCTAATGCTTAAGAATATTCTTGTATATTTCTTGGGGTGCAACAAATCAACATCTACACGTTACACATTCCTATATTCTCAACTCCCATAGTATTCAACGCCCCAGGACATCAAATACTTACTTTAATTTTTCCGGTTCCTGTGTTTTTGAAAACTCACAAACATGAGTAGCCCAAATTATTCAAAAATAGTGGAAGTGCATAGTTATTGAAATACGTAGAGTAGAGATGAAAATGTTTCCAAAATCCAGGATGTAATACTAAAACAGAAAAAACAAAGTTGCTAGACCTTCTAACCCAAGAGGTACTGAGACTTTCAATGACCTCGGGCTGAGAGTAATACATTTTTGCCTCGTAAAAGGTTGAGGGTTAACGGCTGATGTACATAATGGAGTTACCAAAAAATCTAAGGTTTTTAACTTTGTTTATTTCAAACTTCACTTAATGCATATTCAAATTTAACCAATTAATATCATTATTTCCAACAGCTAGCCAACAAATATTTAGCCTAACAAATCACGGAGATCCTTCCTCGCCCGAGATAGATGTAAGGATAAATCAATTCCAGCAACAAATGAATATTGGATTTGTAACTTATTATAAAACGGTAACTAGCTAGAGATAGAGAGAAATCAAGTGATGGAGGAGGCGGCCCTATCCTTATTCCTCTTCCTTAAACAGTGATCCCTTGGTTGCTCATATACATCATTTTGCCACTGTGTGTGTGTGTGTGTGTGTGTGTGTGTGTGTGTGTGTGTGTGTGTGTGTGTCATCTCATCCCTCCTTCCTCCTACTCGGTTGCCTCTAAATAGCCCTCGACATTCGCCATTGTTCCTCAAGCCAGCAAGCAACAAGCACAAGAAGCTCATAGCCAATCAAAACCTGGTTTGCATCACTACGGAATATTATTTATTATTTTTGAGTGAGGATATGATAATTATGTAATTGCTGCATAAATACAAAAAATTATAGCATATGTGATCAATACCATTGAAGTGGAGCGGCGGAGGCCCTACATGAAATATCGGTGATATTAAAATATCTCCACTTAAGAAACAAGTCAATCATATAGTTCGCTTCTCTAAGCAACAAGTCAAGAAGTGCATAGTCATAGATGGACATTTCCACAGGGAGGGTGACAAAGGATATATTGGCATCACCCACTTGGTTCCCTCTCACCCCTGCTTTATGCGATTTGCATTCTTTTTTCTATAGCACAACAACTAATGAACAAATAAATATATACACGTAACAAATGGGACATGCATGGGCAAGTGCACTTTATATATTTTTTGAAAGATTCAAAAGCTTCCTTCTCCGGCTGCAAGAAAAGCCGCAAAAAGAATCGTCACATCATGCGTGTTAAGATGTGTTTTGTTTAAACGAAGCCCCATGGACGGATGAGTTGGGTCTGCAATCTGTACTAAAATGGCAAGAATGGATGGTGGTCATGGTGGCGAAGGGGATAGGGAGCCGGAGTCGGTGGTAGTGGATAAGTAGGTCACCATGCTTATACTGGTTATCATGGTCGCCGATTAACTTATGCCAGTGCATTTTAGCTTATAAAGTTGTATGATTTTCTAGCTTACTATCATAGCATTACTACTATGTCAATCCAATGCATTGTTTATTTGTGTCACACTACCTCCTCTATGGTTTAAAAGGCTCATGCATCTTCGTAAGTCGACAATGTAGCCATCATAATATGAGTTCTACATCACAAAAAATATACCGTTAGAAACTTCAAATGTTATATTTTATGAACTAATAAAATTAACAATTTAGGGATAGATGGGGGCCTATTAATGGAAGGGGGTAGCTAAGTAATATTGCATTAATTATACTACATAGATAAATTACCTAAGAGTTGTATCTCCCCCCACACTTTTTACACTAATAGCCAGCCCTATTTTATGTAAAATTTCTCCTCCCTCCTCCACTAGTAGTGTCACATATTCGAACATTTTGCATAATTTTATGGTTCTACGGTACGTATAGTCGTATAGGAGGAATACGAGATTCTTAATGTGACAAAGTTGGGCAGTACAGTTCTTCTCCAGGTACTATGTTAGTAATGAAATTACTTTCTAGTAAATTGTTTGATTGACAATGTTTACTAGAAAAATTGTACAATAATGTGGTTCAAGATTGTACTATATACTTGCCCTTTTGTTAGTTAAACTTATTTATTTCTACTTTGAATATATCATCTAAAAAATGGATATGTCCCTCTCAAACCATGCTTGTTCATATGGGATACCGTATTCAATATTGATTTGGCTCTGTCACGCCTTCAATACGCCAAATAGTATCGGTGATCAAATGAAAAAAAGAACTCTTTTTATTAGAGGTGCATGATGGACCTCTTCGATTCACTTTTTATGTGGCCCAACCCATGTTACTAAGAAACCCTAGGCACCGACATCTGATACCCATGTTCCATGGTGTCCATTAGAATGTGACATATGGGCATGCTCAGAGGTGCCCGTTTTCGAGCGCCCTTACTAGTAGTAATTGCAGCCATCCCGCTGCATCACGCAAAAAAGCAAAATAAATCTATATCAGTTAGCCCATCAAAACTTTTCACTCACGGTCATCGTAGCCCATCTTCGGATGCGCCGCCATGAGCCATCTCCCAGACTCGCTCACTCTGGCCTCCACCAGATCACCGCCGCATCACTCCCCTTTCCCAGCCTCCAGCGGACCACCGCGCCGACGCTCTCCTCCTTCAGCCTCCATCAGACCACAACTATGACGCTCCCCTTTGTCGGCCTCCACCAGACCACCGTTGTTCCCTCCACTTCGCTCGTCCAGATCGCTTTGACCCGATGATATGAGGCCGGTAGCGAGCTCCTGCAGGCTGCTCCTCTCCTTCCTCAGCCCCCCCCCCCCAATTCCCGAACTCCACCCTCAGCCCCTGGTCCTCACAACCTAGGGCCAAAAATCCAAGGTAGACATGATAGGTCGCGTCCCACACTTGAATTTTTGGTTGTTCTACATGGGCGCACCTATGTCTTGCCTGATGCCAGATAGTAGGATGTCTCGCTTCAGGCAGCCGCCCGATTGGGCCGGCCCAGCGCAGATAGGCCTACAACATTTTTTAATTCATTTATATATTTTTTCATATTTCATTTTTATTGTTTTACTTGGTTTATATTTCAAAATATTCTGAATATCTCAATTGCAAAATAACTTCATATACAAAAGTTAAAAAAGTTAATCATGCATTAGAAAATGTTAAACATGTATAGAAAAATATTTCTAACATACACGAAAATTGTATAATGTGTATTAAAATAATAGACATTAAAAATATGAAAATAATGTTAGTAATGTACTCCTCCATTTCTAAATATAAGTCCTTCTAGAGATTTCAATAAGGACTACATACAGATGTACATAGATGCATTTTAGAGTGCAGATTCACTCATTTTGGTCCGTATGTAGTCCATATTGAAATCTCTAAAAGACTTATATTTAGGAACGGAGGGAGTATTTGAAAAATAACAAACATTTATATTATTTTTATTCAGGATTTATACAAAAATGTAGAATATTTATGGAAAAGTAGACATAAATAAATATATGTGTTCAAATTTGATAATTGTGTATTTGAAATTTTCTAAACATGTATATAATATTTTCCCGGTGCACACAAAAACTATAATGTGTATTGAAAAATGTAGACATTAAAATATATGTTATATTTGGAAATTTTATATGGGTATATAAAATGTAAATCATGTATTTGGAAAATATTAAATGGAAAATAGTAGACACAAAAAAATACATGTTTTCAAAAATATTAATCATGTATTTGTAATTTGTTGGAGGTGTATATAGAAAATGTTCCTGATGTATACAGAATGGTACAATGTTTACGGAAAAAGGTAGCCATAAAAAAAATCAAATGTGATGCGATTGTATTTGGAGAATGTTAATCTTGTGTATGAAAACTGTTTCTGATGTATAAGAAAAATGTTGAATGTGTGTTTAAAAGGACGACCTCAAAATATATGTTTGAAACAAAGTTAATCATGTATTTAAAAAAAGTTCAACATGTACATGATTTGTTTTTCAGATCTATATGAAAATTTTTGCTTGTCGCTTGATTTTTTGACGTGTCTAAAAATGTATTCCCATTCTATAAGGAAAGAGAAAGAAAAATCAATAACAATCGACAAAATAAAAAGAACCAACGAAAAACAGTGCAAAAGAATGAAAACAATAAAATCCCTAAATAGAATCAAATAAAAACGCAGGAACCTGATGAAAACCAAGAAATAAGGAAAAAAATCGAAGAGAATAGGAAACAAAACAAAAAAAACCATTGAAAACGGAGAGAAAAGAAAGAAAAGAAAAAATGCAATAGGCAAGAAAGAAACAGGAAAACCAGGTGAAAAACAAAGGAAACTGAAAAACCAGTGAAGAAACAAAAAAAATAGAAACGAAAAAGAAAGAAAAAAAGTTAGAGGAAACCAAAGCGAACATCATACCAACGGCGAGCAAGCGAGGAATGCACGAATATTGGCTGGCGTAGGTCGCAGGAAATCCTTCTGGTGAGACTTGCTTATATCTCATAGAGCTCTCTCGGTTCTATATAGGCTAGAAGAATAGTATATTTGTTTTGAGCTAAACGCTAGAAGAATAGTAGATGCACCCGCAAAAAAAGGAAGAAGAATAGTAGATGGGCTGGAGGAGTAAAAAAGTCAGCATGTCGTCCCGGCCCACAGGCAAGCTGCCATGGCGTCCCGGCCCACAAGCACTCGCCCTGTCCCGGTCCATTCCCCCACCCCGATCCCCCTCTGCTCCCGATCTGAACTCGCCGCCAGCCGCCTCCGTGCTCCGTGCCTCGCCGGTTAATCGCCGTCGACTCCTCCGTGCCTCGCCCTGCCCTTCCCCGCACGCTACCGCCCAGTCCGCAGACTAGTCGTGCCCGGCGGCCGCCGTTGTGCAGGCGTGCACCCTGCCCTGCACTCTACGGTTATCCCCATTCCCCAATTTTCCCAATTTCTGATTCAACCCTTATATTGGTCGAATCATCTTCTGTTGTTCAATTATGGTTGGCACTTGATAGAATACAGTGACTGCTAGAGTGTATTTTTTTTTTTCAAGTAGACTTGTTGAATAATTGGTATGTACTAGTACTATGTAGGCTTCTTTTATGCAAAACTGAGGCTTAATTGAGAATTTAATGTGTCTGTAAGAACATTTTGATTTATTTATGTGTGCTATTTGTGAATTAATTAGAATGTTCACATGTCAAATTTTTTGCTAATTTTTTCAGGTGGACCACCCTGTTTTAAATTCCTAGATCCGCCGCTCTCTCAAGCAGCAGGCTAGTCAGCAGCCAGTAGCGAGGCACGGTGGCAGGCAGCTTGCCGGTTTAGATCTCCACTTCGCACTCCCAGGCGGCAGCAGCGGCCATCCAAGGTACACCCCTGGTTCCATTGCCTTAATAAAGGTGATGTACAGCTAAATAATTATTTGATTTGCTGCTCCATATTCAGTTTACACTTACTAAAAGTCTAATACTATCCCTTTGGAACTTGGAGTTGGAACAGGGCATCAACATTGTCAGTTGGAGAGGCTTAGAGCTGCCACTACATCCTCAGGAGAGCAAACAAGAAGGTAATCTTCTATTCCTAGTTTCTATACACATATTTTTTTGTGCATTAAAAAATACTAAAACTCATCCCCGTATTGGTGCTCTTCCAAAATGGCGAATTTACGTAATACATATCAGGCCAATCCTGATACACGTATATGTATCGGTGCATTTTTCATATCTGTAAATATGGAAATAGAAGTCGGAAGAACTCTATTCGATCACCACCCTACCTTAAATAACAGGCCCTACATTGTCGTCTGCAGCCCGCAGCTTCACCGGAGATGCAGAGGCCGGTGGATTTCAAGCTCCCCCACTTTTTCAACTACCCGCCCTACTTTACGTAATCTCTCTCCTCCTCCTCCAGCAGTAGTGTCACATGTTCGAACATTTTGCATGATTTGCGGTTCTGCAGTATGTATAGCCGTATAGGAGTAGGAGATTCTTAATCAGTGCCTGGTGATAAAGTTGGGCAGTTAACTTCTGCTCCAAGTGCTATGTTAGTAATGAAATTACTTTTCAGTGAATTATTTCTTTGGCAATGAGTTATTACTGGACTAATTGTACAATAAAGTGGTTTGTGATTTTGGTATATTCTTGCCCTTTTCTTAGTTAAACTTATTTATTACTATTTGGGATATATCAGATAATCATGTGAGTACATTCTAAATCATGTAAACTTCCTTTAATCTCTTCCCTTGTTTTATTTTAGTTAGCTTGTCAATAAGACATAAAATGGCACTTTATATTTTTGAAATGGAAAACACGGGGCGGTATGTTATTTTGTAAGTGAAGAACTGAATATGTATGAAGGATTTGTACATCAGGATCACTAAAGGAATTATATTAGTAAGCTTAAGCACAGGGACGGACTCAGCAATCTTACTAAAGGGGGCCAATGGAAGATATAAAATGTTGAGCGGGGCCAAACATATAAATTTAAAGCACTTTGAACTAGCTATCTTAGGCTGTTTTCAGAAGAAGAAAAAAAGGTTACAATGGGGGGAGACATGGCCCCAACTTGCCCCCCACTGGCTCCTTCCCTGCTTAAGCACTTGTTTCTTCAAAATCTGCCTTTGCTTAAAACTCAAATGTCTCTCTTCACAAATCTCTGCTTTATAGCATCCCAAAATTGTAACACAGTATCTGGTTCAGAGTGTCTGAGACCTGGCATCTTTCTTTCATATCCCAACACTATGTGTAACAGTTGAAGCATTTCCTTGCTTTACTAATTCTTACATTTGGTTGAGTAATGTAAGGGATCTTTTGTGTATGTTATCTTAAAACTTCTGTTAAACACTTATTTTGATATGTACACGGACTGATAATAGTATCATGACAACATTTGTTCCCAGCTTGCAGCCTGTGAGAGAAACACGTGAAAAGCAAGTGCAGCTATGGAAAGAGCTGATACTTGATTACTGTAGAAGTCAAAAGATGTATATAATCTCCCTGGAAGAAGATTTTCCGTTGTTCTCCAATCCAAAGATTGAGAGTAAGTCGTATTTCTCTGAACCTTGTGTTTTGACTACTCTTCTACAATTCAGCAAAAATATGTCTTACTGTGTTGAAAATATTATGTCATAGTGATCTGGCATGATGGTAATGTGTTCCTAAGGCCTACCATGGAGCCTCTTGAGCATGGCAGACTAGTGTGTACATGAAAATTTATTTACTCAACTAGTTTATTATGCATTTGGACATCTATTGATGTTGCACTGAACTTACATGCTTTATTTATCCAGGATCTCTAAGCTATGAAGCAAAGGAAGCCTTTCTTGCAGCTCTTGTTAGTGAAGGTTTATTCTGCACAACATGAAATCTTCTGGTTATTGTTTTAGCTGTGTGTACTTTTGTTTTTCTAGATGATGGATGCTTTTATTACCCCTGGCCTGTTGTTTAGTTTTGTGTTATAAAATTACTTAAAGCCAAGTTCAAACTGCAGGTCGCGCAGAGTGGATTGACAAAGGTCACAAGAAGTGTCTCATCCTTTGGCTGCGGATTCAAGATTGGGCTAACTACATATTAGACTTTGTAAGACCTTGTATTCTATTAAACATGTTCCTTTCGAAGCTATCAGTTTATCAATGAGTGGCTGTGACTTAATATTTGTCTTTGTGTTATGCTTGTAGGTTAAGGAAAGTGGGTTGGAAGTAACAACTATTGAAGATATACGTTCTGGAATTGAAACACATGGGACCGGTAAGTATACAAACTTGATGGCGATGAGATTAGATTTACCATTTCAATATTTATGTAACTCTTATTTTTTTTGCTTGATGAAAGCAATTTGCGGTAGAAATGGTAATATACATATAGAATTTAGACTTACCGGTTGGATAAATATTTTCATGTTTACCGAACTAGTCATGTGGATTGAGCATTGTTGTAGGGTTTTCGAGTCGCGACTCATCCGAGTCGCTCTGGGGTAGCAACTCGGAAAAAGTCGAGCCTGTAGTTGCGACGTGACTCGCGACTCGAGTCGACATTTTTTTGCGACTCATCGACTAGTCGCAACTAGTTGCACGACTCGAAAACCACTTGTAGCCGCCACCAGCCTCAGAAGGAGCCGTCTAGCTAAGCCTAGTCCTAGTGATAAGTTATTTTTTTCTGATTTCCTGGTTAGTAATTTGGACAAGAATCTATTTGAATTATGCAGTTACATTTTTACTTTTAGGGATGACTGTTCTATAAAGCTAGGGATAATCTGTGTTATACAAAGAATGAATAAACCAGAGGTTATCCTCCGAAAATAATATTCCTGCTTGTATCACGCCACAATGCAACCGAAGTTTATGCCATGACATAAGTTGGCGGCAGCGCCTCATCAGTAATGTATAGGCCAACCATAACTTGCAAAAAAGAAAGTAATACATAGCATGGGCCATGCATGCCCCTCGCTCATAATAAATAATAAATAAAAGGTGTCTTATGGTATTATTAGTTGTGGCTAGTTTGAATCCTCATTTTATCCTTTGGCATGTGTTTCAGAACTTGCGGGAATTGATCGCGGTGTCCTGATGCGAGCTTTGAGGCTGCTGGAACAAAAGGGAAAGGCGGTTATCTTTAAGGGCACTTCAGCGGACGATGAAGGCGTCAAATTTTCTGTTTAAACGTTGTGCCAACTGACAGATGGATAATAATCTTGATGTGTGTCCTTGGACATGATACATCCTCTCTTACCCGTATGTACATACACTGATGACATCCTTCTGGTCGGAATCGTTCAAATGCCAGTCAGTATTTTATTTGCCGTCCCGGACTGTAGTAATTAGCCAGCATTTGATTCATCTGTTGAGCAGCATATATACCTATAAAGTCGTATGTTTTGTGTCCCATAAGGAGGCTCAACTAGTGCCGCCAATTCTAATCAAATTTCAGATATATTCAGAACCAAGCGATGTTTGATAATATTAGGGCTAGTTCGAATTTGAACAAAAAAACCAAAACTTATCAAGAAAGCATGATTCATATGTGGAAGAATCTGGGAATACATATCAATTTATTGCTCATTGCGGTTCAATTCAGGCAATTTCTTGCTCATTGCAGTTCAACCCTAGAGCCGTAGTGCAGGTCTCCTTTCTTTTTTGTTTTCTTCGAGCAATTTTATATTAGTGTCTAGAACACTGGCTCTATTAGATTTGTAAATGAGGCCAGGTGCAATCCATTTCTTATTTTGCAGCAACTGCATCATCTCGCTTCAATCTGACCGTTCCTTAACTTGAGAATAACACATTGTATTGGTGCTACTATGAATAAATCTGTTGGTTGTGGACGGTGGAATGTAGAGTTTGGCTTCTCTGCATGCATTTATGCGTGGGGTTTTGAAGAAAAAGAAGCTATTCGTTGAAAATTAGTTCATATGTATCCGCCTGACAGAAACCGAGTTCATATGCATGATGGGCTATTATGTAATATATCAACTTTATGTCTCTTGTAAGGAAACGAAATTATTCTGACACCAAAGGTTTCGTGGTGTAGTTGGTTATCACGTCAGTCTAACACACTGAAGGTCTCCGGTTCGAACCCGGGCGAAGCCATCAACATTTTTTTTTTGTCTCATTTCCCTTTTTTGTGTAAAAAAAAAGATGGCCCATACAGGTCTCGAACCTGTGACCTTCGCGTTATTAGCACGACGCTCTAACCAGCTGAGCTAATAGGCCTTCTTGTTCTAAAAAATTATTTCTAGAGCTATTGATCATGGCAGATTTCACACCCATCTTTACTAGTACCCCCTACACTTTTGTTTACTTTACGTATTAGTTTTGCCTAAGGTTAAACTTTGTAGATCGAGTTTATAAGATAATTATAAACATATGCAATACCAAACCAATACTATTTGATTTGTCATTGATTATATTTTCACATCATATATATTTGTTGTAAATGTTATAAAATGCGAGTACCGCACACCCAATGTATTGTCTTTTTTTTGGCGAGAACTTCCAATCTATTCATATTTAATTCTGGCAGTACAAGGACCAACAGAGGTAATCAAAATTATAACCATGTCCGTGGACCACCTAGCGACAACTACAAGCACTGGAGTGAGCTGAAGGCGCGGCTCCGTCATCGCCTCTCCCTCACTGGAGCCGAGCAAACATTGTTGTAGTAGACAATCGGGAAGTTGTCGTGCTAAGGCCCCATAGGACCAGCGCACCAGACCAGCAACCATCGCTGATAAAGAAGGTCGTAGATCAGTAGGATCAAACCTGTAGCCTCTCAAACAAATACGAACAAAGACCGAACCTAAACAGATCCACCGATCAAAGACCAGTACCGGCCGAATCCCGCGAGGTCCGACCGAGACACACGTCCACACGCCCTTCGACGATGCTAGATGCACCATCGGGACGAGGATAGAATGTGGGAGACATTATTCGTACTAAGGGACATCGCCGCCCCACGCAACCCCAACCAAGACGCCGAATCTAACAAGAACGAGAACGGTTCCCTGCCGACGGCGTGGGGCCATGATCCTTTGCACCTCCATGGGTCTTAATGCGTCCTCAATTGTAGCAACCGTCTTTTAGAGACAACCAGTTCAATGCATTGTTTCTTAGTGTCGTATATAAATAATATTACATTAAATTAGTTTGGGTATTTTTTTGCATCTTAGTATTGTGGCATAGTTATTAAGAGAAAGAAAGAAGAGAAAAATAGTAGGGTTATAAGCCACAAAGGATCAAGAGCACTAATTACACTTCATAGGGAAGCATACAATACCCCTTCCTGTTTGGGAAACACTTCCTATCCATATTCTGAAGGTGACCCATCATCAGACCGCTTGTGATATGTTGATTTTCTTTCATCTCACGGCTGAGATCCCTGTCTCCAAACTGACCGGATTTTAAGCACACGCCACCGTAATCTCTCGTCATCAGTTTTGATCACCCCGAACTAATTTCTCCTGACCCAACCCCCCGCCAGACCTCGCCGGTGCCCTTGCCGCACGTCTCCTTCCGTCACTATCCCCCCCCCCCCCCCCCCAATTAAATTATTTTGTGTATTTTTTGCATCTTAGTATTGTGGCCTAGTTATTAAGAGAAGGGAAGAAGAGAAAAATAGTAGGGTTATAAGCCACAAAGGATCAGAGCACTAATTACACTTCATAGGGAAGCAGGTTGAGAGCCTTATCACCACCAACATACAATAAGGAAGCAAGAGAGAATGGAGTATCGTAGGATTGACCTACCTAATCTTCATCTGACCTAGGGTTTGAGTCATGCCCTCTTGGTTCTTTTTAATCCTAAAGTGCTATAGTTGATTCCTAACTTAATGTTTTTTCTGATTTTTGTTTGATACATCTACATGCCAATACCTTGGTTTATGACATGCTTGTGGGTATGTATTTGAGTTGTCCAGTATGTAGTGGACCACAAAACCATCCACATTTTTTTGGAATTAGGTAGGTGGATCACACAAATATGCCTCCTTGGTTGACATCAATACTAGAATTTGTGCCATTTTATTCAGTTTTCAATGCTTCCAAGTAACAATACATTTGTACCATCACACTTTCTCAAGCTTCGTTGGGCAAGAAAATTACTTCCATTGATCAAATTTGTATGTAGGGAATGCAAAGCATGCATCCTCATATTGGCGGAAATCTAAGTTGTTTCCATTATCAATTTCTATGCTTCCTACCAAGACGAATAATGTTGAGCTGTCATATTTCCATGCTTCCTATGAATTGCCACACTGTGTTTACTAAACTATTTAGGTATATAGGATAAGCAACTTAATTCCAATGCCTTGCTTCCGTACACCTATTTTTTAGCGAACATCTTCATGCCTCAGTTTATTCCTTCAATTCCCATAGTTTGACACACATCAATGAACATGCTAAAACCGATTGTATACTCAAGAGTCGATATGCGGCACTTTGGTTCAACGATGTTGTCTTACACTGAATCGTGTGTGCCTTACCAAAACAACAATTAGTTTTGATGAATTTTTGTGCTAGATCTAAATTTTTTGCACTCACATATTGGTGGCAAGAATGGGTTATCCTCAATTCAGAAATAGTTTATTCTTGTTCATGTTTATGGTTATATTCACAATATCATATGTTCATATTAGCTAAAGTTTTACATATTAATTAACTGTATGTCCTAATCATGCTAGCAGTCAAATTTGGGTGCTTCCAGTGTGTCTTATATATGGTGTGAAAAAATGAAGCTATGCTTCCTCCTTTAATTTCTTCCATATTTTTTTCTAATATTCTTTTGCTTCGTTCATTGTAAGTGTGTGCTACCTTCATACAATTTCTTGCTTCAACGTTATCAGATTCCATGCGAATTTTGGTATATTTAAGACAATGTTTGACCATGCGTGTGATTATCCTGTATTTTGTCGATGTGTACTCAAATTTAAGCAATCTTATAAGCTCGGCACATTGGTGTAACCACCCAACACGTAACTCGAATTGGTTTTATTTGCATGGCTTAGCAAAAGTTGTTTGCATAATTCTGTTTATTTATGCAATGGGGATATATTCAGTATGAAACAAAAAGTCACTACTCATTTTCTTAGTTGACTGAGCCATGCTTGTTGGATAATGCATGAATTTGCATTCTATGCTGACTGGACAAGGACATAAAACTAATGCAATGGTGCATAAACTTAAATCAAGTTGATACAACCTGTGAAATAAAATTTATGAAAATCCCACCATATGTTTTCATAGGCCGACTTTAAAGCCCTTTCCATTTGAAAAGTTCTCATGAGACTTGAAATCAGATAGATACTTGAATCACACTGATAAGGACAGTCAACAAACAACACTCATGAGTATGTCATGCATTACATTCCATATTCTGTATGCTCAAGTTTGTTTGAAGATTTTTTTTTGAAACTATGACATTTCTTATAGCAAATTCAGAAACTACATGACCTAATGTGTTATTTGCAAAACTATGACCCCGTCGGCCTTTTTTAGGCCGAAGACCAACTTTTCGGTCAGCACTAGGCCGAAGTAGACTCTTCGGTCTCCTAATGGCCGAAGACAGGCACAGCTGGGCCGAAGAGCTGTTTTCGGCTTTGCTCTGGCCGAAGACCACTCTTCGGTCATCTTTTGACCGAAGAGCGCCTGGCCGGTGATTGATGCATGCGTAGCGTACATATGATGCTAGACTAATGCATCGAAGGGCTGATAGGTATTGCATGTGGTTCGTACGTGGCTAATGCATGCATCAGGACCGAGATAGCAATGCATACATCAGAACTTGGTGCATACGTACTAGCACACACGCATGCAGCCAACATGCGCACATGTATTGGCCGAGAAGTACTGGCTGAAATACCAGTACAATATACGTGATATAGTCCAGCCGGCAAGCACGCGTATGTATACGAATACGTGCACACAACCAGCCAGCCGGCGAGCTGCCCACGTACTAAACACATGCATCGGCATCAAATCTCGGTGCAGCTAACGTGTGTGCACACGTTCAGGTCGTCCGTGCCATACGCCGGACTGCACTGCAGTATGCTTATGAGCTCTTCGGCCAAAAGATGACCGAAGAGTAGTCTTCGGCCTGAGCAAAGCCGAAAACAGCTCTTCGGCCCAGCTGCGCTCATCTTCGGCCATTAGGAGACCGAAAAGCCTATTTCGGCCTAGTGCTGACCGAAAAGTTGGTTTTCGGCCTAAAAGAGGTCGACGGGGTCATAGTTTTACAAATAACACTTTAGATAAAAAAGATCATAGTTTAAAAAAAATCCGTTTGAAAGGGTGAAAGTTCATCAAACTTGCATTTTTTTTGCGAAAAAATATTGATCGAATTATCTTTAATAGTTAGCTGTGCCCACCCTGGGGTGGGCGTACACGCGCACACAACAATGAGAAATTGCCACTGCTGGAATGTACCGATACACCACTTGCATTGATCAAACATTAACTAATCTCGAAGAGCTTGATAAAACCTAACCAGCAGGGGGTGCATGCACATGCACACACAACAATGACAAATTACCCACTGCAGGAATGTACCGATACACCACTTGCATTGATCGAACATTAACTAATCTCAAAGAGTTCAATAAAACCTAACCAGTGTGACAAATCCATTTTAGGCTTATTATTACATAATCCATCAAATGTGACAAACTTCAATTTAACTAACTCTTGGAGACCCTAATCGAAACAGAATCTAAGGTGTTGCCTAGCCAGAGATGGGCAATCCGTGGATCCATCTAGTTGGGAGCAAAGAAAATCTCGGAGTCAAGCCTCTTGGAGCGGAACATCTTTTCCATCTCTGGCGTGGTATTGAAGGCCGTCTCTAGCACCTCCGGCGATATCGCCTTCCACACCGACGTCCTACCAGCCAAGTGGCTAAAGATCGGGCTGCATTTGTTTTGCACAACACAAACATTAGTTGGTCAAATGGATAACTATATAAGTGCAAAATTATTGATTAAACTTGAATATGTAGGAAACCTTTATTTTGAGAAAATTTAAAACATGCCATAATATTGTGCAGCTAATAAGGGTATATACAAAAATGTTAAACATACGGGTGGAATCCAGTTTGTAAGAAACTTCCGTAGTTGCAGCTAGAAATAAGTTCATGCTTGAATGTTGCAATACTGAAACAGAATATACCGAACAAAATATACACATGCTATATATTTTTACTACCAAAATGCAGAAAGAAAAGATACAGTGGCATTGACTATTGGATAAACTTGAATACGTAGCAGGAGAGTTTAATTTCAGAAAAGGCAAAGAATGCCACAAAACTGTGCAACTAATTAGGGCTATATATACTTGAAATTCGCAAAATTGAAACATATGATACCGAACAAAATTGATACATATATACCGAACATATACACATGCATATCAAAAGTTAGAGTAGTGATTGAATTCTTGATGGTAGGAAATAAATATACAGCAGATTGAATTGAAAGAGAATAAAAATAAGTAACAGTACGCACTTTGGGGTGGTGATGATGGAGAACCACTCCATGCCAGTGTCGTCGGCGATCTTGGAGACGACGAAGAACTTGGGCACGATGAAGAGGCAGCCCGCCTCGGCGCGGGTCTCCAGCACACGGGTGCCGTCGATGCCGACGACCTGGGCGCGCGCGCCGCAAGACTATGTAGGTGACCTGGTAGGCCGAGTCGCAGGAGAATCCCGCGAGCACATGGACTTACCGTCAATCCTCACCAGGTCGAGCCAGACCAACGTCCTTCACCGGCGGCAGGTTGGCCGTGTTGAGCACCACCACGCGCCGCCGCCCGGGATGTCCACGCCGGCGGCGCCTCCGAGCAGTTGAGCACCACGCCTGGCGGTCCTCTGCGCGAGGCTCCGGCATCCGGTGCCCGCGGCGATCTTGACGATGCCTGAGCCAGGCTGGGTGGAGACGATCTTGGCGGCGGCGTCGTGGTCGAGGTCCCAGCGCGCGACGAACTTCGGTGGAGAAGCCCGTGAAGATGCCGGCGGCGCCGGTGAGCTGGAAGTTGGTGAAGCGGCCGGGGACGTGGCCCTTGGAGGTGTCTAGCTAGTCCTCTCTATACGTATGTATAGTACGTAGCGTCGACCAAGCACGGATAAAAGAGATGACACTTCTCTCTATTAATTAGCTAGCTAACACAATATATGAAACACCTAAATTAACCCCCAAAACCCCAACCCCCCGCCCCCTCCTTTAAAAAAAACAAACAAAAACCCCAGCCACAGAAATGCTGACGCGTGGATGCCTTTTGGTCCCGGTTGGTGCTACCAACCGGGACCAAAGGCCCTCCTGCCTGGGCTCAGCGCATAGGCCACGTGGAGGCCCATCAGTCCCGGTTCTGGATTGAACCGGGACTAAAGGGCCAGGGTATTAGTAACGACCCTTTAGTCCCGGTTCATGAACCGGGACTAAAGGCCCTCACCAACCGGGTCAATAGGCCCCTTTTCTACTAGTGTGGCCAGATAGTTCTTGAGTTATTTATTTTTCTTACATAATTGGGTAAGTATAGTGACTTGTCTACGTAGTGGAGTTAAAATAACACCGATATTTTGCGTGCTGTCTTGGGTGCTCCACACCACCCATTACTTTCCATCCAGTTATATAGAGAAGTGAGCTATTGATGATTTTATTTTATGGGAGGGAATATCGATATTGTTGACACAATTTTTTTACACAAGATATAGTGTTCCAGCTCAGAACATAGAAAACAATTTTCGTTATCTGCACTCTGTGATGCAGAAGCCAAGCGTGAATTTTTTCATCAAAGGGAGGGATATTGAACTGTGGAAACAATTTTCCCACGAGATATAGTGTCACCGCTTAAAAAATGGAGGACGTAATTTGGCCGTGTGGATTCGGTGATATGAAGCAGTGGTCGAGACTCGAGAGTGAGTATGTCTGGCCCGAGTGCTTAGACGCAGCTATGGACATGACAGGTTGATTAGGAGATGCCCCTTGAGCGGTAATATATCATTGCCATTATTCGGTCGCCTGCGTATATGGCTTTATTATTATGTAGTTGTTGTGGGAATATTTGCGCACACATCACATCACAGAAAGTGAGAAAGAGTGACAAAAAAAGGAGATTCCAACAGCGTCGAATACCTGCAACATAGGCGGTGAAAATATGGGAAACTAGCCAAGGACGAAGATGTATTGCTGCATTTTGCATGCAAGGAAAAACAATGATAATTTCGCTTCGCCATGTAGTGTGTTAGACTGACGTGGTAACCTACTACACCATGAGACCTTAATGTATTCTTTTTAATATAAGACGCATAAGATAGACAGATCAAACACATCCTGCAAGATACGCATACCATCGTGCCCCGTTGAGATCCACCTTTTGCAAATAAATTCATGCGCTATACCTATATTTTTCAAGATGAATAGGGATAAACAACAAAACAAGGCAGTCTGATACAGAACTCGGCAACAGAAGAAGAAAATACTGCCGCAAATGGAACCGTAGAGAAGAGGAAAACGACAGTTTGAGGAGAAGAACAAGAACAAAAGACCGGCCTCTGATCCTGCTAGTGCATAAGAAGAACCCGAAAGCAACACTAATAGGAGGAGGATCTAACAACACGATGTAAGCAAAACCACGGGAGATTTTATTTAGGGGTTTACATGCATAGCATGGCACCCGCTCTGCTCATGAAGGCAGGTGCGTGCACACATACAAAGACCCTCGATCGTAACGTTACATGGTAGTAGATGGATACGTAGATCATAGATATGATGCACGCGGTGCATGCATGATCGATGATCTAGCAGCTGCAGCAGGAGCAGCCACAGCTGGTGCCGCACTTGCACTGGGTGCAGCCGCAGCCGCCGTTCTCTGCCGCCATCTCCATCCCGCCGGAGCTCCTGCACGTACCCCATCCATACCAAGATCAAAATACAGTCATATTGTTACGATCGAGCAGGTGCATGATGTATGAGGAAAGAGAAGGGACGTACGCCTTGTGGGTGGCGGTGGCGGAGACGAGGATGGTGGCGCCGGCGGCCTCAACCTCCGGGTACATGTTGCAGCCGCCGCAGCCGTTGCCGCACTTGCAGGCGCTGCCGCAGCCGCAGTTTCCTCCGCAGCAAGACATCTTCGAGGTTGCTTGGGATTGGATGGAGGCTTTGATTGGTGTTGGCTAGGAGCTTCCTGTGCGCTTCTTGCTTGCTGAGGAACAATGGCAGGCAGCGAGGGCTATTTATAGGCGAGTGAGCATCAAGGAAGGAGGAGGAGGAGGAGAAGATGAAGAAGGAAATGAGAGATGCTCCACTTTTGGCAAAGGATGGACGGGAGCAACCGCTTGGGGAAGAGGAATAAGGATAGGGCCGCCTCTTCCCATAATTTGATTCCCTTTGTCTCTACTAGCTTCTTTCTTACATCAAAGGAACCATGAAAGGAACTAGAGCCAGCATTTTGTGGGTATATTGAATTATTGGTGTACCTACTAACTCCCGTTTTCAAAATATAAGGTATAATGTCTTTTAATTTTAAGTCAAAAGTTTCTATGTTTGAACAAGTTTATAAAAAAAATCAAAAATTTCCAAACATAGATACATTTTATTTAGTTTAGGGATGCTTGAATTTATAGTCGTATTCCTCGGTAAATTATGAATTTCAAATTAAATCAAAATAAAACTAAATTCTGAAACCTTAGCAATAAATAAATAGCTCTCTTTCGTGCATACCCTTAGTGAATATATTCGGCTGATAACCCTCACTCAGTGTTTTCTGAATGTCAAGACAAGGAAAAAAGCTAGGTCTTCTTAGGTGGAGGTCGCCAAAAATATTTTTTATTTAAAAACTCTTGGTGGCTCTTGGTTGCCATAGGTTTGGCAACTTTTTCAGTTTTAGTGTTATAAGCTGAATTTTACTGAAATTTTATTCTCCATCCTATATGCATTTAAATAACTATCACACTCCCACTATTTTTGAAGATTACATGCCACATCCTTTTGCAGCATTTAAAAAAAACGGGAACCGGAAAATTTAACATATAGATTCAATATAATGCTATGTTGAATCATGTGGGAATTAAAGATAGAGTAATGCGTAAAATACGGATGTTGATTTATAGCAAGAGGGGGAAAATACAAGAATTTTCTAAAGCATTAGGTGAAAGCACATAGTTGTCATTGAACCAACGAAATTGTTTCCAGAAGATTTGGCTCAACATAATTTTCCTTATGAATAAGGCCATAGAATATCATTATGGTTCCTAGCCCTACTAGTCCTGTAGGAAAATATTCTAACAATTAGAATCAGCGGCGGAGCTACGTTGGTTGCTGCAGGTGCCATGGCCCCCCCAGCCTTGGTTAAACTACATGGAGAAATTTTAGGGAAGATTAGATTAAGAAAAATATTGTCTTCTGCCCCCTGCAAACATCCTTATTTCCTGTTTGGCCCCCCCAACACATCTTGCCTAGCTCCGCCAGTGATTAGAATCACCAAATTTTCAATAATGATTCCTTTAAAGTTTGGATATAAGAGATCATAATTGTTTGGAACTTCGAACAGATCTTTAATTTCCAGCTGACCTCATTTAATTTTTTTTGTCATGCTTTGAAAAATATTAAAACCTATTATCGTTGTAGATCATAGAGTATTATGCATGCTTGTGCAAATTTATGTTTTTTATGACATGCACAAACAAATACAAAATAAATAAACATGTCAATATAAAGAATGCATTTGAAAGTTTTTAAAACCCCCAACCCCCATCTTGTCATTTTAAGGCAGATCGCAAATCCACTCACTATTTTTTACATATGAAAGCAATGCAAAAAGGTGAGAGGTAAACTGAGTGGGTGATGCCAAATTCTTGTCCCCATCTGTAGAAAGCTCCATCTATGGCCAGCCAGTTCTTGACCTATTTATTTTTCTTACATAATTGTGTGCATATAGTGACTTGTCTACGTAGTGGAGTTAAATAACACCGATATTTGGCGTGCCATCTTGAGTGATCGACACTGGCCATTACTTTCCATCCAGGTATATAGAGAAGTGAACTATTGATGATTTTATTTTATGGGAGGGAATATTGATACTGTTGAAACAATTTTTATTACACAAGATACAGTGTTCCAGCTCGGAACAAAGAAAACAATTTTAGTTATGTGCATTCTGTGATGCAGAAGCCGGCCGTGATTTTTCATCGACGGGAGGGATATCGAACTGTGGAAACAATTTTCCCACGAGATATACTGTCATCACTTCGAAAATGGAGGACGCTATTTGGCCATGTGGATCTGGTGATATGAAGCAGTGGTTGAGAGCGAGCCTTTCTGCTCCGAGTGTTGAGACGCAACTATGGACATGACAGGTCGGTTTGGAGATGTGCCTTGAGTGGTAATATAAAGTTGCCATTATTCGACCGCTTGCGTATATAGTTTTATTATTGTTTAGTTGTTGTGGGAATATTTGCGCACACATCACATCACAGAAAGTGAGAAACAGTGGGAAAATGGAGATTCCAAGAGGGAAGAATACTTACAAACATAGGTACTGAAATGGGAAACTAGCAAATGACAAAGATTTATTGGTGCATTTTGTAGTTTTGCAGCAAAGAAAGAACAATAACAATTTGGCTTCGCAGTGTAGTGTGTTAGACTGACGTGATAACCTACTACACCACGAGACATTAATGTATTTTCTCAATAAGACAGATAGACTACAAGATACGCATACCATCGTGTCTTGTTGGGATCCACCTTTTGTAAAAACAAAATCCTGCGCTATAAACCACAAAACTCGACAATCTAATACAGAACTCGGCAATCAGAAAAAAAAGAAAATACTGCCGCAAATGAAACCATAGGGAAGAGGAAAACCGCAGCATGAGAAGACCAACAGCAAAAGACCGGCCTCTGATCACTAGCAGGAGGAGGATCACTTCAGCAGTGACCATTAGCCCTTCTGGCGAAGGTACATAATATTCAGTTCTTTCCAATATACTCCCTCCGTCCCGAATTACTTGTCGCATAAATGGATGTATCTAGAACTAAAAAATGTCTAGATACATCCATTTCTATAACAAGTAATTCCGAATGGAGGGAGTAGAAGTTAAAATAACGTCGAGCTGGTTACATGTTCTACTATTACATCGAGAAGGGGTGATAATATACAAGTCCTATCTGAAATATGAGGAACCAAATGAAAGAATGTCACAAAAGGCCTATTAGCTCAGCTGGTTAGAGCGTCGTGCTAATAACGCACCACGAAACCTCTATGCCTCTAATTTATAAGAAAAATATGTGTTCAGCAGTCTTCCAAGTCATACTACATACCATCACATGTTGTTGATCCACTATTTTAACGAGACTAATAGGTCACAAATGTTACTGTCAGGTAGGGATATAGCATAGGCATAGTTTGTTTTAGAGGTGCTGCATCAATCGTCTGGACGACGCCGCGTCAAAATAATTTACTTCTGCTCTACCTCCATCTCGGTGGCACTCTAATGGGCGGCGCTGGGAGCAGGTGGCTCAGTCTTCTTGCCAGTCTTCAGATCCGGTAAGATTTGTTTGTCCGATGGTCGGCGCTTCACTCTCCCTCGGGTGGCGTTGGTGCCGGCTGTTGCGGTTGTGTTTGGTGTCTTGCAGTGGCGTGCGTGGATGACGGAATGCAGCGGCGTTCATCTTCTTCGACCTAGTCGAATGAAGTTGACGACGCTGGGATCTAGTGGACACGAGGAAGAACCCCGGCCGACGTGCCACAAAGTCTCGGTCTCGTCGCTTGCGTCGGTTCGGCTCATCAGCTCGAAAAGCATCGTTGTATGCAAAGGTGCTCCTCTAGATCTTGGTATGAAGGCGGTTCCCCTCTTTCTTCGATGTTGCCTCAGTGGCGAAGGAGGACGATGGTGGGCGACGTTTGGGCGTGGCACAAGATTCTGCCGAAGTGAAATTCTAGTTTTATTTCTTGTGAAGTCATTGATGCAATGTTGCAAAACATCTATGTATTTCTTCTGTGATAACCACATGTATACTCTTTGTAATACGTTTGTCTAATGAAATATATGTGGTTATTTCTCAAAAACAATATTATATTCCAAGATTGATTTATGGAGATAAATCTTGGGGTCATGTTTGTCACATTTTGTTCCAGGACAAGTAGATCACATCTATTCCAAGATTTATGGATATAATTTGTTTTTCATTTTCTTATGTCCTACCTTGTGACGTCGTCAAACAATATTTTACTTGAGAGATATTTTCTCATGCATCCGGTTTGAAGATACTTCGATGTTAAAATGCCTTCATTTTACATCCTCGATGATTTTTTTGTTGTTATAGAGAGCGTATTCGTTCGTAGCTATTGAATGATTTCGTGTGTGGTCGCACTCTTCTTTGATATCCTTGTTGGATAAAGTTTTGCTTGGTGGCATTTGGTCGCAAATTTGTTTTCTCACAGCTTATCAAGTTTTTGGGGTGATAACAAACAGTTTCATGTCCTGGTGCATTTCATTAATTCCGCTTGAAATAGTAGGATGAAGAGGAGATGTGGAGTGCGGTGTTTCAGTGCCCAGGCTCATCTGCACCCACCCAGAAAACAAATCACAAAAAATAAAATAAAAATTCAAAAAAATTCAATTCTTTTGTATGGTAGACAATTTATTATGTGAGGTTTGCTCCAAATTTTAGATCATTTGGACTTCTGAGAAGCTCTCAGCAAAAAAGACAAATCGGGTTAGAACAATGCATGAACAATAAACATTTTTACAGATCCCGAATTTTTCTTTTTGCTGAGAGCTGCTCAGATGTCCAAATGATTTTAAAACTGGAGTGGACCTCACGCATCAAATTATGTACCACACAAAAAAATTGGATTTTTTTGAATTTTTCTAGTATTTGTTTTGATTTTTTTCGTCAGGGTGGGTGCAGCTGTGCCTGGGCTCAGAAGTGGATTGCCAGGAGATGTGCTCCTTCAATAGGGAAAAGGATTCCACAAAGAAACCAAGAAGCAATGACGGGGTGGGGTTGAACATGAGATGAATGATGGTTCTCAAAGGAGAGCATCTACTTAGGGCCTGTTCGGTAGCTCTCCTAAGCCCCAAACTTCTCAACTCGAACATGCATGCGTGTGTGCATTGGGTGGTTACATGCATACGGACCCTTAATCCTATCCAATTGATTATAGATGACGATTAACGAGTTCGTTAATGCTCGAAGAAAATGGGATGAGCACTCATGATCTAGATAATATCCTGGTTAATCTGTTATCACCTCCAACAAACTAGATCAAAATATTGATCATTATCCAACCAACAACATGTAAATAATTTAAAGTAAATAAAAGGGAAAATCATCAAGATGGTAAACTAAAGAAGAGAAAATGATCAAAGAAAACAAATAACATGTTTAGCTTTTCCTCCTCTATTCCTTGGAGGCCGGGGAAAATTCTCCCCTCCAGACTTCACCGGCGAGCACGTGGAATCACATCCCCTCTGACTGCCACTCTAGCAGCCAATGGCAGGGAGGGGAATATCGATGCTTCCACTTTGGTTAGTAGTTTAGGCTAGGGTTCTTCAGTCCTTGCAGGTGTGGAACTTAGACGGATGACACGCTTCTTCTTCGAGTTTGTCATGCGGGCTCCAATCCTCCTTGAGTTTGCCCGTCTGGACGTAGTCGATCGAGTGATACGTCTCCATCGTATCTACTTTTCCAAACACTTTTGCCCTTGTTTTGAACTTTAATTTGCATGATTTGAATGAAACTAACCCGTACTAACGTTGTTTTCAGCAGAACTGCCATGATGTTGTTTTATGTGTAGAAAAGAAAAGTTCTCAGAATGTCATGGAAATCCACGAAGGCACCTTTTGGAATTAATAAGAATTTTTGGCGAAAGAATTAGTGCCAGGGGGCCCACGGCCTGTCCACGAGACAGGGGGGCGCCCCCTAGGGCGCGGGCCCCTATCTCGTGGGCCCCCTGGACCTCCTCCGACCTCAACTCCAACTCCATATATTCCGTCTCGGGGAGAAAAAAATCAGGGAGAAAGTTTCATCGCGTTTCACGACACGGAGCAGCCGCCAAGCCCTAATCTCTCTCGGGAGGGCTGATCTGGAGTCCGTTCGGGGCTCCGGAGAGGGGGATTCGTCGCCGTCGTCATCATCAACCATCCTCCATCACCAATTTCATGATGCTCACCGCCGTGCGTGAGTAATTCCATCGTAGGCTTGCTGGACGGTGATGGGTTGGATGAGATTTACCATGTAATCAAGTTAGTTTTGTTAGGGTTTGATCCCTAGTATCCACTATGTTCTGAGATTGATGTTGCTATGACTTTGCTATGCTTAATGCTTGTCACTAGGGCCCGAGTGCCATGATTTCAGATATGAACCTATTATGTTTTCATGAATATATGTGTGTTCTTGATCCTATCTTGCAAGTCTATAGTCACCTATTATGTGTTATGATCCGACAACCCCGAAGTGACAATAATCGGGATACTTCTCGGTGATGACCGTAGTTTGAGGAGTTCATGTATTCACTATGTGCTAATGCTTTGTTCCGGTTCTCTATTAAAAGGAGGCCTTAATATCCCTTAGTTTCCGCTAGGACCCCGCTGAACACGGGAGGGTAGGACAAGAGATGTCATGCAAGTTCTTTTCCATAAGCACGTATGACTATTTACGGAATACATGCCTACATTACATTGATGAATTGGAGCTAGTTCTATATCACCCTATGTTATAACTATTGCACGAGGAATCGCATCCGGCATATTATCCATCACTGATCCATTGCATACGAGCTTTTCATATATTGTTCTTCGCTTATTTACTTTTTCGTTGCTACTGTTACAACTACTACAAAAACCCAAAAACATTACTTTTGCTACCGTTGCCTTTATTATCATACCACTTTTGCTACTAAACAATTTCACTACTAGGAAAAGGGCTATAGATAGGATTGACATTAATGGCGCATCAGGGAAGCAGTGCGCCACTACTATATACTAATGGCGCACTGCTTTGTGATGCGCCATTAGTGTGGAAGACACTAATGGCGCACCATACAAAAGGTGCGGCACTGGTGATAATTTTTTTTTCATTTTTACATACATACTAATGGCGCACTCCTAGACTAGTGCGCCATTACTAGTTCTAAGTGCGCCATTAGTGTATGTTTTTTATTTTTTGCAAAACTACTAATGGCGCACCGTGTCACAGTGCGCCATTAGTATATATATATATATATATATATATATATATATATATATATATATATATATATATATATATATATATATATATATATATATATATATATAACTTTTCTGCAAAACTCTAATGGCGCACCACATGCAGGTGCGCCATTAGTAACCAGGGTTACTAATGGCGCATTTGCATGTGGTGCGCCATTAGTAACCTAGGACCCCAATAAGATATTTTGGACAGCCCCACACCTACCCACTCACTTTCCCCACTTCATTCCCTCCACCTCCTTCTCCAAGCTTTCGGCTGCCTCCTCCTCCTCACCTCATTTCCATCATAGATTCATCAAAATTAAGTGGTGAAATTACCTTTTTTTGATAGGTAAGTAAGGGGAAAGCTATCTTCATGATGTAGATCTACTTTTTTTTCTCCCTAGCTCGCTCCAACAACGTGCACATGCACTTTTTGTGGCCTAGCTAGATCTATGTATGTTTGTGGTGTTGCATGTGTGTGTGGTGTTGCATATATGTTTGTGTTTGCAGGTACCGGTATTGGAAATGCGATAGTTGCCAATATTTTGCCGGAATGTTGATTCATTTCCGCTTCGGCGAGAATTTTGGCACTATGCATTCTTTTTGGTCCTATTTTTAGGGAAGGTCATGCCAAATTTTTTCTTGGTTTTAAAATATCGTTTTGCTCTACCCCGCAGGCGACCATGGTCCGCACTATGACCGAAGGCATCGTGAATAGGTTTTTGAGCTCCGCGAAGGCCAAGATGCTTCAAAAGAACGAGACGGAGATAAGATGTCCGTGTCGAAGATGCAAGCAGAGGAGCCTTATTGCGGACCCGGATTCCGGGCAGGTGCGGGACCACCTGCTCTTGCGTGGTTTCATGGATGGCTATCGGTGGCAAGGTGATGAAGATGACTATGAAGTCGTCCATGGGGGCCGGGCAAGAAATGAGGAAGGGCAACAAGACAAGTACCACCGCGGCGAGGGCGGGCGAGAAGACGAAGAATCTCCAGGACATGATCACGACGGTGATGCTGTACACAGTCATCATGTAGAAGATGTTGTACATGATGATGAGGAAGATCAAGACGAAGGGCATGATCATGAAGATGAAGATGCCGGAGCAGACGACGATGGAGGCTGGGTGCGGGACCCTCATATTCAAGAGCTGCTTCTCAAGCAGATGGATAACGCAAGAGCTTCCGCCCGAGAGAAAGCCAAGCTGGATCAACTGGAGATAGACGCGGTTACTCCATTGTATGAAGGATGCAGGCCGAGGATACCCGCTGAAAGTAACGCTCATGGCTCGGAGATGAAGGTAAAACACAAAATGACCGGCGCGTGCCGGCGAGAACATGTAATTCGCACAAACGTCTTCCCAAGGGGAACAAGTGCCCGACCAGTTTCGAGGAGGCGAAGAAAATCATGTGTCCTCTGGATTTACCGCACGTGAAATACCATGTGTGCATGAACAATTGCATCATTTATCGGGACGAGCACGCGGAGTCTACCATATGTCCGGTGTGCGGCGTCACTCGATACAAGAAGAGGAAGAAAGCTCCTCGAAAATCCGTGAGGGAGTCCCGGACTAGGGGGTGTCCGGATAGCCGGACTATCGTCACGGCCGGACTCCAAGACTATGAAGATACAAGATTGAAGACTTCGTCCCGTGTCCAGATGAGACTTTCCTTGGCGTGGAAGGCAAGCTTGGCGATACGGATATGTAGATCTCCTACCATTGTAACCGACTCTGTGTAACCCTAACCTATCCGGTGTCTATATAAACCGGAGGGTTTTAGTACGTAGGACGAACAACAATCATACCATAGGCTAGCTTCTAGGGTTTAGCCTCCTTGATCTCATGGTAGATCTACTCTTGTACTACCCATATCATCAATATTAATCAAGCAGGAGTAGGGCATTACCTCCATCGAGAGGGCCCAACCTGGGTAAAACATCGTGTCCCTTGTCTCCTGTTACCATCCGCCTAGACGCACAGTTCGGGACCCCCTACCGAGATCCGCCGGTTTTGACACCGACATTGGTGCTTTCATTGAGAGTTCCTCCGTATCGTCACCGATAGGCCCGATGGCTCCTTCGATCATCAACAATGGCGCGTCCAGGTGAGACTTTTCTCCCGGACAGATCTTCGATTCGGTGGATTTGCACTGCGGGCCAATTCGCTTGGCCATCTGGAGCAGATCGAAAGCTACGCCCCTGGCCATCAGGTCAGATTTGGAAGTTTGAACTATACGGCCGATATCCGCGGAGACTTGATCTTCGACGGATTCAAGCCGCAGCCAAGCGTGCCACACTGTCTTGATGGGCATGATCTAGCTCTGCAGCCGAACAGTGCCCTGGAGGCTGCACCATCATCCGCTCCGACCCTTAATCCGGAGCCGGATTCCCCGATCGAGGACGAGTGGTTGGACACCGCCTCGGGGGCTACGATCTCTACGGCGATTGAGCCGAACTCCATCCCTGTCCTTTGTGAAGACCTTGACTCCAGGGTGCCGGACTCCTCTCCGGACTCTGAACCCTCCGCGCCCCTGCCAATCAAATCTGATTGGGCGCCGGTTATGGAGTTCACTGCCGCGGACATCTTTCAGCACTCGCCCTTTGGCGACATCCTGAATTCACTAAAGTCTCTCTCTTTATCCGGAAGAGCCATGGCCGGACTACGGTCAGGAAGGTTGGGATGCGGATGACGAAGAAATTCAACGGCCACCCACCACCCACTTCGTAGCCACTGTCGAAAGCTTACACGACGTTCTCGATTTCGACTCCGAAGACATCGACGGTATGGACGACGATGTAGGAGACAACCATGAACCAGCACCTATAGGATGCTGGACAACCACCTCATCCCATGATGTATACATGGTGGATACACGTAAAGGAAATTAAGACGAGGAACAACGGGACGCTACGAAGGATAAATCCCTCGAAAAGAAGTCAAAACGGCAACGTAAACGCCGAACAAAGTCCCGCCTCAACAGAGAACCAGCCATAGAGCAGGATGAACCGGTGGACGACGAACACGCTATCGAGCAATCGTCCGAACAAGACAACTTGGATAAACAACCCGTCCCCGGCGAAGACAACAGTCCGGACGATCTCACGCCGGACAAATTGTTGGAGCAAAATAACCTCCAGAAAAGGCTCGTCGCCACTGTGCGTAGCCTGAAAAAGCAGAAGCGGAAGCTCAAAACAGCGGAAGATGCACTCAGGATCAGATGGAGCAAAGTATTCAACACCGCGGACAAATACGGCGACAGTCGCCGAACAAAGAGCTATCCGAAGAGAAAACTACTGCCCGAATTTGACGAAGAGGCCATAGAGCCCCCACAATCAAAAAATAAGAAGGCCACCGGTCGGATGGACGACCCCACGGCAAAAAGAGAGCGGAAAATAGCGCCGCACACAAGCCGCACGCGATCCGCATAAGGATTCACATCAAAAGGATGGCCCAGTTAGGTCCATCTATGGGCCGAGAAAGCAAGCTCTTCAAAGCAATGCAACACGCCAAATATCCGAACATCACGGCACACCCAAATACAGGGCGCCGCACACCCCCTATGTTTCACCGATGAGGTGCTGGATCATGAATTTCCAGCGGGATTCAAGCCCGTAAACATAGAGGAATACGACGGAACAATAGACCCTGGAGTCTGGATTGAGGATTACATCCTCCACATACACATGGCTAGAGGAGACGATCTCCACGCCATAAAATACTTACCCCTCAAACTCAAAGAGCCAGCTCGGCATTGGCTTAAAAGCCTCCCCGAAAATACCATTGGAAGCTGGGAAGAGCTCGAGGATGCGTTTTGGGCAAATTTTCAGGGGACCTATGTCCGCCCTCCGGATGCAAACTATCTAAGTCACATAACTCAACAGCCCGGAGAGTCAGCCCAGAAATTCTGGAACAGGTTCCTTACTAAAAAGAACCAAATAGTCGACTGTCCGGACGCCGAAGCCTTAGCAGCCTTCAAACACAACGTCCGAGACGAATGGCTCGCCAGACACCTCGGCCAAGAAAAGCCAAGAACAATGGCCGCATTAACAAGCCTCATGACCCGCTTTTGCGTGGGAGAGGATAGCTGGCTAGCAAGATGCAGCACCAGCGACCCAAGTACATCCGAAATCAGGGATGGAAATGGGAAACCACGGTGCAACAAGGACCAGTGCCGGATTAAGAGGAACGGTCCAAAGAGCACGACAGTCAACGCCGGATTCAAAAGCTCACGGCAGAACAATAAAAAACTGCCCCTTAAGGACAATAGCGATGAGCTATCCAATTTAAACAAAATCTTGGACAAGATATGTCAAATCCATAGTACTCCCGGGAGGCCTGCAAACCATACCCACAGAGATTGTTGGGTCTTCAAACAGTCCGGCAGACTCAACGCCGAACACAAGGGGCTCGACACACCAAGTGAAGATGACGACGAGCACCACAAGCAGAGCCCCGGAAAACAAAAGAATTTCCCACAAGAGGTTAAAACAGTAAACTCACTTCACGTGATCAAAGGGAAAAACAGAGCGGCGCCCACTAAAATGCGCGCCGCACATTGGTTGTCAAAACCAATCACCTTCGACCATCAGGACTATTCCGAAAGTATTCGGAACGGAGGATTGACTGCCTTGATATTGGATCCTATAATCGACGGATTCCAATTTACACAAGTCCTCATGGATGGCGGTAGTGACATAAACCTGATATATCAGGACACAATCCGCAGAATGGGGATAGACCCAACCAAAATTCGCCGTAGCAACACCTCCTTTAAAGGAGTAATGCCAGGCCCATATGCCCATTGTACGGGCTCCATACTGCTAGAAGTTGTGTTCGGTTCATCCGACAACTTCCGTCGCGAAAGGTTAATCTTCCATGTCGCCCCGTTCAAAAGTAGCCATCAAGCACTATTGGGACGCGAAGCTTTTGCCCGCTTTAACGCAATACCGCATTATGCATCTCTAACACTTAAAATGCCCGGTCCACGTGGCATCATCTCATTAAAAGGAAGTACTAAGTGTTACTTGAGCACGGAGGAACGTGAGACTGCCTTGACAGCCCCACACCTATCCGGCTCCGCTAGTTAAAAAGCCTGAATTGGTCATTCAAACCCCGGACACGGCTAGACGAGTCCGGCGCCTACTAGTGGCATACCCCCACAAGGGGCTGCAAGCATGTATCACAAAAGACAATAAAGCTCAATTTTATTCACTTCTTCGAATCATACTCTGTTTATTTAATACAAAGTACATCTTTCGCACGATCTTTTTCTTTTAAACTAAGTTCCTCTCTTTTACAGATGAACAACGTGCTACACCCGCTCTAGGATACGGCTGCTTGGAGACACGACGCAGACGTGCAGTAGGGACCCGTTGCAAGGATTCTTTTCAGATTAAGACCCTGCGTAAACCTTTTTTACTGTCTCTTGTTGATATACTTCCACCGGTTTCTTACTATAACCGAGGAGGAGGCTGGCGTTTTGGCATTGGCCGCACCCGGATTTTTGCGCGTACCTGGACACCAGGGGCTTAGGGCATTATTCTGCCCGTTTTTATAAAGACCGAATACCTTAGGGAGTATTCGGCGTCTCGAGTTAGGCCTTATATGCATCAGCTCCGAATCATGTCTTTGGTCAAATGTTGGGTTTGCCCGGCTCCTATGTTTTGCTGCCTTACGTTCCGTTTTATCGGCTAACGCGGCACCAGGAGAACTACTGTGATTGTGCCCCGGTTCGGCCGGGCGAGCACCTCAGTAGAGAAAGCCGAAAACTGACTGTCATGATATAGCGAGAGACTGGTCAACCACTCGATGACTCATCGGAATATTTAGAATTCCTCCGCATTAACGAAGGACCGGTTTTCGGTCAGGCACATACGCACCCCGAATTCGGGAGAGTGCGGTGCCCCCAGGGGCTATATAGTAGCCCCACCCTCGAACTCCTATGGCTAAGTGAAAGTGATAAAGCATTATAGTCCAGTTGCCTAGTTTGCTACGCTACCACCTCCTTAACAGGACCAAGACGTTGGATTAAGTGTGCAAGAGCGCCTTCTTTGCAAACACCCCCGCACTATGTGCGTGGGGGCTGAAGCCAAGGACTGCCATCTTTCAGGTTATATATACATATACATATACGGCCGCACAGGGAGTAGTCTACTACTTGAAAGCACAAGTATAAAAAGCTCTTATATTATATTGAAACATTGTTTTCACAAATCATACATGTCATTTAAACATAATATCCTTCGAGCACTGCGTCTCTATTAAACGAGCGCCCGGCAGGACTTCCTCAAAGTAGTGCTCGGCAGGTACTCGGCTTTTGTCCGAATCTTGAGATGCAACGTCGGTGGCCTTCATATCTGCCCAGTATGTCTTGACACGGGCCAGAGCCATCCGCGCTCCCTCAATACACGCCGACCGCCTCATTGCGTCGATACGCGGTACCGCACCAAGAAACTGCTGCACTAAACCAAAATAACTCTTCGGCTGGGGTCCGCCCGGCCACAAATGAGTCATGACATGCTGCATGGCAAGTCCGGATAGTCGACTCAGCTCGGCCCATTCGGCCAACCGATCGGTCAACGGAAGAAGACGCTCCTGACTATGGAATTGCGACCAATATAACTCTTCCTTCAGGCCCCTTCTTCCGCCTCGGAAGTGCTCAATCGCGTCCGCGGCCTTCGCCGCTAAGTCCAGATAAGCATCCTCCGAACTCCACAACTTGTCCAATTGAGCATACTTTGATCCAGATATTTCTCCGCAGCGAAACGGTTTTCCAGCCGCAATTGCCCCGGCCTGACTCAGCTCCTCCTTGGCAGCTCTCAAAGCCGAATGGGCATTCTTCGATTCGGCGGCGGCCTTTTTCAGGCCCTCTTGCTCCGCTTGACGTTCTTTTTCGAGAACCTCGCAGCGATCGACAACATTCTTCAACTTTCTGGCCATATCGGCCATTTCCTCTTTGCTTCGGCAGTGAGCAGCCCGTTCGGCTTCTAGCTCTTCGGCCGCCCTTAAAGCGGCCACATTACTATTTCTGACTTGCTCTTTCTCTCGGGCGAGTTCCGCCCGAAGCTCCTCCACAGCAGCGGCACCATATGCATTAAGCATACAAATAGTAAGACATGGGCGTCAAGCTCCCTTACCAGGTGTCCGCGCAGGAGTCGCATACCTTGCGACTCGTCAAACCGTTTATTGACCAGCGCGATGTCCGCGTCCGCCTCGTCAAGTTGCCGCTTTAGTTCGGCATATTCATCAGTCCGGCTGGCCACCGGATGCCCCGCCACCTGTTTAGAAGCGGCGATATGTTATAACTGAGATTTTGATCCTCGGCACGCTGTCAATTTTGACAGCATACCGAGTCTGACAGGGTGCATTCTATATGCATAACTGTCAGAAGGTACATCATTTTTGCGTACCTCAAACCCCGTCAGTAAGCTTCTGACGGCTTCATGCAATCCGCTCTCCGCGGATGCAATCCTTTCAATCACCGTACCCATTAGAGCACGGTGATCTTCTGAGATAGCCGCTCGCCCGAGCAGATCCTTCAGCTCCTCCGACCGCACACCACTTGGCGCCGGACCTTCCGGCCTCGCCGGACTTGGGGGAACCCTCCGCGACGACACCTCAGGATCGTCCGCCTCGCATGAGGGTGCGACTGGTGGAGGCGTTTCGCTCTCCATCATCTCCGGAAGAAGATCCCCCGAAGACGAGCTCTGCTGAGAAGGGCTGAGATCCGAACTACAAGGTACAATTTCGGTTATCTTCATAAATAAATACAGGGATGTTCCTTATTCACAAGACCCCTTCTTTTCACTTACGGCTCGCTGGAGGGCTGATCCCCTTGGGGAAATAGTGCGGCTGGGTTACTTCCCAGTGCCGGACTCTCTGACGAAGATTCCTTTCCCTTCTTTCAGGCCTTGACCTCCGGATCTTCCGAAGCGGTCCTCTTCTCTCCTCGGAAGACGGGACTTTTAATCCCTCCTTCCTTGATAGCCTCCTTCGTAGAGGCAGTTGCTTCCATGCTCCCCCCCTTCGCCTTCTCCAAAGGGCGCGGCCTTCAACATCTTGGCCAGCATGGGATCCGGCGTGGTCTCGGGGAGGGGAGCCGGACACCTTATTAACTTTGCCTTGGCTATCCACTCCTGTTCAAGAAACGGCTCCTTTAAATGGCATATATATATAATAATAATAATAATAATAATAATAATAATAATAATAATAATAATAATAATAATAATAATAATAATAATAAATGAATGAACAGCCTGTCCGGTTACAAGATCTGGGCGATTGCAGCTTAGCCCTGCGTCCTCAGTCAGGCCCGGACACTTCTCTTGTGATCCGAAGAACAATTTATACATCTCCACGGGCGTCGTGCCCATAAAATTTTGGATAGCTCGCGGTCCCTCCGGATTAAATTCCCACAGCTGGAGGGGGCGACGTTTGCAGGGCAGAAGGCATCGAATCAACATAACCTGCGCCACTGCAACCAGATTGATCTCTCTTTCTTGGAGGTCTCGAATACGGCCCTGCAGCAAGGGAACGTCCTTGGACGGCCCCCAGTCGAGCCCCTTGTTGGCCCATGATGCCAGCCACTGTGGTGGACCTGCGCGGAAGGCGGGGAGCGCCGCCCATTTGGTGCCCCGGGGAGCGGTGATATAAAACCACTCCCGTTGCCACAAACCAAGCTCCTCTTGAAAAGAGCCCTCGGACCATGGAGCATCAACACATTTGCTTATGACTGCCCCTCCGCACTCTGCTTGTTGCCCCCCGATCATCTTTGGCTCCACCTTGAAGGTCTTGAGCCACAATTCAAAGAGAGATCAATCAAGAGGAACCAGACGATGTGCCCGATGATGATGATCTCCGCCGGGTCATTGTCGATGCAAGGACACAATGCGAAAGTCAAAAGGAGAAGCTGAAGTTCGATCGCATGTTAGAGGATCACAAAAAAGGGTTGTCCCCAATTGTGAAGATGGCAACACAAAGCTCGGTACCGTACTCGAATTGCTACAGTGGAAGGCGAGAATGCTGTGCTCGATAAAGGATTTGAGAAGCTATGAAAATAATGAAGAAGAAGCTTCCAAAGGATAACGAATTGCCCAACAGTACATACGCAGCAAATAAGGTCGATGCCCTCTAGGATTGGAGGTGGAGAAGATACATGCATGCCCTAATGACTGCATCCTCTACCGTGGTGCCTACAAGGATCTGAACGCATGCCCGGTATGCGGTGCATTGCGTATAAGATCGACGAGATGACCACGGTGATGTTGACGGCGAGCCTCCCAGAAGAGGGTTCCTGCGAAGGTGATGTGGTATGCTCCTATAATACCACGGTTGAAACGTCTGTTCGAAACAGAGAGCATGCCAAGTTGATGCGATGGCACAGTGAGGACTGTAAGAAAGACGGAAGTTGAGAGCACCCGGTGACGGGTCGCATGGAGAAAAATCGAGAGAAATATCGGGATGAGTTTGCAAAGGACCCAAGGAACGTATGGTTTGCTTTAAGCACGGATGGCATTAATCCTTTCGGGAGCAGAGCAGCAATCACATCACCTGGCCCATGACTCTATGTATGTATAACCTTCCTCCTTGGATGTGCATGAAGCGGAAGTTCATTATGATGCCGTTCTCATCCAAGGCCCTAAGCAACCCGCAACGACATTGATGTGTACCTAAGGCCATTAGTTGAAGAACTTTTACAGCTGTGGAATGGAAACGGTGTATGACGTGGGATGAGCACAAAAGGAGGAATTTGACCTAAAGGCATTGCTGTTCGTGACCATCAACGATTGGCCCGCTCTCGATAACCTTCGTGACAGACAAACAAGGGATACCACGCATGCATGCACTGTTTACTTGATACCGATAGTATATACCGGGAAGCTGCAGGAAGAATGTGTACCAGGCCATCGCCGATTTCTTCCGACCAACCATCAATGTCGAAAGAAAGGCAAGCATTTCAAAGGCGAGGCAGATCACCGGAAGAAGCCCGCCATGCATACCGGTGATCACGTACTTGCCATGGTCAATGATTTACACGTAATCTTTGGAAAGGGTCCAGGCGGACTAGCTGTTCCGAATGACGCTGAGAATCACGCACCCATGTGGAAGAAGAAATCTATATTTTGGGACCTACCCTACTGGAAAGACCTAGAGGTCCGCTCTTCGATAGACGTGATGCACGTGATTTAAGAACCTTTGCGTGAACCTGCTAGGCTTCTTGGGCGTGTATGGGAAGACAAAAGATACACCGAGGCACGAGAGGACCTGCAACGCTTGCATGAAAAAGAGGGCATGCCTCCGAAGCAAAGATGAAGGTCCTGCCAGCTACGCTCTTCGAAAGAAGAGAAAGAAATATTCTTTCAATGCCTGCTCAAGATGAAGGTCCCGACGGCTTCTCGTCGAATATAAAGGGAATAATAAATATGCCGAGAAAAGTTCCAGAACCTAAAGTCTCATGACTGCCACGTGATTATGACGCAACTGCTTCCGGTTGCATTGAGGGGCTTCTACCGAAAACGTCCGATTAGCCATTGTGAAGCTATGTGCATTCCTCAATGCAATATCTCGAAAGGTGATCGATCCAGAAATCATACCAACGCTAAGGAGTGATGTGGCGCAATGTCTTGTCGGTTTCGAGCTGGTGTTCCCACCATCCTTCTTCAATATCATGACGCACGCGTCCTAGTTCATCTAGTCGACGAGATTGTCATTCGGGGCCCGTATTTCTACACAATATGTACCCCTTTGAGAGGTTCATGGAGTCCTAAAGAAATATGTTCAGAATCGCGCTAGGCGGAAGGAAGCATCTCCATGGGCCATCAAACAGAGGATTTCATCGGGTTTTGTGTTGACTTCATTCCTGGCCTTAAGAAGATAGGTCTCCCTAAATCGTGGTATGAGGGGAGACTGACTGGAAATGGCACGCTTGGAAGGGACTCAATAATATGCAGGGACGGATATTCTTGGTCTCAAGCACACTACACAGTTCTACAGAACTCTACCTTGGTGACCCGTATGTCGATGAACACAAGAACAGTCTGCGCTCAAACACCGGAGCAAAGTCGACGATGGATTACATGTGAACACATCAGACTTTCAGCAGTTGGTTGGAAACACGCCTCAGAGGTGACAGCACTGTTTGTGATGAGTTGTACTTGTTGTCCAGGGACCATCTTCGAATGTAATGATTTGGAAAGGATACCGAGATAAATGGGAATACATTTTACACGATTGACCAAGATCAAAAGAGCACCAACCAAAACAGCGGTGTCCGCTTTGATGCAGTAACCGACAGGGGAAAGGACACATATTATGGTTACATAGTAGACATATGGGAACTTGACTACGGAGTAGATTTTAAGGTCCCTTTGTTTAAGTGCAAGTGGGTTAATCTGTCAGGAGGCGGGGTACAGGTAGACCCACAGTACGAAATGACAACAGTGGATCTGAAAAATCTTGGGTACACTGACGAACCGTTCGTCCTAGTCAATGATGTGGCACAGGTTATCTATGTGAAGGACATGTCTACCAGACCGAGGAAAAGAAAAGATAAGAAAGCGAATACATCATACGATGAGCCAAAGCGCCACATAGTTCTTTCAGGAAAAAGGGACATCCTGGGAGTGGAGGGCAAGACAGACATGTCTGAAGAGTATGAAAAGTTTCATGAAATTCCTCCCTTCAAAGTCAAGGCAGACCCAAGCATCCTGATAAACGATGAAGATTATCCATGGTTACGGCGCAATAAGCAAATGACACAAGCGAAGAAAATAAGAAGACTTTCTCCCGCAACTATTATGATGATACCATGCTAACTTTGTAACAGACGAGTATGATACCATTGTCCGTGTTGTACATGCACATGCTATGCCAACTTTTTCAGAGTTCATTTGAAAACTATGAATTTGAAAACCTCGCCAACCGATTATCCATTTGAAAACTAATGGCACTAATAGAAAGTCTATAATTTTGCTGACCTAAAAGCAAAAAGAATTAAAAAATAGAGCAAAAAACCAAAAGAAAATAAATAATGCAGAAATCAAAACAAAAAAACTGGAAAAAAATAAAAATAGCAACAATAAGTATTTTGTTGTAAGTAGAAACAAACTAAAATAAATAAAGCAAAAATAAAACAAAAAAAGTGTTTTCAAATTTGAAAACTAATGGCACTAACAGAAAGCTTATATTTTTCTAAAACTAAAAGCAAAAAGAATTAAAAATAAAGCAAAAACCAAAAGAAAATAAATAATGCAGAAATCAAAACAAAAAACTGGAAAAAATAAATAGCAACAATAAGTATTTTGTTGTAAGTAGAAACAAAATAAAATAAATAAAGCAATAAAGAAAACAAAAAAGTGTTTTCAAATTTGAAAACTAATGGCACTAACAGAAAGTTTATATTTTTCTAAAACTAAAAGCAAAAAGAATTAAAAATAAAGCAAAAACCAAAAGAAAATAAATAATGCAGAAATCAAAACAAAAAAATGGAAAAAAATAAAAATAGCAACAATAAGTATTTTGTTGTAAGTAGAAAAAATAAAAAATAAAGCAATAAAGAAAACAAAAAAAGTGTTTTCAAATTTGAAAACTAATGGCACTAACAGAAAGTTTATAATTTTTCTAAAACTAAAAGCAAAAAGAATTAAAAAATAAAGCAAAAAACCAAAAGAAAAATAAACCAAAACCAAAATAAACTAAATAAAGCAACAAATAAAACAAAAAAAAAAAAAAAAGTGCCACCTACTGGGCCCCCACGGCCTGAATACGACTAGAAACCCTACCATGGGCCAGGATTCAGGCCCGCGGGAGGCCCAGTAGGCCCACAGGCACATATTGCACATTTAGGCCCGAAAGCCTGCTTCAGAGAGGAGCTCGAGAGGGATGGCGCACCGCACCTTATAAACAGGTGCGGCTCCCTCTCAACTAGCGAGGTGGGACTAAACATTTGGCGCGGGGCAGCACAAGGCCTTTGGTCCCGGTTGGTGGCACCAACCGGGACTAAAAGGGGGCATTAGTCCCGGGTCGTTGCACGAACCGGGACTAAAGCCTTTTCTATATAAGCAAAGACTTGGCGTTTTCAGATTTCATCGCCAGCCTCGCCCAGCGACGCCACCAGCTGCCCGAGCTCGCTCTAACGACGCCTGTCAGCTGCCCGTGCTCACCGTCGCCGTCGCCCAGCCCCTGCCCGTGCTCGCCGTCGCCCTGCCCCTGCCCGTCCCACCCCCCACCGGGCGCCTCGCCCGCCCGCCGTCGCCTCGAGCTCCCTGCTCACGGGCTCGCCGCATGCCGCTCCTCGTCGCCGTCGCCCTGCCGCCCTGCCCCGTCCCCGCCCAAGGCCCGCCTCGCCTGCCTCACACAAGAGCCACCTGGCTCTTTCTTTATTTCTTTAATTTTTTTTCATATATATATATAATGTTTAAGCTCTTTTTTTATTTTTATGCTCTGTATTTTATGTTTTAATTTTTAGTTCATATGTGATGTATATGTGTATGTGGCTATAATGTATATGTGTATGTGAACAATGCAAAAGATAGTTTTTAGAAAAATTAGGATTTTTTTCTGTTAATAGATTTTTTGGTGATATTAATTATTGTAAATATGCAAATGTTTGTATATTCATATGAACAATGAATTAGGAAATACTACTTCATGTATTTTTAAGAAGGAAGAAGAAGAAAAAGATTGAGAGGAAAAAAGAAATAAGAAGAGGAAGAAAGGAGAAGAAGAGGGGAGAGGAAGAAGAGGAGAAATAAATAAGAAGAAGAAAAAAGAAGAAAAAGAAGAGGAGAAGAAGAAAAAATAGAAAAAAAAATTCTATTTGTTCTTCTTCTCCTCTATTCTTTTCTTCTTCTCCTCTTTTTTTCTTCTTCTTTTTCTTCTGCTTCTTCCTTCTTCCTGCTTCCTCTTTTCTTCCTTTTTCCTTATTTTCCTTTCTCGAGGGATAAGAAGAAAAAGAAGAGGAGAAGAAGAAAGAAAGGAATAGAGGAGAAAGAAGAAACTTTGACACGAGGGGGGGTACCGATACCCCCTCCCCGATAACATTATTTTCCCATGTATATGTATGTTGCGTCGTTGTCGATATAACGAGGGTGTCGAGGATCGCCGAGGGTCGAGGGTCGGGAACTAGGGTAGAGGGTCGAGGGTCGTTAAGGGGTCAAGGGTCGAAGGTTTCAGGTCGAGGTTCCTATAGTGTCAAAGTATTGAAGAAATCCATGGCTTCATCATTAGCGGAAGTAACCATGGCATGATGGCGAAGTCCTCCAAAGTTATTCGGAATGGAGTCCGGATAGGATAATTTGCCTTTTATACGAATCTCAGCAAAGGCCTTTCAAATAACGATATTCGAAGGTTCTTGCTGAACTTTGTACCAAAAAGCGAATTATCCTATCTCGGGACTCTGCTCCAAAATAACTTTGGAGAGCTTCGCACCATCATGCACCTGTTACATTTCGCCTAATGATGAAGACATGGTTTTGTTGAATCCTTTGACACTAGGCAACCTCCCGACCCTCGGCGATCCTCGACCCTTGACCTCGACCGCTCGGCGATCCACGACCCTCTACCCTACCGCGGGCGTCGATGCCCACGTCACTTGTGGGACATAGATGTAGTGTTCAACGCCGACCCCCTCCCGATAGCTTCAACACGTGGGGGGGGGGGGGGTCGATATTACCCCCTCCTAGCTTGAAGCATTCTCGAGGCCACCCCCTAACCCTTGAAGCGTTGTCGAGGCCACCCCAAACCCTAGAGAAGCAGCGCCGAGGCCACTAATATGATTCCTTATTGTGATTAGCTAGCTAGTTCTACGTTTGCCACTAATATATCCATATCTGTCATGTTTGAATAATTATTGCCATCTTGTAAATATTTGTAGAAACTATGGACACCCCCCGAGACGAAGCACAAGAAGCGTTGTTGAGGGACATAATCGCACAAGGAAGTGATGCCGTCTGCTCGTTGATGTTTCTCAACGACAACGATGGTTTGGAAGGAGAGGGTGAAGAAGCAGCTGGCTATGATTTACATGGCTCCGATGGCCCAATGCCGGTGCAAGAAGGAGAGGGTGAAGAAGTAGACCGTGAGGACGGCTCCGGTGATCACCAAACCGAGTCCGGCCAGGTATATATATTAGTTAAGCCTGTGCTGACTAGCTCTCGTCTTTGTTTTGGTATGTACACATATTAATTAACTCTCGTCTTTGTTCTTTTTCTAGCCCTCGGATCGAGCACAACTTCGTAAAGAGACGAGGCCCAAGAAAAGTTGAGCTCGGATGAAAAGTTTGAGATCATACAAATCGCATGACGACCAACCGATTGAACCCTACCGGACAAAGAAGGCATTTGTTGCTCGGTCAGGGGTTCGGTTAGGGACAAGATCCCGATCAGCATCCACCAATGGTATAAGCCTAAGAACGAAGACCCTGAGGTGTCTTGTGTCAATGATATGCAGAAAAATGATCTTTGGACTGAGCTGAAGTCAAATTTTACCCTACCGCTAGAGGTTGATCCGGAGAAGCCAGTAATAGAGCCATTAATCAAGTCTTTTGCTCTTAAGAAGATGGCAGAACTATTCAGGAATTGGAAGAAAGAACTCAATACGTATGTCGAAAAAAATGAGACACCAGAATTCAAGGGCAAATATGAGAAGATCAGAGATGACTGGCCCGCATTTGTGGCCTACAAGACATCGGAAAAGAGTAAAAAGATGTCGGCGACAAACAAGAGAAATGCTGCGAAGAAGAAGCTTCACCATTGCACGGGTCGTGGCTACCTCGTAGCCCGCCTAAGTGGGCCAAGGCTGAGAATGATCTGCTTGATAAAGGGATCGAACCAGAGACAATGAACTGGCCAGACCGTTGCCGGACTTGGTTCTTCGGGGCCGGCGGATCCTTGGACCCTATAACAGGGAAGTGCATTTGGACGGACGAACAATTGGACATACCAGTCAAGAGGCTTCAGCAATATATCGAAGCAGCGCAGCAAGGGAAGTTCATTCCGCATGGGAGAAGGACGAGCTCACAATGGCCCTCGGGAATCTGAGCACCCAGGACGGACATGAGGCACGCCAGGCTCCGTTTCGTGGAAGGCTGGATTTCGGACGCAGGGGGTTACAAAACCCATGAGAGGAGGAAGAAACTGGAGCAGAGCCTAATGCAGGCGCTGCACGAAAGGGTAATGGGGCTAGAGGAACGAGAAGAGGAACGAGAAGTTGCAGATCGCAGCAAACGACCTGCCGAAGCTTCCCCCGAAGCTACCCCGCCATCTCAGCGGAGAAGCAGCGTGGCTTCCACCGAGCTGCTTCAGCCAGAGCAGCATGCCTTAACGGCTCCTGCCAGCTATCCCGTGGATGCTATCACGGATGCTGAAAATTGCCACCTTATGGCGCAATGAAGCAATTTGAAGGTCAAGGCGGCTGTTGGCTCTGTTTATCCTACTAAACCCGACTCAACTTTTCACTGCCGCCGATTCCGAAGGATATGCTAAGGTGATGGTCGATGAAATAACGGAGGATTTGAGGATCTCGGCTTGACCACCCTACCGGTGAAGGGGAGTATCGGCTGGGTTCTGCTCAAGACTCCATGCCTATGGCGGAAGGATCTCATCAACCTTCCAAACTGGGCGCCTCGCCTCCTCCTCCTCCTCCGGCGAGTCGGGCACTCCGCCTCCTCCACCGCCTCCTCCTCCGGCGAGTGACGATCAGGGCACTCGGCCGGCTCCTTCTCCGGCGCGGGCGGCACTCCGCCTCCTTCTCCGCTTTGCACCGGCGCGCCCGAGCAGCCAGCCTCCTCCTTCTCCGCCTCGTCGGCAAGGGCGGAAGAGACCCGCCGCCGCTCCGGCAGCTCCGGCGTCAAGTCCTTCTCCTCCGCCTCGTAAGCAACGAAGAAGACATCCGCCCCGTCTGCTCTGCGGCATCTAGCAGTACAGCCAAAGGCGGAGGAGATACAGATTTGGTCCTTCTCTCAAGACTCGGAGAAGTTACTTGTCGAGAGGAGCGAGGAGGAAAACGCGAAGATCGCGCAGACCGAAGTGGATGACTGGTTTCAAGGGTTGAAAGCAAAGAGACATCCACCTCCGGAGGAGAAGGTAGATCCGTGAAAGCGAAGCGCACTGCTGCCCTGAAAAACCACCCAAGTCTCCGCCGAAAGGCAACTATGAGCGCATTATTGGAAGGCATTTGCGAAGCGGAGAGGTCGGGAAGTACTGTCAGTGATCAAAGGATGAAAGAACTACGAGCTGGGAAACAAATTGCCCAGCTCGGAGAACAAGCGAAGCAATCGTGCCCCCCGCTCAAGGTGCCTGCTAGCGACATCGTCGATCCGAGGATGGTGCCCGGTTATGGCAATCCTGCAGATTACCTGCCCGACGATGTACATTATGATTTCTTGGAGGTGCAGATACAAAGATACGAGTACGGGAAGCCTCTCGTCAAAGATGAAAGTTCTCTATCAATGATGATGCGAAGATTGCATGATTGGTACATGAAAACCTGCAAAGAGTCTGAGGGGAGGAGTACTTTGTATGTGAGAGTTAAAAAGGAGCATGACCTCCTTGGAATTGAACTGTTGCCTATTCCATTTGAGGAGTTCTATTAGTTTTTCAATCAATTGGCCCTCGATAAAGCAACGGTCACCTGCTACTGTCTGTAAGTAGTACTACTTCTGTCATTAAGTCTCTCTATATAACTCAGCCCTTTCATTGCATGTATTTATAATTATCCTCACTATATTATGCAGATTGAAGATCGCCGAATTGAAGAAAAGACAAGTGGGTGATATTGGGTTCATTAACACATATCTCATAGATGCAACTGAGTTAAATTTCGTGCCGAAGATACCGAGGCCAACTTGCTACAATCGTTGGTAATAAATGAACACAAAGATATAATACTCTTTCCTTACAACTTCAAGTGAGTGTTACTGTCTTGTGGCATATTCGGTTTCCTTATTAGTCCAGGTTATAGTAATGTAATATTGATGAGTTATGCATGTGCGCGCAGCTACCACTATATTCTCCTAGAGATTAAGCTTGAGAAGGGAGTAGTAACTGTCTTAGACTCCAAGCGAAAAGATCCCAAGGAGAATGCAGACATGACTGAAATGCTCGAGAAGTAAGTTAAATCGATCATTATCCACCATATCAGCAACTTTGTTCATTTCTGATATCAAGTAATTGTTTTCTTTGTATGGCAGGGCTTGGAGAAAATTCACCAAAAAAGCTCCGGGACTACCGAAGAAGCTACAATTTAGACACCCGAAAGTAAGTACTATATAGTAGCATATTCCACGCGTCTCCTAGTGATTCAAGCGCTAGTTTCATCAATACCATTTAGCATGCTTGCTAATTATCAGTTTGATTGACCTCTATTTCTTGTAAAGTGGTTGTGGCAGGAACAAGGGAATGATTTCTGGGGATACTACGTTTGCGAGTCCATCCGCCACACGACCTGTGAGAGGGGCTACTCCGACAAACAATATGAAGTGCGTAAATAAAAATATTCACAATTTTATTTTATTACCATCATTTGTGTTGAGTTTCATTCATTCATATATATATATATATATATATATATATATATATATATATATATATATATATATATATATATATATATATATATGTATGTATGTATTGACCCTTTCTTAAAATTAGATGTTTGAAGCGGGATGAACTCCTAGCACCAGATCGCATGCGAGCAATTCAAGAGGAATTGGCGGCATTCTTTCTTGACCACGTGATCGCTGAAGACGGAGAATACTATGTGGACCACGCGTCCGTATGTTAGGAGATTATATATTTGTAAAAGATAATTATTGTATATATGTAGCGGTAGTGTCGAATAGATATACGAGAACTTGTTGTTCGACCAATCTCTCGAGAAGGAGAGGTGGTCGATATCACTTCTCTCTGTATGCATATATGTTCATAACGATCTTCTGTTTGCTTAATTACTAGCTAGCTAGCGTGTCTAGCTAGTCCTCTCTATAATGTATGTATATTACGTAGCGTCGACCAAGCACGGACAAAAGAGAGGACACTTTTCTCTATTAATTAGCTAGCTATAGCACAATATATGAAACACCTAAATTAACCCCCAAAACCCCCAACCCCCCCTTTAAAAAAACCAAAACCTCAGCCACAGAAATGTTGACGCGTGGATGCCTATTGGTCCCGGTTGGTGCCACCAACCGGGACCAAAGGCCCTCCCGCTCTGGCTCAACCAGAGCCCGTGTGAGGCCCATCAGTCCCGGTTCGATTGAACCGGACTAAAGGGCCAGGGTATTAGTACCGACCCTTTAGTCCCGGTTCATGAACCGGGACTAAAGGCCCTCACCAACCGGGTCAATAGGCCCCTTTTCTACTAGTGCTACCAGATAATCTCAAAGATTGGGCCGCTAGCTTGTCGGCAGTCTAGGACACGGACCTCAGACAAGAATTCTTTCGCATCCAGTCGGAGTTTGCGGACATCATCCATCAAGATGTCCTTCATACCTCGGGGCAGTTCTTCCTCAGATATCAACCGTCCAACAGTGAGATAGATGAAACACTACAAATGCAGGGTGACAACAACCACGATTTCATGACCATCACGACAGACGGCGGCTTCATCCACGCTCCTGTCCGATGAGTCGAGTCGAAAGTAGTGATGTGTAGTTCTGAAACATTGATTGGCTCATGTTGTAATTATACTTTAATGAATTCGTATGTCTCTTTGGTTTGGACAGTCGTTCAACTTAGATGTAATCGATGCTATTTATTAGTAGGACCATGAATCGTTCTATTAATGTCTTGCTTTTCTCTTCCGATCCTTTTGTTGCATACTTACATATTGCTTATGTATTGTCTGTTGTTTGGCTTGTGCATAGAGATGCCGTCGTATGTCGTGTACAAGGGTAAGGTTCCCGGAGTCTACGACGACTGGGAGGAGTGTCGGAGACAGGTTCACCGTTTCAGCGGTAACAGTTACAAAGGGTACACCACTAGGGCGGAGGCCGAATCTAGATACGCCCGCTATCTAGCGGGAGAGAGGAGGGAGCGTTGGAGGAACCGGATGAAGACTGGTTTGATCGTGATGATGCTCATCGTGATGACCATAGCTCTCTTCTATGTGATGGTAGTTTAGATGATCGATATCGACTTGTAATGTGAAGACAAACTCGATACTCGCGGTCTTGAGACTTGTAATGTTTTATCTTTGTTCGGTCTTTTGAATTCGGAGACTAATATTGTGACACCCCAAGACCGGAGCTTCAGTTGCCTTCCAGGGTTTCCGAGTTTTGCCATGTGATTTGTTTTGTTTTTGCATTTCATCATGTCATCTCTTGCTTTGCATGTTTAACAACTCTAAAATATGCTTTAGGTCAGATCTGTTCCTAATCCATAATTTGCATATGGGGATTTTCCGGAATTGTTGTTCGTTGTTTCCGGCCTCATTTAAACTTGCCTAGATAGTTAGTTTAATTATGCTTCACCTCTTGCCATGTTTAATAACATTTAATATTGTTGGGTAGCCTAACCGAGAGAGAACTAAATAAATGTTGTGGTGTTCCGTCAATATGCAACTCGTTGCATATTGAGCTCCACTTAACTTGTAGTTTTGTTTGTGCACATTGCCATGCCATGCCTCATTAAACCGGACATGCATCATACTTGTTTGTGCATCATGCCATGTTCATGTGATGGTTGTTTACTATGTTGTTTGCTTCTTTCCGGTTTGCTTCTCTCGTTAGCTTCGTTCCGCTCGGAGTTGTGAGGATTCATTCGACTTCGTCCGCTTGTCTTCTTCATGGATTCGTTCTTCTTCCTTGCGGATTTCAGGCAAGATGACCATACCCTCGAAATCACTACTATCTTTGCTTGCTAGTTGCTCGCTCTTTTGCTATGCCTATGCTACGATGCCTACCACTTGCTTATCATGCCTTCCCATATTGCCATGTCAAACCTCTAACCATCCTTTCCTAGCAAACCGTTGTTTGGCTATGTTACCGCTTTGCTCAGCCCCTCTTATAGCGTTGTTAGTTGCAGGTGAAGATGAAGTTTGTTCCTTGTTGGAACATGGAGATGTTGTTCCTTGTTGGAACATGTTTACTTGTTGGGATATCACAATATATCTTATTAAATTAATGCATCTATATATTTGGTAAAGGGTGGAAGGCTCGGCCTTATGCCTGGTGTTTTGTTCCACTCTTGCCGCCCTAGTTTCCGTCATACCGGTGTTATGTTCCCGGATTTTTGCGTCCCTAACGCGGTCGGGTGATTTATGGGACCCCCTTGACAGTTCGCTTTGAATAAGACTTTTCCAGCAAGGCCCAACATTGGTTTTACCATTTGCCTCACCTATACCCTTTTCCCTTGGGTTTCCGGAGCCCGAGGGTCATCTTTATTTTAGCCCCCCCCCGGGCCAGTGCTCCTTCGAGTGTTGGTCCGAACCGAGCCGCCTGCGGGGCCACCTCGGGGCAACTTGAGGGTTGGTTTTACTCGTAGCCTGTCTCATCCGGTGTTGCCCTGAGAACGAGATATGTGCAGCTCCTATCGGGATTGTCGGCGCATCGGGCGGTCTTGCTGGACTTGTTTTATTGCTGTGAAATGTCTTGTAGCCGGATTCGAGACTGATCGGGTCTTCCGGGAGAAGGAATATCCTTCGTTGATCGCGAGAGCTTATCATGGGCTAAGTTGGGACACCCTGCAGGTTTTGAACTTTCAAAGCCGTGCCCGCGGTTATGTGGCAGATGGGAATTTGTTAATGTCCGGTTGTAGAAAACCCGAAGTTGATCTTAATTAAAATACACCAACCGTAGCGTAATCGTGAGTGTCTCTTTTCGGGTTGATCGAAGGAGAACACGGTTTCGGGTTATGTTTGACGTAAGTAGGAGTTCAGGATCACTTCTTGATCATAGTTGTTCGACCGTGCTTTGCCTCCTCTTCTCGCTCTCTTTTGCGTATGTTAGCCACCATATATGCTAGTCGCTTGCTGCAGCTCCACCTCACTACCCTGACCTACCTTTAAGCTTAAATAGTCTTGATCTCGCGGGTGTGAGATTGCTGAGTCCCGTGACTCACGAGATACTTCAAAACCAGTTTGCGGTGCCGAGGAAACCGTGCAGGTGATGCACCTGAGCTCAAGGAGGAGCTCGATGAAGATCTTGTTCATTGTGTTGTTTCGCTTCATCGATCAGTAGTGGAGCCAGTTGGGACGATCCGGGATCTGTAGCATTTGGGGTAGTCTTCTTTTATTTTGGTTCCGTAGTCGGACCTTGTTTGTATCTGTATGATGTAATGTTTTACTCATGTATTGTGTGAAGTGGCGATTGTAAGCCAACTATGTATCTCTTTCCCTTATGTATTACATGGGTTGTGTGAAGATTACCTCACTTGCGACATTGCTTTCAATGCGGTTATGCCTCTAAGTCGTGCTTCGACACGTGGGAGATATAGCCGCATCGAGGGCGTTTCAAGTTGGTAATCAGAGCCTTCCCCGACTTAGGAGCCCCCTACTTGATTGTTTGCTGACGTTGTTGAGTCTAGAATGGAAAATGTTTTGAGTCTTAGGATTATATATATCGGAGAGTAGGATTCTTTTTACTCCTCAGTCCCTTCGTCGCTCTGGTGAGGTATCCTGACGTAGAGTTTTGTCTTTCCTCTCCTTAAATTTCACTAAAATTTTTTTTAGGATCACGTGGGTATCTTGGAATCGTTCCGATGGTTTTGTGACGAGAACATTGTTCTTGGTGCCTCCTGACATTTAGGGGTTGTGGCAGTGTCCCGGGGAGTTGAGCTCCGAGGTGTTGTCGTCACAATTTTATCGTTGCAGTTCTGGAATACCTGAGTTTTACCGACATCGAAATCTCTTTTGTGCAGTTGTTGGTGAGATAACCTGATAGCCCAAAGACTATGGCGAAAAGGGAGTATTGCCATGACTTGTATAACGGATGTTTTTCAAGGTCGAGGTACACGATTTCGAAGGTTTCTGGTTATGTGTTGACGGATGGATACAGCTGGATCTAGGTATTGTTAGTTTGGGTGATATATTTTGTGTCCCTGTATCCCCAACACCAGATTGCATAACCAGAAAGTTTCGGAGTTTATAGGTGGGAATTCTAGTAGCTTACAGGATATTCTTTCCGAGATGTATGATTTGAGATTGGGGTTCAACGTCTAGTGGTCCGCCCATTCACGGTCGATTTACGATGGTGTCGAGACGCCTTAAAGAATCCTTGGCTATGCTGATTCGGGACGTCTTGTTTGTCATTCGTGACGTCCGCTATACGTCGTGTCCGTGTGGGCCCCACCACGAACACTTTGGGCGTAAATCTCTATCATGTGTTTGTTCCGCTCATTCTTGAAGCCAATCCTTTGTTTTGTTTTGTTTTGTGGTATTCAAGTTGCTTCAATGCCAAGTGTTGATTCCATACCTTTTCCTAAATGGTGTTCTCATATTGCTATGTGAATACTAATCCTTCTTGATCACTGAGCTTGTCATGTCAATTCTTTTCTCAACCGGCGTGCTTCTCTTCAAGTGAATCCGATCATTCCAACATTCGCAAGATCAATTCTAAGCTTTTTCTCAACGGTGTTCGTTTCATCCGTCCCAAGTTATCTTTGTTTCCCGCCCTCCCACCCTTTTTCTTCAAGGACTCAGATTTCTTAATCAAGTATCCATTTTATTGAGTGAAGTTTCTTCATTCTTTTCCTTAAATGTTTTATCCGGTGATTTCTCATGAAGACGCTAAGGAAGCTTTAACCTTATCTTGTTCCATTCTTATTTTCTTCTCCGGTGGATTTAAGTCAAGTTTTCAGTGTTGATCGTATTCTTTTCATCATTTCAAATGCTTTCTCATGTCGGTGCATCTCTTAATCATCCACTTCTCGCTATTCAATTGTTCCGGAGTGTTGAAGATATCTCAGAAGATTCTAGTTTCCATTCTCAATTCACTCAAGTTCTTTTGAGGATGCTATCTCATTCAAGCCATTTAATTCTACCGGTGCAATATCTGTTTCAAACAATTGTTCAACGGTGGTTCTTTTGAGTGGGCCCTAACCCACAGGTCTTTTCCCAGGATCTTACCTGACTCTTTTATTTTTCCGGAGTTATTCTCAAATTCTTTGCAAAGTTTGACGTAAGAATGATTTATCATCAGTCAAATGTCTTTCTCCAAGATCTTCCAAATTATTTTCATTGTTGGTTCAACCTTTCTAATTTTCATTCCGGAGTGCTTCAATAATTCATGGTGGTGTTTCTCGTCGTCAGTTGAAGACCGAAGAAGAGTTTCTCTTAAATCTTGCTCCATTCTCTTCAAGATTCATGGTTCTAGTTTGGTGCCATCCTCTCATAATTATTTTCGATTGTGAGAATTCTTTTCACCCATCTGGAGTAATTCATGAGTCTTTTCAGTTTGATTCTTCGGAGCCCATCATCTCAGAATTATTCATTCAAGCTTTCAGCTCTCGTTCTCCAAATCTCACCGGTGCATCATTCTAATATCCTCTAATCAGGTCATGATCTCTTCGTTCTAATGTATCTAAATTTTGTCAAGCATCTTTATTCGTTTTCCAATTCTTCCCGGTGAATTGTGCCTTCTTCGTTCATTCTCAATTATTATGGTGGTTTGTTCAAGATTTCACTTCCTTCTTTATCATATTAATTCATTTGTTGTTTCCAAATCCCACCGGTGGTTCCATCAATACCTTTTCAAGTTTGCGCTATATCTCTATCTGTAATCATTTTTCAATGAGAATAAGTGGTATGCCTAATCCATTGCTTGTCATCAATTTAATTGGTGAAGGATCAGCATAATGTAATTCTTATTCTTGTTCCTTCGAGTAAATTCAATTCCTTATTCCGGAGGTTCATCAAAATTCTTGATTTCATTTGTTCATCTTTCTTTCCGGAGTTCCAAGTTTTCTCGGCTATATCATTTCAAACCTTCATCTTATCACTGCAAGGCTTCACCTTGTGTTTTCAACTTCTCTTTCTTTTATCATCCCTTTTCTTACCGGAGTTCTTCATGGAGTTTCTTCATGGTGGTTCGTCAAGGATTCTTTTCATTCTTCATTTGTTCTTCAAGATTTCTCTCGGAGTTATGATCCGTCAAGCTATACTCTAATATAAACATGGTGCTCCACACATGTTTTGTTTTGGGGAGTTCAATTATTCTTCTTCTTGCTTTTCGAAGTGCAATTTCTTCTACCTTATCATTTGAGGTGGTGTTATGTCATTCTCGACAATTTGAGTTCGTGTTTCATGATTCACATGTTGTCAAGAATGAGGTATTTTAAATCCATCAATCTCTTCATTGGAGTTATCTTGGGCTATATTTCATCTAAAGCTTTCCCTAAGGATTGTTGCTATTTATGGTGCTTATTAATGACCCAAGTTCTTCATTTGTCCTCCCGGTGATATAAGTTTCTCGTCTCCTTGTTGATATAAATCCAATCGATTGTTTTCGTTAGTGGCAGAATTTCACCTCATAATTTTGAGATGTTTTTCATAAGCCCACTACAAGGTTATTCTTTTCGTTGTTGATAATCCAACAACTCCGCTCTAACCTTCTTGGCAAGGATGCTTTCCAAAAATTCAATTGTCGTAGAAGTTATTATTATCTTCTCCGTTCTTTTCTTTCCAACCAGCTGGTTTTTCTTTGCATTCTTTCATTTCTACCGGAGGCATTGTGATGTGCTATTTTCACCCATCATCTCGTTTTGCCAAGATCACGTTCTTTTTCTTACTTATCCATTTAACCGGAGGTTGTGTCTTCTCTTCAAGTTCTTTTCATCTTATCAAGTTTTCCTTCTTCTTTTAGCCGGAGTGCTGCCCAAATTTTATCAATCTTATTCCTTCTCGATCTAGTTTTAACCGGAGTGGTTTCAGTATCTATGTTATCACTTAACCTCTTGGTTTTTCGTCGTATCCCTTGTTCCTCTTTTCTAACAGAGTGTTTTCAACTTTCTTCATCTTCATTGTTTTCTTTCTTTCATTTCGTTCAACCTCTCAAGGTTCTTTGTTTTCACTCGTTTGTCGGAGAAGCAACTTTGTTTTACCTCTTCCTCTTCCGCTTTTCTCCGGTGCCATCCTAGATCTCGGGACGAGATCCTCTCGTAGTGGTGGAGTGTTGTGACACCCCAAGACCGGAGCTTCAGTTGCCTTCCAGGGTTTCCGAGTTTTGCCATGTGATTTGTTTTGTTTTTGCATTTCATCATGTCATCTCTTGCTTTGCATGTTTAACAACTCTAAAATATGCTTTAGGTCAGATCTGTTCCTAATCCATAATTTGCATATGGGGATTTTCCGGAATTGTTGTTCGTTGTTTCCGGCCTCATTTAAACTTGCCTAGATAGTTAGTTTAATTATGCTTCACCTCTTGCCATGTTTAATAACATTTAATATTGTTGGGTAGCCTAACCGAGAGAGAACTAAATAAATGTTGTGGTGTTCCGTCAATATGCAACTCGTTGCATATTGAGCTCCACTTAACTTGTAGTTTTGTTTGTGCACATTGCCATGCCATGCCTCATTAAACCGGACATGCATCATACTTGTTTGTGCATCATGCCATGTTCATGTGATGGTTGTTTACTATGTTGTTTGCTTCTTTCCGGTTTGCTTCTCTCGTTAGCTTCGGTTCCGTTCCGGAGTTGTGAGGATTCATTCGACTTCGTCCGTTTGTCTTCTTCATGGATTCGTTCTTCTTCCTTGCGGGATTTCAGGCAAGATGACCATACCCTCGAAATCACTACTATCTTTGCTTGCTAGTTGCTCGCTCTTTTGCTATGCCTATGCTACGATGCCTACCACTTGCTTATCATGCCTTCCCATATTGCCATGTCAAACCTCTAACCATCCTTTCCTAGCAAACCGTTGTTTGGCTATGTTACCGCTTTGCTCAGCCCCTCTTATAGCGTTGTTAGTTGCAGGTGAAGATGAAGTTTGTTCCTTGTTGGAACATGGAGATGTTGTTCCTTGTTGGAACATGTTTACTTGTTGGGATATCACAATATATCTTATTAAATTAATGCATCTATATATTTGGTAAAGGGTGGAAGGCTCGGCCTTATGCCTGGTGTTTTGTTCCACTCTTGCCGCCCTAGTTTCCGTCATACCGGTGTTATGTTCCCGGATTTTTGCGTCCCTAACGCGGTCGGGTGATTTATGGGACCCCCTTGACAGTTCGCTTTGAATAAGACTTTTCCAGCAAGGCCCAACATTGGTTTTACCATTTGCCTCACCTATACCCTTTTCCCTTGGGTTTCCGGAGCCCGAGGGTCATCTTTATTTTAGCCCCCGGCCAGTGCTCCTTCGAGTGTTGGTCCGAACCGAGCCGCCTGCGGGGCCACCTCGGGGCAACTTGAGGGTTGGTTTTACTCGTAGCCTGTCTCATCCGGTGTTGCCCTGAGAACGAGATATGTGCAGCTCCTATCGGGATTGTCGGCGCATCGGGCGGTCTTGCTGGACTTGTTTTATTGCTGTGAAATGTCTTGTAGCCGGGATTCCGAGACTGATCGGGTCTTCCCGGGGAGAAGGAATATCCTTCGTTGATCGCGAGAGCTTATCATGGGCTAAGTTGGGACACCCCTGCAGGGTTTTGAACTTTCGAAAGCCGTGCCCGCGGTTATGTGGCAGATGGGAATTTGTTAATGTCCGGTTGTAGAAAACCCGAAGTTGATCTTAATTAAAATACACCAACCGTGTGCGTAACCGTGAGTGTCTCTTTTCGGGGTTGATCGAAAGGAGAACACGGTTTCTGGGTTATGTTTGACGTAAGTAGGAGTTCAGGATCACTTCTTGATCATAGTTGTTCGACCGTGCTTTGCCTCCTCTTCTCGCTCTCTTTTGCGTATGTTAGCCACCATATATGCTAGTCGCTTGCTGCAGCTCCACCTCACTACCCTGACCTACCTTTAAGCTTAAATAGTCTTGATCTCGCGGGTGTGAGATTGCTGAGTCCCCGTGACTCACAGATACTTCCAAAACCAGTTTGCAGGTGCCGAGGAAACCGTGCAGGTGATGCACCTGAGCTCAAGGAGGAGCTCGATGAAGATCTTGTTCATTGTGTTGTTTCGTTTCAGTCGATCAGTAGTGGAGCCCAGTTGGGACGATCGGGGATCTGTGTAGCATTTGGGGTAGTCTTCTTTTATTTTGGTTCCGTAGTCGGACCTTGTTTGTATCTGTATGATGTAATGTTTTACTCATGTATTGTGTGAAGTGGCGATTGTAAGCCAACTATGTATCTCTTTCCCTTATGTATTACATGGGTTGTGTGAAGATTACCTCACTTGCGACATTGCTTTCAATGCGGTTATGCCTCTAAGTCGTGCTTCGACACGTGGGAGATATAGCCGCATCGAGGGCGTTTCAAATATGATGAATTGTATTCGGAGACTAATCTTCTGTTGTATTCGATGAATCTGATGTTGCTGTGTGCTGCTGTCTATATTCTGTGCAATAATATATTTTGTAACCTGTGCAAAAATCAGAAAAGAAAAAAAACAAATATTCATACTAATGGCGCATCACCACCAGGTGCGCCATTAGTATGCCAAAGGATACTAATGGCGCATCAACACAGAATGCGCCATTAGTATGACAAAGCACATGCTTACGTATGGCCCCCCGGGAGGCACACTAATGGCGCATGGTGTTACATACTAATGGCGCACTGCTTGGTGCGCCATTAGTATACCAGATACTAATGGCGCACCAGTGGTGCGCCATTAGTAAGAAATACTAGTGGCGTGCTACTAATGGCGCACTGGTAATGCGCCATTAGTAGGCAAAACCAGTGCGCCATTAGTAGGCCTTTTCCTAGTAGTGTTTGCTGCAGATACTAAGTTATCCAGGTGTGGTTGAATTGACAACTCAACTGCTAATACTCAAGAATATTCTTTGGCTCCCCTTGTGTCGAATCAATAAATTTGGGTTGAATACTCTACCCTCGAAAGCTGTTGCGATCCCCTATACTTGTGGGTTATCATCGAGCTATGGCGTAGGTTCCCACCATATCCTGGGGGCTATGAGATTAAGGTTTCTCGTTATGTGGTGAGAATTGGTGTCAAGTGCTTCAGATCTATTCATGGATTGAACAACGATGGCTGCGGCTCCAAGACATTGGTCCTTAGGGGCATGTGCACGAAGACTTCCCGACTGTCATCGACAAGTTCAAGCCGGCTCTGTTAGGATAGCGGCAATAGCGGCGCATCGATGGCTCGTTCTGGCGGCGGTAGTGGTTGTTCAGTGGTCTCGGAATATCGATGTAATTTTTCTCATGTTTGAGGTGCTTTGTACTTCTAATGAACTTTGATAATAGATCTGGATCCTTTTCACTAAAAATGAGAGCATATGATCAAAGAAAAAAACAGAGAGGGGCACATGATCACCACTTAGAGTAAAACATGGCACATGATCAGATCCGCGAATGAGAGCATGTATAGAGAATCCTCGTCTCCTCAGTTCTCTCAAGATACACAATATGCGAGCCAAGATGGCGGGCATGGCATGCACCAGCAAGAACCACTTGGATTTATCAAGCAAGATATCACCAGGGGAGATGATCAACAAAAGAAATCCTTACCAACTTACGTACTGATCTTGTATATCACCAGGGGAGATGAACAAAACAGTGCAAGTGTGTGTGCCCTCCTTAGTAATCTGAAGGAAAACAAAATATCCACTCTTACCTACTTCCACAAGATCAAGATCCCCTGTGGACGACCTCCCTACTAGCAGGCGCTAATCACTAGCTAAGAGCAACTTTAGCTCTTCCCAATCCTTTAACCCCTCAAATGACCTCGTAAAACTGAAGTCCTCAAGTAAAAAAATTGCACCTATCTGTTGCTCCAAATTCTTAACTCATCAAACGCTAAAATTTGCGCAATACTCATTCAAACACAGATTGAAACAATATTTACGTAACTTACCGGTTAAGCATACAATGCTTCCACTCGCCAAACATGAAAGTACATTAATTATCAAAAGTCCTCTTCTTCTGCTGAGATCAAATGAGATCGGGGTCAACAGTAAAACCAAAAAAATTAATACAAGTTCAAAAAACTTTGAAATGTTTTTATGGCAAACTTTAGCAAAAAATTTATGAGGTTTAAAAATTTCAGCACAAAATGACATTAGTGGAAGTCGTGAAAAAAATCGACACTCCAAAATGCCTTAAGTCACAACTTCTCGGATATGCTTTCATGATAATGTTTTGCCAGTAGACAAAACATTTGTTAAAGTTTACCATAAAAAATCAGAATCTTTTGTGTTTTACTTTTTTATTTCACTAGTCATCATGGAGCATTTCAGCTCGGAGTAGATAATCCACATCCCTTAATTATACAATACTGATCCTAGATTAGAGCTAAACCATCCTAAAACTACTCATCGTCAAATGAGAGGTCAATGAATACCGCCTTGCCGGAGCCAAACGCCTCATGGTCGTGGGTTTCCCTTCGAATCTATGGGTGTTGAAAACAGTGCGGCCGTGTTTTTGGCCCTTCAATGATGGCTTGGCCGCTCTGGAACTGAAACATAGGACCAGTAAGTATACAAAACTTGATGGAGATAAGATTAGATTTACCATTTTCAATATTTTTGTAATGCAAAGCTTATTTTCTTGCTTGAATGCAATTTGAGGCAGAAACAGTAATATACATGTAGGATTTAGACTCGGCTTGGATAAATATTTCAATCTTACCCAACTTGCCATGTGGGTTTGGAATTATTGTATCCTCCACAAACCTCAGGAGGAACCGTCTCACTAAGCCTAGGCTTAGTGATGGTTAGCTTGGATAAGAATCTGTTGGAATTTTTTCCAGTTATAATTTTTTTCATTTGGGATGGATATTATATAAAGCTGGGATAAGCTATGTTGGACGAAGAATGGATAAACCAGAGGTAATCCTTGGAAAACCCCATTCCTGCATGTATCAACACACGATGCAACCGAAGCTTATGCTTTGAGGCTGTTGGAACACAAGGGAAAGGCAATTATCTTTAAGGGTACTTCAGTGAACGACAAAGGCGTCAAAATTTCTCTCAAACATTGTGCATCCTTTTGGTCAGCATCGTTCAAACGTCAGTACTTATTTGTTGTCCCTGACTGTTGTAATTAGCATCTGATTCATTTCTTGAGTATGATGCTTACCTAAAATAAAATCACCACATGTTGTGTGCCTCATAAGGAGGCTCAACTAAATTTAATCTAATTTCAGATATATTGAGAACCCATAAGCATCGCGTTTGTTATATTTGGGCTTGTTCAAAATGGAAGGAATTTGAGAACAAAATTCAAGGAAACAGGCACACTTAATGTGTGGAAGAAAGGAGTGTATTCTGGAAATTTATGTCAATTTCTTGTTCAATTGAGGCAGATTCTTGTGACGAGCTCTTTTGAACCTTGATTGTATACTAAGAGACAATTCTGAGTAATAAATTCTGTAGAATTGTCTCTCAGTATACAACTATATGCAGGTAACTATTTTTCTTAGTTGACCAAGCCATGCTTTTTTGGAATGTGTGAATTTGCATTCTGTAGGGGTTGGACATGGACATAAAACTAATGCAATGGTGCATCAACTTAAATCTAGTTGACACAACTCGTCAAACAAAATTTATGAAAATCCCACCATATGCTTTCATAGGCTGACTTTAAAGCCCTTTCCATTTGAAATTTTTCAGGAGGACTTGAAATCAGACACTCACCAGTACATCACGTACTCCATTCCATTTCTCTATGCTCAAGTTTGTTTGAAAGTGTGAAAGTTCAAACTTGCATTTTTTTGCGGGAAAAAAACTATTGATCAAGTTATTCGTTAATAGTTAGCTGGGAGTGCACGTGACAAATTACCCTAAACCCTAACACACCCACACAACAATGACAAATTACAACTGCAGGAATGTATCCATACACCACTTGCATTGATCGAACATTAACTGATCTCAAAGAGCTTGATAAAGCCTAACCAGCAGGGGGGCGCATGCACTGCACATACAACAGTGACAAATTATCCACTGCAAGAATATATCGATATGCCACTTGCATTGATTGAACATTAACTGATCTCAAAGAGTTCCATAAAACTAACCAGCATGACGATCCATCAAAGGCTTATTATTACATAATCCATCAAACACGACAAACTTCAATTTAACTAACCCTGGGTGACCCTAATGAAAACATAATCTAAGGTGTTGCCAAGCCAAAGATGGACAGATGTGCGGATGATCTAGTTGGGAGCAAAGAAGATCTCGGAGTCAAGCCTCTTGGAGCGGAACATCTTTTCCATCTCTGGCGTGGTGTTGAAGGACGTCTCTAGCACCTCCGGTGATATCGCCTTCCACACCGACGTCCTACCAGCCAAGTGGCTAAAGATCGGGCTGCATTTGTTGTACACAACACAAACATTAACTAATGAAATTGATCAATATAACTAGATAAATGCAAAACTATTGATTAAACTTGAATATGTAGGAAACTTTCATTTTGTGAAAATGCAAAACATGCCACAATATTGTGCAGCTAATAAGAGTATATACAAAAACGCTAAACATACGGGAGGAATCCAGTCTGTAAGAAACTTCCGTAGTTGCAGCTAGAAATAAGTTCATGCTTGAATGTTGCAATACTGAAACAGAATATACCGAACAAAATATACACATGCTATATATTTTTACTACCAAAATGCAGAAAGAAAATATACAGTGGCATTGACTATTGGATAAACTTGAATACGTAGCAGGAAAGTTTAATTTCAGAAAAGGCAAAGAATGCCACAAAACTGTGCAACTAATTAGGGCTATATATACTTGAAATTCGCAAAATTGAAACATATGATACTTGAAATTAGGGCATATCAAAAGTTTTGAATAGTTGGTCAACTACTAGAGTAGTGCTTGACGTACGTACAAGAAAATACAGTATACACCAGATTGAAAGAGAATAAAATAATAGTACGTACTTTGGCGTGGTGATGATGGAGAACCACTCCATGCCGGTGTCGTCGGCGATCTTGGAGACGACGAAGAACCTGGGCACGATGAAGAGGCAGCCCGCCTCGGCGCGGGTCTCCAGCACGCGGGTGCCGTCGATGCCGACGACCTGGACGCGGCCGCCGCCGCGCACTATGTAGGTGACCTGGTAGGCGGAGTCGCAGGAGAATCCCGGCGAGCACATGGACTTACCGTCGATCCTCACCAGGTCAGAGCCCAGACCAACGTCCTTCACCGGCGGCAGGTTGGCCGTGTTGAGCACCACCACGCGGCCGCCGCCCGGGATGTCCACGTCGAGCGGCGCCTCCAGGCAGTTGAGCACCACGCCCTGGCGGTCCTCTGCGCGAGGCTCCGGCATCCGGTGCCCGCGGCGATCTTGACGATGCCTGAGCCAGGCTGGGTGGAGACGATCTTGGCGGCGGCGTCGTGGTCGAGGTCCCAGGCGCGCGCGACGAACTCGGTGGAGAAGCCCGTGAAGATGCCGGCGGCGCCGGTGAGCTGGAAGTTGGTGAAGCGGCCGGGGACGTGGCCCTTGGAGGTGTCGCCGAGGAAGAGCACCACCAGCTCAGCGGAGGCGCCCTCGGCGTTGTGCCACCAGGTGACGGCGCCGAAGGGGAGCGCCAGGGTGTCGCCCTCCTTGACGGGGATCACCTTCTCCTTGGCCGCCTCCGGGAGGACGAGGCCGCAGGCGCCGGCGCCCTGGAGCACGTAGGCGATCTTGGCCGAGTCGGAGTAGCTGGGGAGCGCGAGGCCGCCGGCGGAGAGGTGCAGCTTGGCGGCGCCGATGGAGGCCGCGCCGAGCATGGGCAGGTCGGCGGGCGACCAGTCGTAGTAGGCGCCGCCGTCGCTGGCGTAGGCCTTGGCGGGCTTCTTGGGCGACAGGTCCATGGACATGACCTCGGCGTTGGAAGTGCGCTGCACCATTGTTGTCAGGATGAGATTGTACTACGTGGGAGAGAAGGAGAGATGGATATGGATGGGATGGAGGAAGAGGATGCACAATGGTACGTACATATTTATAGTTGCGGCCGGTTAGAAGATAGATAACGATTAGTTGTTGGAGCTAACTGATCCATCGATCCTGATGGATAATGATGAGTTTCTTGCGGGTTGGATATGCAAGCAAGCATGCATGCAGGAACGGATCATACGGATGATGGACGAATTATCTACTTTGGTTTACTTTTCATTTGGCAGATCGGCCGGTGGCATTCTTCTTCTTCTTCTTCTTTTTTTTTTTTTTTGACAAACGATCGGCCGATGGCAATAATGTGCCTGAGCATGCACATTGCACCACTGAAAGTAAATTAATTTACACTAGTAACAAAAGTCAATTAATTACTTTGGTTAGAGAAAAAGAGAAAAGAGAAATTCGGGCGCACCGTAAGGAAAAACACTAAAGACGCTCAAGAAGAAAGAGTAGATAAATTTTAAGATACTTGGAGTACTAGATTCACTGACCATTTCTTATTTCGAGAAAAATAAAAGATTAACATCACTGGACGTCCTCTCATTTTCTCCCCTAACGCGGCTGGGGCAAAATTTCCCCTCTAGACTTCATCGGCGAGCCTGTGGACTCACCTCCCTCTGTCTGCCTCTCCGGTGGTCGGTGACGGCGAGGAAAATCCTGGACGCCTCTGCCCCGGTTAGTAGTTTAGGTTAGGGTTTTTTAGCCCTCGTAGGTGCTGCACTTCTTCTTCGAATTTGTCATCTAGGCTTTCACCCTCCTTGAGTTCGCCCGTTTGGACGTAGTCAACAAAGCTCCAACGTGGATTCATGCCATCTTCTTGGGGCGGTGAGGTTAGGGTTTCTTGTTGTGTGGTGAGATTTGGCGTCAGCTGCTTCAGATCTATGTGGCTCCAAGGCACTGGTCCATAGGGGCATGTGCACGAAGGTTTCCCTGTTGCCATTCAGAAAGTCAAAGCCCGCTCCGGTAGGGTAGTGGCGACAGTGATGCGTCGGTGGCTCATTTTGGTGGCAATTGTTGTCGTTCGGTGGTCTCGGAATCTCGATAGTTTTTTTTATTATGGTTGATATGTTTTGTACTTTTGATGAACTTTTATAATAGATCTGATTCTTTCCATAACAAAGAGAAATAAAAGATTCACTGGCCATTGATTATGTTCCCCGAAAAAATATCATTGATTTTCTGTATGTTCCAATGGTTACCATTGGTTTTCTCTGTGATCCAACAATCAAACGCTCCTACATGCTGCATTGTGGTCCTACTTATCCTCTCTTTTGATGTGTCCGCCCCTAGAAAGATGAGGAATTTGTTGACCTTACCACTATACACCAAGCCATCATTGAAGAGCCAAAAACACCATCACAGTGTTTTGAACACCCGTGGATTCGAAGGGTAACCCACGACCATGAGGCGTCAGGCTCCGGTAAGGCAGCATTCATCAGCCTCTCATTCGGCGAGGAGTAGTTTTAGCATGGTTTAGCTCTAATCTAGGAGCAGTATTGTATGACTAAGGGACGTGGGGTATCTGCTCCAAGCTGAAATGCTCCATGATGAACAGTAAAATAAAATAAAGTAAAAAAAAGCTTGGTTTGGCACCGGGATGTTCATGATTGATACTTTATGTTAGGAAGACCAATCTATGCCATGCTTCCACGATTAAGTGTTTAGGCATAATGTTCTTTAGCATTTTCTATTTTTGAAAGGCAGTGATTGTTTTCTAGCATTCTTGCATATTATCATTTTGATATCAAACTAATAGACTAGTGCCTTAGATCAGTCGCTTCCCAATATCGCAAATGATTACGTAATTAAGAACATATTAGGTAGAATTTCACATAAAAAAATTGTTTTTATCATTTAAATACTCGAGGACGAGCGGGAATTAGCTTGGGGATGTTGATACATCTCCAACGTATCTATACTTTTTGATTATTTCATGCTATTATATTATCACTTTTGTATGCTCCATATGCCATTTTCTATTATTTTTATGGACTAACCTATTAACTTAGAGTGCAACGCCAGTTCCTATTTTCTGCATGTTTTTTGTTTTACGGGAAATCCATACCAACAAAAGTTCAAACACGAAGAAAGTTTTTGACGATTTTTTCTGGACAAAAAAAGACACTGGAAGCTTCAGGAGAGGGCTACAAGACCCACGAGGTGGCCACAAGGCAAGGGTACACGCCCTCGGGGTTACGGCGCGCCATCATGGCTTGTGGGCCCCTTGTGACTCCGTTTGCCCTAATTCTTGGCCTATGCCTTATATGATCATCATAACTATGTGCTATTCTGCCAATTGCCTAACAGTAATTTCTTTACCCATTGATGCTATTTATGAGAGAGAGATGCCTCTAGTGAAGCTATGCCCCCGAGTCCATTCACCTTTATCATCAAACAAATATTATAATTCCCTTGTTGTTTTATTTTACTTTTGTTTTTGACCTTTATTATTATATCTACCACTAACAGATTTGATACTTGCAACTGGCAGGAACAAGGAGAGTGATGCCCCCTTGCCTTTGTTGGATGCAAGCATTTAGTTTTTGTGTGGGCAGGTATTGTGTTTTGTCTCCTTCTGGTTCGATAAACCTTGATTCTTAACTGAGGGAAATACTATGTTCTACTATACTACATCATCTTTCCTCTTCGGGGAATCCCGACACTATCACAAGTAGCAACAACTTCCGCAGCCTCCAAAACATTATGTAGCGTGTTCCATATGTGTTATGAAGGCTGCCAATTTGGCGACTCTACTAGAGTTTCTCTTGGTTGCACCTTCAGGTGAGTGCGCGCTCAAAAGGAAAGGTGACGGGAAGGGCCTAGGAAATCTTTAGGGGTGAATAAATCGGTGTAGGTAAGTGGCAAAAAAGCAAAACATAGGGTAAAATATAGTAATAGAAAATGAGGAGGATGTGGGATATCAGATTGGAAAAAAATCAGTGCGGGTAAGGAGGCTGTGTAAAAAAAGTAATAGAACAGTTTATTACCGCATTTGTAAATCCCATTAAATAAAAATTTCACATTAGGCTTTACTTCTTGGTATCTGAACCCCCTCCCCCAATGGGGGTGGGATTAGCCCCCATAATGTAAATTTGTAACATATTTTGTTTTTAATATATATATGCAGTAGGAGCCTTTCCTGTTGTTTAACCGCTCAAAAAAAGTAAGAGAAACCAAAAATGATGATATGGCACAGTAATTATGGAAAGAGCAAGCTGTTGTGTATGTTGGTGGAGATAAGGCTCTTGGCTTGTCTCCTTATGAAGAGTAATTGGTGCCTTGATCCTTTGTGGCTAATCTCCCTACTATTTTTCTATTCTTCCCTTGTCTCCACAAGCAATAGCTACGGGTAACAAACCCTGTTGTCTTTCCTTAGGAAATTTTTGTTTTCATTGGAATGACATATCCTTCCAATTGTTGCCTTATATATCAAAGTGTTTCCATGGTGAAATCGTTAACCCAATCCCGTGTAAGTTGCACTAGTGAAAATTTCAACAACCAGAAGTTCCTCCAGAAATAGGAAAATAACCCATTTCGTCCACTGCCCACCCCTAAATTAACTAAGATGCAATTATATTTAGATACGACATGAAGAGACAATGCACTGAAGTGGTTGTCTCCAAAAAGGGTTGCTTCCAAGAACGATGCGTTAAGAGACAATGCATTGGGAGTGCGGTAATACATATTCAATAACATTTACAATAACAAATACATATGATGAAAGTATAATCAATGATGAATCTAATAGTATTGGTTTGGTATTGTATATGTCAATGATTATTTTATATACTTGATCGAAATTTATAAAGTTTGGTTTTAGGCAAAATAATATGCAGAGTAAAAAAAGGAGAGTAATAGTAAATAATATGATTGATGGGTGCGAAAATCTACTAGTGGTCTATTTTACTAGTACTCTCTCCGTTCAATGGTTATATAAAGGGAAGAAAAAGTTAACCAACCATGAGGCCTATTAGCTCAGCTGGTTAGAGCGTCGTGCTAATAACGCGAAGGTCACAGGTTCGAGACCTGTATGGACCATTGTTTTTTTACTTTTTTTCTTAACGCAATGGTAAAAATGTGAAAAAAAGAACAACTACGCAATGGTAAAAATGTGAAAAAAAAGAACAACTAGGAGTGGCTTCGCCCGGGTTCGAACCGGAGACCTTCAGTGTGTTAGACTGACGTGATAACCAACTACACCACGAAACCTTTGTGATGTTTTTGTTTCATCCAAGGTATTTGATGACGACGGACTGGGGGTCAAACCGAAGAAGGGCTGGCAACATTAGATATCAAGCTCACATCAATCCGTTCTCTGCCCGGGGTCCTCCGAAAAGGCCACCCATATTTAGAACCAATACATAGAGATTTAGCGAGAGCAGAAGAGAGGCCACGATCCGCCAGCATGGCGTCCAATGGTTCAAATCGACATTAAAGGAAGCAAACGCTACTAAAACTACATTATCATTAAGAAATACTTAAACCCCACTAAGATCTAGTAACAACTTCTCCTCCGTCCCATAATGTAAGACATTTTTCACATTACATTAGTGTCAAAAACGTCTTACATTATGGGACGGAAGGAGTACTAAATAATGGGCATCACTCACTTCTTTTCCCTTTGTGAACGTTTTAAATATTTTGATTTTAAAGATACATACATCCAATCTAGGTTTAAATAATAACAGCCTGATACTAATTTTCTGTCACACAGACATATGAACTAATCTTCAAAAGCCCACATATATGGGCACGCAGAGAAGCCAAATATCCACATTCCGCCATCCACAGCCAACAAATTTATTCAGATAGTAGCATCAATACAATGCGCGATTCCCAAGTTCAGGGATCGTCAGATTGCTGTGACTTGTCCATGCGAATGTACAAACATAAGGTGAGATATTTTTCTACATATATACAAATTATCTAGAACTATAAGTAACAACATAATAACATTTCTTTTTTCTTTTCAATATTTTGGTGTCATCAATGCGAAAAGATGATGCAGTCGCTGCAAAATAAGAAAGGGGACCTGCACTAAGGCTCTAGTGTTAAATAGAGAGGGCATGATGGTTCAAAAGAGGTGGTCACAACAATCTGCCTCAATTGAACTGCAATGTGCAATAAATTGGCATGAGTTCCCAAATTCTTCCACATATGAAGCGTGCTTTCTTGATAAGTTTCAGGTTTTTGTTCATATTCAAATAAGAGTTTTGTTGCCAAGAATGGAACCTTTCTAGAGAAGGAGTTCCTCTCGAAAGAAGTGAGTGGGAGGAAAGTAGAACTTGATGAGGTAATTGTACCTTCTCTCAATTTGGAATGTAGCTCATCATAGAAATCCGTTCCCGTGATGTCTACACCAGCTAGAGAAGAAGCTAATGATGATGATCATGAAACTTCAGATCAAGTTACTACCGAACCTCGTAGGTCAACCAGAACACGATTCATACCAGAGTGGTACGGTTATCCTGTTCTGAAAGTCATGTTACTAGACCATGGCGAACATACGAACTATGAAGAAGCTATAATGAGCCCAGATTCCGACAGATGGCTTGAGGCCATGAAATCTGAAATAGGATCCATTTATGAGAACAAAGTGTGGACTTTGGTGGACTTGCCCGATGATCGGCAATCCATAGAGAATAAATGGATCTTCAAGAAGAAGACTGGCATTGATGGTAATGTCACTGTCTACAAAGCTCGACTTGTCGCAGAAGGTTTTTCGACAAATTCAAGGGGTTGACTACGATGAGACTTTCTCATCTGTAGCGATGCTTAAGTCCCTCCGAATCATGTTAGCAATTGCCACATTTTATGAAATTTGGCAAATAGATATCAAAACTGCATTCCTTAAATGGATATCTCTAAGAAGAGTTGTATATGATGCAACCAGAAGGTTTTGTCGATCCTAAAGGTGCTAACAAAGTGTGAAAGCTCCAGCGATTCATCTATGGACTGGTGCAAGCATCTCGGAGTTGGAATATACGCTTTGATGAGGTGATCAAATCATATGATTTTATACAGACTTATGGTGAAGCCTGTATTTATAAGAAAGTGAGTGGGAGCTCTGCAGCATTTCTGATATTATATGTAAATGACATATTGTTGATTGGAAATGATATAGAATTTCTGGATAGCATAAAAGGGTACTTGAATAAGAATTTTTTCAATGAAAAACCTCGGTGAAGTTACTTACATATTGGTCATCAAGATCTACCTGGATAGATCGAGATGCTTAATAGGACTTTCACAAAGCACATACCTTGGCAAAAGTTTTGAAGAAGTTCAAAATGGACAGTCAAAGAAAGGGTTCTTGCCTGTATTGCAATGTGCGAAGTTGAGTAAGACTCAAAGCCCGACCACGGCAGAAGATATAGAGAGAAGGAAAGTCATTCGCTATGCATCAGCCATAGGTTCAATAAAGTATGTCATGTTGTGTACTAGACCAGTTGTGTGCCTTGCTATGAGTTTAGCAAGGGGGTACAATAGTGATTCAGGAGTAGATTACTCGACATCGGTCAAAATTATCCTTAGTTACCTTAAAAAGGACTAAGGAAATGTTTCTCGGTTATGGAGGTGATAAAGAGTTCGTCGTAAAGAGTTACGTTGATGCAAGCTTTGACACTGATTGATATGGCTCAACTTGCATTGAGACAATTTTGGGGTTGCCCTGATCTTTCACCATGCGCCAACAATTGTACTAGCAGAAGCAATCTTGCATGAAAAAGAAAACGCAATGGATCTTGTTGGAATTGGAAGAGATTGTGGATGTGTACGTGAAGGAGACTAGTAGCAGACTAGATGGATGGATGAATTGTAGAGATGAACAGCGGCTGTAAGTACGTGGTAGTTGTAGTAGTATAGATGCAGGGGATTAAGCTAATGGCGATTAGCGGCGGCGACGACGACGGAGTAATTTGCAGATGGATAATAAGCACCAGTAGAAGTATATGAAGAAGAACAGGAAGCTAGTACGACCCTTGTAGATCAAGGATCAAACCGAGACTTGCGCCTTGACAATCAACGTCGCCAGTACACATGCAATTATCAAACCATGATTAGGAAACGCATGAGCACATATACGCGGGCATCGCTAGATGCAGGTTCTGAGTATTTTTGCCAAAACTAAACATGGCCACTCGGCCTTTATTTATATATATAGGTGCACGCAGGCAACCTGGGCTAAGCCCGTAACTCACAAGGACACACGAACGGACTTGAAAAAAAACTAATTAACTAGGAGGAGCAGAACTGATGTAGTAAATTCTCCGTATAACTAGGAGACCTTCATGTATATGGTTTAATTAATTCCAACGAGGTGAAGTCCGAAGGTTTGGCTTGATATCTTCTGTTGGTGGTGTCGCTGGCGATTGATATTTAACTGAATGTTGTAGCATCGAGTGATATGCTCGCGGTACGGGCCCAAGTATACCTGCACCTGTTCTCCTCATGCCAGCTGCTACTCCACGTTGTGCTGGTATGATGTATTTTCTACAGCCAGAGTCGCATGCATCCTTCTCAGCCGTGACCTTCTCCGATGGTGCAATAATATTAGCTACATAGCTAGGGGTGATCACATCACTTATCTAGATGACTATAAGTCTCAATCTAGATACGTATTGAACGTGGGAGCAATTAGCTAGAGTAGCTCCATGCAGAACATTGTAGACATAGAAATTTACAAAATACATACGGATCTGAATGTGGCAGACCGGTTGACTAAACTTCTCTCACGAGATAAACATGATCACACCTTAGTACTCTTTGGGTGTTAATCACATGGCGATGTGAACTAGATTATTGACTCTCTTAAACCATTTTGGTGTTGGTCACATGGCGATGTGAACTATAGGTGTTAATCACATGACGATGTGAACTATTGGTGTTAAATCACACTGCAATGTGAACTAGATTATTGACTGTAGTGCAAGTGGGAGACTGAAGGAAATATGCCCTAGAGGCAATAATAAAGTTGTTATTTTATATTTCCTTATTTCATGATAAATGTTTATTATTCATGCTAGAATTGTATTAACCGGAAACTTGATACATGTGTGGATACATAGACAAAACACCGTGTCCCTAGTAAGCCTCTACTAGACTAGCTCGTTAATCAAAGATGGTTATGTTTCCTAACCATAGACATGTGTTGTCATTTGATGAACGGGATCACATTATTAGGAGAATGATGTGATGGACAAGACCCATCCGTCAGCTTAGCATTATGATCGTTCAGTTTTATTTCTATTGCTTTCTTCATGTCAAATACATATTACTTCGATTATGAGAGTATGCAACTCCTAGATACCGGATGGATACCTTGTGTGCTATTAGACGTCACAACGTAACTGGGTGATTATAAAGATGCTCTACAGGTATCTCTGAAGGTGTTTGTTGAGTTGGCATAGATCGAGATTAGGATTTGTCACTCCGAGTATCAGAGAGGCATCTCTGGGCCCTCTCGGTAATACACATCATAAGCTTGCAAGCAAAACGACTAATGAGTTAGTCACGAGATGATGTATTGCGGAACGAGTAAAGAGACTTGCCGGTAACGAGATTGAACTAGGTATAGAGATACCGACGGTCGAATCTCGGGCAAGTAACATACCGACAGACAAAGGGAATTACTTATGTTGTCATAAAGGTTTGACCAATAAAGATCTTCGTAGAATATATAGGAGCCAATATGGGCATCCAGGTCCCGCTATTGGTTATTGACCAGAGAGGTGTCTCGGTCATGTCTACATAGTTCTCGAACCCGTAGGGTCCACACGTCCTCTGCCCGGGGTCCTCCGAAAAGGCCACCCATATTTAGAACCAATACATAGAGATTTAGCGAGAGCAGAAGAGAGGCCACGATCCTCCAGCATGGCGTCCAATGGTTCAAATCGACATTAAAGGAAGCAAACGCTACTAAAAACTACATTATCATTAAGAAATACTTAAACCCCACTAAGATCTAGTAACAACTACTCCCTCCGTCCCATAATGTAAGACATTTTTTCACACTACATTAGTGTCAAAAAACGTCTTACATTATGGGACGGAAGGAGTACTAAATAATGGGCATCACTCACTTCTTTTTCCCTTTGTGAACGTTTTAAATATTTTGATTTTAAAGATACATACATCCAATCTAGGTTTAAATAATAACAACCTGATACTAATTTTCTGTCACACAGACATATGAACTAATCTTCAAAAGCCCACATGTCGTGGAATTGTCACGGCAGATGTCCTCGTGAAAAGGACTTAGTCGTGAGGCCAGCACATCTATGTAGTAGCTTGAGAGGGGTTGATCAGAATCGAGAGACGCGACACAAGAAGGGTTTAGACAGCTTCGGGCCCCGGGAAACTGAAGGAAATATGCCCTAGAGGCAATAATAAAGTTATTATTTATTTCCTTATTTCATGATAAATGTTTATTATTCATGCTAGAATTGTATTAACCGGAAACATAATACATGTGTGAATACATAGACAAACATAGTGTCACTAGTGTGCCTCTACTTGACTAGCTCGTTGAATCAAAGATGGTTAAGTTTCCTAGCCATAGACATGAGTTGTCATTTGATTAACGGGATCACATCATTAGGAGAATGATGTGATTGACATGACCCATTCCGTTAGCCCAGCACTTGATCGTTTAGTATGTTGCTGTTGCTTTCTTCATGACTTATACATGTTCCTGTAACTATGAGATTATGCAACTCCCGTTTACCAGAGGAACACTTTGGGTGCTACCAAACGTCACAACGTAACTGGGTGATTATAAAGGAGTACTACAGGTGTCTCCAAAGGTACATGTTGGGTTGGCGTATTTCGAGATTAGGTTTTGTCACTCCGATTGTCGGAGAGGTATCTCTGGGCCCTCTCGGTAATGCACATCACTATAAGCCTTGCAAGCAATGTAGCTAATGAGTTAGTTACGGAATGATGCATTACGTAACGAGTAAAGAGACTTGCCAGTAACGAGATTGAACTAGGTATTGGATACCGACGATCAAATCTCGGGCAAGTAACATACCGATGACAAAGGGAACAACGTATGTTGTTATGCGGTTTGACCGATAAAGATCTTCGTAGAATATGTAGGAGCCAATATGGGCATCTAGGTTCCGCTATTGGTTATTGACCAAGAATAGTTCTAGGTCATGTCTACATAGTTCTCGAACCTGTAGGGTCCGCACGCTTAAGGTTTCGATGACAGTTATATTATGAGTTTATGAGTTTTGATGTACCGAAGGAGTTCGGAGTCCCGGATGAGATCGGGGACATGACGAGGAGTCTCGAAATGGTCGAGACGTAAAGATCGATATATTGGACGACTATATTCGAGTTCGGAAAGGTTCCGAGTCATTCGGTATTTTTCGAGTACCGAGAGTTACGGAATTCGCCGGGAGTATATGGGCCTTATTGGGCCATACGGGAATAGAGGAGAGAGGCCAAAGGGAGGAGGCCTCGCCCCCTTTAGGTCCGATTGGACAAGGGCGCAGCCCCTTTCCTTCTCCTTCTCCCCTCTTTCCCTCTCCTACTCCAACAAGGAGGTGGAATCCTACTAGGACTAGGGAGTCCTAGTAGGACTCCACACCATGGCGCGCCCTCCTAAGGGCCGGCCTCCTCCTCCTTGCTCCTTTATATACGGGGCAGGGGCACCCCAGACACACAAGTTGATCTACGGATCGTTCCTTAGCCGTGTGCGGTGCCCCCTCCACCATATTCCACTTCGGTCATATCGTCACGGAGCTTAGGCGAAGCCCTGCGCGGAGAAGTCATATCATCGCGGAGCTTAGGCGAAGCCCTCGCGCCGGTGGAGCATCATCACCGTCCCACGCCGTCGTCTTGACGGAACTCATCCCGACACTTTGCTGGATCGGAGTCCGGGGATCGTCATCGAGCTGAACGTGTGCAGAACTCGGAGGTGCCGTACGTTCGGTGCTTGGATCGGTCGGATCGTGAAGACGTACGACTACATCAACCGCGTTGTTATAACGCTTCCGCTTTCGGTCTACGAGGGTACGTGGACAGACACTCTCCCCTCTCGTTGCTATGCCATCACCATGGTCATGTGTGTGCGTAGGAAAATTTTTGAAATTACTACGTTCCCCAACAGTGGCATCCGAGCCTGGTTTTATGCGTTGATGTCATATGCACGAGTAGAACACAAGTGAGTTGTGGGCGATACAAGTCATACTGCCTACCAGCATGTCATACTTTGGTTCAGCGGTATTGTGAGATGAAGCGGCCCGGACCGACATTACGCGTACGCTTACGCGAGACTGGTTTCACCGCTCCGAGCACTCGTTGCTTAAAGGTGACCGGCGGGTGTCTGTCTCTCTCACTTTAGTTGAACCGAGTATGACTACGCCCGGTCCTTGAGAAGGTTAAAACGGAGTCTATTTGACAAACTATCGTTGTGGTTTTGATGCGTAGGTAAGAACGGTTCTTGCTCAGCCCGTAGCAGCCACGTAAAACTTGCAACAACAAAGTAGAGGACGTCTAACTTGTTTTTGCAGGGCATGTTGTGATGTGATGTGGTCAAGACGTGATGCTATATTTTATTGTATGAGATGATCATGTTTTGTAACCGAGTTATCGGCAACTGGCAGGAGCCATATGGTTGTCGCTTTATTGTATGAAATGCAAACGCCATGTAATTGCTTTACTTTATCACTAAGCAGTAGCGATAGTCGTAGAAGCAATAGTTGGCGAGACGACAACGATGCTACGATGGAGATCAAGGTGTCGCGCCGGTGGCGATGGTGATCATGACGGTGCTTGGCGATGGAGATCACAAGCACAAGATGATGATGACCATATCATATCACTTATATTGATTGCATGTGATGTTTATCCTTTATGCATCTTATCTTGCTTTGATTGACGGTAGCATTATAAGATGATCTCTCACTAAAAATTATCAAGAAGTGTTCTCCCTGAGTATGCACCGTTGCCAAAGTTCGTAGTACCCAGACACCACGTGATGAACGGGTGTGATAAGTTCTACGTCCATCTACAACGGGTGCAAAACAGTTGCACATGCGGAATACTCAGGTTAAACTTGACGAGCCTAGCATATAACAGATATGGCCTCGGAACACGGAGACCGAAAGGTCGAACGTGAATCATATAGTAGATATGATCAACATAGTGATGTTCACCATTGAAACTACTCCATCTCACGTGATGATCGGACATGGTTTAGTTGATTTGGATCACGTAATCACTTAGATGACTAGAGAGATGTCTATCTAAGTGGGAGTTCTTAAGTAATATGATTAATTGAACTTTAACTTATCATGAACTTAGTCCTAGTAATATTTTGCAAATTATGTTGTAGATCAATAGCTCGCGTTGTTGCTTCCCTATGTTTTTGCTTCCCTGTGTTTTTATATGTGTTCCTAGAGAAAATTGTATTGAAAAATGTTAGTAGCAATGATGCGGATTGGATCCGTGATCTGAGGTTTATCTTCATTGCTGCACAGAAGAATTATGTCCTTAATGCACCGCTAGGTGACAGACCTATTGCAGGAGCAAATGCAGACGTTATGAACGTTTGGCTGGCTCAATATGATGACTACTTGATAGTTTAGTGCACCATACTTAACAGCTTAGAATCGGGACTTCAAAGACGTTTTGAACGTCATGGACCATATGAGATGTTCCAAGAGTTGAAGTTAATATTTCAAGCAAATACCCGAGTTGAGAGATATGAAATCTCCAACAAAGTTCTATAGCTAAAAGATGGAGGAGAATCGCTCAACTAGTGAGCATGTTCTCAGATTGTCTGGGTACTTCAATCGCTTGAATCAAGTGGGAGTTAATCTTCCAGATAAGATAGTGATTGACAGAATTCTCTAGTCACCATCACTAAGTTACTAGAACTTCGTGATGAACTATAGTATGCAAGGGATGACGAAAACGATTCCCGAGCTTTTCGTGATGTTGAAATCGACGAAGGTAGAAATCGAGAAAGAGCATCAAGTGTTGATGATTGACAAGACCACTAGTCTCAAGGAAAAGGGCAAAGGAAGAAGGGAACTTCAAGAAAACGGCAAGCAAGTTGCTGCTCGAGTGAAGAAGCCCAAGTCTGGACCTAAGCCTGAGACTAAGTGCTTTTTCTGCAATGGAACTGGTCACTAGAAGCGGAACTACCCCAAGTATTTGGCGGATAAGAAGGATGGCAAAGTGAACAAAGGTATATTTGATATACAGATTATTGATGTGTATTTTACTAGTGTTCGTAGCAACCCCTCGGTATTTGATACTGGTTCAGTTGCTAAGAGTAGTAACTTGAAACGAGAGTTGCATAATGAACAGAAACTAGTTGAAGGGGAAGTGACGATGAGTGTTGGAAGTAGTTCCAAGATTGATATGATCATCATCGCACACTCCCTATACTTTCGGGATTAATGTGGAACCTAAATAAGTGTTATTTGGTGTTGAGCATAAAAATGATTTGATCATGTTTATTGCAATACGGTTATTCATTTAAGTAAGAGAATAAATTGTTGTTCAGTTTACATGAATAAAACATTATATGGTTACACACCCAATGAAAATGGTTCATTGGATCTCGATCATAGTGATACACATATTCATAATATTGAAACCAAAAGATGCAAAGTTAATAATGATAGTGCAACTTATTTGTGGCACTGCCGTTTAGGTCATATTGGTGTAAAGCGCATGAAGAAAACTCCATGCTGATGGACTTTTGGAATCACTTGATTATGAATCATTTGATGCTTGCGAACCGTGCCTTTTGGGCAAGATGACTAAAACTCCGTTCTCCGGAACAATGGAACAAGCTACTGACTTATTGGAAATAATACATACCGATGTATGCGATTCAATGAGTGTTGATGCTCGTGGCAAGTATCATTATTTTCTGACCTTCACAGATGATTTGAGCAGATATGCGTATATCTTCTTGATGAAACATAAGTCTGAAATAGTTGAAAAGTTCAAAGAATTTCAGAGTGAAGTAGAAAATCATCGTAACAAGAAAATAAAGTTTCTGCGATCTGATCGTGGAGATGAATATTTGAGTTACGAGTTTGGTCTTCAATTAAAACAAAGTGGAATAGTTTCACAGCTCACGCCACCTGGAACACCACAACGTTATGGTGTGTCCGAACATCGTAACCGTACTTTATTTTGATATGGTGCGATCAATGATGTCTCTTACCGATTTACCAATATCGTTTTGGGGTTATGCATTAGAGACAGCTGCATTCACGTTTAATAGGGCACCATCTAAATCCGTTGAGACGACACCATATGAACTATGGTTTAACAGTAAACCTAAGCTGTCGTTTCTTAAAAGTTTGGAGTTGTGATACTTATGTGAAAAGTTTTCACCTGATAAGCTCGAACCCAAATCGGAGAAGTGCGTCTTCATAGAATACCCAAAAGTAACTATTGGGTACACCTTCTATCACAGATCCGAAGGCAAGTTTTTCGTTGCTAAGATGGATCCTTTCTAGAGAAGAAGTTTCTCTCGAAAGAAGTGAGTGGGAGGAAAGTAGAACTTGATGAGGTAATTGTACCTTCTCCCTTATTGGAAAGTAGTTCATCACAGAAATCAGTTCCAGTGATTCCTACACCAATTAGTGAGGAAGTTAATGATGATGATCATAAAACTTCAGATCAAGTTGCTACCAAACCTCGTAGGTCTTCCAGAGCAAAACACGCACCAGAGTGGTACGGTAATCGTGTTCTGGAAGTCATGTTACTAGACCATGATGAACCTATGAACTATGAGGAAGCGATGATGAGCCCAGATTCCGCGAAATGGCTTGAGGCCATAAAATCTGAGATAGGATCCATATATGAGAACAAAGTGTGGACTTTGGTTGACTTGCTCGATGATCAGCAAGTCAAGTTAAATAAATGGATCTTCAAGAGGAAGACAGATGCTGATAGTAGTGTTACTATCTACAAAGCTCGACTTGTCACAAAAAGGTTTTCGACAAGTTCAAGGTGTTGACTACAATGAGATTTTCTCAAACTGTAGCGATTCTTAAGTCTGTCCGAATCATGTTAGCAATTGTCACATTTTATGAAATCTGGCAAATGGATGTCAAAACTACATTCTTTAATGGATTTATTAAAGAAGAGTTGTATATGATGCAACCAGAAGGTTTTGTCAATCCTAAAGGAGCTAACAAAATGTGCAAGCTCCAGCGATCCATCTATGGACTGGTGCAAGCATCTCGGAGTTGGAATAAACGCTTTGATAGTGTGATCAAAGCATATGGTTTTATACAGACTTTTGGAGAAGCCTGTATTTACAAGAAAGTGAGTGGGAGCACTACAACATTTCTGATAAGTATATGTGAATGACATATTGTTGATCGGAAATAATGTAGAATTATTCTGCAAAGCATAAAGGAATATTTGAAAGGAGTTTTTCAAAGAAGGACCTCGGTGAAGCTGCTTACATATTGAGCATCAAGATCTATAGAGATAGATCAAGACGCTTGATAAGTTTTTTCAATAAGTACATACCTTGTCAAGATTTTGAAGTAGTTCAAAATGGAACAGTCAAAGAAAAGTTCTTGCCTGTGTTGCAAAACGTATGAAATTGAGTAAGACTTAAATCCCGACCACGGCAGAAAATAGAAAAGAGAATGAAAGTCATTCCCTATGCCTCAGTCATAGGTTCTATAAAGTATGCTATGCTATGTACCAGACCTATTGTATACCTTGCTCCGAATTTGGCAAGGGAGTACAATAGTGATCTAGGAGTAGATCACTGGACATTGGTCAAAGACATCCTTAGTGAGGACTAAGGAAATATTTCTCGATTATGGAGGTGATAAAAAGGCCCGTCGTAAAGAGTTACATCGATGCAAGCTTTTTACACTGATCCAGATGACTCTAAGTCTCAATCTGGATACATATTGAAAGTGGGAGAAATTAGCTAGAGTAGCTCCGTGCAGAGCATTGTAGACATAGAATATTTGCAAAATACATACGGCTCTGAATGTGACAGACCCGTTGACTAAGCTTCTCTCACGAGCAAAACATGATCATACCTTAGTACTCTTTGGGTGTTAATCACATAACGATGTGAACTAGATTATTGACTCTAGTAAACCCTTTGGATGTTGGTCACATGACGATGTGAACTATGGGCGTTAATCACATACAGATGTGAATATTAGTGTTGAATCATGATGATGTGAACTAGATTATTGACTCTAGTGCAAGTGGGAGACTGAAGGAAATATGCCCTAGAGGCAATAATAAAGTTATTATTTATTTCCTTATTTCATGATAAATGTTTATTATTCATGCTAGAATTGTATTAACCGGAAACATAATACATGTGTGAATACATAGACAAACATAGTGTCACTAGTGTGCCTCTACTTGACTAGCTCGTTGAATCAAAGATGGTTAAGTTTCCTAGCCATAGACATGAGTTGTCATTTGATTAACGGGATCACATCATTAGGAGAATGATGTGATTGACATGACCCATTCCGTTAGCCCAGCACTTGATCGTTTAGTATGTTGCTGTTGCTTTCTTCATGACTTATACATGTTCCTGTAACTATGAGATTATGCAACTCCCGTTTACCGGAGGAACACTTTGGGTGCTACCAAACGTCACAACGTAACTGGGTGATTATAAAGGAGTACTACAGGTGTCTCCAAAGGTACATGTTGGGTTGGCGTATTTCGAGATTAGGTTTTGTCACTCCGATTGTCGGAGAGGTATCTCTGGGCCCTCTCGGTAATGCACATCACTATAAGCCTTGCAAGCAATGTAGCTAATGAGTTAGTTACGAATGATGCATTACGTAACGAGTAAAGAGACTTGCCGGTAACGAGATTGAACTAGGTATTGGATACCGACGATCAAATCTCGGGCAAGTAACATACCGATGACAAAGGGAACAACGTATGTTGTTATGCGGTTTGACCGATAAAGATCTTCGTAGAATATGTAGGAGCCAATATGGGCATCCAGGTTCCGCTATTGGTTATTGACCAAGAATAGTTCTAGGTCATGTCTACATAGTTCTCGAACCTGTAGGGTCCGCACGCTTAAGGTTTCGATGACAGTTATATTATGAGTTTATGAGTTTTGATGTACAAAGGAGTTCGAGTCCCGGATGAGATCGGGGACATGACGAGGAGTCTCGAAATGGTCGAGACGTAAAGATCGATATATTGGACGACTATATTCGAGTTCGGAAAGGTTCCGAGTCATTCGGTATTTTTTGAGTACCGGAGAGTTACGGAATTCGCCGGGAGTATATGGGCCTTATTGGGCCATACGGGAATAGAGGAGAGAGGCCAAAGGGAGGAGGCCTGCGCCCCCTTTAGGTCCGAATGGACAAGGGCGCAGCCCCTTTCCTTCTCCTTCTCCCCTCTTTCCCCTCTCCTACTCCAACAAGGAGGTGGAATCCTACTAGGACTAGGGAGTCCTAGTAGGACTCCACACCATGGCGCGCCCCTCCTAAGGGCCGGCCTCCTCCTCCTTGCTCCTTTATATACGGGGGCAGGAGGGCACCCCAGGACACACAAGTTGATCTACGGATCGTTCCTTAGCCGTGTCGGTGCCCCCTCCACCATATTCCACTTCGGTCATATCGTCATGAGCTTAGGCGAAAGCCCTGCGCCGGAGAAGTCATATCGTCGCGGAGCTTAGGCGAAGCCCTGCGTCGGTGGAGCATCATCACCGTCCTGCGCCGTCGTCTTGACGGAACTCATCCCGACACTTTGCTGGATCGGAGTCCGGGATCGTCATCGAGCTGAGCGTGTGCAGAACTCGGAGGTGCCGTGACGTTCGGTGCTTGGATCGGTCGGATCGTGAAGGCGTCGACTACATCAACAGCGTTGTTATAACGCTTCGCTTTCGGTCTCACGAGGGTACGTGGACAGACACTCTCCCCTCTCGTTGCTATGCCATCACCATGGTCATGTGTGTGCGTAGGAAAATTTTTGAAATTACTACGTTCCCCAACAGAAACATCATCCGGTAATAACCCTACATGCTGTTTGTGGCTAGGTCTCATTATGATCATGAGAGAGTCGCCGAGGTAAGCCGGCTCTCCCTTTGTGTCTAGTCCTAGATCTTGTTTCTTCTTCCCTCCCTCTTGGGGGAGCCCTGCCCCTCCTTATATAAGTTAGAGGGGTGGGTTACATGTGGAGTCCTAGTAGGACTAGGACTAGCCTATCTTCTACTACAAGCCGGATACAAGTCCGGGTCTTGATTCCTTGTAAGGGAACATTCCTTATGTCTTCCTCTTAAGCCGGCCCGCTAGAGTATAAGCCGACCTGCTGGGCCTTGGGCCTTGTCGTCCGTCTGATCCGCCCGCCGGGTCTCCAGTGAGTCACAATGTCCAGGCGGGTTATATGTAAACCGCCATGTCCAGGCAGATCGCCAGTGAGTCGCCTAGCTCCAGTCGGGTCTTCTGATGAATCGCCAAGTCCGGCCGGGTCATAACTCCGGCCGGGTCTTACCGCGGGGTATATCCCCGACATTAGCCCCCAGTTTAATTTGGATTTATCCATGTTAAACTGATCCTGCAAAATAAACACCAGAACAACTTTGACAGGTTGTGCTCCGGGTTAAAAATTCTTGTAAGCCGGCACCTGATCATCCTTAATTCCTTGCGCTCTGGGTTAAATATTCTCCTGAGACAGGACCTGATTATCCTTAAGTCCAATTTTCATTTCCTTCATCTAGAAAATCCGGGTCAAATAAGCTAGCTTCATACTCAATTTGCTGATGTTGGTTTCTCACAGAAAAATATTGTGAAGAATAATCCACTTGAGTCGGCTTCCAAGGCGCCGGGTTAAATAATTTTGGTCTTCAAATACTCATCTGATATTCAGCCGGCTTGAAGATGTAAAACTTGCCGGTTTATCATTACCAAAAACTGCCTGATTATAAAACAGACGATGCCGGGTCATAGTTGTTGTTGACACCGGTTTATGTAATTGATCCTCCTGATTTGCTCAAAACTGATAATTTGAAGATTTTTCTCCCTTATATCCATATTACCTGTAGCCCCCAAGTCTTGAGCAGAACAAAGTGATGGTTTAATTGCAACCTTGAAGAAATCCGGTTTATTCATCTCAATCATATAAACTGAATATTCCACACATGTAGCCCCCAAGTGCCGGGTTGTCCTGCTTGCAGCAACCTGGGACTTGTAATTGCTTTATGCTCATGAAAACATCAACCAGTGTAGCCCCCAAGGGCCGGGACATTATGCAAATAATGAGCAGGGACTTTGTAGATATAACCATGTAAATCTGAACAGCAATATGTAGCCACCAAGGGCCGGCTTAGTAAGATAATACTGAGCTGGGACTTTGTATATGATTGATAATAACATCATATAATATAGTCTCCGCCATGGGGCTTGAACCCACGTCCACAAGGTTAAGAGCTTTGTACTCCACCAACTAAATAGTGGACCATTCAATATAATGGATTAATGCTTGTGTACCTTGAATTTTTGACAGGAGCAATTGGTAGCCCCCAAGGGCCGGCTCATTACGATGTGATGAGTCGGGTCTTCAATGAGGTGAACAAAAATGACTTTGCATTAGCCCCCAAGTGCCATGGTGCATGCTGGCAGTGACATGGGACTTGCATATTTGATATACTCCCAATCTGAATAATGTAGCCCCCAAGCGCCGGGTCGTAAACCCGTAGCGACTCGAGACTATTCCTTTCATTGTAGAATAAATCATATCCATTGATAAAAATAATAGCCGTTGCGCTAAAGCGACTTTGAAAACCTCAATCATAACACTGGTTATTGATAATCACAATAGAACTCCAGCCATGTTGGCTATTCAAGATTTGAATAATATAATCCGGTATGAAAACCTCAATCATTCAATATCATCATGAAAATCCAGCCAGTTTTGGCTATTAAAGATTTGAATATCTCATCGGTTGACAAGTAAATCCGGAGTTTAAATACCTGGCGGCTCTTGGCCGATGACGACTTAATGTGCATTCATTGTAAGCCGGAATTTTTGTAACCCGGTGGCCTATAGCCCTTGAGAAAATCAATAATTGATAACCCTTTTGAGATACCAATTTCAATGACGAGCTTGGACTGAAGCATTTATATAAGTCATAATTCTGCAAATCCTGCACAGAGTTTAAACAACATATGCCCTGGCGACTTAACGTCAAGAGCCAGGCGGGTAACCACCCAAATGTAGTCTTACCCTACACACAAGTAGATCACAAGAACCCTTGGCAGTTTACCGCAGGGCGGATCATAATACCTCACATATAACCACTGTGATATTGAATTTGTACTGCCGGTTTACATGACCTGTGTAGTATGGGTGATAACCCAATCCTTAGAAGCCAATGCTTCCATATAAATGATGGTTGTCATAAGCTGGCGACTTATAGTCAAAAGTCAAGCCGGGTTAATCATAAAACACTTATATATATTTGAGATATAATCCTCAAAAGGTCTCAAGCTAAGTAATTGTGGTTGCAATAAACTTTACCAGAGATAGAATAAAACTTTTTGAGGCTTCTGATTCGGATACGATCAGTAAACCGTTCCAAAGGGGTTAAGCTAAGATTCGAATACGATCATATAGCCCCCAGTGGCTTTGGCGATGCCGATCAAGTGGGTATCGACAGCTATTTTCTCTTTGGTTCGAATACGACCTATGTTTGAACAGGAAGCCCCCAAGTGACCATAATTTTGGCATCACACCGATCAAGAGGGTACCGACAGCTATGCTCGATGAGCAGGAAGCCCCCAGCGACCATAATAAGATAAGCCGTAAGGCAGGATACCCATGTTTGAACTGCGCATCATGGCAGCAAGTTCTTTTTGGCAACCTTTACTTTGTCTGAGAACTCGAACTTTGCGAGAGATTAATTCTTTTTGAACCGGAACTTTAAACCGGATTTGAAAGCTTAAAAAATTTGCGAGGGACAAATTTACCTTGAGCCGGATTTTGAACCGGATTTGAGAGCTTCAAAAATTTGTGAGGGACAAATTTACCTTGAGCTGGATTTTGAACCAGATTTGAGAGCTTCGGTCCTTTGTGGGAGAAAGATGTCTCTTGAGCCGGATTTTAAACCAGAGTCCTTATTTTGAGCCGGAAATCTTCTGACAGCTTTTAAGTTTTCATCGATCTAGAAGTAATCTCCGGGGCCGGGTTATTTTTCCCTTCCATGATCTTGAATTAATTGAAACCGGCTAATTTTGCCGAGTCATACCATTGTAGCCCCCAAGTCTCAAGACGACTTGAGGAGTTGGCTTGAGATTCTCCATAATTAACCGTGATATAGACCGGTTTGAATCCTGCATGGGACAACTTGCAAACCAAAGTAATTGCTCTTTTGGAGAAAATAATATGTAATATAAAATATATTGGATGGATTTCACCTAATATGTTAGGCTAGTGATTATCCACAGAAGGTTGAGGTGACTGCGGCGGGTTATAAATGATCCCGTATGAGCCATGTCAGCAACTCGGCCAATGGTTCCTTCCAATTGGATGTTTGAAGTTAACCAAAATGTAGTGCCGGCGACTTGTGCACCTATCCATTGAGCCATCCAGTGCAGACGACGGTTGATAATATATGATAATTTGCCTCCAATTTGTTGGAAGAGAAACCAGGCTTCCCAAGTAGTGACTTGCTCATACTCAATAAACAGCTCATCAAGAAAAATGCGGCCCGGTGTGTTGATGTAGACCAGGCCGCGAGAGACGGACCGTAAAAACGACCGCAACATCAAAGGCGACTCAGACAGATGAATCAACCGTGGTGCTGTAAACCGGTGCGGGCGGGTAAGTTGTCCTCCTTGTTGTAAGCTGGTGTGGTCGTAAGAGACGGCCACGATGTTATAAGCCGGCGCGGTCGCGAGAGACGGCCACAACGTTGTAAGCCGGCGCGGTCACGAGAGACGGCCACGGCGTTATAAGCCGGTGCGGGAGTCCGTTGAGTAACGACGACCACTTGTGCCAAAAGATGTTGGCGCGCCTCCACCTCCGCGGTATAATATCACTTTTTGTCATAAATAATTGCCTTGCATAAACAATATTGCAGACCAAGGCAAAGATAAACTTGTTCTTTGACAAAAACAACATGTGATAATAAAACAAACTTGGATGGATATCACCTGATTTGTTTAGGCCGAAAATAATCCGCCATGAAGTTGATGATCCCTGTGTGAAACTGAAATCCCTCACGAGTGAATCGGCCGCGGGAACAAACAGATAAACCGGCCATGGCGTTTGTAAGCCGGTGCGGACGAGCAAGTTGTCCTCCACGTTGTAAGCCGGTGAGGGCGTGTGAACCGGCCGCGAGGGCGGACGGGCGAGTCGTCCGTGGCGTTGTAAGGTGGTGCTGACGGGCGAGCCGGTCGGCGCGTTGATGTAAACCGGACCGCAGGGGCGATGGATGTATATAACAACACTATAGGCAGAGTGGTTGTTTTCAGAAAATTAATAAATATTGATAAAAGTAAACTGGATGGATATCACCTGGTATTTTTTGCCGGATGCTGGCGCTGGATAATGCATAGTGCTACTTTTGTTTTTTTTAACAAAAGAGTTAATTGGTTCTGTGTCTTCTAGTGGCTGAGCTCTCTACATAACCCGGCCGACACCTTTTGAGCCGGAATTTTTGGAACCAGGACTGTTGATAATCCGGCCGGAACCTATAACCTGGAACTTTTTTTACCGGAACCTCTTGATAATCCGGCCGAAACTTTTGATAATCCGGAACTTTTGAACCGGAACCTCTTGATAATCCGGCCGAAACTTTTGACAATCCGGAACTTTTGAACCGGAACCTCTTGATAATCCGGCCGGAACTTTATTGATAATCCGGAACTTTTTGAACCGGAACCTCTTGATAATCCGGCTGATACTTTTCTGTAGCCTAAGTCGGAACTCTTTGATGACTCGGACGAAACCTTTCCGCGATTCGGCAGGAACCCTTCGGCGATTCGGGCCGAACTTTTCGGCGAGGCGATCGGAACTCTTTGGTGATTCAGACGGAACCTTTCGTCGAGGCGGTCGGAACCTTTCGCCGATTCAGACGGAACCTTTCGTTGAGGCGGTCGGAACTTTTCGCCGATTCAGACAGAACCTTTCGTTGAGGCGGTCGGAACTTTTTCGGCAATTTAGACGGAACCTTTCGTCAAGGCAATCGAAACTTTTTCGGTGAGCCAGCTGGAACTCTCCGACAAGTTGACCGGAACTTCTTCAATAAGCCGGGCGGAGCTTCTCGATCCCTGGGATAGCACCCTTCAAGAACTCAACACCACCATGCGCAGGCCCCATGGTGGGCGCCAACTGTCGTGGAATTGTCACGACAGATGTCCTCGTGAAAAGGACTTAGTCGTGAGGCCAACACATCTATGTAGTAGTTTGAGAGGGGTTGATTGGAATCGAGAGACGCGACACAAGACAAGGGTTTAGACAGCTTCGGGCCCCGGGAAACATCATCCGGTAATTACCCTACATGTTGTTTGTAGCTAGGTCTCATTATGATCATGAGAGAGTCGCCGCGGTAAGCCGGCTCTCCCTTTGTGTCTAGCCCTAGATCTTGTTTCTTCTTCCCTCCCTCTTGGGGGAGCCCTGCCCCTCCTTATATAAGTTAGAGGGGCGGGTTACATGTGGAGTCCTAGTAGGACTAGGACTAGCCTATCTTCTACTACAAGCCGGATACAAGTCCGGGTCTTGATTCCTTGTAAGGGAACATTCCTTATGTCTTCCTCTTAAGCCGGCCCGCCAGAGTATAAGACGACCTGCTGGGCCTTGGGCCTTGTCGTCCGTCTGATCCGCCCGCCGGGTCTCCAGTGAGTCATAATGTCCAGGCGGGTTATATGTAAACCGCCATGTCCAGGCAGATCGCCAGTGAGTCGCCTAGCTCCAGCCGGGTCTTCTGATGAATCACCAAGTCCGGCCGGGTCATAACTCCGGCCGGGTCATACCGCGGGGTATATCCCCGACACCATATATATGGGCACGCAGAGAAGCCAAATATCCACATCCCGCCATCCACAGCCAACAAATTTATTCAGATAGTAGCATCAATACAACGCGCGATTCCCAAGTTCAGGGATCGTCAGATTGCAGTGAGTTGTCCATGCGAATGTACAAACATAGGGTGAGATATTTTTCTACATATATACAAATTATCTAGAACTATAAGTAACAACATAATATTTTTTCTTTTTTCTTTTCAATATTTTGGTGTCATCAATGTGAAAAGATGATGTAGTCGCTACAAAATAAGAAAGGGGACCTGCACTAAGGCTCTAATGTTAAATAGAGAGGGCATGATGGTTCAAAAGAGGTGGTCACAACAATCTGCCTCAATTGAACTGCAATGTGCAATAAATTGGCATGAATTCCCAAATTCTTCCACATATGAAGCGTGCTTTCTTGATAAGTTTCAGGTTTTTGTTCATATTCAAATAAGATTTTTGTTGCCAAGAATGGAACCTTTCTAGAGAAGGAGTTCCTCTCGAAAGAAGTGGGTGGGAGGAAAGTATAACTTGATGAGGTAATTGTACCTTCTCTCAATTTGGAATGTAGCTCATCATAGAAATCCGTTCCCGTGATGCCTACACCAACTAGAGAAGAAGCTAATGATGATGATCATGAAATTTCAGATCAAGTTACTACCAAACCTCGTAGGTCAACCAGAACATGATTCATACCAGAGTAGTACGGTAATCCTATTCTGGAAGTCATGTTACTAGACCATGGCGAACTTACGAACTATGAAGAAGCTATGATGAGCCCAGATTCCGATAGATGGCTTGAGGCCATGAAATCTGAAATAGGATCCATTTATGTGAACAAAGTGTGGACTTTGGTGGACTTGCCCGATGATCGGCAATCCATAGAGAATAAATGGATCTTCAAGAAGAAGACTAGCATTGATTGTAATGTTACTGTCTGCAAAGCTTGACTTGTCGCAAAAGGTTCTTTGACAAGTTCAAGGGGTTGACTACGATGAGACTTTCTCATTTGTAGCGATGCTTAAGTCCATCCGAATCATGTTAGCAATCGCCACATTTTATGAAATTTGGCAAATGGGTATCAAAACTGCATTCCTTAAATGGATATCTCTAAGAAGAGTTGTATATGATGCAACCAGAAGGTTTTGTCGATCCTAAAGGTGCTAACAAAGTGTGCAAGCTCCTAGTAAACTCTTTGGATGTTGGTCACATGGCGATGTGACCTGTGAGTGTTAATCACATGGCGATGTGAACTAGATTATTGACTCTAGTGCAAGTGGGAGACTGTTGGAAATATGCCCTAGAGGCAATAATAAATTAGTTATTATTATATTTCCTTGTTCATGATAATCGTTTATTACCCATGCTATAATTGTATTGATAGGAAACTCAGATACATGTGTGGGTACATAAACAACACCATGTCCCTAGTAAGCCTCTAGTTGACTAGCTCGTTGATCAACATATGGTTACGGTTTCCTAACCATGGACATTGGATGTCGTTGATAACGGGATCACATCATTTGGAGAATGATGTGATGGACAAGACCCAATCCTAAGCCTAGCACAAAGATCGTAGTTCGTATGCTAAAGCTTTTCTAATGTCAAGTATCATTTCCTTAGACCATGAGATTGTGCAACTCCCGGATACCGTAGGAATGCTTTGGGTGTATCAAACGTCACAACGTAACTGGGTGGCTATAAAGGTGCACTACAGGTATCTCCGAAAGTGTCAGTTGGGTTGGCACGAATCGAGACTGGGATTTGTCACTCCGTGTAAACGGAGAGGTATCTCTGGGCCCACTCGATAGGACATCATCCTAATGTGCACAATGTGACCAAGGGGTTGATCACGGGATGATGCGTTACGGTACGAGTAAAGAGACTTGCCGGTAACGAGATTGAACAAGGTATCGGCATACCGACGATCGAATCTCGGGCAAGTACAATACCGCTAGACAAAGGGAATTGTATACGGGATCGATTGAGTCCTTGACATCGTGGTTCATCCGATGAGATCATCGTGGAACATGTGGGAGCCAACATGGGTATCTAGATCCCGCTGTTGGTTATTGACCGGAGAACGTCTCGGTCATGTCTGCATGATTCCCGAACCCGTAGGGTCTACACACTTAAGGTTCGATGACGCTAGGGTTATAAAGGAAGTTTGTATGTGGTTACCGAATGTTGATCAGAGTCTCGGATGAGATCTCGGACGTCACGAGGAGTTCCGGAATGGTCCGGAGGTAAAGATTTATATATGGGAAGTCCTGTTTTGGTCACTGGAAAAGTTTCGGGTTTTATCGGTAACGTACCGGGACCACCGGGAGGGTCCCGGGGGTCCACCAAGTGGGGCCACCGGCCCCGGAGGGCTGCATGGGCCAAGTGTGGGAGGGGACCAGCCCCAGGTGGGCTGGTGCGCCCCCCACAAGGGCCCAAGCGCCTAGGGTTTGGGAGGCGCACCCACCTTGCTTGGGGGCAAGTTTCCCCTCTCCCCCCCTTGGCCGCCACCCATTGATGGGATTGGGGCTGCCGCACCCCTTGGGGTGGAAACCCTAGAGGGGGCGCACCCCCCTCCCTCTCCCCTATATATAGTTGAGGTCTTGAGGGCTGCCAACACATGAGTTTTCACCTCTCCATGGAGCAGCCCTGCCTCTCTCCCTCCTCCTCTCCCGCGGTGCTTGGCGAAGCCCTGCAGGATTGCCACGCTCCTCCACCACCACCACGCCGTTGTGCTGCTGCTGGACGGAGTCTTCCCCAACCTCTCCCTCTCTCCTTGCTGGATCAAGTCATGGGAGACGTCACCGTTCCGTACGTGTGTTGAACGCGGAGGTGCCGTCCGTTCGGCGCTAGGATCATCGGTGATTTGGATCACGACGAGTACGAATCCATCAACCCCGTTCTCTTGAACACTTCCGCTTAGCGATCTACAAGGGTATGTAGATGCACTCTCCTTCCCCTCGTTGCTAGTTTCTCCATAGATAGTTCTTGGTGACATGTAGGAAAATTTTGATTTTCTGCTACGTTCCCCAACACAATGCACATGCACTATTATTATTATACACACCGTTCGGTCGTGCAAGCGAAAGGCAATAATGACGATATATGATGGACTAATTGAGATGAGAAAAGCTGGTATGAACTCGACCTCTCTTGTTTTTGTAAATATGATGAGTTCATCGTTCCTGATTCAGCTTATTATGGAGTAAACATATTTGCAATGACATTTAGAGATTATAGTTGCTTGTGCCATGCTTAGTTAGCTATGAGTTATAATGGTTTACCTTGCGTGCCAACATGCTATTAAAATGATTATGATGTGGTATGATAGGATGGTATCCTCCTTTGAATGAATTGAGTGACTCGACTTGGCACATGTTCACGCATGTAGTTGCAACAAATCAACATAGCCTTCACGATATTTATGTTCATGTTGGATTATATCCTACTCATGCTTGTACTCGGTGTAAATTAATTTTAATGCATGTTCATGACTGTTGTCGCTCTCTCAGTTGGTCGCTTCCCAGTCTTTTGCTAGCCTTCACCTGTACTAAGCGGGAATACTGCTTGTGCATCCAAACTCCTTAAACCCCAAAGTTATTCCATATGAGTCCACCATACCTTCCTATATGCGGTATCTACCTGCCGTTCCAAGTAAATTTGTATGTGCCAAACTCCAAACCTTCAAATGAAATTCTGTTTTGCATGCTCGAACAACTCATGTTTCAACTAGGGCTGTCTGTATCTTCCACGCTAGGTGGGTTATTCTCAAGAGGAGTGGACTCCGCTCCTCATTCACGAGAAAATAGCCGGTAACCGGGATGCCCAGTCCCATGATAAAAAAGATCAAAGCAAATCAATATAATTAAACAAAACTCCCCCAGGGCTGTTGTTAGTTGGAGGCACTCGTTGTTTCGAGCAAGCCATTGATTGATGCTTGTTGGTGGTGGGGGAGTATAAACTTTTACCATTCTGTTTGGGAACCACCTATAATGTATGTAGCATGGAAGATATCGACATCTCATAGTTGTTGCGTTGACAGTGAAAGTATGCCGATCAAAATGTTATTCATCTCTATTTTAAAATCGAGCTCTGGCACCTCTACAAATCCCTGCTTCCCTCTGTGAAGGGCCTATCTACTTACTTTTATTTTGAGTCATCATCCCTCTTATTAAAAAGCACCCGCTGGAGAGCACACTGTCATTTGCATTCGTTATCATTAGTTTATATTGGGTATGACTTGTCTGGATCTCTTTTACCATGAATTACAATGTTTAGTCAGTCCCTGATCTTTAAAGGTACTTTGCATTTATGTTTTGTGTTCTCAGAAAGGGCTAGCGAGATACCATCTTGTTATATCATATTATGATTGTTTTGAGAAAGTGTTGTCATCCGAGTTTTATTATTATTGCTCGCTAGCTGATTATGCCATTGATATGAGTAAACATGAGACCTAAGTGTTATTGTGAATATGGTTAGTTTATAATCTTTGCTAAAAACTTGAATGCTGGCTTTACATATTTACAACAACAAGAGCAAATAGAGTTTGTAAAAGTTTTTCTTTATCACTTTCAGTTTATCAACTGAATTGCTTGAGGACAAGCAACGGTTTAAGCTTGGGGGAGTTGATACGTCTCCAACGTATCTACTTTTCCAAACACTTTTGCCCTTGTTTTGGACTCTAATTTGCATGATTTGAATGAAACTAACCCGGACTGACGCTGTTTTCAGCAGAACTGCCATGATGTTGTTTATTGTGCAAAAAACAAAAGTTCTCGGAATGACCTGAAAATCCACAGAGATAAGTTTTGGAAAACATAAAAAATACTGGCGAAAGATCAAGGCCAGGGGGCCCACACCCTCTCCACGAGGATGGGGGGCGTGCCCTCCCCCCTGGGCGCGCCCCTGTCTCGTGGGCCCCCTGATGCTCCACCGACCTCAACTCCAACTCTATATATTCCGTTTCACGGAGAAAAAAATCAGAGAGAAAGTTTCATCGCGTTTTACGATACGGAGCCGCCGCCAAGCCCTAATCTCTCTCGGGAGGGCTGATTTGGAGTCAGTTCGGGGCTCCGGAGATGGGGATTCGTCGCCGTCGTCATCATCAACCATCCTCCATCACCGATTTCATGATGCTCACCGCCGTGCGTGAGTAATTCCATCTTAGGCTTGCTGGACGGTGATGGGTTGGATGAGATTTACCATGTAATCAAGTTAGTTTTGTTAGGGTTTGATCCCTAGTATCCACTATGTTCTGAGATTGATGTTGCTATGACTTTGCTATGCTTAATACTTGTCACTAGGGCCCGAGTGCCATAATTTCAGATCTGAACCTATTATGTTTTCATGAATATATGTGAGTTCTTGATCCTATATTGCAAGTCTATAGTCACCTATTATGTGTTATGATCCGACAACCCCGAAGTGACAATAATCGGGATACTTCTAGGTGATGACCGTAGTTTGAGGAGTTCATGTATTCACTATGCGCTAATGCTTTGTTCCAGTTCTCTATTAAAAGGAGGCCTTAATATCCCTTAGCTTCCACTAGGACCCCGCTACCACGGGAGGGTAGGAAAAAAGATGCCATGCAAGTTCTTTTCCATAAGCACGTATGACTATATTCGGAATACATGCCTACATTACATTGATGAACTGGAGCTAGTTCTGTGTCACCCTATGTTATAGCTATTACATGAGGAATCGCATCCGACATAATTATCCATCACTGGTCCAATGCCTACGAGCTTTTCACATATTGTGTTTCGCTTATTTACTTTTCCGTTTCTACTGTTACAATTACTATAAAACTGCTATCTTTACTTTTGCCACTGTTACCATTACTATCATACTACTTTGCTACTAAATACTTTGTTGCAGATACTAAGTTATCCAAGTGTGGTTGAATTGACAACTCAACTTCTAATACTTAAGAATATTCTTTGGCTCCCCTTGTGTCGAATCAATAAATTTGGGTTGAATACTCTACCCTCGAAAGCTGTTGCAATCCCCTACACTTGTGGGTTATCACAAGTCCACCCTCAACTAGCAATTGGGGTCCGACCTTTTTTTCCAAGTTACAAGTCCATCCTCGAGGCGCAACTAGGACCTGGTCTTTTTTCCCTGTTTGCAATTTCACACTCTACTCGCAACTAGGCCTCGACTTTTGTGTCCTAATTTCAAGTCCACCCTCGACTCACAATGGTGGTCTGACTTTTTTTGTCCTAGTTGGATGTCCACCCTTGATTCGTAATTGATGCCCAACCTTTTTGTCCTAGTTGCAAGTCCACTCTCGACTCATGAATGGGGCCATACTTTTTTTGTCCAAGTTGCAAGTCCACCATCGGCACGCAAATGGGACCAACCATTTTTTGTCAGAGTTGCAAGTCCACACTCGACCCGCAACTGGGGCCCAACCTTTTATGTCCGAGTTGCAAGCCTACCCTCGACCCGCAACTAGGGCCCAACCTTTTTTTGTCCGAGTTGCAAGTCCACCCTCAACTCGCAACTGGGCCCCCAGTTATTAGTCCCAATTGCAAGTCCACCCTCGACTTGCAACTGGGGCCTAACCATTTTTGTCCTAATTGCAAGTCCACCTTCGACTCGCAGTTGGGTCCCGAACTTTTTTTGTCCGAGTTGCAAGTCCACCGGTGACTCGCAACTGGGCTTGACCTTTTATTGTCCTAGTTGCAAGTCCACCCTTGACTCTCAACTGGGGCCCAACCTTTTTTTGTACCAGTTGCAAGTCCAAACTCGACTTGCAACTGGGTCCGACATTGTTTAGTCCCAATTGCGAGTCCACCCTCGACTTGCCACTGTGGTTTGAAATTTTTTGTCCAGTTGCAAGTCCACCATCAACAGCAAACAAACCGTAGATGAGTCGGCGCTAGTAGCTACGATAAGTTTTTTTCCTGTTTTCTTCATGTGTTTTCTGTTTTTTTATTTTATCATTTTTTTCTTCATTGGTTTTCCTATCCTTTTAATTTTTCTATTTTTTCAAAAGTTGGTCTCATTCTTTCGTTCTTACTGATTCTTTTCTTATTTTTCATAAATTCACAGGGAAGGAAGCATGCCATCACACCGGTGCGTGCATTAGTTGATCCTTCGATGAGCGTTACATGTGCATGCATGTCAAGGAATGGTACTAGTACGTGCATATATCCAAGTCCAAGATATAAAAGGCATGATCAGTGCATACAAATATATACTAGAAAACTAAAAAGGTTCACCATACACTAAAAAAGATTAGTTTTCCTAAAAGAAATGTTCATCGTATATTAAAAAGATTCATCGTACACTAAAAAAGTTCATTTTGTATATCCAAAATGTTCTGAATATTCAAAATATGTTCCATTTTCAAAATTTGTTCACAAATTCAAAAAATGCTCATGTTTTCACAAAAAAAGTTTACATTTTCAAAAAAAATTCAGGAATTTGCAAAAAGATTCCCATTTTTTAAAAATTTGTTGTGTTTTTGGGAAAGTGTCCGTGTTTCAGAAAATACTTGGAATTTTCAAAAATTGTTCACATTTTATTTTTTTTCTAGTTTTCATAAATTGTTCACGTTTTCAAAAAAATGTGTTTCTGTTCAGAATTATAAATATTGTTCCCACTTTAGAATAATCGGCATTTCTAAATTGCTCACAATTTTTCAATAAATGTTTCAAAAAGGTTTCAAATCGAATGCTGCGTTGAGTTCTTATATATTCACGCTGATCCATTATCACAAACACCCATTTGTTCTAGTGGCTATAAGACACGTTAACAGTGAGAGCTTGGGAGCACCATTCCTGCTTAGCCGCCTGTCGGTGTCAAAACCGGCGGATCTCGGGTAGGGGGTCCCGAACTGTGCGTCTAGGCGGATGGTAACAGGAGACAAGGGACACGATGTTTTTACCCAGGTTCGGGCCCTCTCGATAGAGGTAAAACCCTACTCCTGCTTGATTAATATTGATGATATGGGTAGTACAAGAGTAGATCTACCACGAGATCAGAGAGGCTAAACCCTAGAAGCTAGCCTATGGTATGATTGTTGTTCGTCCTACGGACTAAAACCCTCCGGTTTATATAGACACCGGATAGGGTTAGGGTTACACAGAGTCGGTTACAACGGTAGGAGATCTACATATCCGTATCACCAAGCTTGCCTTCCACGCCAAGGAAAGTACCATCCGGACACGGGACGAAGTCTTCAATCTTGTATCTTCATAGTCCAGGAGTCCGGCCAAATGGTGATAGTTCGGCTATCCGGACACCCCCTAATCCAGGACTGCCTCAGTTGCCCCTGAACCAGGCTTCAATGACGACGAGTCCGGCGCGCATATTGTCTTCGGCATTGCAAGGCGGGTTCTTCCTCCGAATACTTCATAGATGATTTTGAACACAAGGATTGTGTCCGGCTCTGCAAAACAAGTTCCACATACCACCGTAGAGAGAATAACCTTTGCACAGATCTGCTGACGTATTCCGCGGCGTGACATCACACCACGGCCATGCCTTTATACGAATCGTTTTACTGTTCCACCTCAGCGCGTTCAGCGAGGCGGTTTCCTTGGCACGTCTTATCAGAGCAGAGATCGTGCCCCCTTATTCCGAGATTCCCATCAATACGGATGTGGGTAACCCAACCGCGCCATTGATTACGGCGCTTGGGAGATAAGCGAGTTTTACCAGGCTGGCGGGGGACGCATAGCTTCGTCCGTCCATATAAGGGGATAAGGATCCACCTTTTCACCTACGCCTTCTTCCTCCTTTGCTCATCCATTTCCGCGCACTCGAGCTCCAGCGCCCAAGTCCGCACATCCCTCCTCAACCTTCTCCAGCCATGTCCGGAGCGGGAGGCAAGTGGATGGCATCCTCCGTCACGGAGGGGCACATCAAAAAGCTGCGGAAAGCCGGATACTTGTCCGGCGACATCGCGTGTCGGTTCTCCAACAAGGGGCAGCTCATCCCTACCCCCAGTCTTGGGGAACGTAGTAATTTCAAAAAATTTCCTACGATCACGCAAGACCATGGTGATGGCATAGCAACGAGAGGGAAGAGTGTCCGTCCACGTACCCTCGTAGACCGAAAGCGGGCGTTATAACAACGCGGTTGATGTAGTCGTCGTCTTCACGATCCGACCGATCCAAGCACCGAGCGTCGGCACCTCCGAGTTCTGCACACGTTCAGCTCGATGGCGATCCCGGACTCGATCCAGCAAAGTGTCGGGATGAGTTCCGTCAAGACGACGGCGTGGTGGCGATGTTGATGCTCCACCGACGCAGGGCTTCGCCTAAACTCCGCGACGATATGACTTCTCCGCGCAGGGCTTCGCTTAAGCTCCGCGACGATATGACGAAGTGGAATATGGTGGAAGGGGCACCGCTGCACGCTAAGGAAAGATCCGTAGATCAACTTGTGTGTCATGGGGTGCCCCCTGCCCCGTATATAAAAAGGAGCCAAAGGGGGTGCGGCCAGCCTTGGGAGGCGCGCTTGGAGGAGTCCTACTCCCACCGAGTAGGACTCCCCTGTCCTAGTTGGAGTAGGATTGGGGAGGGGAAGAGGGAAGGCGCCCCCTCTCCTTGTCCTATTCGGACTAGAGGGGGAGGGGCGCAGCCCACCTTGGCCGCCCTTCCTCTTCTCTCCTATGGCCCATAAGGCCCATATACCCCCGGGGTTCCGTAACCCCGGTGTTCCGTAACTTCCTGTTTTCACTCGGAACCCTTCGAAGTCAAACATAGGCTTCAATATATCAATCTTTATGTCTCGACCATTTGAGACTCCTCGTCATGTCCGTGATCACATCCGGGACTCCGAACAAACTTCGGTGCATCAATACTTATAAACTCATAATGAACTGTCATCGAAACGTTAAGCGTGCGGACCCTACGGGTTCGAGAACTATGTAGACATGACCTAGAACCATTCTCGGTCAATAACCAATAGCGGAACCTGGATGCCCATATTGGTTCCTACATATTCTCTGAAGATCTTTATCGGTCAAACCGCATAACGACATACGTTGTTCCCTTTGTCATCGGTATGTTACTTACCCGAGATTCGATCGTCGGTATCCAATACCTAGTTCAATCTCGTTACTGGTAAGTCTCTTTACTCGTTCCGTAATACATCATCTCACAACTAACTCATTAGTTGTAATGCTTGCAAGGCTTAAGTGATGTGTATTACCGAGAAGGCCTAGAGATACCTCTCCGACAATCGGAGTGACAAAACCTAATCTCGAAATACGCCAACCCAACAAGTACCTTTGGAGACACCTGTAGTACTCCTTTATAATCACCCGATTCGTTGTGACGTTTGGTAGTACCAAAGTGTTCCTCCGTAAACGGAGTTGCATAATCTCATAGTTATAGGAACATGTATGGGTCATGAAGAAAGCATTAACATACTAAACGATCAAGTGTTAAGCTAACGGAATGGGTCATGTCAATCAGATCATTCAACTAATGATGTGACCTTGTTAATCAAATAACAACTCCTTTGTTCATGGTTAGGAAACATAACCATCTTTGATTAACAAGCTAGTCAAGTAGAGGCATACTAGTGACATACTGTTTGTCTATATATTCACACATGTATTATGTTTCCGGTTAATACAATTCTAGCATGAATAATAAACATTTATCATGATATAAGGAAATAAATAATAACTTTATTATTGCCTCTAGGGCATATTTCCTTCAGTCTCCCACTTGCACTAGAGTCAATAATCTAGATTACAAAGTAATGATCCTAACACCCATGGAGTCTTGGTGCTGATCATGTTTTGCTCGTGGAAGAGGCTTAGTCAACGGGTCGCAACATTCAGATCCGTATGTATTTTGCAAATCTCTATGTCTCCCACTTGGACTTGGTCCCGAATGGAATTGAAGCGTCTCTTGATATGCTTGGTCCTCTTGTGAAATCTGGATTCCTTTGCCAAGGCAATTGCACCAGTATTGTCACAGAAGATCTTCATCGGTCCCGATGCACTAGGTATGACACCTAGATCGGAAATGAACTCTTTCATCCAGACTCCTTCATTTGCTGCTTCCGAAGCAGCTATGTACTCCGCTTCACATGTAGATCCCGCCACGACGCTTTGTTTAGAACTGCACCAACTGACAGCTCCACCGTTTAATAAAAACACGTATCCGGTTTGCGATTTAGAATCGTCCGGATCAGTGTCAAAGCTTGCATCGACGTAACCATTTACGACTAGCTCTTTGTCACCTCCATATCGAGAAACATATCCTTAGTCCTTTTCGGTATTTCAGGATGTTCTTGACCGCTGTCCGATGATCCATTCTGGATTACTTTGGTACCTTCCTGCCAAGCTTACAGCTAAGCATCGTCGGTCTGGTACACAGCATTGCATACATGATAGAGCCTATGGCTGAAGCATAGGGAACATCTTTCATTTTCTCTCTATCTTCTGCTGTGGTCGGGCATTGAGTCTGACTCAATCTTACACCTTGCAACACAGGTAAAAAACCTTTCTTTGCCTGATCCATTTTGAACTTTTTCAAAACTTTATCAAGGTATGTGCTTTGTGAAAGTCAATTAAGCGTCTTGATCTATCTCTATAGATCTTGATGCCCAATATGTAAGCAGCTTCACCGAGGTCTTTCATTGAAAAACTTTTATTCAAGTATCCTTTTATGCTATCCAGAAATTCTATATCATTTCCAATCAATAATATGTCGTCCACATATAATATTAGAAATGCTCTGAGCTCCCACTCACTTTCTTGTAAATACAGGCTTCTCCAAAAGTCTGTACAAACCCATATGCTTTGATCACACTATCAAAGCGTTTATTCCAACTCCGAGAGGCTTGCACCTGACCATAAATTGATCGTTGGAGCTTGCACACTTTGTTAGCACCCTTTGGATCGACAAAACCTTCTGGTTGCATCATATACAACTCTTCTTCTAGAAATCCATTCAAGAATGCAGTTTTACATCCATTTGCCAAATTTCATAATCATAAAATGCGGCAATTGCTAACATGATTCGGACAGACTTAAGCATCGCTTCGGGTGAGAAAGTCTCATCGTAGTCAACCCCTTGAACTTGTCGAAAACCTTTCGCAACAAGTCGAGCTTTGTAGACAGTTATATTACCATCAGCGTCAGTCTTCTTCTTAAAGATCCATTTATTTTCAATGGCTTGCCGATCATCGGGCAAGTCAACCAAAGTCCATACTTTGTTCTCATACATGGATCCCATCTCAGATTTCATGGCTTCCAGCCATTTTGTGGAATCTGGGCTCACCATCGCTTCTTCATAGTTCGTAGGTTCGCCATGGTCAAGTAACATGACTTCGAATAGGATTACCGTACCACTCAGTGCGTATTTTACTCTGGTTGACCTCGAGGTTTAGTAGTAACTTGATCTGAAGCTTCATGATCATCATCATTAGTTTCCTCACTAATTGGTGTAGTTGTCACAGAACCATTTCTTGTGATGAACTACTTTCCAATAAGGGAGTAGATACAGATTATCTCATCAAGTTCTACTTTCCTCCCACTCACTTCTTTCGAGAGAAACTCCTTCTCTAGAAAGGATCCGAATTTAGCAACGAAAATCTTGCCTTCAGATCTGTGATAGAAGGTGTACCCAACAGTCTCCTTTGGGTATCCTATGAAGACACATTTTCCGATTTGGGTTCGAGCTTATCTGGTTGAAGTTTCTTTACATAAGCATCGCAGCCCCAAACTTTAAGAAACGACAACTTTGGTTTCTTGCCAAACCACAGTTCATAAGGCGTCGTCTCAGCGGATTTTGACGGTGTCCTATTCAACGTGAATGCGGCCGTCTCTAAAGCATAACCCCAAAGCGATAGCGGTAAATCGAAATAGACATCATAGATCGCACCATATCTAGTAAAGTACGATTCGACGTTCGGACACACCATTTCTCTGTGGTGTTCGGGTGGCGTGAGTTCTAAACTATTCCACATTGTTTCAAATGTAAACCAAACTCGTAACTCAAATATTCTCCTCCACGATCAGATCGTAGAAACTTTATTTTCTTGTTACGATGATTTTCCACTTCACTCTGAAATTCTTTGAACTTTTCAAATGTTTCAGATTTGTGTTTCATTAAGTAGATATACCCATATCTGCTCAAATCATCTGTGAAGGTGAGAAAATAACGATACCCGCCGTGCCTCAACATTCATTGGACCACAAACATCGGTATGTATGATTTCCAACAAATCAGTTGCTCGCTCCATAGTTCCGGAGAACGGTGTTTTGGTCATCTTGCCCATGAGGCACGGTTCGCAAGTACCAAGTGATTCATAATCAAGTGATTCCAGAAGCCCATCAGTATGGAGTTTCTTCATGCGTTTTACACCGATATGACCTAAGCGGCGAGTGCCACAAATAAGTTGCACTATCATTATCAACTCTGCATCTTTTGGCTTCAACATTATGAATATGTGTATCACTACTGTCGAGATTCAACAAGAATAGACCATTCTTCAAGGGTGCATGACCATAAAAGATATTACTCATATAAATAGAACAACCATTATTCTCTGATTTAAATGAATAACCGTCTCGCATTAAACAAGATCCAGATATAATGTTCATGCTCAACGCTGGCACCAAATAACAATTATTTAGGTCTAAAACTAATCCCGAAGGTAGATGTAGAGGTAGCGTGCCGACCGCGATCACATCGACTTTGGAACCATTTCCAAGCGCATCGTCACCTCGTCCTTAGCCAATCTTCGCAATCCGTAGTTCTGTTTGAGTTGCAAATATTAGCAATGAACCAGTATCAAATACCAGTACTACTGCGAGTATTAGTAAGGTACACATCAATAACATGTATATCATATATACCTTTGATCACCTTGCCATCCTTCTTATCCGCCAAATACTTGGGGCAGTTCCGCTTCCGTGTCCAGGTTTGCTTGCGGTAAAACACTCGATTTCAGGCTTAGGTCCAGACTTGGGTTTCTTCTCTTGATCAGCAACTTTCTTGCTGTTCTTTTGAAGTTTCCTTCTTCTTCCCTTTGCCCTTTTCTTGAAACTAGTGGTCTTGTTGACCATCAACACTTGATGCTCTTTCTTGATTTCTACCTCCATGCTTTTAGCATCGCGAAGAGCTCGAGAATTGTCTTAGTCATCCCTTGCATATTATAGTTCATCACGAAGCTCTTGTAGCTTGGTGGCGTGATTGGAGAATTCATCAATGACACTATCATCCGGAAGATTAACTCCCAGCTGAATTAAGTGATTGTTATACCCGGACATTTTGAGTATGTGCTCACTTGACGAACTATTCTCCTCCATCTTGCAGCTATAGAACTTATTGGAGACTTCATATCTCTCAATCCGGGCATTTGCTTGAAATATTAACTTCAACTCCTGGAACATCTCATATGCTCCATGACGTTCAAAACGTCGTTGAAGACCCGGTTCTAAGCCGTAAAGCATGGCACACTGAACTATAGAGTAGTCATCAGCTCGCTTTGCGACGTTCACAACTTCGGCTCAGCATCTGCAGCAGAGCCTGTCACCTAGCGGTGCTTCCAGGGCGTAATTTTTCTGTGCAGCAATGAGGATAATCCTCAAATTCGGACCCAGTCCGTGTAATTGCTACCATCATCTTTCAACTTTGCTTTCTCAAGGAACGCATTAAAATTCAACGGAACAACAGCACGAGCCATCTATCTACAGTAAACATAGACAAGCAAAATACTATCGGTACTAAGTTCATGATAAATTTAAGTTTAATTAATCATATTAAAACCTCCCACTTAGACAGACATCTCTCTAGTCATCTAAGTGATTACGTGATCCAAATCAACTAAACCATGTCCGATCATCACGTGAGATGGAGTAGTTTCAATGGTGAACATCACTATGTTGATCATATCTACTATATGATTCACGCCGACCTTCGGTCTCGTGTTCGAGGCCATATCTGTTATATGCTAGGCTCGTCAAGTTTAACTTGAGTATTCGCGTGCGCAACTGTTTTGCACCGTTGTATTTGAGCGTAGAGCCTATCACACCCGATCATCACGTGGTGTCTCAAAGCACGAAGAACTTTCGCAGCGGTGCATACTCGGGAGAACACTTCTTGATAATTTTGGTGAGAGATCATCTTATAATGCTACCGTCAATCAAAGCAAGATAAGATGCATAAAGGATAAACATCACATGCAATCAATATAAGTGATATGATATGGTCATCATCATCTTGTGCTTGTGATCTCCATCGCCAAGCACCGCCATGATCACCATCGTCACCGGTAGCGACACCTTGATCTCCATCGTAGCATCGTTGTCGTCTAGCCAACTATTGCTTCTCGACTATCGCTACTCCTTAGTGATAAAGTAAAGCAATTACATGGCGTTGCATTTCATACAATAAGCGACAACCATATGGCTCCTGCCGATTGCCGATAACTTCGGTTACAAAACATGATCATCTCATACAATAAAATATAGCATCACGTCTTGACCATATCACATCACAACATGCCCTGCAAAAACAAGTTAGGCGTCCTCTACTTTGTTGTTGCAAGTTTTACGTGGCTGCTACGGGCTGAGCAAGAACCGTTCTTACCTCGCATCAAAACCACAGCGATACTTCGTCAAATAGACTCCGTTTAACCTTCTCAAGGACGGCGTAGCCACACTCGATTCAACTAAAGTGAGAGAGCAGACACCCGCCGGTCACCTTTAAGCAACGAGTGCTCGGGCGGTGAAACCAGTCTCGCGTAAGCGTCTGGCGTAATGTCGGTCCGGGCCGCTTCATCTCACAATACCGCTGAACCAAAGTATGACATGCTGGTAGGTAGTATGACTTGTATCGCCCACAACTCACTTGTGTTCTACTCGTGCATATGACATCAACGCATAAAACCAGGCTCGGATGCCACTCTTGGGGAGCGTAGTAATTTCAAAAATTTCCTACGATCACGCAAGACCATGGTGATGGCATAGCAACGAGAGGGAAGAGTGTCCGTCCACGTACCCTCGTGAACCGAAAGCGGGCGTTATAACAACGCGGTTGATGTAGTCGACGTCTTCACGATCCGACCGATCCAAGCACCGAGCGTCGGCACCTCCGAGTTCTGCACACGTTCAGCTCGATGGCGATCCCGGACTCGATCCAGCAAAGTGTCGGGATGAGTTCCGTCAACCGACGGCGTGGTGACGATGTTGATGCTCCACCGACGCGGGGCTTCGCCTAAGCTCATGACGATATGACTTCTCCGCGCAGGGCTTCGCCTAAGCTCATGACGATATGACCAAAGTGGAATATGGTGGAAGGGGGCACCGCACACGGCTAAGGAAAGATCCGTAGATCAACTTGTGTGTCATGGGGTGCCCCCTGCCCCCGTATATAAAGGAGCCAAAAGGGGGTGCGGCCAGCCTTGGGAGGCGCGCCTTGGAGGAGTCCTACTCCCACCGGGAGTAGGACTCCCCCTCCTAGTTGGAGTAGGATTGGGGAGGGGGAAGAGGGAAGGGGCGCCGCCCCCCCTCTCCTTGTCCTATTCGGACTAGAGGGGGGAGGGGGGCGCGCAGCCCACCTTGGCCGGCCCTTCCTCTTCTCTCCTATGGCCCATAAGGCCCATATACCCCCCGGGGGGTTCCGGTAACCCCCCGGTGTTCCGGTAACTTCCTGTTTTCACTCGGAACCCTTCCAAGTCAAACATAGGCTTCCAATATATCAATCTTTATGTCTCGACCATTTCGAGACTCCTCGTCATGTCCGTGATCACATCCGGGACTCGAACAAACTTGGTGCATCAATACTTATAAACTCATAATGAACTGTCATCGAAGCGTTAAGCGTGCGGACCCTACGGGTTCGAGAACTATGTAGACATGACCTAGAACCATTCTCGGTCAATAACCAATAGCGGAACCTGGATGCCCATATTGGTTCCTACATATTCTCTGAAGATCTTTATCGGTCAAACCGCATAACGACATCGTTGTTCCCTTTGTCATCGGTATGTTACTTACCCGAGATTCGATCGTCGGTATCCAATACCTAGTTCAATCTCGTTACGGTAAGTCTCTTTACTCGTTCCGTAATACATCATCTCACAACTAACTCATTAGTTGTAATGCTTGCAAGGCTTAAGTGATGTGTATTACCGAGAAGGCCTAGAGATACCTCTCCGACAATCGGAGTGACAAAACCTAATCTCAAATCGCCAACCCAACAAGTACCTTTGGAGACACCTGTAGTACTCCTTTATAATCACCCGATTCGTTGTGGCGTTTGGTAGTACCAAAGTGTTCCTCCGTAAACAGGAGTTGCATAATCTCATAGTTATAGGAACATGTATGGGTCATGAAGAAAGCATTAACATACTAAGCGATCAAGTGTTAAGCTAACGGAATGGGTCATGTCAATCAGATCATTCAACTAATGATGTGACCTTGTTAATCAAATAACAACTCCTTGTTCATGGTTAGGAAACATAACCATCTTTGATTAACAAGCTAGTCAAATAGAGGCATACTAGTGACATCTTGTTTGTCTATATATTCACACATGTATTATGTTTCCGGTTAATACAATTCTAGCATGAATAATAAACATTTATCATGATATAAGGAAATAAATAATAACTTTATTATTGCCTCTAGGGCATATTTCCTTCACCAGGCCCCATGAGAGGGTGGTGTTCCTCCCCACTTCCTCCATGGACTAGGGTTTCCACTTCACCCATTCGTCCCAGGGGCTCATGTTCTACTACGGCCTAGATTTCCACGATCTGGCCCCAATTTCATTCTCAACATCTCGGCGTTTATCGTGGGTAATGCGAGGCCTTCCTCTGCATCCAGCCCCACTTGCGGCTTATGGCTGAAGACCTTCAATGTCAAGCCGGAAGGTAGTGGGCGGCCGCCAAGCAGTCTTGGAGGTGCCATGCTGGGCAAGATGGCCAACGTCCTATGGCTCGAGGGCTCCTTTGTGGAGACCATAAAGGGGTGGCAATCGGGGTTGTTCTACATCACCGAGCCGCGCGACTCTCAATGGGCGGCGGCCCCCGAATTCCGGTCTGGCTTCGCCACACGGCTCACATCATGGAAAGAGACGGGCCTGACGTGGGGTGATTCGGAAGAGCTGTCCGAACTCCAAACCTGCGTCCGAAACCTGGTGGACAAGGATTTCAAGCTTGTCAACGTAATCCAGGTGATGCTCATCCGCCGGATTCTCCCATGCCAGCAACGGGCCTTCAATTTGTGGGAGTTTAATCCAGCACAGCACCGAACCTTGAGCCTGCTCTTCGACACTACGTACGAAGATGCCTGGAAGGTGCTGTTCAAGGGCGCCGAAGCTCCCGCATCCGCTACCGAAGATCGCGGATTCAGCTCGCGGCGTCAAGCCAGCGAGGTAAGTTATTTTACCCTTTATGGGACTCTTTTTTCATAGTTTGACTCTATGCGGGATCTAAAACTCCCTAACCTTTGACAGGACTTGCTGAAGATGTCCGAACAGATTAACTGTCCGGCCCCCTTGCCAGAAGACCCAGCGGACACCCGATTGACGGGGCTGCTGGCTCCGGCACCTCACATGGTGCCGGAGAAGAAGGCCAAGAAGAAGGCCATGGGACCTCGAAGGAGCTCCCGGCACCAGGTGCTGTCGGACTCATCGTCCGACGACTCTGAGGCGGAATCCTCCCCTGAGGACGAGGAGGAGGAAAAAGAAGCCTCTCCCCAAGTGGGGGAGAGAAGAAAAGGAAGGCCGCCCGGTGGGGAGGCCAGAGGGTCCAAGAAAGGAAGGACCCTTCCTCCGGACTTCTCCACCAACGCCGACAACGACGAGGAGGAGTGGCCACCAAGGGCCAAGCCCCTGGCGAGATCGTAAGTGTCCGGACTCCGCAATAGCTCATGACTTTTTATTTGTCGCATAGTGTCTTCTAACGCCGAATATAACCATGTAGCCTGCCCAGGGCAGGCTCGCCGCTTGTCGGCGGCTCCTGGATTCGTCGGATGTGAATAGCACTTCACTTCCGACCGCCTCCTCTCCTCGTGGCCTTGAGCGACACCGCGGTGGAGTCCCAAAAGGCCCAGCCAGGAGGAGGTGGTCTGGAGGCGCCCAGAAGGCGACCTCCCGGACTCCGGCGCGCAAAGGCGAAACCCCGAGGGCTCTAAGTCCGCCCTGTGCGGACTCCGTCTCCGAACCTTCAAGGGTTCCAAGTCCGCAAGCAGCCCCTTCGAAGAAGGGCAAGACTACGACGCTAGTGACCTCCGTCCATCCGGAGGCACGGATAGCTTGCTAGAGGCGCTTAACGGCGCCTCCATCAACGAGGAGCACCGCAGTGTTATGAGTGTGGTGATCCAGAAAGTTCAGTCCGCCAAGAGCGGGCTGGTGAAGCTGTGCCAGCCTTCTAACAGGCTTTGAGGTAAGTTATAATATGTAAAAATATTACCGCATAGACAGTAGCCCCTGATGCTTAGTTCGGTGTTCGGAAAGAAAAGCCGGACTGAGGATCTAAAAAGATATACGCAGGAGTCTAACATAAGTATGTCAATATGGGAATGCAGGCTGCGCTGCTGACCTCTGCCGCACTGACTGCAGAGGTCAATGCATTGAAGCAGAGCCTCGAGCGGTCCGAGAACGAGCTCGGCCTTGCCAAGAAGCAGCTCGAGGACAAGGAAGGTAAGTAATACCTTCTTAAAGTAATACCTTATAGAAAGGATTTGGTTGCAAAAATGACAGGACTAACGTGGGTATTGTAGGGGCCACGAACGAGGTGGCGACCCTGAAGGAAGCGGTGTCCACGGCCGAAAGCAAAGCGGCCGCAGAGCGCACCGAGCGAGAGAAGCAGGAGGCGCCGGTGGCAGAGGTGCGGCAAGAGCTCCAGGCTCTCGTGGAAAAACACGAGTTTGGGCGTGACTCAAGAACTCGAGTCCGAGCTCGCCTCGGCTCTTGAGAGTGCCAAAGCCGCTAAGGCCGAAGCCCAAAAAGCCCTCCAGGAAATTGAATCATTAAAGAAGATAGCGGCGGGTAAGGCATTCTTTATGCAAAGCAAGCATGTGAAAGTGAATTATCTATTACTTACCCGAATCCGGAGCTCTCCAGGAGCATTCGCAGATCTGCCCCATAGTGTGTCTGATGCTGCCGCGTTCTACCGCGCCAAGGAGGGGAGCTCGACGGAAAAGGTGTTCTGGTCTCAGTATGCTGAGGCCAGTGCCCCTGAGCGACCAGCTGAAGCAGCTGGTCGAGCTCCACAAGGTCGCCGAACAGGCCATGAAGGGCCTCATAATTCGGCTGTGCTAATGTGCACTGGGGCAAGCTGGATGCTGAGAAGCTTACGGACGGGCCACCGCCGGGCAAGGAGCATCGCAAGCCCGAAATGTACTATGAGGGCGTCCTGAAGGGTGCCCGCCTTATAGCGGGTGAATGCTCCAAAGATGTAATTTTTGAATAGACTCGCATTTGTTATCCTGTACGCTGAAAACTTGTTCATACGCGCTAAGCAACGCTTGTGAATTTAAAATATTACCTTCTGTGCGGCCGTTTATCAAAATTGAGAGATGGCAAGTAGTTGGCTTCAGCCCCCATGCCACGAGTGCTGGGGTGTTCGGGATAAACTTGAGCGCTCTTGTTCCCATTCTTCGGTCCTTCGAGGGAGGCGCTCAATGCAACGAACAAGGCAATCGGACTATAGTGCTTGAACACTCTCACTTAGCCATAGAATTCTATAATTTTAAATTTCGTGAAGCCCTAGTATTCGAAGACCGAGTTCGGGCGCTATCACGCCTTGGCGAACAATGCCGACTCCTCGCTCTAAGCGGCATAAGTCTTTAGGGACCCGAAAAGACCTCTCGAACAGCGACCAGCTCTCGCCCTATCATGACGGTCAGTTTTAGCTTTCTCCACTGAGGTGCTCAACCCAGCTCAACCGGGGAACAATCGCAGTGGTTCTCCCAGCGCTACCTTAGCCGATATAACGGAACGTAAGGTACCAAAACATGGGAGCCGGGCAAACCCAACTATTGACCCAAGACATGATTCGGAGCCGATGCATATAATGCTATAAGTTCGGGGTGCCGCACTTGTGAAAGTGTTTGGACTTATCACACCATATTTTTGGGGTACTTAAGCCCCTGGTGTATTGGCCGTACCAAAGTGTACGGGTGCAACATGTCATGAATGAATATATATATAGATAAAGAAAGGAGTGCAATAATAGGCAAAAGCTATGTATTGTTTATTCAAAAAGGTACTGCAATGAAAGCAGAACGATACAAATAGTGCGATAAGCAAGGGATGGGACTATTTAACATGTCCCCCTCCAGGGGTAAGCTGCGGGATGGTATGTAAAACAGGTATAATGCTCGTAATAGAGACCACCTGGGCACTCGACGTAGCTTTCTGCTTCCCTGGCTGTTGCATCGTGAGTTCGGCAATTCTAGTGCCGGACAGGCCTTATGGAAAATGGAGTCGTGAAAGTAAGATAAAGAAGAAAGAAAAGAATGACACAATCGGGGCCCCCAGTGCGGTTGAGCGCGTTCAGGCGTGCGTGGTCGTGCCCTCCCTTATGCCCATGGTATCTCGGGCGTAGTTATGTACGCGTAGTACTGGCTTCGCAATTTCGCGAGGGCTGGGGTTGGGGCCGGATTGCTACGCGTGCTCGGATCGTGCCAGGCGGTCTTGTTGTAGGTTACTCCGGGCGCGCTTGATGGTGTCCGGACGTTTAGTAGCCGGACTCGAGAGTTGCCGTGAGAGGCTGCTTTGCGCCTCCGCCGCGAGGGCCGCCGCATGCTCCTCCGTTTGGAGAGAGCGTTCGGTGTTTCCATTGACCGTGATTACTCCTCGAGGGCCTGGCATCTTGAGCTTTAGGTATGCGTAGTGCGGCACCGCATTGAACTTTGCAAATGCGGTTCGTCCAAGCAGTGCGTGATAGCCGTTGCGGAACGGGACTATGTCGAAGATTAACTCTTCGCTCTGAAAGTTATCCGGGGATCTGAAGACCACTTTGAGTGTAACTGAGCCTGTACAATTGGCCTCTACACCTGGTATGACGCCTTTAAAGGTCGTCTTTGTGGGTTTAATCCTTGAGGGGTCTATGCCCATTTTGCGCACTGTATCTGTCACGACCGGTTTTCCTGGTATTAATTTCCAGAAAATGGCCCTTGTGCTCACCAGCCCCAGGATTACTGTTAGCTGATGAGGCACCAACTTGATACAGAAATTCCAAGCAAAATACAAAATATGCAGTACAAGACCATTCTGGTCTGTGAGTACAACAAATGGTTTCTAGTGGTTGATGGCGGAAGCGGTTTGTGGATCATCAACATTTATGGGACTCCATTTCTCATAGGAACAGCTGACCAGGTTAACTCCTATCTTCGCGAGGCTGCTATCACCATTGCGTAGGTTCCGGGGCTGTCATCACGGTCGCTCCTCTCCACGCAAGAAATCTGGCCAAGACAATAGCCAGGGACAAGCCAGTGAGTACTTTGAATGTACTCGCAAACATTATGAACACAGGTATAATATAACAAAACATGTTCTGAAATATTCTATGATCACAACGTCAGTCATAAAATAAAAATCTCTGATGCATGCACGCCGGTTATTAATATGTAACAATGAATATGTAATGACAGAGTAGGAATAAAATGCACCATTCGGATGTCTGAAGCGACGTCTCGAATTGATGGTAAATAACGAGCATGCCTCAGTCGGGCGTCTGAGCGACACCACATAAAGGGCTTATAAAGTAAATAAATAACAAGCATGCCACAGTCGGGCGTCTCAGCGACACCACATAAAGGGCTTATAAAGTAAATAAATAACAAGCATGCCACAGTCGGGCGTCTCAGCGACACCACATAAAGGGCTTATAAAGTAAATAAATAACAAGCATGCCACAGTCGGGCGTCTCAGCGACACCACATAAAGGGCTTATAAAGTAAATAAATAACAAGCATGCCACAGTCGGGCGTCTCAGCGACACCACATAAAGGGCTTATAAATAATTACGGGGAATATCCAGGAGGTAGAACCATCCCAGGGATACTCGATAATTCAAATAATATAACGGGTTAGTCCAAACAAAATAATAATCATGGTCCTCACAAGTCACAAGTCAGACCCCAAGTTTGGTTTAACAGTTTCTCCTCCGAAGACCGACACTAAGACCAACACTTGACCTATCCCAACACTTGACCTATCCCAGACTGTAGTCCTTAACCATGGACACGGCTATTCGAATAGGTTTAATCTCTGCAGAGGGTGTACTCTTTACCCACGAGTAACGGATTCCTTTAGTCCATCGGGACTAATTCCGTCTACGGCCTTTTAGTTGAAAACACACCTAACTTGCACACACCAGCTTAACTTACCTGTTTCTGGAATCACCCACGACACCTGTTAAGCAAAGTCTAAGTAGGGAGGCTACAACCTCGCGTAGCATGGGATCAAATTTATATCGCGCGCTCTAAGGGGTGGCCTCCCCTCTTGGTCCCAACCGGAAACACCCATGCCCCCGGACCAGGTGGCCTGCCTACCGGATGCATCCGATATCTTCCACCATGGCCTCTTTGTATGGTGTGTGCTAGAAAGGGGTTGACGACTTACTGAACCGTACCCTACTTGCTGTAGGGACAAGTGGTAGTACGAAACAAGTATGGGGGTTAATGGAACAAGACTCGATCTATGGTCGACTCAGGAGGTTTAAGTATTCCCTGCATGATTAGCATAACGAATATATTTCATCCAACAGACAGAATCACCACTCATCATACCCCCTCATGCCATGCCGGACACACTCGTCTCGGCGAGGAACTAGGGACAAGCTCAGGTCTACCCAAGACAGTGACTTTCCCGGCTTCCTTCCGGCAGGCACGACAGGTACACGAGGATGATCACTATCCCAAGCCTGTCCATTTCCAACAGCAAGGAAAATCTCCAAAATGCATTCATGCAAAAGATCAAATCACCACATAAAATAACGAGTTCTATGTGTTATAATCGTGTCAAACGATGCATGAAATATATTACGCCAGGGTTCAGAATGCTTTCCTTCAAGTTGCGGGGGAGGCAAGGTGCACTCCAAAACTTTTGAAAGCTTTCTCCTCTCTCCAAAAATCCTATTTAAAATATTATTGGATCAATATATCGTTTCATAAACAGTACCAAAAAGTTGTCTGAATTTTTTTGAAATAAATCTTAAAATAAACTAGACAATATTTGAGAGAGGTAGGAAAAAGAATCAATTCATTTGGAGTTATAATTAAAAAGTTATAGGCAGTCAAAGTTTTGGTCAAAAATCTGTTTTTAAAATCAAACAGAAAAAGAAAAACATTTCGTTACTGACCACGTCGAAGGCTTATTTTGGATTTACGCCTCCACTTATTCCAGCGTGCACCGTGCGTGGGTCACTGACAGTGGACCCGCCTGGCCCACTGGTCAGGTTTGACTAGTCGACCTCCCCCCTTCTTCCTCTGCCCGAGCGGGGGGCGGGATTCCGGCGATTGCCGCCGGCGATGGGTGGTTCCTCGCGGGGTTCCGAGGGTGGTCGTTGGGTCGCCGGGGGTGGAGGGAGTCGCCGTCGACGAGTTTCGCGGCGGCCGGAAGCTTCAAGAGCAAAGTGAACTTGGGGCTACGGTGGCTCTCCGTCGCGCCGAGGTGTTGGTTAACCGCAAGACAAGTGGAGTCGATTGGTGGTGTTGGGAGGGCCGGGAGGCTCTGGTTGTAACGAACGGGCAGGAGGCGGCGGTGGCGAACTGGCCGAAGACAGGGAAGAAGGCCTTCCCGGGGCGATTGCTGGCTACGGGAGCCCTGATGTATTGGCTTGGGGTCGCCTGAGGGCTCGGAGAGGTGCGAGGCTCCTTCAATAGGCGAGTCAAGGCGGTTCCGCGGCGGCCGGGGATAAGTTCACCGGCGAACCGTCATTCTGTAGCTAGGGGCGACGTGGAGGCGGTTGGAGCTGGTCAGCGCACTCCGACGGACTCCACACTGCTCAAGGGGCGAGCTGGCGCGCGCGTGTGGCTTGGGCGGCACCGACCGCGGCAGGGGCTCACTGCGGACGCCGGCGTGCCGCCAAGGGGCTCTGACGGCGGTGCTGTAGGGCACCAGGGGCTGCTTGGCGCGTTCTGGTGAGTGGTCGAGTAGGTGGCGCGGCTCTGCAGAGCGGGCAAAAACCAGGGGCGCGACGCGGCGGCTCGGGCGCGGCACGTGCAAAACACGCGCTCTGGGCGCGCCCAGAGCACGCCCACCAGGTGCTCGGCGAAATGCCCGTGCATGCCACAGAGCTAGGGTGAGGCTGGCAATTAGCAGACCTAGGTAGGAGTAGCTAGGAGTTTATTGGACAAGGTGGTTGGGCAAAGGAAGCAGGTTCATAGTGCAAACTAAAACTCATGTCAAAACTGGTCATGCCCATAAGGTGTTTGACAGAATGCCACATGCACCTAGGCATTTCTTGGGGTGGCCCAATTCTCCAGGTTAGTGCCTCTTTGGGTGCAAAAGAGAGTGGTAAGGTCATTTGGGCAAAAGAAGAAACTTGCTAGTGCAAGTTTTGCAAATCTTCAGTTTTGGACAGAAAGAACAGGGCATGATTGCAAGTACTAGAATTGCTCCAATGAGTCCAACCTCCTGGACTTAAGGGTATTGTAGGATGGGTTATAAGTAGGAAAAGGAATCACAGCAAAAGGAGCAAGTTAAAATATAGTTGTAGTACAAATCATCAAGTTGGACCAGAATGAAAAAGAGGTTGATACACTCAATTTTTTCAAAGGACATCACTGGGTTTTTGCAAAAAGTTAATTAATATACTCCTGTTAACATCCCATAATTTTGGTAGAAGTTTTTAAGAAATATTTAAATAGGTTGTAGTGCAAAAGTGAGATTTGACCAGATTTGAAAACTTGGTGCAGAACTCAAAATATCCAAAGAATGAAATATCTTTTTGCATAGAAGTGTTTTAAAAACATCACATGACATCCCCAAATTTTGGTGGAATTTTCGAATGACTTTACAAAAGGGCTGCAGTGCAAATGGGGTCCTAAACTTATGAAAAACCAATTTAGAGAAATAAAGCTCAGGGGAAAATAATAATATAGATAATCCCACTGATAAAAGAATTGTTTTATTTGAGAGGGTAAACAAGTCCAATAATAATTGGAAAGTTTTTACTAGGGGTGAAAACTCCACAACTTAGGGGAAAAGAGAGGCTCTGAGATCAAGAATAAATCCAGAAAAATAAAAAAATAATTTTCCTGGCAAAATTTTAATTAATAAAACAAGGTTAAAATTTTGGGGTGTCACAGTATCCTGATAGAGCAGGTTCAGGCTACTACCGCCGTCCATCAGGACTCTAGTGAGGTGAAATCCGTCGATGATTGGGTCAAGAACCAATGCGGCGAATCCGCCGTGGCGGATGCTAGTGGGGTGGTCCCTTCGATCAAAGGTGATCGGGCAGGAGGACCATGGGTTGAACTTTGGGGCGACTGGCTCCATCGCATATACGTCCCTTAGTGCACGCTTCCGCTCCCTCTTGGGTATGTGGGTTGCGTATATCATGTTCACTGTCCGCACTTGTGGGGGGAAGCCCTTCTGTCCTCTATTGTTCGGCGGCTGGGGCTCCTCCTCGTCATCGCTATGCAACCCCTTGTCATTGAGTTCGGCATTTAACTTGCCTGCCTGTTTGAAGACCCAACAATCCCTGTTGGTGTGGTTGGCTGGTTTTTCGGGGGTGCCATGTATTTGGCATGAGCGTTCGAGTATTCGGTCCAGATTGGACGGGCCCTGAGTATTTCTTTCGCACGGCTTTTTCCGTTGACCGGGTTTAGAGCCTCTGAATCCGGCATTGACTGCCGTATCTTCAGCATTATCGCCGTTAATGCGGTGCTTGTGCTTGTTGCGACGCGACCTGCCATTGCTGTCCTTGGTATCCGAACTACCAGGGTTTTTGGTCAAGTTGTTACTACGAGCTAGCCAGCTGTCCTCTCCCGCATAAGCGGGTCATGAGTGTTGTGAGGGCTGCCATGGATTTCGGCTTTTCCTGTCCTAGGTGCCGGGCAAGCCACTCGTCGCGGATGTTATGTTTGAAGGCTGCAAGGGCCTCTGCATCCGGACAGTCAACGATTTGATTTTTCTTGGTTAGGAACCGTGTCCAGAATTGTCTGGCCGATTCTTCTGGTTGCTGAATTATGTGGCTGAGGTCATCGGCGTCTGGTGGTCGCACATATGTGCCCTGGAAGTTATCAAGGAATGCGGCTTCCAGGTCCTCCCAACAACCAATTGATTCTGCTGGCAAGCTGTTAAGCCAATGCCGAGCTGGTCCTTTAAGCTTGAGTGGGAGGTATTTGATGGCATGTAGATCATCACCGCGGGCCATGTGGATATGGAGGAGGTAGTCCTCGATCCAAACTGCAGGATCTATTGTGCCATCGTATGATTCGATGTTTACGGGTTTGAAACCCTCGGGATTTGATGATCCATCACTTCGTGCGTGAAGCATAGTGGGTGTCTTGGCGCCTCAGTATTGAGCTATATCACGGCGCAACTCAAATGAGCTTTGTCTCATGTGTTCGCCCGGCCGAAATTGCTGTATCCGGCGTGACGGTTATCATCACGTGTCGTGGGGCGCCCACGCGATCCGTAGATCGATCTTGTTTGCCTTGCCTTGTCCTCCAATATGTCTCGCAGTTCTGGCGCGTTTCCCCATGCCTTGGTATTTTTCGAGCGGCGCCGGGGTGCGGCTTGAATGGAGGGTCTAGAGGCCTCTATGTCGCGGCCACGGGGTGGCCGGTCGGTCGCATCATGCGCTGGTGATGTAGGTTTGGGTGCTGCTTCCTCTAATTGGGGTAGCAGCCTGCGTTTTGGGTATCTCTTGGAGGGGCGTTCGAGTTCGTACTCTTCGGCTGCAAGGACTTCAGTCCATCTGTCAGCTAGCAAGTCTTGGTCAGCTCTAAGCTGCTGCTGCTTTTTCTTGAGGCTGCTTGTCGTGGCCATAAGCCTGCGTTTGAAATGCTCCTGTTCGGCGGGATCCTCAGGCATGACAAATTCATCGTCGTCGAGGCTTGCCTCATCTTCGGAGGGAGGCATATAATTATCGTCCTCCACCTTCCTGTCTGCCGCTCTATCATGAGGGCTGGCTTCTCCCTCCTCCTGTGTTGAATCCTGCTGGAGGAGGTTGTCTTCGGCACTGTCCGGGGTGTTATTATCTCCCGTGCCGGAATCATCATTTTTGCTGTGGCGGGATTTAGAGCGGCGCCGCTGATGCCGGCGCTTGGGCTGTTTCTTGGAGGGGTCATCCTCCGCTGTTCCATCACCGTTCCCATCTTTTGGGATGTCCACCATGTATATGTCGTATGACGAGGTGGCCTTCCAGTGCCCTGTAGGCGCTGGTTCTTGGTCGTCTCCGGCATCGTCGTCCATACCATCGATGTCTTCGGAGTCGAAGTCGAGCATGTCGGTTAAATCATCGACAGTGGCTACAAAGTGGGTGGTGGGTGGGCGTTGAATTTCTTCGTCGTCCGCATCCCAACCTTCCTGACCGTAGTCCGGCCAGGGCTCTCCTGATAAAGAGAGAGATTTTAGTGAATTCAGCATGTCGCCAAAGGGCGAGTGCTGAAAGATGTCCGCGGCAGTGAACTCCATAACCGGCGCCCAATCGGATTCGATTGGCAGGGGCGCGGAGGGTTCGGAGTCCGAAGAGGAGTCCGGCACCTTGGAGTCACGATCTTCGCAAAGGACAGGGATGGAGTTCGGCTTAATCGTCGTTGAGATGGTAGCCCCCGAGGCGGTGTCCAGCCACTCGTCCTCGGTCGGCGGAGTCGGCTCCGAGCTAAGGGTCGGAGCGGACGCTGGTGCGGCCTCCAGGGCACTGTTCGGCGGCAGAGCTAGATCGTGCCCATCGAGACAGTGCGGCGCGCTTGGCTGTGGCTCGAATCCGTCGAAGATCAAGTCTCCGCGGATGTCGGCCGTGTAGTTCAAACTCCCAAATCTGACCTGATGGCCAGGGCGTAGCTTTCGATCTGCTCCAGATGGCCAAGTGAATTGGCCCGCAGTGCAAAGCCGCCGAATACGAAGATCTGTCCGGGAGAAAAGTCTCACCCTGGACCGCGTCGTTGTTGATGATCGAAGGAGCCATCGGGCCTAAGGATGACGACACAGAGGAACTCTCAATGAAAGCACCAATGTCGGTGTCAAAACCGGCGGATCTCGGGTAGGGGGTCCCGAACTGTGCGTCTAGGCGGATGGTAACAGGAGACAAGGGACACGATGTTTTTACCCAGGTTCGGGCCCTCTCGATGGAGGTAAAACCCTACTCCTGCTTGATTAATATTGATGATATGGGTAGTACAAGAGTGGATCTACCACGAGATCAGAGAGGCTAAACCCTAGAAGCTAGCCTATGGTATGATTGTTGTTCGTCCTACGGACTAAAACCCTCCGGTTTATATAGACACCGGATAGGGTTAGTGTTACACAGAGTCGGTTACAACGGTAGGAGATCTACATATCCATATCGCCAAGCTTGCCTTCCACGCCAAGGAAAGTCCCATCCGGACACGGGCCGAAGTCTTCAATCTTGTATCTTCATAGTCCAGGAGTCCGGCCAAACGGTGATAGTTCGGCTATCCGGACACCCCCTAATCCAGGACTCCCTCACCGCCATTATCTTCTCTTTTTTTGGGTGGAACTGCCCTATCTTCAAGACGAAACAATGCACTTACAAATTTTTCTCGTGTGCTACAAACCAACACAGTTCGATGCATAGCTACGTACGGGCCCAGTAGTTGATGTAGTTAGCTTGTTTAACATCATAGGACAAACTTTGCTGGACAACCATCAAACAAAGAAAAAAAACAAATAAACAAGCAACCAACAAGAAAAAGTTATGTCAATGAGAGGGCCACAATCAGAGTGACATCATGTTAGATGTGAGATAATATCTCACATCTAGATGTGAGATAGATAGACCCAATTTTAAAATACTTGGGGTACTAGATTCACCGACCATTTTCTTATTTTGAGAAAAATAAAAGATTAACATCAAGTGACTTCCTCTCGTTTTTTCCCTAACACGGCTAGGGCAAAATTTCCCCTGCAGATTTCACCCGTGAGCATGTGGACCCGCCTCCCCTCTGTCTGCCGCTCCGGTGGTTGGTGACGGAGAGGAGAATTCCACGCCTCTGCCCCAGTTAGTAGTTTAGGTTAGAGTTTTTTAGTCCTTGCAGATGTAGCGCTTCTTCTTCGAGTTTCTCTTTCTGGCTTTCGTCCTCATTGAGTTCGCCCGTTTGGACGTAGTCGACGCGGCTCCATTTGTTCGTTTGGACATAGTCGACGCAGCTCCGGCGTAGATTCTTGCCATCTCCTTGGAGTGTGAGGTTAGGGTTTCTCGCTGTGTGGTGAGATTTGGTGTCAGCTGCTTCAGATATATGCAAACTTCCAACGGAGACCACCGTGGCTCCAAGGCGTTGGTCCTTAAGGCATGTGCACAAAGATTTCATAGTTGTCACCTAGAAAGTCAAAGCCGGCTCCGGGAGAGGAGTAGCGACAATGGTGCATTGGCGGCTCATTTTGGCGGCAATAGTGGTCATTCAGTGGTCTCGGAATCTTGATATTTTTTTTTATTATGATTGAGATGTTTTGTACTTCCGTTGAGCGTTTATAATAGATCTGATTCCTTCCGCAAAAAAGAGAAAAACAAAAGATTCACTTACCATTGATTTTCTTCCCCGAAAAACACCATTGATTTTCTGTATGATCCAATGGTGACCGTTGATTTTCTCTATGATCCAACAATGAAAAGCTCCTACATGCTGCATTGTGGTCCTATCCTCTCTTTCGATGAGTCCTCCCAAGAAAGAGGAGGAATTTGCTAACCTCACAACTATACACCAAGCCATCATTGAAGAGCCAAAAACACCACTACAATGTTTTGAGCACCCGTGGATTCGAAGGGCAATCCACGACCATGAGGCGTTGGGCTCCGGCAACGCAGCATTCATCAACCTCTCATTCGATGATGAGTAGTTTTAGCACGGTTTAGCTCTAACCTAGAAGCAGTATTGTATAACTAAGGGACGTGGAGTATCTGCTCCGAGCTGAAATGCTTCATGATGAGCGGTAAAATAACAATGACTTCTTGCGGGTTGGATATGGAAGCATGTAGGAACGGATGATGGACGAATTATCTACTTTCATTTTCATTTTGCAGACCCAGTCGGTGCGCATGAATGGGCCTGAGCATGCACGCTGCACCAGTGGAAGTCAATTAAATAATTTAGCTAGAAACCAATTGCAGAGCTCATTCAGAATGCCACTGCGTCATGGAGGGAGGATATTGTTCGTTCGTTCTTCGCACCTTTTGATGCAGAAACAATCCTCAGCACTCCTTTGTGTATGAGAAAATTTTCACACTTCTGGGCATGACATGAAGAACCTCGAGGCTTTTTTACGGCCCGCCCCGCCAATCGAATGATACTGCGAAAAAAGCTTAATAGAGAAGGATGGATAGAAGAGAGGGGTGGATCCTCACACGCCACATCAGAGAGTAATGATTGGACATCAATTTGAAAAATCCAGGTTTCATCAAAGCATCAGGTATTCATTTGGCGAATCGCCTAGTCTCTGTTCCATCTGGCAAGGTACTTCATCACAGAAACATGGCGACTACGGCAGCATGTGCGTTGATCTAGCGCGCCTTTTGTGTTGGTCTCGTTCATCCCAAATAGTTCATTCGAGTAAACTGTATGCCATCTATCGCACACACACCTTGATATGGCTGACCGTTTCTATTTTTTGGCTCCTCGCAAACAGTTCATATGGATCAATTGTATGCCACGTATAGCACATGCAACTCCAATCTGGATCGTGCTTGATGCCTCCACCATCGCACACAATTCGTCTTATGGGTGACAGTTTTATTACAACACGGTTTCTGATTAATGCATCACACAAAGTTTGGTCGAGGGGTCTCTCTTTCATGTGTCGCATTAGCAGCATCCTACAGTAGTGCCACCACATTCTATTTTACCTATAGTGCTATATTCATTGCTCACGCTCATGTATTGCGTTGGGTTAAAAATGTTGAAGCGCGTTAGAAGTATGATCCAATTGTCTGGTTGACACTGGGGTGCTCATGATTTATATTTGTGCGGTGAAGGTGTTGAGAAACATAGCATGCAATTTTAAAAAAATTCATGCATAGCAACGAGAGGGGAGAGTGTGTCTACGTACCCTCGTAGACTGTAAGTGGTAGCATTTCACAATGCGATTGACGTAGTTGTACACCTTCACGATCCGTCCCGATCAAGTACCGAACGTACGGCACCTCCGCATTCATCACTTGTTCAGCTCGATGACGTCCTCGCCTTCTTGATCCAGCAAGACGGCTGAAGTAGTAGATGAGTTCCGGCAGCACGCCGGTGTGGTGACGGTGTTGGTGAAGAACAATCTCCGCAGGGCTTCGCCAAGCACAACGAAAACTATGACGGAGGATAAACTAGAGGGGACGGGGTTGCCGGCACACGGCTTGGTGATTCTTGATGTGTCTTGGGTGCTAGCATTGGGGTCAACTTGGAGTAAAAGCCTCCTCAAAGTCGGTTTTACCCGAAAGGCAAGAGTCCTTCTCGGACTCCAGGCCCTGGCGTCTGGCCACTGGACTCCGCAAAACTTCCTTTTGCGCTTTCCAAAAACCTTGTGAGTTTTCCCCTTTGGCCCAAAAGTGTTCTCGTGCCCAAATATTTCGGGAAACATCCGGAACCCCTTCCGGTGAATTCCAGAACCCTTCCGGAGACCAAAAACTATTATGCCATATATCAATCTTTACCTCCGGACCATTCCGGAGCTCCTCGTCATGTCCGTGATCACATCCAGGACTCCAAACAACATTCGGTCACCAACATACATAACTCATATAATACTATATCGTCAACGAACGTTAAGCGTGTGGACCCTACGGGTTCGAGAACTATGTAGACATGACCGAGACACCTCTCTGGTCAATAACCAATAGCGGAACCTGGATGCCCATATTGGCTCCTATATATTCTACGAAGATCTTTATTGGTCAAACCTTTATGACAACATAAGTAATTCCCTTTGTCTGCCGGTATGTTACTTGCCCGAGATTCGACCGTCGGTATCTCTATACCTAGTTCAATCTCGTTACCGGCAAGTCTCTTTACTCGTTCCGCAATACATCATCTCGTGACTAACTCATTAGTCGTTTGCTTGCAAGCTTATGATGTGTATTACCGAGAGGGCCCAGAGATACCTCTCTGATACTCGGAGTGACAAATCCTAATCTCGATCTATGCCAACTCAACAAACACCTTCAGAGATATCTGTAGAGCATCTTTATAATCACCCAGTTACGTTGTGACGTCTGATAGCACACAAGGTATCCATCCGGTATCCAGGAGTTGCATACTCTCATAATCGAAGTAATATGTATTTGACATGAAGAAAGCAATAGAAATAAAACTGAACGATCATAATGCTAAGCTGACGGATGGGTCTTGTCCATCACATCATTCTCCTAATGATGTGATCCCGTTCATCAAATGACAACACATGTCTATGGTTAGGAAACATAACCATCTTTGATTAACGAGCTAGTCTAGTAGAGGCTTACTAGGGACACGGTGTTTTGTCTATGTATCCACACATGTATCAAGTTTCCGGTTAATACAATTCTAGCATGAATAATAAACATTTATCATGAAATAAGGAAATATAAAATAACAACTTTATTATTGCCTCTAGGGCATATTTCCTTCAGTCTCCCACTTGCACTACAGTCAATAATCTAGTTCACATTGCAGTGTGATTTAACACCGATAGTTCACATCGTCATGTGATTAACACCTATAGTTCACATCGCCATGTGACCAACACCAAAATGGTTTACGAGAGTCAATAATCTAGTTCACATCGCCATGTGATTAACACCCAAAGAGTACTAAGGTGTGATCATGTTTATCTCGTGAGAGAAGTTTAGTCAACCGATCTGCCACATTCAGATCCGTATGTATTTTGTAAATTTCTATGTCTACAATGTTCTGCATGGAGCTACTCTAGCTAATTGCTCCCACGTTCAATACGTATCTAGATTGAGACTTATAGTCATCTAGATAAGTGATGTGATCACCCCTAGCTATGTAGCTAATATTATTGCACCATCGGAGAAGGTCACGGCTGAGAAGGATGCATGCGACTCTGGCTGTAGAAAATACATCATACCAGCACAACGTGGAGTAGCAGCTGGCATGAGGAGAACAGGTGCAGGTATACTTGGGCCCGTGCATCATGAGCATATCACTCGATGCTACAACATTCAGTTAAATATCAATCGCCAGCGACACCACCAACAGAAGATATCAAGCCAAACCTTCGGACTTCACCTCGTTGGAATTAATTAAACCATATACATGAAGGTCTCCTAGTTATACGGAGAATTTACTACATCAGTTCTGCTCCTCCTAGTTAATTAGTTTTTTCAAGTCCGTTCGTGTGTCCTTGTGAGTTACGGGCTTAGCCCAGGTTGCCTGCGTGCACCTATATATATAAATAAAGGCCGAGTGGCCATGTTTAGTTTTGGCAAAATACTCAGAACCTGCATCTAGCGATGCCCGCGTATATGTGCTCATGCGTTTCCTAATCATGGTTTGATAATTGCATGTGTACTGGCGACGTTGATTGTCAAGGCGCAAGTCTCGGTTTGATCCTTGATCTACAAGGGTCGTACTAGCTTCCTGTTCTTCTCCATATACTTCTACTGGTGCTTATTATCCATCTGCAAATTACTCCGTCGTCGTCGCCGCCGCTAATCGCCATTAGCTTAATCCCCTGCATCTATACTACTACAACTACCACGTACTTACAGCCGCTGTTCATCTCTACAATTCATACATCCATCTAGTCTGCTACTAGTCTCCTTCACGTACACATCCACAATCTCTTCCAATTCCAACAAGATCCATTGCGTTTTCTTTTTCATGCAAGATTGCTTCTGCTAGTACAATTGTTGGCGCATGGTGAAAGATCAGGGCAACCCCAAAATTGTCTTAACGCAAGTTGAGCCATATCAATCAGTGTCAAAGCTTGCATCAACGTAACTCTTTACGACGAACTCTTTATCACCTCCATAACCGAGAAACATTTCCTTAGTCCTTTTTAAGGTAACTAAGGATAATTTTGACCGCTGTCGAGTAATCTACTCCTGAATCACTATTGTACCCCCTTGCTAAACTCATAGCAAGGTACACAACTGGTCTAGTACACAACATGACATACTTTATTGAACCTATGGCTGATGCATAGCGAATGACTTTCCTTCTCTCTATATCTTCTGCCGTGGTCGGGCTTTGAGTCTTACTCAACTTCGCACATTGCAATACAGGCAAGAACCCTTTCTTTGACTGTCCATTTTGAACTTCTTCAAAACTTTTGCCAAGGTATGTGCTTTGTGAAAGTCCTATTAAGCATCTCGATCTATCCAGGTAGACCTTGATGACCAATATGTAAGTAACTTCACCGAGGTTTTTCATTGAAAAAATTCTTATTCAAGTACCCTTTTATGCTATCCAGAAATTCTATATCATTTCCAATCAACAATATGTCATTTACATATAATATCAGAAATGCTGCAGAGCTCCCACTCACTTTCTTATAAATACAGGCTTCACCATAAGTCTGTATAAAATCATATGATTTGATCACCTCATCAAAGCGTATATTCCAACTCCGAGATGCTTGCACCAGTCCATAGATGAATCGCTGGAGCTTTCACACTTTGTTAGCACCTTTAGGATCGACAAAACCTTCTGGTTGCATCATATACAACTCTTCTTAGAGATATCCATTTAAGGAATGCAGTTTTGATATCTATTTGCCAAATTTCATAAAATGTGGCAATTGCTAACATGATTCGGAGGGACTTAAGCATCGCTACAGATGAGAAAGTCTCATCGTAGTCAACCCCTTGAATTTGTCGAAAAACCTTCTGCGACAAGTCGAGCTTTGTAGACAGTGACATTACCATCAATGCCAGTCTTCTTCTTGAAGATCCATTTATTCTCTATGGATTGCCGATCATCGGGCAAGTCCACCAAAGTCCACACTTTGTTCTCATAAATGGATCCTATTTCAGATTTCATGGCCTCAAGCCATCTGTCGAATCTGGGCTCATTATAGCTTCTTCATAGTTCGTATGTTCGCCATGGTCTAGTAACATGACTTTCAGAACAGGATAACCGTACCACTCTGGTATGAATCGTGTTCGGTTGACCCTCGAGGTTCGGTAGTAACTTGATCTGAAGTTTCATGATCATCATCATTAGCTTCTTCTCTAGCTGGTGTAGACATCACGGGAACAGTTTCTATGATGAGCTACATTCCAAATTGAGAGAAGGTACAATTACCTCATCAAGTTCTACTTTCCTCCCACTCACTTCTTTCGAGAGGAACTCCTTCTCTAGAAAGGTTCCATTCTTGGCAACAAAACTCTTATTTGAATATGAACAAAAACCTGAAACTTATCAAGAAAGCACGCTTCATATGTGGAAGAATTTGGGAACTCATGCCAATTTATTGCACATTGCAGTTCAATTGAGGCAGATTGTTGTGACCACCTCTTTTGAACCATCATGCCCTGTCTATTTAACACTAGAGCCTTAGTGCAGGTCCCCTTTCTTATTTTGCAGCGACTGCATCATCTTTTCGCATTGATGACACCAAAATATTGAAAAGAAAAAGAAATGTTATTATGTTGTTACTTATAGTTCTAGATAATTTGTATATATGTAGAAAAATATCTCACCTTATGTTTGTACATTCGCATGGACAAGTCACAGCAATCTGACGATCCCTGAACTTGGGAATCGCGCATTGTATTGATGCTACTATCTGAATAAATTTGTTGGCTGTGGATGGCGGAATGTGGATATTTGGCTTCTCTGCGTGCCCATATATGTGGGCTTTTGAAGATTAGTTCATATGTCTGTGTGACAGAAAATTAGTATCAGGCTGTTATTATTTAAACCTAGATTGGATGTATGTATCTTTAAAATCAAAATATTTAAAACGTTCACAAAGGGAAAAAGAAGTGAGTGATGCCCATTATTTAGTACTCCTTCCGTCCCATAATGTAAGACGTTTTTTGACACTAATGTAGTGTGAAAAAATGTCTTACATTATGGGACGGAGGGAGTAGTTGTTACTAGATCTTAGTGGGGTTTAAGTATTTCTTAATGATAATGTAGTTTTTAGTAGCGTTTGCTTCCTTTAATGTCGATTTGAACCATTGGACGCCATGCTGGCGGATCGTGGCCTCTCTTCTGCTCTCGCTAAATCTCTATGTATTGGTTCTAAATATGGGTGGCCTTTTCGGAGGACCCCGGGCAGAGAACGGATTGATGTGAGCTTGATATCTAATGTTGCCAGCCCTTCTTCGGTTTGACCCCCAGTCCGTCGTCATCAAATACCTTGGATGAAACAAAAACATCACAAAGGTTTCGTGGTGTAGTTGGTTATCACGTCAGTCTAACACACTGAAGGTCTCCGGTTCAAACCCGGGCGAAGCCACTCCTAGTTGTTCTTTTTTTTCACATTTTTACCATTGCGTAGTTGTTCTTTTTTTCACATTTTTACCATTGCGTTAAGAAAAAAAGTAAAAAAACAATGGCCCATACAGGTCTCGAACCTGTGACCTTCGCGTTATTAGCACGACGCTCTAACCAGCTGAGCTAATAGGCCTCATGGTTGGTTAACTTTTTCTTCCCTTTATATAACCATTGAACGGAGAGAGTACTAGTAAAATAGACCACTAGTAGATTTTCGCACCCATCAATCATATTATTTACTATTACTCTCCTTTTTTTACTCTGCATATTATTTTGCCTAAAACCAAACTTTATAAATTTCGATCAAGTATATAAAATAATCATTGACATATACAATACCAAACCAATACTATTAGATTCATCATTGATTATACTTTCATCATATGTATTTGTTATTGTAAATGTTATTGAATATGTATTACCGCACTCCCAATGCATTGTCTCTTAACGCATCGTTCTTGGAAGCAACCCTTTTGGAGACAACCACTTCAGTGCATTGTCTCTTCATGTCGATCTAAATATAATTGCATCTTAGTTAATTTAGGGGTGGGCAGTGGACGAAATGGGTTATTTTCCTATTTCTGGAGGAACTTCCGGTTGTTGAAATTTTCACTAGTGCAACTTACACGGGATTGGGTTAACGATTTCACCATGGAAACACTTTGATATATAAGGCAACAATTGGAAGGATATGTCATTCCAATGAAAACAAAAATTTCCTAAGGAAAGACAACAGGGTTTGTTACCCGTAGCTATTGCTTGTGGAGACAAGGGAAGAATAGAAAAATAGTAGGGAGATTAGCCACAAAGGATCAAGGCACCAATTACTCTTCATAAGGAAACAAGCCAAGAGCCTTATCTCCACCAACATACACAACAGCTTGCTCTTTCCATAATTACTGTGCCATATCATCATTTTGGTTTCTCTTACTTTTTTGAGCGGTTAAACAACAGGAAAGGCTCCTACTGCATATATATATTAAAAACAAAATATGTTACAAATTTACATTATGGGGGCTAATCCCACCCCATTGGGGAGGGGTTCAGATACCAAGTAAAGCCTAATGTGAAATTTTTATTTAATGGGATTTACAAATGCGGTAATAAACTGTCCTATTACTTTTTTTACACAGCCTCCTTACCCGCACTGATTTTTTTTCCAATCTGATATCCCACATCCTCCTCATTTTCTATTACTATATTTTACCCTATGTGTTGCTTTTTTGCCACTTACCTACACCGATTTCTTCACCCCTAAAGATTTCCTAGGCCCTTCCCGTCACCTTTCCTTTTGAGCGCGCACTCACCTGCAAGGTGCAACCAAGAGAAACTCTAGTAGAGTCGCCAAATTGGCAGCCTTCATAACACATATGGAACACGCTACATAATGTTTTGGAGGCTGCGGAAGTTGTTGCTACTTGTGATAGTGTCGGGATTCCCCGAAGAGGAAAGATGATGTAGTATAGTAGAAGATAGTATTTCCCTCAGTTAAAAATCAAGGTTTATCGAACCAGAAGGAGACAAAACACAATACCTGCCCACACAAAAACTAAATGCTTGCATCCAACAAAGGCAAGGGGGCATCACTCTCCTTGTTCGTGCCAGTTGCAAGTATCAAATCTGTTAGTGGTAGATATAATAATAAAGGTAAAAAACAAAAGTAAAATAAAACAACAAGGGAATTATAATATTTGTTTGATGATAAAGGTGAATGGACTCGGGGGCATAGCTTCACTAGAGGCATCTCTCTCTCATAAATAGCATCAGTGGGTAAAGAAATTACTGTTAGGCAATTGGCAGAATAGCACATAGTTATGATGATCATACAAGGCATAGGCCAAGAATTAGGGCAAACGGAGTCACAAGGGGCCCACAAGCCATGATGGCGCGCCGTAACCCCGAGGGCGTGTACCCTTGCCTTGTGGCCACCTCGTGGGTCTTGTAGCCCTCTCCTGAAGCTTCCAGTGTCTTTTTTTGTCCAGAAAAAATCGTCAAAAACTTTCTTCGTGTTTGAACTTTTGTTGGTATGGATTTCCGTAAAACAAAAACATGCAGAAAATAGGAACTGGCGTTGCACTCTAAGTTAATAGGTTAGTCCATAAAATAATAGAAAATGGCATATGGAGCATACAAAAGTGATAATATAATAGCATGAAATAATCAAAAAGTGTAGATACGTTGGAGATGTATCAACATCCCCAAGCTAATTCCCGCTCGTCCTCGAGTATTTAAATGATAAAAACAATTTTTTTATGTGAAATTCTACCTAATATGTTCTTAATTATGTAATCATTTGCGATATTGGGAAGCGACTGATCTAAGGCACTAGTCTATTAGTTTGATATCAAAATGATAATATGCAAGAATGCTAGAAAACAATCACTGCCTTTCAAAAATAGAAAATGCTAAAGAACATTATGCCTAAACACTTAATCGTGTAAGCATGGCATAGATTGGTCTTCCTAACATAAAGTATCAATCATGAACATCCCGGTGCCAAACCAAGCTTTTTTTTACTTTATTTTATTTTACTGTTCATCATGGAGCATTTCAGCTTGGAGCAGATACCCCACGTCCCTTAGTCATACAATACTGCTCCTAGATTAGAGCTAAACCATGCTAAAACTACTCCTCACCGAATGAGAGGCTGATGAATGCTGCCTTACCGGAGCCTAACGCCTCATGGTCGTGGGTTACCCTTCGAATCCACGGGTGTTCAAAACACTGTGATGGTGTTTTTGGCTCTTCAATGATGGCTTGGTGTATAGTGGTAAGGTCAACAAATTCCTCATCTTTCTAGGGGCGGACACATCAAAAGAGAGGATAAGTAGTTCCACAATGCAGCATGTAGGAGCGTTTGATTGTTGGATCACAGAGAAAACCAATGGTAACCATTGGATCATACAGAAAATCAATGATATTTTTTCGGGGAACATAATCAATGGCCAGTGAATCTTTTATTTCTCTTTGTTATGGAAAGAATCAGATCTATTATAAAAGTTCATCAAAAGTACAAAACATATCAACCATAATAAAAAAAACTATCGAGATTCCGAGACCACCGAACGACAACAATTGCCACCAAAATGAGCCACCGACGCATCACTGCCGCCACTACCCTACCGGAGCGGGCTTTGACTTTCTGAATGGCAACAGGAAACCTTCGTGCACATGCCCCTATGGACCAGTGCCTTGGAGCCACATAGATCTGAAGCAGCTGACGCCAAATCTCACCACACAACAAGAAACCCTAACCTCACCGCCCCAAGAAGATGGCATGAATCCACGTTGGAGCTTTGTTGACTACGTCCAAGCGGGCGAACTCAAGGAGGGTGAAAGCCTAGATGACAAATTCAAGAAGAAGTGCAGCACCTCGAGGGCTAAAAACCCTAACCTAAACTACTAACCGGGGCAGAGGCGTCCAGGATTTTCCTCGCCGTCACCGACCACGGAGAGGCAGACAGAGGAGGTGAGTCCACAGGCTCGCCGATGAAGTCTAGAGGGAAATTTTGCCCCAGCCGCGTTAGGGAGAAAATGAGAGGGCGTCCAGTGATGTTAATCTTTTATTTTTCTCGAAATAAGAAATGGTCAGTGAATCTAGTACTCCAAGTATCTTAAAATTTATCTACTCTTTCTTCTTGGCGTCTTTAGTGTTTTTCCTTACGGTGCGCCAATTTCTCTTTTCTCTTTTCTCTAACCAAAGTAATTAATTGACTTTTGTTACTAGTGTAAATTAATTTACTTTCAGTGGTGCAATGTGCATGCTCAGGCACATTATTGCCATCGGCCGATCGTTTGTCAAAAAAAAAAAAAAAGAAGAAGAAGAAGAAGAATGCCACCGGCCGATCTGCCAAATGAAAAGTAAACCAAAGTAGATAATTCGTCCATCATCCGTATGATCCGTTCCTGCATGCATGCTTGCTTGCATATCCAACCCGCAAGAAACTCATCATTATCCATCAGGATCGATGGATCAGTTAGCTCCAACAACTAATCGTTATCTATCTTCTAACCGGCCGCAACTATAAATATGTACGTACCATTGTGCATCCTCTTCCTCCATCCCATCCATATCCATCTCTCTCCTTCTCTCCCACGTAGTACAATCTCATCCTGACAACAATGGTGCAGCGCACTTCCAACGCCGAGGTCATGTCCATGGACCTGTCGCCCAAGAAGCCCGCCAAGGCCTACGCCAGCGACGGCGGCGCCTACTACGACTGGTCGCCCGCCGACCTGCCCATGCTCGGCGCGGCCTCCATCGGCGCCGCCAAGCTGCACCTCTCCGCCGGCGGCCTCGCGCTCCCCAGCTACTCCGACTCGGCCAAGATCGCCTACGTGCTCCAGGGCGCCGGCGCCTGCGGCCTCGTCCTCCCGGAGGCGGCCAAGGAGAAGGTGATCCCCGTCAAGGAGGGCGACACCCTGGCGCTCCCCTTCGGCGCCGTCACCTGGTGGCACAACGCCGAGGGCGCCTCCGCTGAGCTGGTGGTGCTCTTCCTCGGCGACACCTCCAAGGGCCACGTCCCCGGCCGCTTCACCAACTTCCAGCTCACCGGCGCCGCCGGCATCTTCACGGGCTTCTCCACCGAGTTCGTCGCGCGCGCCTGGGACCTCGACCACGACGCCGCCGCCAAGATCGTCTCCACCCAGCCTGGCTCAGGCATCGTCAAGATCGCCGCGGGGCACCGGATGCCGGAGCCTCGCGCAGAGGACCGCCAGGGCGTGGTGCTCAACTGCCTGGAGGCGCCGCTCGACGTGGACATCCCGGGCGGCGGCCGCGTGGTGGTGCTCAACACGGCCAACCTGCCGCCGGTGAAGGACGTTGGTCTGGGCTCTGACCTGGTGAGGATCGACGGTAAGTCCATGTGCTCGCCGGGATTCTCCTGCGACTCCGCCTACCAGGTCACCTACATAGTGCGCGGCGGCGGCCGCGTCCAGGTCGTCGGCATCGACGGCACCCGCGTGCTGGAGACCCGCGCCGAGGCGGGCTGCCTCTTCATCGTGCCCAGGTTCTTCGTCGTCTCCAAGATCGCCGACGACACCGGCATGGAGTGGTTCTCCATCATCACCACGCCAAAGTACGTACAATTATTTTTATTCTCTTTCAATCTGGTGTATACTGTATTTTCTTGTACGTACGTCAAGCACTACTCTAGTAGTTGACCAACTATTCAAAACTTTTGATATGCCCTAATTTCAAGTATCATATGTTTCAATTTTGCGAATTTCAAGTATATATAGCCCTAATTAGTTGCACAGTTTTGTGGCATTCTTTGCCTTTTCTGAAATTAAACTTTCCTGCTACGTATTCAAGTTTATCCAATAGTCAATGCCACTGTATATTTTCTTTCTGCATTTTGGTAGTAAAAATATATAGCATGTGTATATTTTGTTCGGTATATTCTGTTTCAGTATTGCAACATTCAAGCATGAACTTATTTCTAGCTGCAACTACGGAAGTTTCTTACAGACTGGATTCCTCCCGTATGTTTAGCGTTTTTGTATATACTCTTATTAGCTGCACAATATTGTGGCATGTTTTGCATTTTCACAAAATGAAAGTTTCCTACATATTCAAGTTTAATCAATAGTTTTGCATTTATCTAGTTATATTGATCAATTTCATTAGTTAATGTTTGTGTTGTGTACAACAAATGCAGCCCGATCTTTAGCCACTTGGCTGGTAGGACGTCGGTGTGGAAGGCGATATCACCGGAGGTGCTAGAGACGGCCTTCAACACCACGCCAGAGATGGAAAAGATGTTCCGCTCCAAGAGGCTTGACTCTGAGATCTTCTTTGCTCCCAACTAGATCATCCGCGCAACTGTCCGTCTCTTGCTTGGCAACACCTTAGATTCAATTTCGATTTGGGTCACCAAGAGTTAGTTAAACTGAAGTTTGTCGCGTTTGATGGAATATGTAATAATAAGCGTGAGATGGATTTGTCATGATGGTTAGTTTTTATCGAACTCTTTGAGATCAGTTAATGTTCGATCTATGCAAGTGGTGGATCGATATATTCTTGCAGCGGGTAATTTGTCACTGTTGTGTGCGTGTGCACGCACCCCCTGCTGGTTAGGTTTTATCAAGCTCTTTGAGACCAGTTAATGTTGGATCACTGCAAGTGGTCTATGGGTACATTCCTGCAGTGGGTAATTTGTCATTGTTGTGTGCGTGTGAACAACCCCAGCTAACTACTAACGAATAATTTGATCAATAGTTCTTTTTTCATAAAAAAATGCAAGTTTGAACTTTCACACTTTCGAATAAACTTGAGCATAGAGTATGGAATGGAATACGTGACGTACTGATGAGTGTATTCGACTGTCCTGAGCGTTCTAACTGATTTCATGACTATCAGTCTATAAAAACATATGGTGGGATTTTCATAAATTTTGTAGAGAAAGATATATTTTTTGTCCTTAACTCTTGGTGAAGTCTAGATTTAATTCCTCAACTACAAAACTGGACAACTTGCACCCCCAACTCTTAAAACCGTGCCACAATGCTTCGAAATCCACGTCACCAGCATAACCGTTGCCACTCTCGGTGCTCCATTTGGACACGGTCTCGCCGCTGCTAGTCGCCCTCTTGCTACTGGTCCTTACATAGTTGTGGGGCCTTCTCTTACTCCAGCAAACGCGCCGGCAGACTCATGGTCCTGCGTTATGTACTCGAGTACATTGCACGGAACGTCGGTGACAATGACCGTGACCATGCCGCTTTCGCCACCGTCTGTGGGCTGCAGGGCCGCGTGTCGAGCGCTACTGGCGCACGGCTCAATCGCCACTCCCTTCAACATGAACATGGATGACACATTTTTGTGGGCATTCATCAACTCGTGCAACTAGTGACATGCGTAAGTGTGCTACTCGTGTGTTCTGGCCAGAATGGATCGAAGCGATAAAGGTCCTGTATGTGTTTGTCTATGGCGGATGGGTGAATCAATCAGCTAGAGGTGAGCAATCATCCAGAGCAACGCGTGACCGTGCCATGCTCACTCACGCCATGCTCAGCGTACTTCGCATGCTTGTGTAGCCTCCATGGTTCATGCTGTCGCGCGAGCTGTGCCCCACCATGGCCAATCTGCACGCAACCGCCATCTGTTGTCCTGCTGGCCACCATGCCGTTGGCTGCTCCCCTGAACGCCGGAGCGCCAAGCCTACCACCTCAACGCTGTCGTGGTCTCGCCGCAGCTCGCGCGCCGACACAGACCGTCCATGCCAGAAGGTGCCCCAGGCTGGCAAACTGGTTACAAAGGCAAGGTGGTCCATCCCGGCAACGATCAAGTCGATCAGCGATGATCTCCCACCTCCTGGGGCCGCGCTCACGTTGTTGAAATCACCACCACCGATAGCTTGCTCCTCCCTGCGCTCCCTTCCTGCAGACGCCGCGTGAGAGAGCGGTGGAGTAGAGAGAGACAGGAACCGGAACAGGTCAATTTTGGGGTCTTCTTTGCCACGTTGGCATGGACCGGTCAAAACCGGGGTGAGTCATCACCAAAACTGGTCAAAAATCAAGATTAGGGACGAGACTTGTCCGGTTTCAAGAGTTGGGGGTGCAAGTCATCCGGTTTCGTAGTTGAGGGACTAAATCTAAACTTCGCCCAAACTTGAGGGACTAAAAGTCTACTTTTCTCAAATTTGTTTGACAAGTTGTTGAGTTGTGGTGATTGTAACAGACATGTTTTTGGGGTAATAAAGGTTTCCAAACTTTAAAAAGAAAGTTGATGCACCATTGCATTAGTTTTATGTCCATGTCCAACCCCTATAGAATGCAAATTCACGCTTTCCAAAAAGCATGGCTTGGTCAACTAAGAAAAATAATTACGGTACATCTACAATTCTACATACAATTGTATACTAAGAGACAATTCTGAGTAATAAATTTTTGTTTCGTACCAAAATACCAAATATGTCCCCATTGCATAAATAAACAAAATTATGCAAACACTATTTGTTGAAGCCATGGAAACAAAACAACTGATTGAATTGCTCCACATGTTAGGTGGTTACACTAATGTGCCGAGCTTATAAGATTGCATAAATTTAAGTACACATTGGCAAAATGCAGAATAGTCACAAGCATATTAAATTTTGTCTTAAATAAACCCAAATGTGTGATTTGGACCTCAGTTGAGACGGTAATACAATGCGTGATTCTCAAGTTCAGGGACCATCACGTCACACGAGTGCAGAAACATAGGGGACACTTGACTGCATTATTTCCGATATAACTTATAACCATCTCATGCCAACCTAGTAGTTTGATGAATATTACATCGGTGATATTATATTGTACCCTACATGTTCACTCTACATATATACAACTTATCTGGAACTAGGTGGCAGATGATGATTTTCTTCGTTGGACAAGAATAAATTAATTGATGGATGGTGAGAGAGGTGACATGGACTGATAATCTCGCGTGTAACATAAAGAAGAATCTACAAATTGATTGATTTCTCGTGACTTATATATATGTCAGTCAGTGACGGGCCAGAGAGGAATCGAATTCATGTAAACCAAATTAAGCTTTTCTATGTTTGGGTGATAGTGATACTAATAACACAAGTAGAAAGCTTCTCTTCTGTATGAATACTTTGTAGTACAGCTAGTGCGGTTCAATCAAGGTTCAAAAAGTGCTCGTCACAAGAATCTGCCTCAATTGAAGAAGAAATTGACATGAATTTCCAGAATACACTCCTTCTTCCACATATGAAGCGTGCCTATTTCCTTGATTTTTGTTCTCAAATATATCAAATGATGCTTCTTGGTTTTCTATATATCTGAAACTTGATTCAAATTAGTTGAGCCTCCTTATGAGGCACACAACATGCGGTGATTTTATTATAGGTAAGCATGGTACTCAAGAAATGAATCAAGTGCTAATTATAACAGTCTGGGACAGCAAATAAATATTGTCATTTGAACGATGTTGACCAGAAGGACGTCATCAGTGTACGTACATAATGGTAAAGACGAGATGTATTATGTTCAAGGACATCCGTCAAGATTATTATTCATTTCATATTTGGCACAATGTTTAAGCAGAAAATTGACGCCTTTTTCATTCACTGAAGTACCCTTAAAGATGAATGCATTTCCTTATGTTCCAAGAGCCTCAAAGCACGCATCAGGACACCATGATCAATTCCCGCAAGTTCTGCAACAAAAGCCACAACATAAAATGAGGATTCAAACTAGCCACAATTAATATCATAAGACCACCCGCAAAAAAATGATATACCATAAGACAACTTTTATTTATTATGAGCAAGGGGAATGCATGGTCTATGCTATGTATTACATTTTTTTTCTTTTTTTGTGAATTATGTATGGCTTGTGTATGTATTACTGATGAGGTACCGCCACGAACTTATGTCACAGCATAAGCTTTGCTGCATTGTGTGTTGATACATGTAGGAATGGGGTTTTCTGAGGATTGCCTCTGGTTTATCCATTCTTCATACAACATAACTTATCCCAGCTTTATATAATATCCATCCCCAAATGAAAAACTCTCATTGGAAAACTCCAAGATTCTTATCCAAGCTAACCATCATTAAGCCTAGTCTTAGCTAGACGGTTCCTCCCGAGGCTTGTGGTGGTTGTAATAATTCCAAACCCACATGGAAAGTTGGTTAAGAGTGAAATATTTAGCCAAGCTAAATCTAAATCCTATATGTATATTGCCGTTTCTACCTCAAATTGCTTTCAAGCAAGAAAAAAAGCTTTGCGTCACAAAAATATTGAAAATGGTAAATATAATCTTGTCTCCATCAAGTTTGGTATACTTACCAGTCCCATGTTTCAGTTCAAGAGCGGCCAAGCCATCATTGAAGGGCCAAAAACACCACCACACTGTTTTGAACACCCATAGATTCGAAGGGCAACCCACGACCATGAGGCGTTTGGCTCCGGCAAGGCGTCATCCATCAACCTCTCATTCGATGATGAGTAGTTTTAGGATGGTTTAGCTCTAATCTAGGATCAGTATTGTATAATTAATGGATGTGGAGTATCTGCTCCGAGCTGAAATGCTCCATGATGAGCAGTAAAATAAAAAAGCAAAACACAAAAGACTGATTTTTTATCGTAAACTTTAACAAATGTTTTGTGTACTTGCAAAAAATAATCATGAAAGGATATCCGAGAAGTAATGACAAAAGAAAGATGCTTCAAAAATGCTATTTTAAAAGCACTTTGGAGTGTTGACTTTTTTCATGACAATTTCATGACAAAAGAAAGATGCTCCAAAAAATTATCATGAAAGGATATCCGAGAAGTCATGTCATTTTGTGCTGAAATTTTTCAAGCTCATAATTTTTTTTGTTCAAGTTTGACATAAAAACATTTCAAAGTTTTTTGAACTTGTATTCATTTTTTCGGTTTTACTGTCCATCCCGATCTCATTTGATCTCAGGAGAAGAAGACTTTCGATAATTAAGGTACTTTTATGTTTGATGAGTGGAAGCATTGTATACTTAAGCAGTAAGTTAAGTAAATCTAGTTTCAATTTGTGTTTGAATGAGTATTTACGCAAATTTTAGCATTTGATGAATTAAGAATTTGGAGCAAGAGATAGGTGCAAATATTTTTGACTTGAGGACTTAAGTTTTACGGGGTCATTTGAGGGGTTAAAGGATTGGGGAAGAGCTAAAGTTGCTCTTAGCTAGTGATTAGCCCACGCTAGTAGGGAGGTTGTTCGCGGGGGATCTTGATCTTGTGGAAGTAGCTAAGAGTGGATATGTTGTTTTCCTTCAGATTACTAAGGGGGCACGCACTTGCACTATTTTGTTCAGCGGAAACATGCATTCAATTGTACTATAAGTTTCGGCCAACATGTCATGCGGTGGGGTATGTCATAGATACCAAGTAACATCCTCGTAGAGAGGTGATATACAAGATTAGTACGTAAGTTGGTAAGGATTTCTTTTTTGGATCATCTCCCCTGGTGATATGTCGCTGGATAAATCCAAGTGGTGCTTGCTGGTGCATGCCTTGCCTGCCATCTTCGCTTGCATAGTGTGTATGTAGAGAGAATGGAGGAGACGAGGATTCTCTATACATGCTTGCATTCGCAGGATCTAATCATGTGCCATGTTTTACTCTTAGTGTTGATCATGTGCCCCTTTCTGCTTTTTTCTTTGATCATATGCTCTCATTTTTAGCGAAAAGGATACAGATCTATTATCAAAGTTCATCAGAAGTACAAAAGCACCTTAAACGTGATAAAAATTACATCGAGATTCCGAGAGCACCAAATGACCATTACCGCCCCCAGAACAAGCCATCGATGCGCCGCTATTGCCACTCCCATAACAGAGCCGACTTTAACTTGTCAACGATAGCTGGAAAATCTTCGTGCACATGCCCCTAAGGACCGGCGTGTTGGAGCCATAGTCATCGGTGTTGAATCCATGAATAGATCTGAAGCACTTGACACAAATTGTTGCCACACGACGAGAAACCTTAATCTCATAGCTCCCAAGGTACTGTGGGAACCTACGCCATAGCTCTGTCGACTACATCCAGACGGGCAAACTCATGGAGGATTGGAGCCCACATAAAAAACTCGGAGAAGAAGCGTCGTCATCCGCCCGAGCACCACACTTGCAAGGACTGAAGAACCCTAGACTAAACTACTAACGAGAGTGGAGGCATCGAGATTCCCCTCCCTGCCATTGGCTGCCATAGTGGCAGTCAGAGGGAATGTGATTCCACATGCTCGTCGGCGAAGTATGGAGGGGAGAATTTGCCCCAGCCTCCAAGGAATAGAGGAGGAAAAGCTAAAGACGTTGTTTGCTTGCTTTGATCATTTGCTCTTCTTTAATTTACGACCTTGTTGATTTGCCCTTTTTATGTACTTTTAAATAATTTCCATGTTGGTTGGATAATGATCAGTATTTTGATCTAGTTAGTTAGAGGTGATAATTGATTAACCAGAATATTATCTAGATCATGAGTGCTCATCCCATTTTCTTCGAGCATTAGCTAACTCGTTAGTCGTCATCTATAGTCGATTGGATAGAATTAAGGGTTCAAGTATGCATGTAAGTTCAACCCAATGCACACACGCATGCATGTTTGAGTTGAGAAGTTTGGGGCTGAGAAGAGCTACCAAACAGGCCCTAGGTATATGCTCTCCTTTGAGAACCACCATTCATCTCATGTTCACCCCCACCACGTCATCGCTTGTCGATTTCTTTGTGGACTCCTTTTCCCTATTGAAGGAGCACATCTCCTCTTCATACTACTATTTCAAGCGGAATTAATTAAATGCACGAGGACATGAAACCGTTTGCTATCACCCCAAAAAATTGATAAACAGTGAGATAAAAAATCTCTGACCAAAAGCCACCAAGCAAAATCTTATCCAACAAGGATAACAAAGAAGAGTGCGACCACACACGAAATCATTCAATAGCTACAAACGAATACGCTCTCCACAACAAAAACATTCATCAAGGATGTAAAATGAAAGCATTTTAACATCGAAGTATCTTCACACAGGATGCATGAAAAAAAATATCTATCAAGTAAAATATTGTTTGACGACGTCAAAAGGTATGGCATAAGAAAATGAAAAAAATATTTATTTGAGAAATTATTCCCGGCTGAGAGAGTGAGTCCACAAAACATGACAAGCATGAACTATGTGAAAGTTGCTCGAGGAGATCAGATTCTCTAGGAACAAAATCATATCCCAGAACAACATAAGGTATGTCATAATACCCAAGAAACATGTAGAAAAACAAAAAATATGTGATAATATCACGCAAATTACAAACAATGTATGCAACCTAAAATGTTCATATAGCTAGCATCTTATTTTAGAAGATGGCTTGGACTTGATGTTGTGTGCATGCATCCCATGTCAATAAAGGCGTTGACTCTGCAATTTGCACATGTCTTCTAAGCATGTTTTACAGAAAATGATACAAAAGGTTTCGTGGTGTAGTTGGTTATCACGTCAGTCTAACACACTGAAGGTCTCCGGTTCGAACCCGGGCGAAGCCACTCCTATTTTATTTTTTCCATTGTGTAAAAAAGAAAAAAAGAAAAAAAAAAAGGTTAATGGCCCATACAGGTCTCGAACCTGTGACCTTCGCGTTATTAGCACGACGCTCTAACCAGCTGAGCTAATAGGCTTCTTGTTCATTAAAAGTTTATTCAGGTTTTATATTGCATATTATTTGTACACATTTATATTTGTGTTAACTGAGTAAAAGTCGCACACCCCCGTGGTGAGAAGAAGGGAGTAAGAAAATCACTAGAGCCTCTTTTGGGATCTTATAAATCACAAGAAAAAAACCATCTTTTCTCCAACAACAAATCATCTGGGCTGTAAGTGTTCCTTGGCTATCTAGATTCCCATTTTCATTGCCCACGTTTGTAAGTGTTCCCAACTGTTGTGGCCTTTTTGTCATTGTTTTTGTGATGGGATGGCCGGATGGGTATGCAAATCATCTTGCAACAGCTACATAGATAAAAGACATATGTGCAAGCAGGCAACTATTATCTCCGTCCTGGGTTATAAGTCCTCTTTGTATTTTGTGCCAAATTTTATTTAGAGATTTAACTAACAAAATATTAATTCATGTCATAAAAAATTATATCGTGACATGCATTAATATTTTGTTAGTTAAATCTCTAGTTAAAATTTGGCACGAAATACAAAAGGGACTAATAAACCGGGACAGAGGTAGTAATCGCAACCATATACACCCACTAAGCGATTCAATAGAAAATAATAACTCTCGACTTCTGCATCACAGGATGCACATAGAAAAATTGCATTATTATTATTATTTGAGAGAGGGCACTTTTTTTTGGAAAGGAGGATACCCTCAGCCTCTACATCGAGCGATGCACATAGGGCACTCTTTTGGAAGAAGAGCAACCTTTTTCACGGTATCCCTCCATTTGTATTCCTGGATAGGAATATAACGGCTGGCATGGGGCACCCAAGATGCCATATGAAATACTGGCCACCTCACTTAATCGACCATCAGCATGTCAATCTTTGGTTTGCAATGTTTAAAGCCATGGACGTATGCATGGGGATACAAGTTGTACATCGATCTTACGATGAGAAGAAAACATTAAGAGGATGAACCAGAAGAAATATCATCGCAGGGAGCAATTAGGAAAATCATATAAGCTTGTAGGAGCCATCTACAAAATACTGCGATAAATCTTTGTCCTTGTCTAGGTTTCCCATTTCACTGTCCATGCTTGTAAATATTTGTCCTTGTTGGAATCTTTTTTGTCACTGTTTTTGACTTTAATGTGATGTGATGTGTACGCAAATCATCATGCAACCATATGTAACAAGATCGAATGCTCTAGCCTTTTCCATCATCGTTTTGTCCCCTCTAATGATGTATTTGCAATTGAAAAGCATGATAATTTTTCCATGAGAAAGAAGCAGCACCAGGAGCGCGTGTTCTAGAGTTAAACAAGCAAAGCGAGGCAAATCAGTCGACGTTCATGCCAGGCTGCCAACCTGCAATCTGGAGGTTTCAACTTGGTTGTCAAGACCCGAGGCCTGCCTAAGGGGGGTGCAGCTGTGCAGGTGTTGTCTTGCTAGCTTCAGTTTGCAAGGAAAAGACTCACCCTGCTACAGAAGCGATGATACTTGTTGAGTAGTGTTAAAAACGCCCTTATATTATGGGGCGGAGGGAGTAAGTAGGAACAGAGCAGCATGAATGGTGCGAAATTCATGCAGTTGCACATGAACAAAACAAAGCAAAATTTGATAAGTAGTGAGAAAAAAAAACCTCTGACCAAAAGCCACCAAGCAAAATCTTATCCAACGAGGATATCAAACAAGAGTGTGACCACACACGAAATCATTCAATAGCTACGAACGAATAGGCTCTCTACAACAACAAAAAAGTCATCGAGAATGTAAAATGAAGGCATTTTAACATCAGAGTATCTTCAAAAAGGATGCATGAGAAAATATCTCTCAAGTAAAAGATTGTTTGATAGCATCAAAAGGTATAACATAAGGAAATGAAAAAAAAATATTAACAAGCATTGGATTGTTTCTAAAGTTCTTCGCAGATTAGTGGATTAGTGGATTTGCCTGTTTAGTGGATTAGTAGATTAGTGGATTTGCCTGTTCAAAAGGTATATGTCTAACCTAACGAAAAATTCTTGTAAAATTAGTGGATTGTTTTGTAAGCGTTGTGTACAGAATGGTGACAAAGGAAAACAATCGATCTCGGAAAATGGGAACAGTTGCCTGATTTTCCAGGTTCTATGGTGGAAAACTAGTAGATTTACTTGTAAGAATTGTGGACAGAAAATTTGAACAAAGGTTTCGTGCAGTAGTTGGTTATCACGTCAGAAAATTTGAAGCCATCTCCTTTTTTTTCGCATTTTCCAGTGTAAAAGAAAAAGGAAAAGGAAAAACGTTAATGGCCCATACAGGTCTCGAACCTGTGAGCTTCGCGTTATTAGCACGACGCTCTAACCAGCTGAGCTAATAGGCCTTTGTGTTGTCCGTTGCTTTTACGGCTTTGATGTCAGAAAGAACTGAATAATATGGTCCCTACTAAAGTGATGGATGACTTGCGAGGTTTTCCTTACATCGTGTTCTTAGATGCTCCTCCTGCTAGTTATGCTTTCGGGTTCTCCTTGGGCACTAGCCATAGTTCTTCTTATGAACTATGGTTTCATTTGCAGCAGTATTTTCTTTTCTTCTGTTGCCGAGTTTTGTATCAGACTGTACCTTGTTTTGTGGTTTATCCCTATCCATCTTGAAATATAGCAAAGGAACTTATTTGCAAATGGTGGGTCTCAACAAGACACGATGGTATGTGTATCTTGGAGGATTTATTGATCTGTCTATCTTATGCGTCTTCTTAAAAAAAATACATTTAGGTCTTGTGTTGTAGTAGGTTATCACGTAAGTCTAACACACTACATGGCGAAGCCAAACTATTGTTTTTTCCTTTACTGCAAAATGCAGAAATAAATCTTCGTCCTGGACTAGTTTCCCATTTCACCGCCTATGTTTGCAAGTATTCGACCCTGTTGGAATCTCCTTTTTGTCACTGTTTCTCACTTTCTGTGATGTGATGTGTGAGCAAATATTCCCACAGCAACTACACAATAATAAAGCCATATAGGCAAGCGACCGAATAATGCAACTATGTATTACCGCTCAAGGTGCATCTCCAAATCGACATGTCATGTCTATAGTTGCATCTAAGCACTCGGGGCAGAAAGACTCACTCTCGACCGCTGCTTCATATCACCGGATCCACACGGCCAAATAGCGTCCTCCATTTTCGAAGTTATGACAGCATATCTCGTGGGAAAATTGTTTCCACAGTTCGATATCCCTCCCTTTGATGAAAAAAATCACGTTCGGCTGCTGCATCACAGAATGCACATAACGGAAATTGTTTCCTTTGTTCTGAGCTGGAACACTATATCTTGTGTAAGAAAATGTTTCAACAATATCGATATTCCCTCCCATAAAATAAAATCATCAATACTTCACTTCTCTATATACCTGGATGGAAAGTAATGGCCTGTGTGGATCACCCAAGAAGGCATGCCAAATATCAGCGTTATTTAACTCCACTACGTAGACAAGTCACTATGTGCACCCAATTATGTAAGAAAAATAAATAAGTTAAGAACTGTCTGGCCATAGATGGAGCTTTCTACAGATGGGGACAAGAATTTGGCACCACCCACTCAGTTTCCCTATCACCTTTTCGCATTGCTTTCATATGTAAAAAAAGTGGGTGGATTTGCGACCTACCTTAAAATGACAAGATGAGGGTTGGGGGTTTAAAAAAAATCCAAATTAATGCATTCTTTATATTCACATGTTTATTTAATTTGTATTTGTTTGTGCATGTCATAACAATCATAAATTTACACAAGCATGCATAATACTCAATGATCTACATCGACAATAGGCTTTGAGATTTTTCAATGCATGACAAAAAAATCAAATGAGGTCAGCTGGAAATTAAAGATCTGTTCAGACTTCCAAACAATTATGATCTCTTTGGTCCAAACTTCAAAGGAATCATTATTTAAAATTTGGTCATTCTAATTGTTAGAATATTTTCCTACAGGACTAGTAGGGCTAAGAACCATAATGATATTCTATGGCCTACTTGACATGTATTCGTAAGGAAAATTTATGCCGAGCCAAATCTTCTGGAAATAATTTCGTTGGTTCAATGACAACTATGTGCTTGCACCTAATGCTTTAGAAAATTCTTGTATTTTTTCTCTCTTGCAATAAATCAACATCCATATTTTATGCATTACTCTATCTTTAATTCCCACAGGATTCAAGATAGCATGACATGAAATCTGTATGCTAATTTTTTCGGTTCCCATCTTTTTAAAATGCTGCAAAAGGTGTTGGGTAACGTAGTAATTTCAAAAATTTTCCTACGCACACGCAAGACCATGGTGATGGCATAGCAACGAGAGGGGAGAGTGTCCGTCCACGTACCCTCGTAGACCGAAAGCGGAAGCGTTGACGCAACGTAGAGGAAGTAGTCGTACTTCTTCCCGATCCAACCGATCCAAGTACCGAACGTACGGCACCTCCGAGTTCTGCACACGTTCAGCTCGATGGCGTCCCTCGAACTCCGATCCAGCCGAGTGTTGAGGAGAGTTTCGTCAACCTGACGGCGTGGTGGCGATGATGATGCTCCACCGTCGCGGGGCTTCGCCTAAGCTCCGCAACGGTATATTCGAGGTGTAGTTTGGTGGAAGGGGCACCGCACACGGCTAAGGAACGATCCGTAGATCAACTTGTGTGTCCATGGGGTGCCCCTGCCCCGTATATAAAGGAGTGGAGGAGGGAGGCGGCCCTCTCTATGGCGCGCCCTAGGGAGTCCTACTCCCACTGGGAGTAGGATTCCCCCTTTCCTAGTCCAACTAGGAGCCCTTCCATGTAGTAGGAGTAGGAGAGAAGGAAAGGGAAGAGAAAGGAGAAGGAAGGAAGGCGCCCCCTCCCTAGTCCAATTCGGACTAGTCCAAGGGAGGCGGCGGCCACCCTTTGGCCCTTTTCTCCTTTCCCGTATGGCCCATTAAGGCCCAATACGAATTCCCGTAACTCTCCGGTACTCCGAAAAATACCCGAATCACTCGGAACCTTTCCGAACTCCGAATATAGTCGTCCAATATATCGATCTTTACGTCTCGACCATTTCGAGACTCCTCGTCATGTCCCCGATCTCATCCGGGACTCGAACTCCTTCGGTACATCAAAACTCATAAACTCATAATAAAACTGTCATCGAAACCTTAAGCGTGCGGACCCTACGGGTTCGAGAACTATGTAGACATGACCTAGAACTATTCTTGGTCAATAACCAATAGCGGAACCTGGATGCCCATATTGGCTCCTACATATTCTCTGAAGATCTTTATCGGTCAAACCGCATAACAACATACTTTGTTCCTTTGTCATCGGTATGTTATTTGCCGAGATTCGATCGTCGGTATCCAATACCTAGTTCAATCTCGTCACCGGCAAGTCTCTTTACTCGTTCCGTAATACATCATCTCGCAACTAACTCATTAGTTGCAATGCTTGCAAGGCTTAAGTGATGTGCATTACCGAGAGGGCCAGAGATACCTCTCCGACATTCGGAGTGACAAATCCTAATCTCGAAATCGCCAACCCAACATCTGCCTTTGGAGACACCTGTAGTACTCCTTTATAATCACCCAGTTACGTTGTGACGTTTGGTAGTACCCAAAGTGTTCCTCCGGTAAACGGGAGTTGCATAATCTCATAGTCATAGGAACATGTATAAGTCATGAAGGAAGCAATAGCAACATACTAATCGATCGTGTGCTAAGCTAACGGAATGGGTCATGTCAATCAGATCATTCAACTAATGATGTGACCTTGTTAATCAAATAACAACTCCTTGTTCATGGTTAGGAAACATAACCATCTTTGATTAACAAGCTAGTCAAGTAGAGGCATACTAGTGACATACTGTTTGTCTATATATTCACACATGTATTATGTTTCCGGTTAATACAATTCTAGCATGAATAATAAACATTTATCATGATATAAGGAAATAAATAATAACTTTATTATTGCCTCTAGGGCATATTTCCTTCAGTCTCCCACTTGCACTAGAGTCAATAATCTAGATCACATCACCATGTGATTAACATCGATAGTTCACATCATCATGTGATTAACACCCATAATTCACATCGCCATGTGACCAAGACCCAAAGGGTTTACTAGATTCAGTAATCTAGTTCACATCGCTATGTGATTAACACCCAAAGAGTACTAAGGTGTGATCATGTTTTGCTTTGTGAGAGAATCTTAGTCAACGGGTCTGCCACATTCAGATCCGTATGTATTTTGCAAATCTCTATGTCAACAATGCTCTGCACGGAGCTACTCTAGCTAATTGCTCCCACTATCAATATGTATCTAGATCGAGACTTAAAGTCATCCAGATCGGTGTCAAAACTTGCATCGACGTAACCCTTTACGACGAACCTTTATCACTTCCATAATCGAGAAACATATCCTTATTCCATTAAGGATAATTTTGACCGCTGTCCAGTGATCTATTCCTAGATCACTATTGTACTCCCTTGCCAAACTCAGTGCAGGGTATACAATAGATCTGGTACACAGCATGGCATACTTTATAGAACCTATGGCCAAGGCATAGGGAATGACTTTCATTCTCTTTCTATCTTCTGCCGTGGCCGGGTTTTGAGTCTTACTCAATTTCACACCTTTGTAACACAGGCAAGAACTCTTTCTTTGACTGTTCCATTTTGAACTACTTCAAAATCTTGTCAAGGTATGTACTCATTGAAAAAACTTATCAAGCGTCTTGATCTATCTCTATAGATCTTAATGCTCAATATGTAAGCAGCTTCACCGAGGTCTTTCTTTGAAAAACTCCTTTGAAACACTCCTTTATGCTTTGCAGAATAATTCTACATTATTTCCGATCTACAATATGTCATTCACATATACTTATCAGAAATGCTGTAGTGCTCCCACTCACTTTCTTGTAAATACAGGCTTCACTGCAAGTCTGTATAAAACTATATGCTTTGATCACACTATCAAAGCGTTTATTCCAACTCCGAGATGCTTGCACCAGTCCATAGATGGATCGCTGGAGCTTGCACATTTTGTTAGCTCCTTTAGGATTGACAAAACCTTCTGGTTGCATCATATACAACTCTTCTTTAATAAATCCATTAAAGAATGTATTTTGACATCCATTTGCCAGATTTCATAAAATGTGGCGATTGCTAACATGATTCGGACAGACATAAGCATCGCTACAGTTGAGTAAATCTCATTGTAGTCAACACCTTGAACTTGTCGAAAACCTTTCTGCGACAAGTCGAGCTTTTGTAGATAGTAATACTACTATCAGCATCTGTCTTCCTCTTGAAGATCCATTTATATAATATGGCTTGCCGATCATCGGGCAACTCCATCAAAGTCCACACTTTGTTCTCATATATGGATCCCATCTCAGATTTCATGGTCTCAAACCATTTCGCGGAATCTGGGCTCATCATCGCTTCCTCATAGTTCGTAGGTTCATCATGGTCTAGTAACATGACTTCTAGAATAGGATTACCGTACCACTCTGTGCGGATCTTACTCTGGAAGACCTCACGAGGTTTGGTAACAACTTGATCTGAAGTTTCATGATCATCATCATTAACTTCCTCACTAATTGGTGTAGGAATCACTGGAACTGATTCCTGTGATGAACTACTTTCCAATAAGGGAGAAGGTACAATTACCTCATCAAGTTCTACTTTCCTCCCACTCACTTCTTTCGAGAGAAACTTCTTCTCTAGAAAGGATCCATCTTAGCAACAAATATCTTGCTTTCGGATCTGTGATAGAAGGTGTACCCAATAGTTACCTTTGGGTATTCTATGAAGATGCATTTCTCCGATTTGGGTTCGAGCTTATCAGGTGAAAACTTTTTCACACAACTCCAAACTTCAAGAAACGACAGCTTAGGTTTACTGCTAAACCATAGTTCATACGGTGTCATCTCAACGGATTTAGATGGTGCCCTATTAAACGTGAATGCAGCTGTCTTTAATGCATAACCCCAAAACGATAGTGGTAAATCGGTAAGATACATCATAGATCGCACCATATCAAAATAAAGTACGGTTACGACGTTCGGACACACCATAATGTTGTGGTGTTCCAGGTGGCGTGAGCTGTGAAACTATTCCACATTGTTTTCATTGAAGACCAAACTCGTAACTCAAATATTCATCTCCACGATCAGATCGCAGAAACTTTATTTTCTTGTTGCGATGATTTTCCACTTCACTCTGAAATTCTTTGAACCTTTCAACTATTTCAGACTTATGTTTCATCAAGTAGATATACCCATATCTACTCAAATCATCTTGTGAAGGTCAGAAAAATAACGATACTTGCCACGAGCATCAACATTCATTGGATCGCATACATCGGTATGTATTATTTCCAATAAGTCTGTAGCTTGTTCCATTGTTCCGGAGAACGGAGTTTTAGTCATCTTGCCCAAAAGGCACGGTTCGCAAGCATCAAATGATTCATAATCAAGTGATTCCAAAAGTCCATCAGCATGGAGTTTTCTTCATGCGCTTTACACCAATATGACCTAAACGGCAGTGCCACAAATAAGTTGCACTATCATTATTAACTTTGCATCTTTTGGTTTCAATATTATGAATATGTGTATTACTATGATCGAGATCCAATGAACCATTTTCATTGGGTGTGTAACCATATAAGGTTTTATTCATGTAAACAGAAGAACAATTTATTCTCTTACTTAAATGAATAACCGTATTGCAATAAACATGATCAAATCATATTTATGCTCAACACCAAATAACACTTATTTAGGTTCCACACTAATCCCGAAAGTATAGGGAGTGTGCGATGATGATCATATCAATCTTGGAACTACTTCCAACACTCATCGTCACTTCCCTTCAACTAGTCTCTTTTATTCTGCAACTCCTGTTTGAGTTACTACTCTTAGCAACTGAACCAGTATCAAATACCGAGGGTTGCTACGAACACTAGTAAAATACACATCAATAATTTGTATATCAAATATACCTTTGTTCACTTTGCCATCCTTCTTATCCGCCAAATACTTGGGGTAGTTCCGCTTCGAAGGACCAGTTCCATTGTAGCAAAAGCACTTAGTCTCGGGCTTAGATCCAGACTTGGGCTTCTTCACTCGAGCAACAACTTGCTTGCCGTTCTTCTTGAAGTTCCCTTCTTCCCTTTGCCCTTTTCCTTGAGACTAGTGGTCTTGTCAACCATCAACACTTGATGTTTTCTTGATTTCTACCTTCGCGATTTTAGCATCGCGAAGAGCTTGGGAATTGTTTTCGTCATCCCTTGCATATTATAGTTCATCACGAAGTTCTAGTAACTTTAGTGATGGTGACTAGAGAATTCTGTCAATCACTATCTTATCTGGAAGATTAACTCCCACTTGATTCAAGCGATTGAAGTACTCAGACAATCTGAGCACATGCTCACTAGTTGAGCGATTCTCCTCCATCTTTTAGCTATAGAACTTGTTGGAGACTTCATATCTCTCAACTCGGGTATTTGCTTGAAATATTAACTTCAATTCCTGGAACATCTCATATGGTCCATGACGTTCAAAACGTCTTTGAAGTCCCGATTCTAAGCCGTTAAGCATGGTGCACTAAACTATCAAGTAGTCATCATATTGAGCTAGCCAAACGTTCATAACGTCTGCATCTGCTCCTGCAATAGGTCTGTCACTTAGCGGTGCATTAAGGACATAATTCTTCTGCGCAGCAAATGAGGATAAACCTCAGATCACGGATCCAATCCGCATCATTGCTACTAACATCTTTCAATACAATTTTCTCTAGGAACACATATGAAAACATAGGGAAGCAACAACGCGAGCTATTGATCTACAACATAATTTGCAAAATACTACCAGGACTAAGTTCATGATAAATTAAAGTTCAATTAATCATATTACTTAAGAACTCCCACTTAGACAGACATCTCTCTAGTTATCTAAGTGATCACGTGATCCAAATCAACTAAACCATAACCGATCATCACGTGAGATGGAGTAGTTTTCAATGGTGAACATCTTATGTTGATCATATCTACTATATGATTCACGCTCGACCTTTCGGTCTCCGTGTTCGAGGCCATATCTGTATATGCTAGGCTCGTCAAGTATAACCTGAGTATTCTGCGTGTGCAAAACTGGCTTACACCCGTTGTAGATGGACGTGAGCTTATCACACCCGATCATCACGTGGTGTCTGGGCACGACGAACTTTGGCAGCGGTGCATACTCAGGAGAACACGTCTTGATAATTTTAGTGAGAGATCATCTTAAAATGCTACCGTCAATCAAAGCAAGATAAGATGCATAAAGGATAAACATCACATGCAATCAATATAAGTGATATGATATGGCCATCATCATCTTGTGCTTGTGATCTCCATCTCGAAGCACCGTCATGATCACCATCGTCACCGGCGACACCTTGATCTCCATCGTAGCATCGTTGTCGTCTCGCCAACTATTGCTTCTCGACTATCGCTACCGCTTAGTGATAAAGTAAAGCAATTACATGGCGTTGCATTTCATACAATAAGCGACAACCATATGGCTCCTGCCAGTTGCCGATAACTCGGTTACAAAACATGATCATCTCATACAATAAAATATAGCATCACGTCTTGACCATATCACATCACAACATGCCCTGCAAAAACAAGTTAGGCGTCCTCTACTTTGTTGTTGCAAGTTTTACGTGGCTGCTATGGGCTGAGCAAGAACCGTTCTCACCTCGCATCAAAACCACAGCGATACTTCGTCAAATAGACTCCGTTTAACCTTCTCAAGGACGGGCGTAGCCACTCAGTTCAACTAAAGTGAGAGAGAGACACCGCCAGCCACCTTTAAGCAACGAGTGCTCACAGCGGTGAAACCAGTCTCGCGTAAGCGTCTGGCGTAATGTCGGTCCGGGCGCTTCATCTCACAATACCGCTGAACCAAAGTATGACATGCTGGTAGGTAGTATGACTTGTATCGCCCACAACTCACTTGTGTTCTACTCGTGCATATGACATCAACGCATAAAACCAGGCTCGGATGCCACTGTTGGGTAACGTAGTAATTTCAAAAATTTTCCTACGCACACGCAAGACCATGGTGATGGCATAGCAACGAGAGGGGAGAGTGTCCGTCCACGTACCCTCGTAGACCGAAAGCGGAAGCGTTGACGCAACGTAGAGGAAGTAGTCGTACTTCTTCCCGATCCAACCGATCCAAGTACCGAACGTACGGCACCTCCGAGTTCTGCACACGTTCAGCTCGATGGCGTCCCTCGAACTCCGATCCAGCCGAGTGTTGAGGAGAGTTTCGTCAACCGACGGCGTGGTGACGATGATGATGCTCCACCGTCGCAGGGCTTCGCCTAAGCTCCGCAACGGTATATTCGAGGTGTAGTTTGGTGGAAGGGGCACCGCACACTAAGGAACGATCCGTAGATCAACTTGTGTGTCCATGGGGTGCCCCTGCCCCGTATATAAAGGAGTGGAGGAGGGAGGGCGGCCCTCTCTATGGCGCCCTAGGGGAGTCCTACTCCCACCGGGAGTAGGATTCCCCTTCCTAGTCCAACTAGGAGCCCTTCCATGTAGTAGGAGTAGGAGAGAAGGAAAGGGAAGAGAAAAGGAGAAGGAAGGAAGGCGCCCCCTCCCTAGTCCAATTCGGACTAGTCCAAGGGGAGGCGGCGGCCACCCTTTGGCCCTTTTCTCCTTTCCCGTATGGCCCATTAAGGCCCAATACGAATTCCGTAACTCTCCGGTACTCGAAAAATACCGAATCACTGGAACCTTTCCGAACTCGAATATAGTCGTCCAATATATCGATCTTTACGTCTCGACCATTTGAGACTCCTCGTCATGTCCCCGATCTCATCCGGGACTCGAACTCCTTCGGTACATCAAAACTCATAAACTCATAATAAAACTGTCATCGAAACCTTAAGCGTGCGGACCCTACGGGTTCGAGAACTATGTAGACATGACCTAGAACTATTCTTGGTCAATAACCAATAGCGGAACCTGGATGCCCATATTGGCTCCTACATATTCTCGAAGATCTTTATCGGTCAAACCGCATAACAACATACTTTGTTCCTTTGTCATCGGTATGTTATTTGCCGAGATTCGATCGTCGGTATCAATACCTAGTTCAATCTCGTCACCGGCAAGTCTCTTTACTCGTTCCGTAATACATCATCTACAACTAACTCATTAGTTGCAATGCTTGCAAGGCTTAAGTGATGTGCATTACCGAGAGGGCCCAGAGATACCTCTCCGACATTCGGAGTGACAAATCCTAATCTCGAAATCGCCAACCCAACATCTGCCTTTGGAGACACCTGTAGTACTCCTTTATAATCACCCAGTTACGTTGTGACGTTTGGTAGTACCCAAAGTGTTCCTCCGGTAAACGGGAGTTGCATAATCTCATAGTCATAGGAACATGTATAAGTCATGAAGGAAGCAATAGCAACATACTAAACGATCGTGTGCTAAGCTAACGGAATGGGTCATGTCAATCAGATCATTCAACTAATGATGTGACCTTGTTAATCAAATAACAACTCCTTGTTCATGGTTAGGAAACATAACCATCTTTGATTAACAAGCTAGTCAAGTAGAGGCATACTAGTGACATACTGTTTGTCTATATATTCACACATGTATTATGTTTCCGGTTAATACAATTCTAGCATGAATAATAAACATTTATCATGATATAAGGAAATAAATAATAACTTTATTATTGCCTCTAGGGCATATTTCCTTCAAAAGGATGTGGCATGTAATCTTCAACAATAGTGGGAGTGTGATAGTTATTGAAATGCATGTAGGATGGAGACTAAAATTTCAGTAAAAATCATCAGTTTATAACACCAAAACCGAAAAAGTTGCCAAACCTATGGGAACCAAGAGCCACCAAGATTTTTTTAAGATACAAAATATTCTCGGCGACCTCCACCTAAGAAGACATAGCTTTTTTCCTTCTCTTGACATTCATAAACACCGAGTGAGGGTTGTCAGCCGAATATATTCACTATGGGCATGCATGAAAGAGAGCCATGTATTTATTTATTCATTGCTAAGGTTTCAGAATTTTGTTTGATTTTGATTTAATTTGAAATTCATAATTTACCAAGAAATACAACTATAAATTCAAGCATCCCTAAACCAAAATAAAACGAATCTATGTTTGAAAATTTTGATGTTTTTTATAAACTTATTCAAACATAGAAACTTTTGACTTAAAAAACATAATACCTTATATTTTGAAAACGGGAGTTAGTAGGTACACCAATAATTCAATATACCCACAAAATGCTGGCTGTAGTTCCTTTCATGGTTCCTTTGATGTAAGAAAGAAGCTAGTAGAGACAAAGGGAATCAAATTATGGGAGGAGGCGGCCCTATCCTTATTCCTCTTCCCCAAGCGGTTGCTCCCGTCCATCCTTTGCCAAAAGTGGAGCATCTCTCATTTCCTTCTTCATCTTCTCCTCCTCCTCCTCCTTCCTTGATGCTCACTCGCCTATAAATAGCCCTCACTGCCTGCCATTGTTCCTCAAGCCAGCAAGCAAGAAGCACAGAAGAAGCTCCTAGCCAACACCAATCAAAGCCTCCATCCAATCCCAAGCAACCTCGAAGATGTCTTGCTGCGGAGGAAACTGCGGCTGCGGCAGCGCCTGCAAGTGCGGTAACGGCTGCGGCGGCTGCAACATGTACCCCGAGGTTGAGGCCGCCGGCGCCACCCTCCTCGTCTCCGTCACTGCCACCCACAAGGCGTACGTACCTTCTCTTAGTTAATTATATAATTTCCCCATGCACGATGAATCACTCGATGGTTTCCAATTAACTTTATAAATGTTGGGATGGGTGCAGGAGCTCCGGCGGCATGGAGATGGCGGCCGAGAACGGCGGCTGCGGCTGCACCCAGTGCAAGTGCGGCACCAGCTGCGGCTGCTCCTGCTGCAGCTGCTAGATCATTGATCATGCATGCACCGCGTGCGTCATATCTATGATCTATCTACCATCTACTACCATGTAACGCTGCCTGATCGAGGGTCTTTGTATGTATGTACGCACCTGCCTGCATGAGCAGAGCGAGTGCCATGCCATGCATGTAAACCCCTAAATAAAATCTCCCGTGGTTTTGCTTACATCGTGTTGTTAGATCCTCCTCCTATTAGTGTTGCTTTCGGGTTCTTCATATGCACTAGCAGGATCAGAGGCCCGTCGTTTGTTCTTGGTCTTCTCCTCAAACTGTCGTTTTCCTCTTCTCTATGGTTCCATTTGCGGCAGTAATTTCTTCTTCTGTTGCCGAGTTCTGTATCAGACTGCCTTGTTTTGTGGTTTACCCCTATTCATCTTGAAATATAGGTATAGCGCATGAATTTATTTGCAAAAGGTGGATCTCAACGGGACACGATGGTATGCGTATCTTGCAGGATGTATTGATATGTCTATCTTATGCGTCTTATATTAAAAAAAAAAAAACTAGATGACACCCCGCGCGTTGCTGCTGAAATTTTGAACACACAAAGTTTAAATAAAATTTGATACAACCATGGTTCTCAACTGTTCAATAGTAATAATCCAAAATAAATAGTGGAAATTAATTAATTAAAAACAAATAGAATTATTCCAATTGACCATGGGGCAGTACGGACTAAAGGAAATTTGAACATATCTTGTTCGGAAATAGCAAGTATTTAGTGCAAGTAAAAAAGGGTGTGTCTAATTGTACAAACCAAATTGTGTCTAATGAGCTTTTACGCAAAAGAATACTCTACATGACCTTATAAATAAGCGAAGTGGTGTCAAACATAACAAATATTTTTAATGGCACCTAACAGTACAAACGAAAATATTTAAAGAAATGATACTAAGCATTTGGTCTTTACCTAATATAATTTGTGGCTGAATAGCTTCTCTGTTTATCAGATAGCCAAAATCTATATATCTGTTGTCATAAGAAATACCCATGGCCAACAGTTCAGTAATCACTATGGATTTATCAACCAATAAACATTGGCATCATACACAGGGAAATATTCTTTCAAGATGATAGTACATTCTTGGCCTCTAAGGATGAAAGGTAGAGAGAAGACATTGATTTATGATTCCATGGATTGGTCCATAGATGGAGTTATAACCTCGATAAGCAAAATGTGTGTCTTTGTATATTCCAATCCGTGCTTCAACATGAAATAGAATAAAATTTGTCTAGTGCTGGAGGCAAACTGAAGGTTGCTTAATGACCAAATAGAAGTCGTTGCTCAATCTAGCATCTCTTGAATTTTAATGATTTCAAGTTTTAGAATCAGAACACACCCAGATCAGATTACCCCATAGAATATATATTTTCTAATGCTGAAGGCAAACTGAAGTTTTATGAATGATGACAACATAATAAATTGACAACCGCAATCCTCCGCGCGGTCAGTGGGGCGATGATGGTTTTAATGCATACGATGATGGTCTACATCGGGGTTCTTCGTCTTCCGGAGGTGGGCGTGGCTATGCTTGGGTGGATCAAGGTAACGCCGGTAGGGGCTTCCAAGGACCGCCCGGTAACTTTGTAGAGGGCGCGGTTGGCCCGAATAACCGTCCCTTCCGGGGTCGTTTCCGTGGAGGCCGTGGCGGGAACCGGCGCCCTCCTCCGCCGCGGCAACCGACTACTGTTTCTGAGCCGCCGCCGATCTTGCCGGAGGTGGCTGCCGGTGGATCGGCTCTACCGCAGGTGGCGGTGGAGGCGGTTCAGGCCTTGGCTGCTGTCACGTTGCCGGAGCCCATGCAGACTGGCGACTCTACTTCTGAAAAAGGTATGGAGAAGTCCGAGGGTGAAAAGGTGTCCAAGTGGGTGGCTAAAAAGAAGAAGTTGACATGTTTTCGTTGCGGTGAACCGGGTCACTTTATGGCTGAATGCACTGCGGAGTTATGTGACTTGTGCCGGAAACCTAAGCATACAGCTTCAGAGTGACCTCTTTTGTTGGGGCCTAAACCTTCTGTTAACATCTATGGGGTTTGTTGCTCGGAGTTGATGTTCTTCGAGTCTCCCAGTGTGGAAAGCTTGACACCCGTGGTTGAAACCTCCTTCCCTGGCGTGGTGAAGGTGGTTCATGGACCTTTGACTGAAGCTCAAATCATTCAGCAGTTTACGGGAGTTGGCACCGGGTAATTTTCAATGGTCTTTGCTGAAGTTGACAGATCAGACATACAAAGTGGAATTCCTGTCTAAGGAGGATCAGCTGAGAATCCTCAAGTTTGGTATGAGCAGGGTCACTGGTACTAGTTATGTGTTGCAGTTTGATGAGTGGAAAAAGAAAGTGCCTCAGGGCATGCCGTTAACTCAGATTTGGGTGCGTTTCTCCGGGGCGCCATCTGCTCCCCTTGATAGTTTCTTGGTCACCTAGAGCCTGGGTTCTCTGATTTGTAAGACTGAACAGGTGGATATGCAGTTCCGCGTGCTCACGGGGTGGCGCGTTTGCTTGTCAGTGTTGCTAACATTGAGTTCTTGCCGGATGTGGTGCCTTGGACGCATGAAGGCGTTCTGTATCAGCTGGATGTCGAGTATGAGGATCCCAATCTTTTCCGGGAATTTGAGGACGATAATCCCATGGACACTTCCGAGGGAGGAGGTGCTTCGGGAAACCAGGATGATAGTGCTAAGAGTAATGATGATAAGGCCAAGGGGACTTCGCGTTCGTCCAACACTGGTGAGACTGCTACTGAGAGGTCAACGGGTACTATTCCGACGACTACGTTGCAGCTCGGATCCTTGGGGGCTTTCTCGGCGCCTCCTAGGCTTTGGAGTGATCGAGTTGATTCGGTGGACCCGTTGGTGCGTCCGTGTTTGCCCGAGCTTGTTGGACTGGGAGGAGCCGAGGGGCAGGAGGCCTCCTCCACTCCCTCATCTCCCTCTCCTATTTTGGAGGTGGAGGCTGCTGCGGATGATTCAGCAGGCGCTCCCTCTTCCTCTCCTGTTTTGGAGGTGGAGGCTGCTGCGGATGATTCGGCAGGAGGTGGCGGGCAGGTGGCCTGGCGCTCCGCGTCGCCATCTTCGCCGACGCTGAGGGCGAGCTCGGCGGCTTTGGTATCTCCTATAAAACCGGCCGTCTTCGGAGGGGTGTGCGGGCAGGAGGCAACCGCACCCCCTCCCCCCAGGTTGCTTCCTGCTGCGGTGGGCGGGTCGGGTGCAGTGGCCAACCAGGAGCCCCATTCCCCGGACCGCCCCGCTCGGCTGGCTTCGCCCATCTCTGGCCCGTCTGCCGCACCTGTCGGTGGGACTCTCGTGGTGATGCCGTGGGATGCGTCGTCGTCTCTTTGTGATTTCCCGGTTGACCCAGGCCGGGTTTCCGCTGTTGGGGGTCGGGCAGAAGGCCCTTCCCCAAGCAGAGCTTCGCGCGAGGAGGTCATCACCTTTGGAGGGATCCCGGATCCTGTCTCTGAGGGGAGGCGGATCAGCAGTCGGCTGCAGGAGCAGACGGACGTCAATGACATGCTGCAGAGGTACGCTATGCGGGCAGCGAAGCTGCGTGATGTTGAGGTCACTACGGGTATGTCTGTTAATAAATCAAATTCAATTTTGTATTTTACCAATGATGAGATTGTTCATAATGCAAATCAACTAGGGGTTTTACTTGGTAGTAATGATAGTGAAATCACTAAATCAGTTAATATAGGTATAGCGCATGAATTTATTTGCAAAAGGTGGATCTCAACGGGACACGATGGTATGCGTATCTTGCAGGATGTATTGATCTGTCTATCTTATGCGTCTTATATTAAAAAAATACATTAAGGTCTCGTGGTGTAGTAGGTTACCACGTCAGTCTAACACACTACATGGCCAAGCCAAATTATCATTGTTTTTCCTTGCATGCAAAATGCAGCAATATATCTTCGTCCTTGACTAGTTTCCCATATTTTCACCGCCTATGTTGCAGGTATTCGACGCTGTTGGAATCTCCTTTTTTTGTCACTCTTTCTCACTTTCTGTGATGTGATGTGTGCGCAAATATTCCCACAACAACTACATAATAATAAAGCCATATACGCAGGCGACCGAATAATGGCAATGATATATTACCGCTCAAGGGGCATCTCCTAATCAACCTGTCATGTCCATAGCTGCGTCTAAGCACTCGGGCCAGACATACTCACTCTCGAGTCTCGACCACTGCTTCATATCACCGAATCCACACGGCCAAATTACGTCCTCCATTTTTTAAGCGGTGACACTATATCTCGTGGGAAAATTGTTTCCACAGTTCAATATCCCTCCCTTTGATGAAAAAATTCACGCTTGGCTTCTGCATCACAGAGTGCAGATAACGAAAATTGTTTTCTATGTTCTGAGCTGGAACACTATATCTTGTGTAAAAAAATTGTGTCAACAATATCGATATTCCCTTCCATAAAATAAAATCATCAATAGCTCACTTCTCTATATAACTGGATGGAAAGTAATGGGTGGTGTGGAGCACCCAAGACAGCACGCAAAATATCGGTGTTATTTTAACTCCACTACGTAGACAAGTCACTATATTTACCCAATTATGTAAGAAAAATAAATAACTCAAGAACTATCTGGCCATAGATGGAGCTTTCTACAAATGGGGACAAGAATTTGGCACCACCCACTCAATTTCCCTCTCACCTTTTTTGCATTGCTTTCGTATGTAAAAAACAAAAATAGTGAGTTGATTTGCGATCTGCCTTAAAATGACAAGATGACGGTTGGGGGTTTAAAAAAACATTCAAATGCATTTTATATATCGAAATATGTATTTGGCAACCCAAATCTTTTTTGCAAAACTACCACACGACCTGGATGCCGTTCCTTTGAGATCGCACATCTGCGAGCAACCTTCCCGTCCTGATACGCTCGATCGCACTGCGCCCGGAGATCTTCGAGGTCGTACTTTGCGGCAACCTGCAATTCCGTTGCGCGCCTTTGCCACTCCGCACGGCAGCGGTCGTCTTCCCCGTCGGCGTCCGTCGGCGTGGTCCAGCCCTCCGCGGGGCACTGGTACGTCCGCACGTCGCCGCTCTCCTGCCTCTCTCCTGTTACCTTATCCCCTCATATGGCATAGGTCGAGTCGGCCAATAGGGATGTCGTCGAGTCAGGACGAGCTCTTCACCCATTACCGTTTGCTCCTGCCCCTGCAGCCAGGCGGTTCCCTTCGTCGCCGGCAGGGAATCGATCTAGCAGAGTCGGGTTCCTGCTTCATCTGGTGGGATAGGGGAGGGGTTCCCGGCTGATTTAGCCTAGCAGTAACTAGCGCCGATCGAATCGATTGGTTGATGGATGAAGTCCCTGATGCTGTGCTGGCTCAACTGGGCGCGATCCTAGGCCCATCCTTGTCACTCATCGGTGTTGTTTGCTTGTTCATGGTTTCTTTCATGATGCTGGAGTTCAGTTAGTCAGTAGAATTGGACACAAAATGATGGGCAGAAGCAGCGGTGCTGCCGGAGTTTATTACTTCATTTAGTCGGTAGAACTAGCGCTAGTGTTTCCGTGATCCTGCGGAGACGTCTCTCGTGAAGCTGTAACTGCAGCAGCTATGCCCTGAGTTAGCATGAATGTGTTTGTTCATAGTGTTTGTTCTCTGAACCTATGTAGTAGTGCTTGTAGATACAGTCTGGTTCATTTCTCGTTGAAGTTGAAGAGAGGGTCAGTACTAGTACTTAGTACTTTGTACGCAGACTTTGTTAGAAAGTAAATGGAGCAAAAATATATGCATGTTTGTGTACAAATTCACAGCATCTTGCTTTAGTTTAACTCATCATCAATCTTGTGTGCTTCCATAACACTCTTACAAATGGCTGCACAACCAATCTGAGCGACGAACATGTTATATTTCTGCAAAAAATTCCACCTAGAAGTGTTACTACTGGTTATCCACATCTTTTGTTTCACTGTACAACACATGAACTTAGCCTTTTACTGCACCAAAAATTCCAGGGATCGTCAGAATTTATGGTTTATTGATGACTTGAGGAATCAGTCAGTGGAGTGACTCCAACTCAGTTGATAATTGTTCTCCATATGCTTAGTACTACCAACTGCTTATCGGCTTATGGATGGGGAGCTGCAAGAATATTACTTTGCAAGTTCATTGATTGGAAATTCTGTAGTTATGAATGTACTATTCTACCAACACATAGAGAAGGATACTAGTTAGAATTTTGAAACGATTATATGCATTATGCACATATATTTTCTTTGAAGCTAATGAGTGCACTAGGTAATTGTGAATCTGCCCTAGGTTGTTCGTAGTTGTGTTATAGAAATATAAAAAAAATCATTGTTGAAGGTAGGAACCTTGAAACTTCTGTGTGAATAGCATGGTAATGCACACACCATGGGTCTGATAATTTGCGTACAAATATTGTAATAACTTTGACCAGGGGAAAATGTTTAAAACATTCCCGAATAACTTTTGTGCAATAGCAGGTTATATACGCACCACAAACCTGATAACTTACGCCTAAATACAACGGTAACTTTGACCCGGAATAAAATGATTATTGAAAACAAACCCATGATAACTTACACGTAAATAATATGGTAATGTAAGCACCGCAAACCTGTTAACTCAGGTATAAACACTGCGGTAATTTGACCAAGGTGAAAAAAGTTCAAAACTATATGTGAAAATAGCACGGTAATATATGGACTGCATACCCAATAATTTAGGTACAAACACCACAATAACTTTGACAAAGGGGAAAATAATGTTGAAAAAAGTATCCACGATAACTTATGTGAAAATAGCATGGTAAATACGGACCGCAGACCTGAGGTACAGACAAAGCGTAACTTTACCGGGAGAAAATAATTGGTTGAAAAATATAACGCCGATAACTTTTGTGTAAATAGGATGGTAACATACGCATCGTAGATCCGATAACCTAGGTACAAACACCGCGATAAGTTTGCGCAAGGGAAAAAAGTTCTTGAGAAACTTACCCCCAGTAACTTCTGTGGAAATAACACGGCAATACACACACCACATACCTGATAACTTACATAGAAACATCATGGTAAATTTGACAAAGGAGAAACGAGTTATTGAAAAATATACCCAGATAATTTATGTGAAAAAAAAGATGGTAATAACGGACCACAGACCCGATAACTTATGTACAAACACCGCGGTAACTTTTGCGGGTTGGAAAAAAGTTATTAAAAATATACCCTCCGGTAGCTTATGTGAAAAATAACACGACAATATACAAACCGTAGATCTGATAACTTTCATATAAGCACCACGATAACTTTGACCAAAGCAAAAAAGTTGTTGAAAACTTACCCTCGGTAACTTTTGTGAAAATAACATGGTAATATAAGAACCACATACTCAATAACTTACGTACAAACATCGCGGTATAACCAAGGGAAGAAAAGTTGTTGAAAAATATACCTCCGATAACTTATGTGAAAACAGCAAGGTGATATATGAACCGCACACCTGATAACTTACGTACAAACGCTACAGTAACTATGATCGAGGGAAATTGTTTGTTGAAAAACATACCCCAGGTAACTTTTTGTGAAAATAGCACGGTAATATACTAACCGCATACCCGATAGCTTACGTACAAACACCATGGTAACTTTGACCAACGGCGAAAAAATTGTTGAAAACATATCCCCGAGAACTTATATGAAAATATCACGGTAAGAGCACATACCCAATAGCTTACGTATAAACACCGTGGTAACTTTGACCAAAAAGAGAAAAAAGATGTTGAAAAACATACCTCGGTAACTTATGTGAAAATAGCACGGCAAGTTGCATACCACATGCGTGGTAACTTCTGACCCGAAAAAAGTCGTCGAAACATACCAACATGGGATCTAGTTTTGAAGATCTCGCCGTGACCAATCTTTTTTGTGAAAACGGTTTTTGTATTAGACCAATGGTTTAAGCTACAAAACATTTTGAATTTTCAGAAAAAGGAGAATCTAGGATAACATCAGCTTTTTTGTCCTCTAATGCATGCGTGTAATTAGAGGAAAGAATGCACGTGAAATGAGTGTGATTCATCCTAATGCAATCATGCATGTAATTAAAAGGAAGGAAGAAGTTGTGTGGTAGTTTTAGCTATATGGCACACGTTGCGTTTACATATTTTGTATTTGTTTGTGCATGTCATAAAAATCATCAATTTCCACAGGCATACATAATACTCAATGATCTACATTGGCAATAGGCTTTGAGATTTTTCAACGCATGACAAAAAAAATCAAATGAGGTCAGCTGGAAATTAAAGATCTGTTTTGACTTCCAAAAAATTACGATCACTTTTGTCCAAACTTAAAAGGAATGATTACAGAAAATTTGGAGATTCCAATTGTCAGAATATTTTCCTACAGGACTAGTAGGTCTGGGAACCATAATGATATTTTCTATGGCCTAGTTGACATGTATTCGTAAGGAAAATTTATGTCGAGCCAAATCTTTTGGAAATAGTTTCGTTGGTTCAATGACAACTATGTGCTTGCACCTAACGTTTGAAAAAATTCTTGTATTTTTTCCCTCTTGCAATAAATCAACATCCATATTTTACGCATTTACTAAATCTTCAATTCCCACAGAATTCAACACAGCATGACATGAAATCTGTATGTTAATTTGTCCGGTTCCTGTCTTTTTAAAATCCTGCAAAAGGATGTGGCATGTAATCTTTAAAAATAGTGGGAGTGTGATAGTTTGAAATGCATGTAGGATGGAAACTAAAATTTCAGTAAAATTCAGCTTATAACACTAAAACTGAAAAAGTTGCCAAGCCTATGGCAACCAAGAGCCGCCAAGATTTCTTAAATAACAAATATTTTCGGTGACCTCCCCAAGAAGACATATTCCTTGTCGTGACATTCAAAAACACTGAGTGATGGTTATCGGCTGAATATATTCACTAAGGGCATGCACAAAAGAGAGTTGTCTATTATTATTTTGCAATGCTTTCAGAATTTAGTTTGATATTGGTTTAATTCGTAATTCATAATTTACCGAGAAATACCACTATGAAGTCAAGCAACCCTAAACTTGACCGTTATGGCTGCATGCATCAATGTATGCCGAGGGCCGCGGGGGGTCTTGTTTGGAAAATAATAATGATCTTATAGTGCAATGATTGGTCATTGCCTAAGGTATTTCCCTCCGTTCCAAGATACAAGGTGTATTTTTTATTAAAAAACAAAATTCCGTATGTTTGACCAAATTTAAAATAAAACGTCTCTGTGTTTGGAAACCATTTATATTTTTATAAGCTCGATCAAACATAGAAGATTTGACTTCAGAAAAAAAATTAGTACAACTTATATATTGAAACGGGAGTTAGTAGGTACACCAATAATTTGATATACCCACAAAATGCTGGCTGTAGTTCCTTTCATGGCTCCTTTGATGTAAGAAAGATGCTAGTAGAGACTAGAGACAAAGGGAATCAAATTATGGGAGGAGGCGGCCCTATCTATATTCCTCTTCCCCACGCGGTTGCTCCCGTCCATCCTTTCCCAAAAGTGGAGCATCTCTCATTTCCTTCTTCATCTTCTCCTCCTCCTCCTTCCTTGATGCTCACTCGCCTATAAATAGCCCTCGCTGGCTGCCATTGTTACTCAAGCCAGCAAGCAAGAAGCACAAAAGAAGCCAACACCAATCAAGGCCTCCATCCAATCCCAAGCAACCTCGAAGATGTCTTGCTGCGGAGGAAGCTGCGGCTGCGGCGGCGCCTGCAAGTGCGGCAATGGCTGCGGCGGCTGCAACATGTACCCCGAGGTCGAGGCCGCTGGCGCCACCCTTCTCGTCGCCGCCACCGCCACCCACAAGGCGTACGTCCCTTCTCTTTCCTCATACATCATGCGCCTCGCTGTAATATGACTGTATGTTGATCTTGGTATGGATATGGATGGGTGCAGGAGCTCCAGCGGGATGGAGATGGCGGCGGAGAACGGCGGCTGCGGCTGCACCCAGTGCAAGTGCGGCACCAGCTGCGGCTGCTCCTGCTGCAGCTGCTAGATTATCGATCATGCATGCACCGCGTGCATCATATCTATGATCTACGTATCCATCTACTACCATGTAACGCCACCTGATCGAGGGTCTTTGTATGTATGTAAGCACCTGCCAGCATGAGCAGAGCAGGTGCACTCCCATGCATGTAAACCGACCCCTAAATAAAATCACCGTGGTTTAACCTATACTTGTGTTTGTGTTATAGACCAGCTTCTGGCCCATGTTTACTATCAACTTGCGAGGTGCCTGGGTTGCTAATAGACCAGCCGAATGCTCTCTTAAAGCAACGTATGCACCGCTTGGAATCGGTATATCTTTATACACATGTATTTATATTACAGGTGTATATCATCGGCCACGCCTGGGAAAAAACGATGGATGGGGAAGTGTAAATTTACAGGGGTATTGCTATGTGAAACGAGAATCAAATCAGGGCCGTAAGGGTGTTTGATACGTGTGAATATTACGGGCCAATAGCTCATGTGCGACACATTTCACGTGCATTGAAAGGAGCGTGACGTGGTTGACGAAAATAGCTATAGTGCAATGCTTTAGAAGCCCAAATAGCCAAGGCCCACTCGGGCGATTGAAAGTGCGTTATATCGACTAGAGGGGGGGTGAATAGGCGATTTTTATGAATTCTTCACTAAGGAATTTGCTGATGAGGAAATTCCTTAACGAAGGATTACTTGCAGCGGAATAAGTACTCAGAAGTAAGGATAACAGAATACAGGCATGGTCATCATAATGAAATTAAGACAATCACAGAATACAGAAAGCGTAATCACAGGATAACACAAGATGAAGACAAACAGACTGAGGAATTTGAAGTGAGGAAATTGAGAAAGTCTTCAGTCAAAGTCTTTAAACACAGATATAAACAAACACTCAACACAGAATGAGGAAATGAAAGAGTTGAGGAAATAGAACCAGTAAGGTTGATGAAGACAATGATTTGGTAGACCAGTTCCAACTGTTGTCTCTCAGTTGTATGTCTGGTTGGAGCGGCTGAGTATTTAAACTCGAGGACACACAGTCCCGGACACCCAGTCGCTGAGCACGCAGCTCAGGACACCAAGTCCTCACCGTATTCTCCTTGAACTAAGGTCACACAGACCTTGCCCAATAACTCGTGGTAAGTCTTCAGGCGACTTCCAAACCTTCACAGACTCGGTCACTCGGCGATCCACAATTCCTCTTGGATGCTCTAGACCATGACGCCTAACCGTCTGGAAGAAACACAGTCTTCAAAGGTAACAAGCGTCAGATCCACGCAGGATTAATCTCTTCAGTGATGCTCAATCACTTTGGGTTTGTAGGGGTTTGGTTTAGGTTTTTCCTCACTCGATGATTTTCGCTCAAAGTCCTTGGAGGATGGGATGCTCTCAAATGACAAGTGTCAAGTTCTCTCTGAGCAGCCAACCAGCTAGTGGTTGTAGGGGCGGCTATTTATAGCCTAGGGAGCAGCCCGACATGATAAGACATAAATGCCCTTCAATGATATGACTGTTAGGTGGATAAGATATTTTGGGACAGCTGGCGCGCAGCATAGCAACGGTCGGAAATTTGACTTTCAAATTCCTCAGGGCTATCATGTTCCTCACCGTGTAGGTAATCCGCACTGGCGAATTCCTAACACCTCAGTCAGAATAAATTCCTCAGCGACCAGAAGAACTTCGTCTCTGTCACTGAAGAAATTGACTGAACTGTATGAGATTTCCAAAGGCTTCACTCGAAGGGATTGGTAGGTGTAGGATTTTGAGTTGAGCATCACATGGAAATTTTTCCTTAGTATTTCCTCGACCCCCTTTAACAGTACGGTGTTTCCTATGACTCAAGAAAGAGAAAACGAAACTTCGAAAACAAAAGTCTTCACGCTTCATGTTCCTCAAATGAATACCAAGTCTCCAAGGTCACACCAATTTCTTCACTTTCAAAGTCTTCAGAAAGTCTTCAGAATACCAAAGTCTTCAGACGAAGAACTTCATTTTTAGGGGTCGACTTTCTCTGTAAATATCAAACTTCTCATAGACTTATAGACCTGTGTACACTCATAAACACATTAGTCCCTTAACCTATAAGTCTTCAATACACCAAAATCACTAAGGGGCACTAGATGCACTTACAATCTCCCCCTTTTTGGTGATTGATGACAATATAGGTTAAGTTTTCAACGGGGATAAACATATGAAGTGTAAATACTGATATTGAGGAATTTGATTGCAAGATATAGAAGAACTCCCCCTGAAGATGTGCATAGTTAGGAATTTGCTTTTGAAGCAATGCACATTTGAAGAGTTGAATCATGGAGATCTCCCCCTATATCTTGTAATTCATACACGCATTTGACATATAGTATGAAGAATTTGAAATGCATGATGAAATATGGTGACTGATGTAATTCAGCATGCGTGTATTAACATAAAACAAAGAATAAGCATGCAGAGGAACACATCAAAAGTATCAGAGCACCATCGGGTTTAAGATTACAACTCGATCCAATAAAGGTTTCAGAAGAACGAGAGTTGTAACTTAGAAAAAAATGCCCATATAATAGACCCGCTTGAAGATTAGCTCAAATTTCTCCCCTTTGTCATCAATGACCAAAAGGATCAAAACTGAGGACTAACGCCCCTGAAGAATATCAAGTTGATGAAGGAGCGCCAGCGTTGTCGGGGTTGGTTATCGTAGGGCCTGCCGCAGTGTCGTCCAAGTCTTCATTTTCATCAGTGTCGCGCGATGAAGAATAGGAGCTGGCCACCAAGGAAGGAACCTTGACCTTCTTGAATTTCTTCGGCGGAGGTGCAGACCAGTCAAATTCTTCCTTAAGACCCATTTTCTTCAGATCTTCTGCGTTGTAAACATGAGATAGAACAGCCCAGGTACGGTTGAAGGTTTCATGGAGGTAGTATTGGTTTTTCTTCACTGCATTGTGTGTTGAGGTCATGTTATGAAGAATTGAACCAAACTGACGCTTGACCCATTTATGATTGCAATCAACTTTCTGATGAAGGCGAGGAGTAACTCACGATCAGTCATCACCACAGGTCTTTGTGGCTTGAGGATTTTGCTTGGCAGAGTTGTTGGCGGCAGATTCATGTGTGGCAGAGTCATCATTGGTGGAGTAGGATGCAGCCTTGCGAAATTGACTATCCAATGGACGAATGCCTTCATCTATCACAGCAGTTGCCTTGCCTTTGTCATCAGCTGAGGAAAATGTCCGTTTGAGGACTTCAACTGGAGGCAAGTAACTGCAGTGGTTCAGGGTATCAGCCTTGTAATTGAGTGAAGACTTGTCCTGATGAACCTCATAATCCATGGTGCATAAGGCTTCAGCTCAAAAGGTGACATAGCAATATTAGCCAGAGTCCTCATGAAGATATCATGGAAGTTGGCGGAGGAGCCATGAATGATATTGAAAAGCATATTCTTCATGATGCCAACGACTTCTTCATCATTTGAGTCGTGGCCTTTGATAGGACTCATTGTCTTCGTCAGAATGCGATAGACAGTCCGAGGCACATATAGTAATTCCTTGACGAGGAATTTGGTTCGAGGGGCCTGCCGTGGCTTCAAAGGCTTCATCAGCACTTGCATGTAATGATTTGTAAGATCAGGTTCATTGTACACTGAGGAATTTGTTGTATTGGGGTGAAGAGTGGAGAATTTGGATGCTGACTGTCCCAAAAGTCATCGTTCATCACTGGCGTTGTGCTTCCAATGTCCACATCTTCTTCAATTTCTTCACGCCAGCCTCTTCAGCTGTGAACTGAGGCATTGGCAAGGAAATGATTGGTGTTGAAGGGATCTCATCCACTTCAATTTCTTCGTCGATCTGCTCTGACGAAGCAGCAGAATGATTTTCTTCATCAGATCCGCTAGGGATCTCATATTCTTCACCAAAAGGAACAAGGCCCTTTGATGGTATGGAGGAAATCGGAACAGCATCAATCAGATTTTCAAAAGAGCTTGTCATAGGCTTCATCTTCTTTGGAGCTGAAGATTCTGAAGCATTTGATGCTTTCCTTTTCTTCACTATAGCTCGCTCTGCAGCCTTGGTCTTCTTCACATCTAATGCAGATGGAAGGATTGGAGTCGGCGTAGGTGCGGGAGGAGCTGATGAACCTGTTTGAATTTCCTCAGGCGCAACTGATGCAGTTGCCCTGACTTCTTCAGTTTCTTTAGGCGCACCACTAGTGGATGACCTGGCAATTTCTTCAGCGGCTGGAATGGAGTCGTCAGCCGTGGAACTAGCATTGTCTTCAGCAGGATGAAAATCATCAGCGGTGCTGGCATGTTCTTCAGTAGGCTGAGCAGAGGCTCCATCCTGAGGAACTTCTTGTTGCGTTAGTGCTGCAACATTTGTAAACTTCTTGGTCAGGTTTACAAATCTGACTGTGTCTCCTTGCCAATCAGCATAGTAGGCATCAAAGTCATCGCTGAGGGCTTTGATCTCAGACTGGAGTTTGAGGAGATCATCAGGTGTCATTCTGACAACGTTTTTCCTCAGGAACTTCTCTTTATTGAACTGAGTCTTCTTGATCTGCCTAGCCTTCTCAAATTTCCATTTCTCTTTAGAGATGAAATGGGTCAGCATGTGACTTTGGCCAGGAGTCAAATGAAAATCAGGCATAGGGGTGTCTGGATCCTTGTGCCAGAGATCAATGTACTCGAGGATCGCCCTTGGATCCAAAAGTAGTGGCACAGGTGTGCCTTTGACTCTAGCGGCCCTTTCTTGCCTGTCTCTGATGATTTCAGCAAGTTCATCATCACCAGCTTCATCGTCAGATGGCACTTAGAAGGCAACCTGTTTCTTCTTTGGACTCGGCCGAGGACCTCGACCAGCCGTTGCCTTTTTCTTCAGCAGAGTTGGGCCAGTTGAAGAATTTGGTGCAGCTGAGGAACTTGCTGAGATACCAGAGGCAATAGAGATGCCTGTAGTCCTTTGGCACGTGGCCAAATGCACAGGTGCTGAGGACTTTGGAGGAGCAGCTGGGGACTTTGGAGGAGCAGCTGAGGATTTGGGAGGAGCAGGAGCAGCATGAGGAACTGGACGTGAGGGCATTGAAGAATCTGGCCGTGAGGGCATTGCTGAGGATTTTGGCCGTGAGGGCACTGTTGGTGAAGCACTTGGCTTGTGCGCTGGCCTCTTTGCCATTGATTTTCTAGGCTTGACAGGGGCCTCAGTGGCAGCAGCAGTAGCAGAGTCTTCATTGAATTTCCTCACTACATCTTTGGCTTGTCTCGCCAACTTGGCTTGGCGCTTGGCCCATTCTTCAGGAAAATCCTCACCACACTTGACGCTGGTGGGGTCAGCTTCTTGGCCAGGTGCCAATGGAGCTCTTGGGCATGGAGGATTAAGCGCGAATTTCTTCATGTACTTTGGAGTAACATACCTGTACTCCCTCCATTCTCTTGCCCATCTCCTTTCAATCCTCTGTATGCGCACCTTGCGCTGATTTTTGTTCTCCTTTCCGAACTTGGCCTCATCAGGTGTGCAATAGTCAGCATATATGTCCTCAGGTATTTCAAACGCAGTCATGACCTCAGGCCTCTTTCCTCCTTTATGGGGCTTCTTACCGTCAGCCATAGTCTTCAGATGAGGAATTTGAACAATCGAATTCTCTGAAGAAGTATGTAACTTTTCTTCGAGGAACGCTGCAAATGAGCTAAGTTGATAAGAACCTAGTGATTCAGCAGCGGACATGAGTACCTGTGAACAGAGTATAGTTGCGAGGAATTTGGAGAGGTCATATGCATTCTCAGAAGGTTTTTCAAAAAGAACAAGTTTGAGGAATTTGACCAGATGAGCCTTGAAGAATTTCACTAAGCGTTCTTTGTCTTAGGTTCCAGAGTTGTATAGATCGAAAATCCACACAATTGAGGAATCTTGAAGAAAAAAAATGCTTAGGGAAATGAATCAAGAGCATATTACTTGAGAGGTGTTCATAAGTGTGAAGATTTTGAAGAATAAACACCTTTGAAGATTTTCAGTAAGTCTTGAGAATCAAAGCAAGCAATAAAAGTAACTTTTAATTACCCGAAGTGAAGAACACGATGAACTAAGAGGTGTAGATTGGAAGTTCGTTAGTTCAGATCTTCCACGCCCTAACTCGGTGGAGGAAGACAGCTACGACGGCGGCGGAGTGAAGATTTCTGCGGTCGGCGTGAGTACGATGGCGACGAGGTCGAGGCAGTGAAGCTCTTCCTCACCGGCGACGATGGAGTAGCGGCGGCGCTAGGGTTTGAGAAGCTCGAGCGGAGTAAAGGAAGTGAGGAAGGGGAGAGGGGGTATATATAGCCACGGTGAAAAACTGTTCGCCCGAAGATTTTGGACGAATGTGCCCCTGACCCTTCTCATTCGCTTGACATGTGTCACCCTGAAAAGTGGAGATCGTGTTAGATCGTGGGTGAATAGATAAGTCTATCGTGGGAAGCGGAACGGTTTGAGCGGCAAAGCTGAAAATTTGGATAAGATAAGTTAAAAGTTTCGTTCGCAATTTCTTCAGCTGACAAGGACACAGTGAAGATTTTGAACGAGTTTCAAATAGAACGCACATGAAGAATTTGTGAATAGATTGGGTTGAGTATAGCATAGAGGGGGAAGGGTCCGATCACATTCACTTAGCGAAAAAAAACAACTTGAAGAAATAGCCATAAGTGAATGCTGTTATATATATATATATATATATATATATATATATATATATATATATATATATATAGCCAATGAAGAAAAACGACGGAAACAGTGAAGATTTTGCAAAGTTGAAGAATTTGAAAAACTGAAGAATTTCAAAAATAAGGAAAAACTCAAATTGAAGATTTTCAACTTTGGTGGTGGCGTGACCCACCGTATAAGAATGATGATTTCAGACACCGTGTACAATTGTCGTAGGGTTCTGAGAATCAAATTCTTCATTAATTTCTTCACACTTAGAGTGTTATTCTTCATTGATTTGAAGAAAAATGTTTCTTTATGTGTTGCACATCTAAGTCATCAATTTTGCATAAGTGTTAGGATGAGTGTCCTTTTCAAAGAACATTCAAGATTCTAAGATATTTAGCTCACACATAACTTGCTAAATCTCTTCTCATCCAAGGGCTTTGTGAAGATATCGGCTAGCTGTTCTTCAGTCTTCACATGCTCGATGGAGATGTCGCCCTTCAACACATGATCACGAAGAAAATGATGACGAATCTGAATGTGCTTTGTCTTCGAGTGCTGAACTGGGTTATGAGCAATCTTGATGGCACTCTCATTGTTACAGTAGAGAGGCACATTATTCACATTGATGCCGTGAGTTTGCTTCATCCATAGCAATTGAGCACAGCAAGAGCCAGCAGCAATGTATTCAGCTTCCGCAGTAGACAGTGATACGCAGTTCTGCTTCTTCGAGGACCAACAGACCAAAGATCGTCCGAGGAAATGACAAGTACCAGATGTTGACTTGCGGTCCACACGATCACCAGCATAGTCAGAGTCAGAATATCCAATGAGATCAAAAGTAGAGCCCTTGGGGTACCATAATAATAGTGTTGGTGTGTGAGCTAGATATCGAAGAATATGCTTCACAGCCTTATGGTGTGATTCCTTCGGTGTAGCTTGAAATCGGGCACACATGCAAACACTAAGCATTATATCTGGCCTAGATGCACATAAGTACAATAAAGAACCAATCATGGGCGGTATACCTTGTGATCAAGTCAATACCATTTTCATCAGTGCATAGATGGCCATTTGTGGGCATAGGAATTTTGACGCCTTTGCAATCTTGCATGCCGAATTTCCTCAGAACATCTTTGAGATATTTCTCCTGAGATATAAATATGCCATTGTGTTGTTGACGAATTTGAAGACCTAAGAAGAATTTCAACTCTCCCATCATAGACATTTGATATTCTTCACTCATCATATAGGCAAATTCTTCACTATAACGTTGGTCAGTACAGCCAAAGATAATATCATCAACGTATATTTGGCAGACAAACAGTTCACCATCATAAGATTTAGTAAAGAGAGTAGGGTCGAGTGAACCGGGTGTGAAGCCATTCTTCACGAAGAATTCCTTCAAAGTATCATACCACGCCCGAGGGGCCTGCTTGAGGCCATAGAGGGCCTTGTTGAGTCTGAAGACTTTGTCAGGATTCTTTGGATCTTCTAAACCTGGGGGTTGAGCAACATATACTTCATCCTCAAGCTTACCATTGAGGATAGCACTTTTCACATCCATTTGATATAAAGTGATATTATGATGGTTAGCTTAAGCAAGCAATATGCGAATAGCCTCAAGTCTAGCAACAGGTGCAAAAGTTTCATCGAAATCAATTCCTTCAACCTCTGTGTAGCCTTGAGCTACAAGTCGTGCCTTATTCCTCACCACAAGGCCATTTTCATCTTGCTTGTTGCGGTAGATCCACTTTGTGCCAATGATATTATGCTTGTGAGGATCTGGGCGTTTGACCAGTTCCTAGACATTGTTGAGCTCGAACTGATGTAATTCTTCTTGCATGGCCTGAATCCACTCAGGTTCCAGAAATGCTTCATCTACCTTAGTGGGCTCTGTGATAGAGACAAAAGCATAGTGCCCACAAAAGTTAGATAAATGTGAAGCTTTTGAGCGTGTGAGAGGACCTGGTGCTTCAATGTCATCGATGATCTTTTCAACTTGTATTTCTTTTGCAACGCGAGGATGAGCTGGTTGTCGTCGAGGAATTTTATCAGCATTTTCTTCAGCACCATTTTCTTCAGCATTATCTTCAGGTGCATCAGCTCGACGTTCTTCGCGTTCAGGAATGAATTCTTCAGCAGATTCTTCAGTAGTAATGACATCCTCAGTTTCCTTGAACTTGATAGATTCCTCAGGTGCTGGTTCATCTATCACAGAAGGTAGGTGCTCTCTTTGCGAGCCATTAGTTTCATCGAACCACACATCTACAGTTTCAACAATCTTGTGAAGAGCGATGTTGAAGACTCTATAGGTGTGCGAGTCCTTTCCGTAACCAAGCATAAAATCTTCATGTGCTTTCGTTGCAAATTTGGCACTGTGATGAGGATCTCTGATCCAATATTTGGCACCGAAGACTTTGAAATAACTTACATTGGGTTTCTTGTCAGTGAGGAGTTCATAGGCAGTCTTCTTGAAGAATTTGTGAAGATATACTCTGTTGATGATGTGGCACGCGGTATCAATTGCATCAATCCAAGAACGACGAGGCGTTTTGTATTCATCAAGCATAGTGCGAGCCATCTCAACAAGAGTTCTGTTCTTGCGCTCCACGACGCCATTTTGCTGAGGTGTATAAGGAGCAGATAACTCATGAGTAATACCAAGTTCATCAAGATAGTCATCAAGACTGGAATTCTTGAACTCGGTTCCATTGTCACTCCTGATGTGCTTGATCTTCAGACCAAAGTTGGTTGAAGCCCTCGAGGAAAATCGTTTGAAGACTTCCTGCATTTCATGTTTGTAAGTGACAATGTGTGCCCATGTGTAACAAGAGTAATCATCAACAATAACAAAGCCATATAGAGATGCATCATTAGTGACTGCTGAGTAATGATTAGGACCAAAGAGGTCCATGTGAAGCAATTCAATGGACGAGTAGTGGTCATGATAGTCTTATTTGGATGCTTGGCCTTGGTCATTTTCCAGCTTCACGGGCTCCGCACAAGTGATCCTTGATGAATTTGACATTTTCAATGCCAATGACATGCTTCTTCTTCCATGGCGTGTGCAAATTCCTCATGCCAGCGTGACCAAGTCGTCGATGCCATAGCCAGCCTTCTGAAGCTTTTGCAAGTAGGCACACGGCTGGTTGTGGTCCTGTAGAGAAATCAACAATATACAAGTCTCCTCTCCTAAAGCCTTCGAAGACTTTGGAATTGTCATCTTCCATGATCACAACACAACGATACATTCCAAAGACAACAACCATATCAAGATCACAAAGCATTGAGACTGACATGAGGTTGTATCCTAAGGACTCAACGAGCATGACTTTGTCCGTGTGTATGTCCTTAGAGATCGCAACCTTACCTAGACCCAATACCTGACTTTTGCCTTTGTCAGCAAAGATGATATGCTTCAGATGTGACGGTGATAAGGGAGCATCCATCAATAGATTCTTGTCACCAGTCATGTGATTTGTACATCCACTATCGAGGACCCACTCATTTGCTTTGGTTTGATCATCCTGCAGATGAATTAGTGCAACTTACGACCTCATATACTTCATCAGTGAAGAATATGATATCAAATTCATCAGATGAATTTCATCAAGCAGTAAAACAGATATAGCAGTATGAGGACGTGTGAAATGAAAGTTCATTTCTTCATGATTAGCCTGCGTCCTTTCAGGCAATTTTGTCAGGCCCCCAGCAAATTCTTCAGACGTTAAAATGCGATGCGGAGACCTGACCCTGCAGAAGAGATTAGTTCTTTTTCTTCACCACCCACATCGAAGGGGTGGCAAAGAGTTCATCACTCTCGAGCTCCATATGAGAGTGGTGGCATAGAAGCCAATCCATTTCGTTTCACATAAGAGGGGTTAGGGTAAGCATATGAATAAGTGGAGAAATTCTTCGAGGACTTATGAACATAATGGTTTGTGAAAGTGCGTTATATCGACTAGATGGGGGGGTGAATAGGCGATTTTTATGAATTCTTCAATGAGGAATTTGCCGGTGAGGAAATTCCTAAGTGAAGAACTACTTGCAACAGAATAAGTACTCAGAAGTAAGCATAAGAGAATGTGAGCATGGTCATCATGATGAAATGAAGACAATCAAAGAGTACAGAAAGCGTAAACACAGGATAACACAAGATGAAGACAAACAGACTGAAGAAATTGAACTGAGGAAATTGAGAAAGTCTTCAGTCAAAGTCTTCAAACACAGATATGAATGAACACTCAACACAGTAATGAGGAAACGAAAGAGTTGAGGAAATAGAACCAGTTAGGTTGGTGAAGACAATGATTTGGTAGATCAGTTCGAACTGCTGTCTCAGTTGTACGTCTGGTTGGAGCGGCTGAGTATTTAAACTCGGGGACACACAGTCCCGGACACCCAGTCGCTGAGCACGCAGCTCAGGACACCAAGTCCTCACCGTATTCTCCTTGAACTAAGGTCACATAGACCTCGTCCAATCACTCGTGGTAAGTCTTCAGGCGACTTCCAAACCTTCACCGACTTGGTCACTCGGCGATCCACAATTCCTCTTGGATGCTCTAGACCATGACGCCTAACCGTCTGGAAGTCCTTGGAGGATGGGTTGCTCTCAAATGACAGGTGTCAAGTTCTCTCGGAGCAGCCAACCAGCTAGTGGTTGTAGGGGGCGGCTATTTATAGCCTAGGGAGCAGCCCGACACGATAAGACATAAATGCCCTTCAATGATATGACCGTTAGGTGGATAAGATATTTTGGGACAGCTAGCGCGCCTTGACAGCAGACGGTCGGAAATTTGACTCTCAAATTCCTCGGGGCTATCATGTTCCTCATTGTGTAGGCAATCCGCCTTTGGCGAATTCATAACTCCTCGGTCGGGACAAATTCCTCGGCGACCGAAGAACTTCGTCTCATCCTTTGAAGAAATTGACTGAACTGTATGAGATTTCAAAGGCTTCACTCGAAGGGATTGGTAGGTGTAGGATTGAGTTGAGCATCACATGGAAATTTTTCCTTAGTATTTCCTCGACCCCTTTAACGATGCGGTGTTTCCTATGACTCAAGAAAGAAAAAACGAAACTACGAAAACAAAAGTCTTCACGCTTCATGTTCCTCAAATGAATACCAAGTCTTCAAGGTCACACCAATTTCTTCACTTTCAAAGTCTTCAGAAAGTCTTCAGAATATCAAAGTCTTCAGTCGAAGAACTTCATTTTTAGGGGTCGACTTTCTCTGTAAATATCAAACTCCTCATAGACTTATAGACCTGTGTACACTCATAAACACATTAGTCCCTTAACCTATAAGTCTTCAATACACCAAAATCACTAAGGGGCACTAGATGCACTTACAATCTCCCCCTTTTTGGTGATTGATGACAATATAGGTTAAGTTTTCAATGGGGATAAACATATGAAGTGTAAATACTAATATTGAGGAATTTGATTGCAAGATATAGAAGAACTCCCCCTGAAGATGTGCATAGTGAGGAATTTGCTTTTGAGGAAATGCACATTTGAAGAGTTGAATCATGGAGATCTCCCCCTATATCTTGTAATTCATACACGCATTTGACATATAATATGAGGAATTTGAAATGCATGATGAAATATGGTGACTGATGTAGTTCAGCATGCGTGTATTAACATAAAATGAGGAATAAGCATGCAGAGGAACACATCAAAAGTATCAGATCACCATCGGGTTTAAGATTACAACTCGATCCAATAAAAGTTCCAGAAGAACGAGAGTTGTAACTTAGCAAAAATTGCCCATATAATAGACCCGCTTGAAGACTAACTCAAATTTCTCCCCCTTTGTCATCGAATGACCAAAAGGATCGAAACTGAGGACTAACACCCCTGAAGAATTTCAAGACGATGAAGGAGTGCCAGCGTTGTTGGGGTCGGTTGTCATAGTAGGGCCTGCCGCAGTGTCGTCCAAGTCTTCATTTTCATCAGAGTCTCGTGATGAAGAATAGGAGCTGGCCACCAAGGAAGGAACTTTGACCTTCTTGTATTTCTTCCGAGGAGGTGTAGACCAGTCAAATTCTTCCTTGAGACCCATTGTCTTCAGTTCTTCCACGCTGTAGACTTTAGAAAGAACAGCCCAGGTGCGGTTGAAGGTTTCATGGAGGTAGTATTGGTTTTTCTTCACTGCATTGTGTGTAGAGGTCATGTTGTGAAGAATTGAACCAAACTGACGCTTGACCCATTTATGATTGCGATCAACCTTTTGATAAAGGCGAGGAGTAACTCACGATCAGTCATCACCACAGGTCTTGATGGCTTGAGGATTTTGCTTGGCTGAGGTATTGGCGGCAGAGTCATGTGTGGCAGAGTCATCATTGGTGGAGTAGGATGCAGCTTTGCGAAATTGACCATCCAATGGACGAACGCCTTCATCTATCACAGCAGTTGCCTTGCCCTTGTCATCAGTTGAGGAAAATGTCCGTTTGAGGACTTCAATTGGAGGCAAGTAGCTGCAGTGGTTCAGAGTGTTAGCCTTGTAATTGAGTGAAGACCTTGTCCTGATGAACCTCATAATCCATGGCGCATAAGGCTTCAGCTCAAAAGGTGACATAGCAATATTTGCTAGAGTCCTCATGAAGAAATCATGGAAGTTGACGGGAACGCCATGAATGATATTGAAAAGCATATTCTTCATGATGCCAACGACTTCTTCATCATTTGAGTCGTGGCCTTTGATAGGACTCATTGTCTTCGTCAGAATCCGATAGACAGTCCGAGGCACATATAGTAATTCCTTGACGAGGAATTTGGTTCGAGGTGCCTGTCCGGGCTTCAAAGGCTTCATCAGCACTTGCATGTAGTGATTTGAAAGCTCAGGTTCGTTGTAGATACAACGAGCACCATCAAGGGGAGGACTGAGTGGTAGGGCACGAAGCAATTCAGTTGCTGGTGCCTTGTAGTGAGTATTTTCAGACATCCAGTCCAACACCCATGAGTTCACATCTTCAGCGTCTCCGGTGATGTGCAGCATCGCATAGAATTGAAGAATGAGTTCTTCATTCCAATCACAGATGTCAGTGCAGAAATTCAGAAGTCCTGCATAGTGAAGAACACTGAGGACTGGCTCGAAGCCTGGCAGAGATTCCATGTCCACATGAGGAATATGTGCATGATCAAAGACTTTGTCTTTGTTGAAGAGCACAGAGGAATAGAAGTTGGCTTGACTAGCAGTCGAAGCGCCTCTTCCTTATCGGCAGAGTCGTATGGGTTGTAATCCGTGAAGAAAACGTGCTCGCCAAAGAAGTCTTCAGCCTTGAACTTTTGCTTCATTGAGAATGGATTCTTTGGCTTTGGCAATGGAGTGTCAGTGAGTTGCATCACGACCTCTGGAATCGCAATCTCAGGTTCTTCGGGCTGAGGAATTTCTGGTTCCTCTACATTTGCAGTCTGAGGATCAGCAGCAGCAGGTTCATCAGCGCTAGTGGCTGGAATTTATTCATGTACAGATGAAGTGGGATGAGTTTCTTCAGAGCCCATTTGAACTGTTGGAGCAGGGGACTGAGGAATTTGTTGGATTGGGGTGAAGAGTAGAGAATTGGGATGCTGACTTTCCCAAAAGTCATCGTTCATCACTGGCGTTGTGCTTCCAATATCCACATCTTCTTCTTCAATTTCCTCAACACCAGCCTCTTCAGCTGTGAACTGAGGCATAGGCGAGGAAATGAGTGGGGTTGAAGGGATTGCTTCTACTTCAATTTCTTCATCAATCTGCTCTGACGAAGCAGCAGAATGATTTTCTTCATCAGATCCGCTTGGGATCTCATAATCTTCACCAAAAGGAACAAGGTCCTTTGATGGCATGGAGGAAATTGGAACAACATCAATGGGATTTTCAAATGAGCTGGTCATTGTCTTCATCTTCTTCGGGGCTGAAGAATTTGAAGCAGCAGATGCTTTCCTTTTCTTCACTGCAGCTCGTTCTGCAGCCTTGGTCTTCTTCACATCAGATGCAGATGGAAGGATTGGAGTTGGTGTAGGCGCAGGAGGAGCTGAGGAATCTGGTTGAATTTCCTCGGTATGGCCCGATCAGATTGCCTGACTTCTTCAGATTTCTTGAGCGCACCACTAGTGGATGCCACGCAATTTCTTCAGTGGCTGGAATGGAGTCATCAGCCTGGAACTACATTGTCTTCACAGCCTGAACTTCATCAGCGGTGCTGGCATGTTCTTCAGTCGGCTGAGCAGAGGCTCCAGCCTGAGGAATTTCTTGTTGCGTTGGGGCTGCAACATTTGAGAACTTCGTTGTCAGATTGACGAATCTGACTTTGGCTCCTTGCCAATCAGCATAATATGAGTCAAATTTGTCGCTGAGGGCTTTGATGTCAGCCTGCATTTTGATAAGTTCTTCAGTTGTCATCTTGACAACATTTTTCTTCAGCAGTTTCTCTTTTCTGTACTGCGATTTCTTGATCTTTCTGGTTGTATCAAATTTCCATTTCTCCTCTTGGATGAAATGAGTCAGCATGTGACTTTGGCCAGGTGTCAACTTGAAGTCAGGCATAGGAGTGTTGGGGTCCTTGTGCGAGAGATCAATGTAGTCTAGGATCGCTCTTGGATCCAACAGCGATGCACAGTGTGCCTTTGGCTCTAGCGGCCCTTTCTTGTCGGTCTCGATGATTTCCATAAGTTCATCATCATCAGCCTCATCATCTTCGGTGGTTCTTGGAAGCGACATGTTTCTTCTTGGGACTTGGCGAGGACCTCATCCAGCTGTGGCCTTAGTCTTGATGAGTCGTGCAGATGAAGAATTTGGTGCAGGTGAGGAACTTCTTTGAGACACCAGAGGCAATGGAGATGCTGCAGTCCTTTGGCACGTGGCCAGATGCACAGGTGCTGAGGACTTTGTCGGAACTGCTGAGGACTTTGTAGGAGCTGCTGAGGACTTTGTAGGAGCTGCTGAGGACTTGGGAGGAGCAGGAGCAGCATGAGGAATTTGCCGTGAGGGCACAGCTGAGGAACTTGGCCGTGAGGGCTCTGTTGGTGAAGCACTTGGCTTGTGTGCGGGCTTCTTTGCCATAGACTTTCTTGGCTTGACAGAGGCCTCAGTGGAAGCAGCAGTAGCAGAGTCCTCATTAAATTTCCTCACTGCCTCGTTGGCTTGTCTTGCCAATTTGGCTTGGCGCTTGGCCCATTCTTGAGGAAAGTCCTCACCACGCTTGATGCTGGTGGTGTCAGCTTCTTGACCAGGTGCCAATGGAGCTCTTGGGCATGGAGGATTAAGCGCGAATTTCTTCATGTACTTTGGAGTAACATACCTGTACTCCCTCCATTCTCTTGCCCATCTCCTTTCAATCCTCTGTATGCGCACCTTGCGCTGATTTTTGTTCTCCTTTCCGAACTTGGCCTCATCAGGTGTGCAATAGTCAGCATATATGTCCTCAGGTATTTCAAACGCAGTCATGACCTCAGGCCTCTTTCCTCCTTTCTGGGGCTTCTTACCGTCAGCCATAGTCTTCAGATGAGGAATTTGAACAATCGAATTCTCTGAAGAAGTATGTAACTTTTCTTCGAGGAACGCTGCAAATGAGTTAAGTTGATGAGAACCTAGTGATTCAGCAGCGGACATGAGTACCTGTGAACAGAGTATAGTTGCGAGAAATTTGGAGAGGTCATATGCGTTCTCAGAAGGTTTTTCAAAAAGAACTAGTTTGAGGAATTTGACCAGATGAGCCTTGAAGAATCTCACTAAGCGATCTTTGTCTTAGGTTCCAGAGTTGTATAGATCGAGGATCCACACAATTGAGGAATCTTAAAGAGAAATCATTGCTTAGAGAAACGAATCAAGAGCATATTTCGTTTGAGGTGTTCATATATGTGAAGATTTGAAGAATAAACACCTTTGAAGATTTTCAGGAAGGTTTGAGAATCAAAGCGAGTAAATAAAAGTAACTTTTAATTACCCGAAGTGAAGAACACGACGAACTGCGAAGAACAGATGGGAAGTTCGTCAGGTTAGATCTTCCACGCCCTAATTTGGCGGAGGAAGACGGCTACGGCGGCGGCAGAGTGAAGATTTCCGCGGTCGGCGCGAGTACGACGGCGACGAGGTCGAGGCAGTGAAGCTCTTCCTCACCGGCGACGATGGAGTAGCGGCGGCGCTAGGGTTTGAGAAGCTCGAGTGAGAGAGAGAGCGGTCGAGCGGAGTAAGGAAGTGAGGAAGGGGAGATGGGATATATATAGCCACGGTGAAAAACTGTTCGCCCGAAGATTTGGGACGAACGTGCCCCTGACCCTTCTCATTCGCTTGACATGTGTCACCCACGTACTGAAAAGTGGAGATTGTGTTAGATCGCGGGTGAATAGATAAATCTATCGTGTTTGAGCGGCAAAAATGAAAGTTTGGATAAGATCAGTTTTAAAGTTCCGTTCGCATTTTCTTCAGCTGACAAGGACACAGTGAAGATTTTGAACGAGTTTCAAATAGAACGCACATGAAGAATTTGTGAATAGATTGGGTTGAGTATAGCATAGAGGGGGAAGGGTCCGATCACATTCACTTAGCAGAAAAAGCAACTTCAAGAAATAGCCATAAGTGAATGATGTAGAGGACATAAACCCATATATATATATATATATATATATATATATATATATATATATATATATATATATATGAACAAAAATAATGGAAACAGTGAAGATTTTGCAAAGTTGAAGAATTTGAAAAACTGAAGAATTTCAAAACTAAGGAAAAACTCAAATTGAAGATTTTCAATTTTGTTGGTGGCGTGACCCACCGTATAAGAATGATGATTTCAGACATCGCGTACAATTGTCGTAGGGTTCTGAGAATCAAATTCTTCATTAATTTCTTCACACTTAGAGTGTTATTCTTTATTGATTGAAGAAAAACGTTTCTTCATGTGTTGCACATCTAAGTCATCAATTTTGCATAAGTGTCAGGATGTGTGTCCTTTTCAAAGAACATTCGAAGATTCTAAGATATTTAGCTCACACCGCAACTTGCTAAATCTCTTCTCATCTAAGGGCTTTGTGAAGATATCGGCTAGTTGTTTTTCAGTCTTCACATGCTCGATGGAGATGTCGCCCTTCAACACATGATCACGAAGAAAATGATGACAAATTTGAATGTGCTTTGTCTTCGAGTGCTGAACTGGGTTGTGAGCAATCTTGATGGCACTCTCATTGTCACAGTAGAGAGGCACATTCTTCACGTTGATGTCGTAGTCCTTGAGAGTTTGCTTAATCCACAGCAATTGAGCACAACAAGAGCCAGCAGCAATGTATTCAGCTTCCGCGAGAGCGGTGATCGCAGTTCTGTTTCTTGAGGACCAACAGACCAAAGATCGTCCGAGGAAATGACAAGTACCAGATGTTGACTTGCGGTCCACACGATCACCAGCATAGTCGAGTCGAATATCCAATGAGATCAAAAGTAGAGCCCTTGGGGTACCATAATCCTAGTGTTGGTGTGTGAGCTAGATATCGAAGAATATGCTTCACGGCCTTATGGTGTGATTCCTTCGGTGTAGCTTGAAATCGGGCACACATGCAAACACTAAGCATTATATCTGGCCTAGATGCACATAAGTACAATAGAGAACCAATCATGGGCGGTATACCTTGTGATCGAGTCAATACCATTTTCATCCAGTGCATAGATGGCCATTTGTGGGCATAGGAATTTTGACACCTTTGCAATCTTGCATCCCGAATTTCTTCAGGACATCTTTGAGGTATTTCTCCTGAGATATGAATATGTCATTGTGTTGTTGACGAATTTGAAGACCTAAAAAGAATTTCAATTCTCCCATCATAGACATTTGATATTCTTCACTCATCATATAGGCAAATTCATCACTATAACGTTGGTCAGTACAGCCAAAGATAATATCATCAACATATATTTGGCACACAAACAGTTCACCATCATTTGATTTAGTAAAGAGAGTAGGGTCGAATGAACCGGGTGTGAACCATTCTTCACGAAGAATTCCTTCAATGTATCATACCACGCCCGTGGGGCCTGTTTGAGGCCATAGAGAGCCTTGTTGAGTGTGAAGACTTTGTCAGGATTCTTTGGATCTTCAAAACCTGGGGGTTGAGCAACATATACTTCTTCCTCAAGCTTACCATTGAGGAATGCACTTTTCACATCCATTTGATATAAAGTGATATTATGATGGTTAGCATAAGCAAGTAATATGCGAATAGCCTCAAGTCTAGCAACAGTGAAAAGTTTCATCGAAATCAATTCCTTCAACTTGTGTAGCCTTGAGCTACAAGTTGTGCCTTATTCCTCACCACAAGGCCATTTTATCTTGCTTGTTGCGGTAGATCCACTTTGTGCCAATGATATTATGCTTGCGAGGATCTGGACGTTTGACCAGTTCCCAGAAATTGTTGAGCTCGAACTGATGTAATTCTTCTTGCATTGCCTGAATCCACTCAGGCTCTAGAAATGCTTCATCTACCTTAGTGGGCTCTGTGATAGAGACAAAAGCATAGTGCCCACAAAAAGTTAGATAAATGTGAAGCTTTTGAGCATGTAAGAGGACCTGGCGCTTCAATGTCATCGATGATCTTGTCAACTTGCACTTCTTTTGCAACGCGAGGATGAGTTGGTCGTCGTCGAGGAATTTGATCAGCATTTTCTTCAGTACCATTTTCTTCAGCATTATCCTCAGGTGCATCAGCTCGACGTTCTTCGCGTTCTGGAATGTATTCTTCAGCAGATTCTTCAGTAGGAATGACGTCCTCAGTTGCCTTGAACTTGATAGATTCCTCAGGTGCTGGTTTATCTAACACAGAAGGTAGGTGCTTTCTTTGCGAGCCATTAGTTTCATCGAACCGCACATCTACAGTATCAACAATCTTGTGAAGAGCGATGTTGAAGACTATGTAGGTGTGCGAGTCCTTTCCGTAACCAAGCATAAAACCTTCATGTGCTTTCGGTGCAAATTTAGAATTGTGATGAGTATCTCTAATCCAGCATTTAGCACCGAAGACTTTGAAATAACTCACATTGGGTTTCTTGTCAGTGAGGAGTTCATGGGCAGTTTTCTTGAAGAATTTGTGAAGATATACTATGTTGATGATGTGGCACGTGGTATCAATTGCATCAATCCAAAAATGACGAGGCGTTTTGTATTCATCAAGCATAGTGCGAGCCATCTCAACAAGAGTTCTGTTCTTGCGCTCCATGACGCCATTTTGCTGAGGAATATAGGAAGCAGATAACTCATGAGTAATACCAAGTTCATCAAGATAGTCATCAAGACCGGAATTCTTGAACTCAGTTCCATTGTCACTCCTGATGTGCCTGATCTTCACACCAAAGTTGGTTGAAGCCCTCGAGGAAAATCGTTTGAAGACTTCCTGCACTTCATGTTCGTAAGTAACAATGTGTACCCATGTGTAACGAGAGTAATCATCAACAATAACAAATCCATATAGAGATGCATCATTAGTGACTGCTGAGTAATGATTAGGACCAAAGAGGTCCATGTGAAGCAATTCAATGGACGAGTAGTGGTCATGATAGTCTTATTGGATGCTTGGCCTTGGTCATTTTCCCAGCTTCACGGGCTCCACACAAGTGATCCTTGAGGAATTTGACATTCTCAATGCCAATGACATGCTTCTTCTTCGCAAGCGTGTGCAAATTCCTCATGCCTGCGTGACCAAGTCGCCGATGCCATAGCCAACCTTCTGAAGCTTTTGCAAGTAGACACACGGCTGGTTGTGGTCCTGTAGAGAAATCAACAATATACAAGTCTCCTCTCCTAAAGCCTTCGAAGACTTTGGAATTGTCAGCTTCCATGATCACAACACAACGATACTTGCCAAAGACAACAACCATATCAAGATCACAAAGCATTGAGACTGACATGAGGTTGTATCCTAAGGACTCAACAAGCATGACTTTGTCCATGTGTATGCCCTTAGAGATCGCAACCTTACCAAGACCCAATACCGACTTTTGCCTTTGTCGGCAAAGATGATATGCTTCAGATGTGGCGGTGATAAGGGAGCATCCATCAATAGATTCTTGTCACCAATCATGTGATTTGTACATCCACTATCGAGGACCCACTCATTGGCTTTGGGTTGATCATCCTGCAGATGAATTAGTGCAACTTACGATCTCATATACTTCATCGATGAAGAATATGATATCAAGTTCATCGATGAATTTCATCGAGCAGATAACAGATAAGCGAGATGAGGGCGTGTGAAATGAAAGTTCATTTCTTCATGATTAGCTGCGTCCTTTCAGAAATGTTGTCGGGTCCCCAAAGAAATTCTTGAGACGTTAAAGCACGTCTGGAGACCTGACCCTGCAGAAGAGATTAGTTCCTTTTCTTCACCACCCACATCTGAAGGGGTGGCAAAGAGTTCATCACTCTGCGAGCTCCATATAAGAATGCTGGCATAGAGGCCAATCCATTTTGTTTCACATAAGAGGGGTTAGGGTAAGCTTATGAATAAGCGAGAGAAATTCTTGAGGACTTATGAACATATTGGTTTGAAGAATAATGCACATATTCATAGCCCTTAGCTCTACCTGCGAAAACAGAGTTGTTAGCACGATGATAATCATATGAGGACTTTGATCCATTTGAGGAATTTGATCCACGTGAGGAATTTGGTCCGATGAGGACTTGGATCCATATGAAGAATTTGGTCCATATGAAGAGTTTGATCTGGGGTTCCTTTTTCACAGGTGGTGTCATGAGGACATTCACCGAAGACTTTCAAGGCACTTCTTGGGAACCCAGATTTTCTTCATAGGGGAACCGTTCTGCAGATTAGTGCCAACATATCTAGCAAATACTTCACCATTCTGATTTTTGAACAGTTTATAGTTGAGTCAAATGACTCATCGGAAGAATGAGGAGATTCACATGTAAAGCCAGATAAGTTAGATGGATCAATCGGAGGTCCCTTTGCAGCAACCCATGAGGTTTTGGGGTACTGCTCGGGCTTCAATATGTTCCATCAGCATTGAGTTTCCTCTCAAAGGCAATACCCTCTTTCCTAGGGTTCTGTTGAGGATCTGCTTTTAAGCACATCACAAAGAGTCGATGCCCTTTGAGGCTTTTGTACATGCTGTCATGTACAATTCCTTCAACCCTGCATCACCAAGGATACTAGCAATGTCCTCGATGAGGAATTAGTGATAGCAGAGGCAGGTGAAGAATTTGTAACAGTTGAAGCATTTGAACATTCAGGTGAAGAATTAGCGATTCACGTTCAATGCACTTTAAGCATGGAGGAACAAATTCTTCCTGAGAAGCGCTGATTTGTTGAGCAAGTAATGAATCGCGCTCCTTCTGAAGATCTTCATAACTCACTCTTAGCTTCTCAAGATCTTGCTTTCTTTGAAGAAATTCATAAGAAAGTTTCTCATGATCAGACAAGAGAGTGTTATGATGACCTTGAAGGCTGTCAAACCTAGACTGAAGTCTCTGAAGATTTTCAGTCAGGGCTTTAGTGCGATCCATTTCTTCACCTAACATATCATCACTTTTGTCTAGCATGTTTTGAACCTTTTCAAAAGCCCTTTGTTGTTTTACAGCAATCTTAGCAAGTTTTGAGTAGCTGGGCTTTAGATCTTCATCAGATTCATTTTCACTAGATTCAGAGGAGGTATATTTGAGTACCTTGGCACCCTTTGCCATGAAGCAAAAGGTGGGGCGTAGTCATCACTATCTTCATCAGCTTTGTTGGTGAGTTCATTTTCTTGAGTTGAAGATGGATTTCTTGACAAAGCGATGGCGAGAGCCGACTTGCCACACGGACTCGGATTCTTCGATGCCTCCTCTTCCTCATGTTCCTCAGATTCAGCGTCAGAGTCCATTTCCTTGCCAATGAATGCCCGAGCCTTCTTGGAGCTGCTCTTGTTGTGAGAAGAAGGCTTTGAGGATTTTGATGATGAAGATTTCGACGATTTCTTCTTCTTCTTAGCGTCATCAGAACTGTAATCCTTGTATTTTTTCTTCTTTAATTCCTTTTCCCACTGAGGACAATCTTGAATGTAGTGACCAGGTTTCTTGCATTTGTGGCAAAGTCTTCTCTTATAGTCACTGGATGAGGAATCACTGCTCCTTGAGGATTTTCCAAAGCGACCACGTCTTGAGAACTTCTGGAATTTCTTCACGAGCAGTGCTAGCTCCTGGCTCAATTCTTCAGGATCTCCAAGGCTACTACCAGAGTCTTCACAATCAGATTCAGACACAACCTTGGCTTTTAGGGCACGTGATTTTCCATAGCTAGAACCATAGAGATCTCTCTTTTCAGCAAGCTGGAACTCATGAGTATTTAGCCTCTCGAGGATATCAGCTGGATCAAGTGACTTGTAGTCTGCACGCTCTTGTATCATCAGTCCCAGAGTATCAAATGAGGAATCAAGCGATCTCAACAATTTCTTCACCACCTCATGGTCGGTGATGTCAGTGGCACCAAGCGCTTGAAGCTCATTTGAGATGTCAGTGAGGCGATCGAAGGTTTGTTGAACATTTTCGTTGTCGAGTCTGTTGAAGCGGTTGAAGAGATTGCGAAGAACATCAACTCGAGAGTCACGCTGAGTTGAGACTCCTTCATTTACTTTGGACAGACTGTCCCAGATGAGCTTAGGAGTTTCCAAAGCACTCACTCTTCCATGTTGTCCTTTGCTCAGATGGCCACATATGATATTCTTCGCTTGAGAATCGAGTTGCTTGAATCTCTTTACATCGGCAGCATTCGGAGAAGGTGTGGTGAGGAACACCATTTTCCACAACATACCGTAGATCGTTGTCAATTGCCTCAAGATGCATTCGCATCTTGTTCTTCCATAGAGGGGTAGTCCGTCCCATCAAAGGTAGGACACCCAGCTGAGACCTTGCTCATACCTGCGGTCGACATAACTAAAACTCCAGGTGCTTAAACCAAAATCACACAGAACAAGGGAGTACCTTGCTCTGATACCAATTCAAAGTGCGTTATATCGACTAGAGGGGGGGTGAATAGACGATTTTTATGAATTTTTCACTGAGGAATTTGCTGGTGAGGAAATTCCTTAATGAAGAACTACTTGCAGCGGAATAAGTACTCAGAAGTAAGCATAACAGAATACAGGCATGGTCATCATGATGAAATGAAGACAATCACAGAGTACAGAAAGCGTAATCACAGGATAACACAAGATGAAGACAAACAGACTGAAGAAAATTGAACTGAGGAAATTGAGAAAGTCTTCAGTCAAAGTCTTCAAACACAGATATGAACAAACACTCAACACAGAATGAGGAAATGAAACAGTTGAGGAAATAGAACCAGTAAGGTTGGTGAATACAATGATTTGGTAGACCAGTTCCAACTGCTGTCTCAGTTGTACGTCTGGTTGGAGCGGCTGAGTATTTAAACTCGAGGACACACAGTCCCGGACACCCAGTCGCTGAGCACGCAGCTCAGGTCACCAAGTCCTCACCGTATTCTCCTTGAACTAAGGTCACACAGACCTTGTCCAATCACTTGTGGTAAATCTTCAGGCGACTTCCAAACCTTCATAGACTTGGTCACTCGGCGATCCACAATTCCTCTTGGATGCTCTAGACCATGACGCCTAACCGTCTGGAAGAAGCACAGTCTTCAAAGGTAACAAGCGTCGGATCCATGCAGATCAATCTCTTGATGATGCTCAATCACTTTGGGTTTGTAGGGTTTGGTTTTGGGTTTTCCTCACTCGATGATTTTCGCTCAAAGTCCTCGGAGGATGGGATGCTCTCAAATGACAAGTGTCAAGTTCTCTCGAGCAGCCAACTAGCTAGTGGTTGTAGAGCGGCTATTTATAGCCTAGGGAGCAGCCCGACATGATAAGACATAAATGCCCTTCAATGATATGACCGTTAGGTGGATAAGATATTTTGGGACAGTGGCGCAAGCACAAGAACGGTCGGAAATTTGACTCTCAAATTCCTCGGGGCTATCATGTTCCTCATTGTAGGCAATCCAGATGGCGAATTCCTAACTCCTCGGTCAGACAAATTCCTCGGCGACCATAAGAACTTCGTCTCATCACATCAAGAAATTGACTGAACTGTATGAGATTTCAAAGGCTTCACTCGAAGGGATTGGTAGGTGTAGGATTTTGAGTTGAGCATCACATGGAAATTTTTCCTTAGTATTTCCTCGACCCCTTTAACAATCACGGTGTTTCCTATGACTCAAGAAAGAGAAACAAAATTACGAAAACAAAAGTCTTCACGCTTCATGTTCCTCAAATGAATACCAAGTCTTCAAGGTCACACCAATTTCTTCACTTTCAAAGTCTTCAGAAAGTCTTCAGAATATCAAAGTCTTCAGTCGAAGAACTTCATTTTTAGGGATCGACTTTCTCTGTAAATATCAAACTCTTCATAGACTTATAGACCTGTGTACACTCATAAACACATTACTCCCATAACCTATAAGTCTTCAATACACCAAAATCACTAAGGGGCACTAGATGCACTTACATTTTGAAGAATAATGCATATATTCATAGCCCTTAGCTCTGCCCTGCGAAACAGAGTTGTTAGCACAATGATAATCATATGAGGACTTTGATCCTTTTGAGGAATTTGATCCACGTGAGGAATTTGGTCCGCATGAGGACTTGGATCCATATGAAGAGTTTGGTCCATATGAAGAGTTTGATCCGGGGTTCCTACTCTTCACAGGTGGTGTCATGAGGACATTCACCTGAATACTTTCAAGGCACTTTTTGGGAACCCAGATTTTCTTCATAGGAGAACCGTTCCTGCAGTTAGTGCCAACATATCTAGCAAATACTTCACCATTCTGATTTTTGAACAGTTTATAGTTGGAGTCAAATGACTCATCAGAAGAATGAGGAGATTCACATGTAAAGCCAGATAAGTTAGATGGATCAACTGGAGGTCCCTTTGCAGCAACCATGAGGTTTTGGGGTACTGCTCAGGCTTCCAATATGTTCCATCATCATTGAGTTTCCTCTCAAAGGCAATACCCTCTTTCCTAGGGTTTCTGTTGAGGATCTGCTTTTTAAGCACATCACAAAGAGTCTTATGCCCTTTGAGGCTTTTGTACATGCCTGTCATGTACAATTCCTTCAGCCCTGCATTGTCAGTGATACTAGCAATGTCCTCAAATGAGGAATTAGTGATAGCAGAGGCAGGTGAAGAATTTGTAACAGTTGAAGCATTTGAACATTCAGGTGAAGAATTAGCAGATTCACGTTCAATGCACTTTAAGCATGGAGGAACAAATTCTTCCTGAGAAGCGCTGGTTTGTTGAGCAAGTAATGAATCACGCTCCTTCTGAAGATCTTCATAACTCACTCTTACCTTCTCAAGATCTTGCTTTCTTTGAAGAAATTCATAAGAAAGCTTCTCATGATCAGATAAGAGATTGTTATGATGACCTTGAAGGCTGTCAAACCTAGACTGGAGTCTCTGAAGATTTTCAGTCAGGGCTTTAGTTCGATCCATTTCTTCACCCAACATATCATCACTTTTATCTAGCATGTTTTGAACCTTTTCAAAAGCCCTTTGTTGTTTTACAGCGATCTTAGCAAGTTTAGAGTAGCTGGGCTTGAGATCTTCATCAGATTCATTCTCACTAGATTCAGAGGAGGTATATTTGAGTACCTTGGCACCCTTTGCCATGAAGCAATAGGTGGGAGCATAGTCATCATTATCTTCATCAGCCTTGTTGGTGAGGTCAGTTTCTTGAGTTGAAGATGGACTTGCCGATTTAATGAATCACGATGCGAGAGCCGACTCGCCACAATCGAACTCGGACTCCTCGATGCCTCCTCTTCCTCATGTTCCTCGATTCAGCTTCGAGTCCATTTCCTTGCCAATGAATGTCCGAGCCTTCTTGGAGCTGCTCTTCTTGTGAGATGAAGACTTTGAGGATTTTGATGATTAAGATTTTGATGATTTCTTCTTCTTCTTAGCGTCATCAGAACTGTAATCCTTGTATTTCTTCTTCCTTAATTCCTTTTCCCACTGAGGACAATCTTGAATATAGTAACCAGGTTTCTTGCATTTGTGGCATGGCCTTCTCTTATAGTCACTGGATGAGGAATCACTGCTCCTTGAGGATTTTCCAAAGCGACCACGTCTTGAGAACTTCTGGAACTTCTTCACGAGCAGTGCTAGCTCCTGGCTCAATTCTTCAGGATCACCAAGGCTACTACCAGAGTCTTCACATTGAGATTCAGACAAAACCTTGGCCTTCAGGGCACGTGATTTGCCATAACTCGAACCATAGAGATCTCTCTTATCAGCAAGCTGGAACTCATGAGTATTTAGCCTCTCGAGGATATCAGTGATATGACCGTTAGGTGGATAAGATATTTTGGGACAGCTGGCGCGCAGCACAGCAACGGTCGGAAATTTGACTTTCAAATTCCTCAGGGCTATCATGTTCCTCACCGTGTAGGTAATCCGCACTGGCGAATTCCTAACACCTCAGTCAGAACAAATTCCTTAGAGACCAGAAGAACTTCGTCTCTGTCACTGAAGAAATTGACTGAACTGTATGAGATTTCCAAAGGCTTCACTCGAAGGGATTGGTAGGTGTAGGATTTTGAGTTGAGCATCACATGGAAATTTTTGCTTAGTATTTCCTCGACCCCCTTTAACAGTACGGTGTTTCCTATGACTCAAGAAAGAGAAAAACGAAACTTCGAAAACAAAAGTCTTCACGCTTCATGTTCCTCAAATGAATACCAAGTCTCCAAGGTCACACCAATTTCTTCACTTTCAAAGTCTTCGGAATACCAAAGTCTTCAGACGAAGAACTTCATTTTTAGGGTCGACTTTCTCTGTAAATATCAAACTCCTCATAGACTTATAGACCTGTGTACACTCATAAACACATTAGTCCCTTAACCTATAAGTCTTCAATACACCAAAATCACTAAGGGGCACTAGATGCACTTACAACGATTAAAATGGTCGTCAACGGGAGTGAGATTATGTTTAAGACATGTGGGTCCCACTTGACAGAGCAACTAGTTACGGCCCCACTTGGCAGTGCATCAGGTGAGATGTGGCTCCGTGCATGTCTGAATCAGGTGAGCAGTGACCCATTGCTCCATCCTGTTCATTCTCGGCGGTGAGCCGGCGATGGCACCGGAGCTTTTTTGCTCGGTGACAGCAGCGGCGGAGCTGTCGTTCTCGGCAACTGCGCGGGCTGTGGTGAGTAAATCCTGAACCCTTGTCCTGTTCCCCTCCTTGTCGAGTTAGATCTCACCGCATCGCCTCTGTTTCCTCTGTTTTTGGTCAATTTGATCCAGATTTGGGTGCGGGGGAGGGGGGCTGACCGCGATGGAGCCGCCAGAGACAACAACGTTGACTAGGTATGTGCATCCTTTCCAACCTATGTGTTTTGTGTGTCGTCTGCTTCCGCTAGCTCACACTTCCCGCCATTGACAAACAAGGGTAGGACATTCGAATTCACTGTCGAATTCTTTCCTTCTAAGGCGAAGCTAGGTGATGGTAGCGTGCGAAACATAGAGAGAGATACAATTGTGGAATGGGAGTTTGAATGTTCAGAGATTGATCCTCAGGAAATACAGAGCATGGAAGAGAGGGCCGTGAGAAACGTCGTGGAGAAAATTGGGGAGAGCATTTTTTGGGGTCCAGAGCAGGAGGTAGCATTGTTACGGTTTGATAATATGAAGGTTGAGTATGTGAGAATTGAGAATGGTGAAGAGATGGTTAATGAAATCGATCGGCAAGACGGCTGGGCAAGCAAACAGACTACCTTTCATGCAGAGCTCGTTGATCTGATATCAGATTCTAAGGTTGGATATGTGCCCTCAAAGTTGGCTTCACAGATGGTAGATGATGATTGGGCTTCACAGAGACAGATAACGCCCATGTTTACGGGTGAAGTCACATTAATAGGGGGTGTTGATCAAGACGTAGAAGAGGGTTGTGATGGTGCTGCAAGGGTTGTTTGTGTTGATTGGAATTCAGTAAAATTAGAAGACACTACTGATTTGGTCATTGCACCAATGGCTGACACTGAGATGGCCAAAAATTTTGGCATTCCAGTAGATCTAGATGATCAAGATGAGGAAGAGAGGGGTGAATCTAGTTTGCCTAATGATGCTAACAGAGATGCTTGTGAAGATGTGGATGGACAGCTGATGAAAGATGCTGCAGATGATGTAGATGATGCACATGAAGATGAGCTTGTAAGTGTGTATGACAAAGAAAATCATGTTATTGAAGTAGGCAAGTTGTTCCCAAGCATGAAGGAGTTTAGGATGTGTTTCAAGACTTATGCAGTCAAACATGAGTTTGATGCCAAGACTATGTGGACTGGTTTAAAGAAATTTTATGCAAGGTGCAGAGGTTTCGATGGAAGCGTCAGGCCTTGCAAGTGGTACATATCTGCTAAAATTCAACCTGATGGAAGTACCATTAGGTTTAATCAAATCTCAAATCCACATACTTGTATTACAAGTTCACAGAGAGTATCAACCATGACATTACAACTTTGGATTGCAGAAAAGATCACTCCAATTTTAGCTAAGAAACCAAACACTACAGCAAAGAAACTTAAAGTGGATTTGGAAAAGCAGTACCTCATTAAGGTGAAGTATACCACAGTGTGGAAAGCAAAACAGAGGGCAATGAAAGAATTATATGGTGATTGGGAAAATACTTTTAGGATGCTTTATAACTTCAAAGCAGAGGTGGAAAAGAGGTCACCTGGCAGTGTTGTGGAGATAGATACTGAGGTAACAGAGGATGGTAGAGTTCTTTTCTCCAAGTTCTTTATGGCTTTAAAGCCTTGCATAGATGGCTTCAAAGCAGGGTGCCGTCCATATTTGAGCATAGACTCATCTTTTTTGGGCAAATAGAATGGTCAATTGGCAGCATGCAATGCTTTAGATGGACACAACTGGATGTTCCCTGTTGCTATTGGTTTGTTTCAGTCAGAGACAGAGGTTTCATGGACATGGTTCATGATGCAGTTGAAAAGATGCATAGGGCTAGTGTCACCTTGGGCAGTACACACAGATGCATGTAAAGGGCTAGAAAATGCAGTGAAGAATGTTTTTCCTCATTGTGAGCAGAGGGGGTGCTTTGGCCATATGTGGATGAATTTGATCAAAAAATTCAGAGGGGAAGAATTTGGGAGAATGTGGCCAGCAGCAAGATCTTACACCAAACAAACACATTCATATCATCTTGATAAGATAAAAGCAACATGCAGTGAGTTTGGTCCATCGTTGAACACCTATCATTCTCTATTGTGGTACAGGTCAGGATTTAACAGTGCCATCAAGTATGATCATATCAACAATAACTTGGCAGGAAGTTTTAACAACAAGATAAAGCAGTTAAAGAACTTGCCTGTGCATGACATGGTTGACCAGATCAGGATCATGATCATGCGCATGTGGGAATTGAGAAGAAGCATTGGTGATTGTCTGCAAGGGGATAAGCTTCCTGCAATGGTACAACAGGTGGTGAACAGGAGCAGGAATCTTACACATTTGTCTGTTGAAAAATCTTCATTGTGGGGTGCTGAAGTTAGAGATACCAAGACTGGAAGGAGGCATGTTGTTAGCACTGAGTTGCATGACTGCACTTGCCTTGAGTGGCAACACACCGGGAAACCTTGTGACCATGCCATACTTTTCTTGGCCTCCCAGCCCAAGATAAAACATGCACCCATACTTGCATGAATACTACTCAGTGGCAAGATTCAAGGATGCATATGCAATTCCAATTCTAGCACATACAGATTAGTCTTAGTGGCCTGAAGTGGAAATTGAATTTTCCATGTGTCCTCCCCTAACAAAAAGAAAAGCTGGCAGGCCTAAAGAGAGTAGATTCAATGCATGGTTTGAGAAAGGTGGGAGTAGTAAAAAGGGGAAGGGGAAGAAGGATGCAAAGCCAAAAAGGTCCCAAAAAGGTAACAAAATAGATGCAAGATGTGCCAGGAATTTGGGCACCGAAAAGGATCTCCAAAATGTCGTTACACTCCTGAAAGGCCAAAGTATGTTTATGTTTGTGTTTTTTTTAATTTGGTTGTTGTATTTAATTACTAGCCAAATTACAAGCTTTGTTTTCCAGGAGGAAGCGTGGAGGTCAACCCCTTATTGTTGAAGATTGCTGGGCAATCAAAAAGGCAAGAATCAATGGTTGTAGAAAAAAGAGAAGTTATGGTGATGAACCGGAGTTGGATGATGCTGCGGTGCAAAATGAGCAAGAGTTGGATGATGCTGCGGTGCAAAATGAGCAAGAGTTGGATGATGTTGTGATGCAAAATGAGGAAGTCTTTGATCTTGTGATGCATCATGACCAACATTTGGATGATGATGTGGTGCAGAATGTGGTGCAACTGAAGCTGTTGTGGTAGATGTTCTGCAAACTGAAACTGAAACTGAAGATGTTCTGCAAACTGAAGCTGTTGCGGCATATGTGATGCAAACTGAGCCTATATTGCAAGTTGTACTACCAATTGAAGCTACTGGAGTTGTTGTGCAAACTGAGCCTCATGTAGATGTTGTGGTGCCAACTCCAGCTATCCTAGCTAGTCCAGTTATGAAAATCAAGCTTTTGAGTGAACTAGGTGTCGTACGATCAAAAAAGTGGTAAGAAGAAGAAATTGAGTGCTAAGAAGAAGTGAAAACTTCATTTGTCAAACATGTGTAATGGTGATGTGTGTTGTAGAATAATAAACTTGCCTCAATTTGTGTAAACTGGTATTTGTGTAATGATATTTTTTTTTAATATGTGGTATTGATGGTACAATGCTTTAATATATGGTATTGATAGTACAATGCTTTATAAATGGGCCAAAAATCAAAACTTGACATCTAGTGTGCAAATATAGGATCATTTGGATAAATTATGACAAGCTTAGCCCTAAACCCTAGCTTGAATCACATGCAACCTCGTTCATGATAGCTAATGTTGTGTGAAGGTTTTTTCATGAAAATATCCATAGACCAAGTTTCTTATTTTTCCCATCAACTCACTCACATAATATGATGATGGGTGAAAGTTTCATATTTTTTTGATTTTTTTTTGAATTAGTTATGCTCAACCCTAGCTTGAATCCCATGCAACCTCGTTCATGATAGCTATGTTTTGTGAAGGGTTTTTCATGAAAATACCCATAGACCAAGTTTCTTATTTTTTTTTCCAGCAACTCACTCACATAATATGATGATGGGTGAAAGTTTCATATTTTTGTGATTTTATTTGAATTAGTTATGCTCAACCCTAGCCCTCAAAACCCTCTCAAAACCCCTCATAACCCCATCTGAAACCCTGCATCCTTTCGAGCCGCTAGATCTCTGTAGTGAACGGTCTGGATCAGGCGCTAGGGCCAAATCACTGATCCGTGTGATGCTCTGTGATTGGCTGCATTCGACAATGCTGGATAACCCCCCTCTTCTCTGGATCGCTGGATCACTGCACGTTCAACAGTGTGTATCATCATGCAGCGCCACGTCAGCGATCCATGGGCTATGCTCTGATTTGCTGTAGTGGGTTTTAGAGGATGCAGTAGCCGTTGCCCTTGTTTTTTGGGTTTGTTTTTTACGCTACGTGGGCTAGCCGTTGGGATCTGGTAAAAGAAGCCCACCCGTTAGACCTTTGGACCGAACGTTGCCTCCTCTAGCCAGGCCCTAGCCAGCAGGTTACATTGCCATGCATGCATGGCGGCACACACAGAGAAATGTTCCCTTGACCCACGACGGCACAGACGCGTGCGGGACGTCGCAGCATGGCAATTGATGCACGGGATAGAAGAACAGGCAGGTGTGACCCCTTGACCCGCGACCATTGGCACATACGCGTCGCATCCTGGCTATTAATCCAGCACTTGGTGGCAGCCTTGGTTTCCCACGCTCGTTTACACACCTCGATGGGGAGCCACCAAACGCCACCCGCTCATTAATTCCACCCGGTGAAAACCACGTCACACTTGGGCTATTTAAGCCACACATACCGTCTTCCTCTCCCTCCTCATCCATACCCCCTACCCCATCCTCTCCCATCTGCCCTCCTTCTTCCTTCTTCTCCACAAACCAAACCCGATCAAGCCACCATGCAGTTCACCGGGGCTACCTACCGTGTGACGCTCACCTTCCCCGAGAGGCTCTACCCTGCCGGAGTCCGGGTGGAGAACACCCTACGGGTGTGGGCGATCTCGAGGTGGAGGGGGGCAAGGGGGCTGACCGAGTTCTTCCTCTCCGCCGACTACCGCCATCTCCCGAGGGGCTCTCCGGTCATGTTTCGAGTCGAAGAGGTTAGTAACAATGGCAATGCTACAGGCTCATCGTGAGGTTCACCAACCCCTTCGACGCCTACTACCTCCTCGGCCGTGTTTTCTGGTGTGGATGCGAGTTCATTGCATTCACTATGTACAACATCTTCACCGACTTCGACAGCGCCTTCCCCGCCGATGAGCGCATGCACACCCTCCCGTACCCCGCCGACGATGACGAGTGAAGGAGTTGTCCATGGAGGAGATGAGTTGGCCATGGAAGAGTTGTCCTTGGAGCCCTGGAGCAAGCAAGCAAGCCGGTGGTGTTTTATCTTATCTAGGGTGTAGTTTTATTATTGACGTGTTGGATTGAACTATGAACTATTATAAGTTGTAATGGTACTATGTATGTCGTGCTTGGGACCCGTTTATCTATCTTTAATGTGGTACTATCTAGCTCATGCAATGCTACTACTTATGCTACTATATTGTGATGTGTTCTATCTGTTTTTTTTCTATCTAGTTGATATTGGTCAGTTGATATATATCGTGGTGTGCTGCACGTGTGCATGCATGTATCTAGGGTCACCCTAGCTAGTAGGTGTAGGGTGCAAATTTTGTGCAACCATGGACATGCAATTGAAATGCCCAAAAGAAATATTTCTGTGCTCCTAAAAATATTGGTTTGAATTTTACCTCTGGCCATTATTTTTTAGAGAAAAACATGAACATTTTCTTGGACCTATTTCAAGCGAATTTTAACTTGATCATTTCCAAAAAATGTTTTCTGAGGGTTTCACATATCCCCATCAAATTTGGGTTTCATGGAGCCATAGACATGCATAAAAAGAATCACAAAACAATAGTGGACAAGCAACAAATATGTAAAGCAAAACAAAAATATACAATACATACGACCCAACATTTATTCAACACAAAATTTTGGCTAAAGAAAAAACAAGTAAAGAAGTATATGTTTGTTAAAGGTTTATTTACCGAAGCAACATTTTATTTTTGAGGTTTTAGTCGAAGCTTTTTTTTATAACATGGGCGCCTCTATGCTATAATACTAGGCTGGTGCCCCTACGCGGGTGGGCTTGTCTCAATTTGGGCCTGGTTATTTTCTCACGGCCCAACATTTATTTGGCAGCAAGATTTGTTTTTCTGAATTTGCGGGGTGTGCACTTTGTTAACTGAAGAACAAGAAACAGAGCATGAACAATGGATATCTCTGCTTCGATTCAGTTACAAGAACTTGGCATGGCGCACATATCGCATCCTATTACCAAAATATCATTGGGTCTGAATATAATTACCAGAATTCAAGCTTTGCTTCACACAAATTCAAATTCATCTAACAAATGATCCCTGACTTATTGAAACTACTAGCTAGACAAAATAACTGAAACTAGGGACCCCTGACTCTGAAACTAGCTTGACAAACATACTGAAACTGTAACAATTTCTAGCGATTGATGAACATCAAGTAAAAGAAACCCATAGCAATGACATAGCAATAAAATGCTCCAGCCATCATATTTGCTTGCTGCTTCAAATTGATCAGCTGCTTTAGTTGCTTGCCTATTTTCTTCAATTCACACTTCACTTCAGCACTGTCCATCATCGGATCGGCTCTGTCCACCAAATGTGAGGCGTGTTCCACACCAAGCTTCCCCCCAAAATTGAAATTGAGCTCCTGTGTTGAAGCCTCCAATTTCAACCTCTCAACATACTCATCGAGCCACTCGAAATGTCCACATTTCTTCAAAACCTGAAAAACAGGGTAAACAGGGGTCGATGGCGGCATGAACCCTAAATCAGATCCACCGCCCAAATTCGACGGAAAAATAAAGAAATCGATCCAGCTGCTTGGTGTGGTACACGGATCTAACCTGCCCCGGTTGTGGGCAATCGGGGCATCTTGTCAATGGCACTGGACTGTAGTGCGGCCATGGTTGCCATTTTCCTCCTTCACACAAGTCAAACGCTTCAGAGGCTCAATGCGCGGGCAATCGGGGCATCTTGTCAATGGCATTGGACCGTAGTGCGGCCATGATTGGCGGGAGGCCGAAGTTGAGCTAGGCATCACTCGCCGGCAGCGCACTCGCCGGCAGCGCGCTTCGTTGCCGGAGAAGAGGAAGAACAAGGTGGGGGAAAGGGGAAAGGGGAAGGGCAGGCTCGGGCTCGTGGATGGCTCGGGTCGGGGCATGCTTATGTGGATAAGTTGTGGGTCCCACACGCATGTGAGTAAGTGGTGGGTCCCACATTCATGTGGATAAATGATGGGTCCCGCGTGTCATAACTCAAACCACTAACCCTTTATGTTTTGCATTTCATGGTTAAACAGGGCCATGTCGCATTGGAGCTATTGTTGGCTCCAAATAGGTCGCACCAGAGATATTTTCCTCAACCACGTCGCACTCCTTCCAGTTCACGTGAAATGTGTCGCACAGGGGCTATAGACCCGAATATTACTGGTTGAAGTTGAGTATGAGATACATACAAAACAAAGTTAACATTTATTGTCGCGTCTTAGTTTTTTTTCAAGAGAAATTTCCAATCTATTCATCAATCATAGCAGTACAGACTACAGAGAACATTATAGGTAATAAAAATTACAACTAGGTCCATAGACCACCTAGCAACGACTACACGCACTGGAGCGAGCCGAAGGCCAACACCGACCGAATCCCGTGAGATCCGAGAGAGACACACCTTCACATATCCTCCGACGACGCTATTTGCACCACCAGGACGGGGATCGGATGTGGGAGACATTATTCCTACTAAGGGACATCGCCACCGCCACACAGCCCCAACCAAGACGTTAAACCTAACAAAAACGAGAATGGGGTCCCTCCTGCTGGCGGGGGGCCGAGATCTCCGCACCTTCATGGCCCAAAGGCCATCGGAGGTGGGGCGGATCGGCGGCGGCGGCGGCGGTGACGCCGGCGGGAGGAGAAATGAGAGTTTTTTTAGGGGGAGGGAAGACAGAATCGTATTGTTGTGTCTAAATTACCGCGTCTTAGTTCACTGTACCATTTTACCGCGTCTTAGTTCACTGTACTATTTGCACTAGTTGTAGTACTAACTAGATTGCCATGGTTGATGATGGGCGTGGTCCCCTTACTCATAGTGCAGCAGTGCCCTAGCGGCGACATCTATATCATGAACAATTAAAACTTCACAAAATCGATGGCCTGATGAATTATGCCTTGGTGCCTATATCATACTCTCTTTTGTGATGATGACAAAGAAACAAGAAACCATTATTTTTTTTTCCGCAGGTTAAATGGAAACACCTATAGACACTGGTAGAAAAAGGGCCAATTGTCCCGGTTGGTAAGGGCCTTTAGTCCCGGTTCCTGAACCGGGACTAAAGGGTCGGTACTAATGCCCTGGCCCTTCAGTCCCGGTTCAGTCCAGAACCGGGACAGATGGGCCTCCACGTGGCCTGTGCGGATGAGCCCAGGAGGAGGGCCTTTGGTCCCAGTTGGTGGCACCAACCGGGACCAATAGGCATCCACGCATCAGCATTTCTGTGGCTTGGGTTTTTGTTTTCTTTAAGGGGGTTTGGGGTTTTGGGGGTTAATTTAGGTGTTTCATATATTGTGTTAGCTAGCTAATTAATAGAGAGAAGTGTCCTCTCTTTGTCCGTGCTTGGTCGACGCTTCGTACTATACATACATATAGAGAGGACTAGCTAGACACGCTAGCTAGCTAGTAAGCAAACGAAGGAAATGAAGATCGTCATGAACATATATGCATACAGAGAAGTGATATCGACCACCTCTCCTTCTCTGAGAGATTGGTCGAACAATAAGTTCTCGTATATCTATCCGACACTACCGGCTACATATATACAATAATTATCTTTTAAAAATATAATCTCCTAACATACGGACGCGTGGTCCACATAGTATTCTCCGTCTTCAGCAATCACGTGGTCAAGAAAGAATGCCGCCAATTCCTCTTGAATTGCTCGCAAACGATCTGGTGCTAGGAGTTCATCCCGCATCCGAAACATCTAATTTTAAGAAGGGGGTCAATACATATGTATATGAATGAATGAAACTCAACACAAATGATGGTGATAAAATAAAATTGTGAATACTATTATTTACGCACTTCATATTGTTTGTCAGAGTAGCCCCACTCACAGGTCGTGTGGCGGATGGACTCGCAAATGTAGTATCCACAGAAATCATTCCCTTGTTCCTGCCACAACCACTTTACAAGAAATAGAGATCAATCAAACTGATAATTAGCAAGCATGCTAAATGGTATTGATGAAACTAGCGCTTGAATCACTAGGAGATGCGTGGAATATGCTACTATAGTACTTACTTTCGGGTGTCTAAATTGCAGCTTGTTCGGCAGTCCCGGAGCTTTTTTGGTGAATTTTCTCCAAACCCTGCCATACAAAGAAAACAATTACTTGATATCAGAAATGAACAAAGTTGCTGATATGGTGGATAATGATCAATCTAACTTACTTCTCGAGCATTTCAGTCATGTTCACATACTCCTTGGGATCTTTTCGTCTCGAGTCTAAGACAGTTACTACTCCCTGCTCAAGCTTAATCTCTAGAAGAATATAGTGGTAGCTGCGCACGCATGCATAACTCATCAATATTACATTACTATAACCTGGACTAATAAGGGAAACCGAATATGCCATAAGACAGTAACACTCACTTGAAGTTGTAAGGAAAGAGTATTATATCTTTGTGTTCATTTATTACCAACGATCGTAGCAAGTTGGCCTCGGAATTTTCGGCATGATATTTAACCTCAGTTGCATCTATGAGATATGTGTTAATGAACCCAATATCACCCACTTGTCTTTTCTTCAATTCGACGATCTTCAATCTGCATAATATAGTGAGGATAATTATAAATACATGCAATGAAAGAGCTGAGTTATATAGAGAGACTTAATGACAGAAGTAGTACTACTTATAGACAGTAGCAGGTGACCGTTGCTTTATCGAGGGCCAATTGATTGAAAAACTGATAGAACTCCTTAAATGGAATAGGCAACAGTTCAATTCCAACGAGGTCATGCTCCTTTTTAACTATCACATACAAAGTACTCCTCCCCTCAGACTCTCTGCAGGTTTTCATGTACCAATCATGCAATCTTCGCATCATCGTTGATAGAGATCTTTCATCTTTGACAAGAGGCTTCCCGTACTCGTATCTTTGTATCTGCACCTCCAAGAAATCATAATGTACATCGTCGGACAGGTAATCTCCGGGATTGCTATAACCGGGCACCATCCTCGGATCGACGATGTCGCTAGCAGGCACCTTGAGCGGGGGGCACGATTGCTTCGCTTGTTCGCCGAGCTGGGCAATTTGTTTCCCAACTCATCGTTCTTTCATCCTTTGATCACTGACAGTACTTCCCGACCTCTCCACTTTGGCAAATGCCTTTCCAATAATGCGCTCATAGTTGCCTTTCGGCGGAGACTTGGGTGGTTTTGTCAGGGCAGCCAGAGTGCGCTTCACTTTCACCGGATCTACCTTCTCCTCCGGAGGTGGATGTCTCTGTGCTTTCAACCCTTGAAACCAGTCCTTCACTTCGGTTCACGCGATCTTTGCGTTCTCCTCCGGGGTCACTCGTATGGTAACTTCTCTGGAGTCTTCAGAGAAGGACCGAATCTGTATGTCCTCCCGCCTTTGGCTGTACTGCTAGACGCCAGCAGAGCAGACGGAGCGGATGTCTTCTTTCCTTGCTTACGAGGCGGAGGAGAAGGACTACGACGCGCCGGAGCAGCCGGAGCGGCGGCGGGTCTCTTCCGCCCTTGCCGACGAGGCGGAGAAGGAAGAGGTTGGCTTCTCGGGCGCGCCAAGCGCAGCGGAGAAGGAGGCGGAGTGCCGCCACGCGCGAGAAGGAGCCGGCCGAGTGCCCTAATCGTCACTCGCGGAGGAGGAGGCGGGAGGAGGCGGAGTGCCCTGACTTGCCGGAGGAGGAGGAGGAGGCGGAGGCGTCCAGTTCGGAAGGTTGATGAGATCCTTCCGCCATAGGCATGGAGTCTTCAGAGCAGAACCCAGCCGAGTCTCCCCTTCACCGATAGGGTGGTCAAGCCGGAGGTCCTCAAATCCCTCCGTTATTTCATCCACCATCACCCTAGCATATCCTTCTGGAATAGGCCGGCAATGAAAAGTTACGCCGGATACAGTAGGATAAACAGAGCCAACAGCCGCCTTGACCTTCAAATTCATCCATTGCGCCATAAGGTGGCAATTTTGAGCCTCCGTGATAGCATCCACGGGATAGCTGGCAGGAGCCGTCAAGGCATGCTCCGGCTGAAGCAGCACGGTGGAAGCCACGCTGCTTCTCCGCTGAGATGGCGGGGTAGCTTCGGGGGAAGCTTCGGCAGGTCGTTTGCTGCGATTTGCTTCTCGTTCCTCTATCGCTTGTACCCTTGCATGCAACGCCTGCAGTTCGGTCTGCTGCACTTTCTTCCTCCTCTCCTGGCATTTGTAACCGCCTGCGTCCGGAAACCCAGCCTTCCACGAAATGGAGCCTGGCGTGCCTCGTGTCCGTCCAGGGTGCTCAGGATTCCCGAGGGCCATTGTGAGCTTGTCGTTCTCTCTGCGGAAAGAACGTCCCTTGCTGCGCTGCTTCGTTATATTGCTGAAGCCTCTTGACTGGTATGTCCAATTGATCGCCCGTCCAAATGCACTTCCCTGATACAGGGTCCAAGGTTCCGCCAGCCCCGAAGAACCAAGTACGGCAACGGTCTGGCCAGTTCATTGTCTCTGGTTCGATCCCTTTATCAAGAAGATCATTCTCAGCCTTGGCCCACTTAGGCCGGGCTATGAGGTAGCCCCCTGACACCGTGCGATGGTGAAGCTTCTTCTTCGCAGTATTTTGCTTGTTTGTCGCCGACATCTTTTTACTCTTTTCCGATGTCTTGTGGGCCACAAATGCGGGCTAGTCATCTCTGATCTTCTCATATTTGCCCTTGAATTCTGGGGTCTCTTTTTTATCGACAAACTTATTCAGGTCTTTCTTCCAATTCCTGAATAGGTTTGCCATCTTCTTAAGAGCAAAAGACTTGATTAATTGGTCAACTGGCTACTCTGGATCATCCTCTGGCGGTAGGGTGAAATTTGACTTCAGCTCAGTCCAAAGATCATTTTTCTGCATATCATTGACATAAGACACCTCAGGGTCTTCATTCTTAGGCTTATACCATTGCTGGATGCTAATCGGGATCTTGTCCCTAATCAGAACCCCGCACTGAGCAACAAATGCCTTCTTTGTCCGGATGGGTTCAATCGGTTGGCCGTCGCGCGCGATTGCTATGATCTCAAACCTTTCATCCGAGCTCAACTTTTTCTTTGGGCCTCGTCTCTTTACCGAAGTTGTGCTCGATCTGGAGGGCTAGAAAAAAGAACAAAGACGAGAGTTAATTAATATGTGTACATACCAAAACAATGAATGCATCAATTAGCTAGTCAACACAGGCTTAACAAATATATATACCTGGCCGGACTCGGTTCGGTCCGGAGCCGTCCTCATGGTCTACTTCTTTCACCGACATTGGGTCATCGGAGCCATCATAATCATAGCCAGCTGCTTCTTCACCCTCTCCTTCTAGACCATCGGTGTTGTTGAGAAACATCAACGAGCAGACGGCATCACTTCCTTCTGCGATTATGTCCCTCAACAACGCTTCTTGTGCTTCGTCTCGGGGGGTGTCCATAGTTTCTACAAATATTTACAACATGGCAATTATTATTCAAACATGACAGATATGGATATATTAGTGGCAAACGTAGAACTAGCTAGCTAATCACAATAAGGAATCATATTAATTAGTGGCCTCGACGCTGCTTCTCTAGGGTTTCGGGTGGCCTCGACAATGCTTCAAGGGTTAGGGGTGGCCTCGAGAACGCTTCAAGGAGGGGGTAATATCGACCCCCCCCCCACGTGTTGAAGCTATCGGGAGGGGGTCGGCGTTGAAAACTACATCTATGTCCCACAAGTAACGTGGGCATCGACGGCCGCGTCACTTGTGGGACGTGGATGTAGTGTCCGACACCGACGGCCACATGTATCTCACACCGATGATACTTGCTATTTAATTAGGGTTTCCTCTACCGCTCGGCGACCCTCGACGACCCTCGTTCCCGATAAAAAAAGAGGAAGAAGAACAAAAAAAAGAGGAGAAGAAAGAATAGAGGAGAAGAACTCCTCTATTCTTTCTTCTCCTCTCTTTTTTTCTTCTTCCTCTTCTTTTTTTATCCTCTTCTTCCTCTCATGTTCGACGACCCTCGACTCCGATAACATTTTTTTCCCCGATAACATTTTTTTCTCTGAGAGAGTTAGTGTTCCCGAGTTAACGGAAGGGGGACATTGGTCATATCGGATTCGTCATATTTTGTACGAATGTTCTATATACATACATCCATCGATATCATTCCATACATACATAGACATCGACATTATATATGAACAAACATTTGCATGAAGTAGTATTGGTTTCCTCTTCTTATTTCCTTTTCCTCTCATTCTTTTCTTCTTCTTCCTTCTTAAACATTTGCATATTTACAATAATCAATATCACCAAAAAATCTATGAACAGAAAAAAAATACTATTTTTCTAAAATCTATCTTTTGCATATATACACCAACATATATATACACAGAGAACATATATATACATACATATATACATTTTTATAAAAATGCAATAACAAAAAATCTACAAAAAGGACATATAAACAGATATACACACATACATATACATATAATCAGGAAAAAAACATATATATATTTGCAAAAAAACAGGGGGAAGAGGGGGGCGGTGCCGGCCCTGACCAAAGCGAGGCAAAGGCGACGGCGAGGCAGAGGCGGGCGGTGGCGCGTCGGGCGACGACAGCGGCGCGGCGACAGCGTCGGGCGGCAGAGGAGACCATGACAGCATGAGGTGTGTGACGGCAACATCGAGGCGGCGGCAGGTAGCGACGGCGTCTGGCGGCGGGGATGGCGTCGGAGGCAGGCGACGACGGCAACGGCGGCGAAGGGTAGCCTGGCGGCGGCGTCGGGCCGGGATCGAAGAACTGAACAAAAAATTTCACAAGTGATGTATATATAGACGGAGCATTGGTCCCGGTTGGTGGCACAAACCGGGACCAATGCTCTAGTCCCGTTGGTGCCACCAACCGGGACCAAACTCCCGCCTTTGGGCTGCTTGAAAAAGGCCTTTGGTCGGTTGGTGGCACCAACCGAGACTAAAAGGCATTGGTCCCGGTTTGTGCCACGAACCGACCAATGCCCCTCCCAGTTGGTGGCACCAACCGGGACCAAAGGCCTTGTGCTGCCCAGCCCCAAAGTTTAGTCCCACCTCGCTAGTTGAGAGGGCTCGAGAGTGGTTTATAAGCGCTGCTGCGCCCACCCTCTCGAGCTCCTCTCAACTGCAGGCTTTCGGGCCTAATCTATCACTATGTGCCTGTGGGCCTACTTGGCCTCCTGCGGGCCTGAATCCTGGCCCATGGTAGGGTTTCTAGTCGTATTCAGGCCGTGGGGGCCCAGTAGGCGGCACTATTTTAATTTTTTCCAGTTTTTTTGTTTTGTTTTCTGCATTATTTATTTTTTGTTGTTTTTTGCTTTATTTTTTAATTCCTTTTGCTTTTAGTTTTAGAAACATTATAAACTTTCTATTAGTGCCATTAGTTTTCAAATTTGAAAACACTTTTTTTGTTTTCTTTGTTGCTTTATTTATTTTATTTTGTTTTTACTTACAACAAAATACTTATTATTGCTATTTTATTTTTTCCAGTTTTTTGTTTTGTTTTCTGCACTATTTATTTTCTTTTGGTTTTTGCTTTATTTTTAATTCTTTCTGCTTTTAGGTCAGCAAAATTATAAACTTTCTGTTAGTGCCATTAGTTTTAGAAAAATATAAACTTTCTATTTGTGCCATTAGTTTTCAAATTTGAATAGTTAAAATTTGAATTCTTTGAAATTTGTGTGAATCACAAGTTTGTGATTAACTTTACTAAAAAATGAACATAGATGCACCTATAGTGAAAATTTGACCTAAATTCATAATCAATTTCTATGAATTTCAGAGAAATTCACTATGAATTTAGGTCAAATTCCTGTATAGGGGCATCTATTTTCACTTTGACAGAGCTCAACAAGGCAGAGAGGGACGGGCTTATAAACCGTGTGGCGCCCTTTGGTTCATGAGGTGGGACTAAACTCTCAATAGCGAGGACCAACCCTTTAGTCGGTTTGTGGCACAAACCGGGACTAATGGTCATGGGCCAGGGGCGAGCTGCATGGGCCAGGGACTAATGAACATAGATGCACCTATAGAGAAAATTCGACCTAAATTCATAGTTTTCAAATGAACTCTGAAAAAGTTGGCATAGTATGTGCATGTACAAAACGAACAATGGTATCATACTCGTCTATTACAAAGTTGGCATGGTATCATCATAATAGTTGCGGGAGAAAGTCTTCACTTTTTCTTCGCTTGTGTCATTTGCTTATTGCACCGTAACCATGGATAATCTTCATCGTTTATCAGGATGCTTGGGTCAGCCTTGACTTTGAAGGGAGGAATTTCATGAAACTTTTCATACTCTTCAGACATGTCTGTGTTGCCCTCCACTCCCAGGATGTCCCTTTTTCCTGAAAGAACTATGTGGCGCTTTGGCTCATCGTATGATGTATTCGCTTCCTTATCTTTTCTTTTTCTCGGTCTGGTAGACATGTCCTTCACATAGATAACCTGTGCCACATCATTGGCTAGGACGAAAGGTTCGTCAGTGTACCCAAGATTTTTCAGATCCACTGTTGTCATTACGTACTGTGGGTCTACCTGTACCCCGCCTCCTAACAGATTGACCCATTTGCACTTAAACAAAGGGACCTTAAAATCTACTCCGTAGTCAAGTTCCCATATGTCCACTGTGTAACCATAATATGTGTCCTTTCCCCTCTCGGTTGCTGCATCAAAGCGGACACCGCTGTTTTGGTTGGTGCTCTTTTCATCTTGGTCAATCGTGTAAAATGTATTACCATTTATCTCGTATCCTTTCCAAATCATTACAGTCGAAGATGGTCCCCTGGACAACAAGTACAGCTCATCACAAACAGTGTTGTCTCCTCTGAGACGTGTTTCCAACCAACTGCTGAAAGTCCTGATGTGTTCACCTGTAATCCAGTTGTCGCACTGCTCTGGGTGTTTGGAGCGCAGACTGTTCTTGTGTTCACCGACATACGGGGTCACCAAGGTAGAGTTTTGTAGAACTGTGTAGTGTGCTTGAGACCAAGAATATCCGTCCCTGCATATTATTGAGTCCCTTCCAAGCGTGCCTTTTCCAGTCAGTCTCCCCTCATACCGCGATTTAGGGGGACCTATCTTCTTAAGGCCAGGAATGAAGTCAACACAAAACCCGATGACATCCTCTGTTTGATGGCCCATGGAGATGCTTCCTTCTGGCCTAGCGTGGTTACGGACATATTTCTTTAGGACTCCCATGAACCTCTCAAAGGGGAACATATTGTGTAGAAATAAGGGCCCCAGAATGACAATCTCGTCGACTAGATGAACTAGGACGTGCATCATGATATTGAAGAAGGATGGTGGGAACACCAGCTTGAAACTGACAAGACATTGCGCCACATCACTCCTTAGCGTTGGTACGATTTCTGGATCGATCACCTTCTGAGATATTGCATTGAGGAATGCACATAGCTTCACAATGGCTAATCGGACGTTTTCCGGTAGAAGCCCCGTCAATGCAATCGGAAGCAGTTGCATCATAATCACGTGGCAGTCATGAGACTTTAGGTTCTGGAACTTTTTCTCTAGCATATTTATCATTCACTTAATATTCGACGAGAAGCCAGTCGGGACCTTCAAACTGAGCGGGCATTCAAAGAAGATTTCTTTCTCTTCTTTCGTAAGAGCGTAGCTGGCAGGACCTTCATACTGCTTCGGGGGCATGCCCTCTTTTTGAAACAGCGTTGCAGGTCCTCCGTGCCTCGGTGTATCTTTTGTCTTCCCATACACGCCCAAGAAGCCTAGCAGGTTCACGCAAAGGTTCTTCGTCACGTGCATCACGTCGATCAAAGAGCGGACCTCTAGGTCTTTCCAGTAAGGTAGGTCCCAAAATATAGATTTCTTCTTCCACATGGGTGCGTGATTCTCAGCGTCATTCGGAACAGCTAGTCCATCGGGACCCTTTCCAAAGATTACGTGTAAATCATTGACCATAGCAAGTACGTGATCACCGGTATGCATGGCGGGCTTCTTCCGGTGATCTGCCTCGCCTTTGAAATGCTTGCCTTTCTTTCGACATTGATGGTTGGTCGGAAGAAATCAACGATGGACCAGGTACACATTCTTCCTGCAGCTTCCCAGGTATATACTATCGGTGTCAAGTAAAAAGTGCGTGCATGCGTGGTATCCCTTGTTTGTCTGTCCTGAAAGGTTACTGAGAGCGGGCCAATCGTTGATGGTCACGAACAGCAACGCCTTTAGGTCAAATTCATCCTTTTTGTGCTCATCCCACGTACGTACACTGTTTCCATTCCACAGCTCTAAAAGTTCTTCAACTAATGGCCTTAGGTACACATCAATGTCGTTGCCGGGTTGCTTAGGGCCTTGGATGAAAATTGGCATCATAATGAACTTCTGCTTCATGCACATCCAAGGAGGAAGGTTATACATACATAGAGTCACGGGCCAGGTGTTGTGATTGCTGCTCTGCTGCCCGAAAGGATTAATGCCATCCGCGCTTAAAGCAAACCATACGTTCCTTGGGTCCTTTGCAAACTCATCCCAGTACTTTCACTCAATTTTTCTCAACTGCGACCCGTCAGCGGGTGCTCTCAACTTCCCGTCTTTCTTACGGTCCTCACTGTGCCATCGCATCAACTTGGCATGCTCTCCGTTTCTGAACAGGCGTTTCAACCGTGGTATTATAGGAGCATACCACATCACCTTCGCAGGAACCCTCTTCCTGGGAGGCTCGCCGTCAACATCACCAGGGTCATCTCGTCTAATCTTATACCGCAATGCACCGCATACCGGGCATGCGTTCAGATCCTTGTATGCACCGCGGTAGAGGATGCAATCATTAGGGCATGCATGTATCTTCTGCAACTCCAATCCTAGAGGGCATACGACCTTCTTTGTTGCGTACGTACTGTCGGGCAATTCGTTATCCTTTGGAAGCTTCTTCTTCAATATTTTCAGTAGCTTCTCAAATCCTTTATCAGGCACAGCATTCACTGCCTTCCACTGCAGCAATTCCAGTACGGTACCAAGCTTTGTGTTGCCATCTTCGCAATTGGGGTACAACCCTGTTTTGTGATCCTCTAACATGCGATCGAACTTCAGCTTCTCCTTTTGACTTTCGCATTGTGTCCTTGCATCGACAATGACCCGGCGGAGATCATCATCATCGGGCACATCATCTGGTTGCTCTTGATCTTCATCAGCTTCGCCCGTTGCAGCATCATCATGCACATCGTCTGGTTCCTCTTGATGTTCAGTAGCATCACCGTATTCAGGGGGCACATAGTTGTCATCGTACTCTTCTTCTTCGCCGTCTTCCATCATAACCCCTATTTCTCCGTGCCTCGTCCAAACATTATAGTGTGGCATGAAACCCTTGTAAAGTAGGTGGGTGTGAAGGATTCTCCGGTCAGAGTAAGGCATCGTATTACCACATATAGGGCATGGACAACACATAAAACCATTCTGCTTGTTTGCCTCAGCCACTTCGAGAAAATCATGCACGCCCTTAATGTACTCGGAGGTGTGTCTGTCACCGTACATCCATTGCCGGTTCATCTTCGTGCATTATATATAATTAAGTGTGTCAAAAATCATTACAGAACATCATGAATAGATAATTAAGTGACCAAATAATAAAAGTTCATCATCACATCAAAACCAAAGTACATACATAGTTCTCATCTAACAACATAAAGCTCTGCAGAGCATCTAAATTAATTAAACCATACATTGAAACTATGTAAAACATTTCAATGCGAAAACAAATGCGATCATAATTGCAACCAAGGTAACAACTGATCCAACGGCATAATGATACCAAGCCTCGGTATGAATGGCATATTTTATAATCTTTCTAATCTTCAAGTGCATTGCATCCATCTTGATCTTGTGATCATCGACGACATCCGCAACATGCAACTCCAATATCATTTTCTCCTCCTCAATTTTTTTTTCTTCAAGAAATTGTTTCTTCTTCAACTAAATTTAACCTCTCGACAATAGGGTCGGTTGGAATTTCCGGTTCAACAACCTCCTAGATAAATAAAATCTATGTCACATTGGTCGGCATAATTTTCATAAACAATAAATGAACCAATAGTTATGAAAAGATAATATATACCACATCCGAATCATAGACAGGGGCGAGGGCCGACGAGGCGGATACCAAAACCATCGCACTATATAAGATGCAATTATAAAAGTAAAAAATAATACAAGTATCTATCTAAACATACAAGTAAGAATATTTTTCCTTTCGAAAAGAAGATAAGAACAAGAGGCTCGCCACGGTGGTGCAGCGATGAGATCGGCGCGGGTGATCGGCAGGCACGAAGACGGGACAGGCGTGACGGACCGCTAAACCTAGACAAATATTGAGGAAAATGGAGCTTGGAGGTCGATCTTGGAGAGGAGAAAGCTTAAGTAGTGTGGCTCGGGCATTCCATCGAACACCTTGTGTGCATAGGAGGTGAGCTAGAGCACCACCAAGCCCTCTCCCCCTCGGAGGCCAGAAAAAACAGAGCAGTGTGCTCAGCTCTTGCACGAGGGGGTATATATAGGCACCTCATTGGTCCCGGTTGGTGGCATGAACCGGGACTAAAGGGAGCCTTTGGTCCCGTTCAAGCCACCAACCGGGACCAATGGTTGTGGGCAAGGAGTGAGGCCATTGGTCCTGGTTCGTCCCACGAACCGGGACCAATAGGGCGAACAAACCGGGACCAATGCCCACGAGGCCCAGCCGCCCCCACAGGATCACGAACCGACAAATACCTCCATTGGTCCCGGTTAGGTGGCAAACCGGGACTAATGGGCTGACCCGGCCTGGACCATTGCCCCCTTTTCTACTAGTGAGAGTGAATCTCATGTATATCGTACCGGTAAAACAAAATTAAAACATTGGATTCACTGATGATTTCCTTGATATAAAATTTGAGGTGTGCTCTACAACACCCCATCCCACCCTGGGAGCTCCTATTTCGCACGCTATGCGCTGGAGATCGAGCCAGTGGGCATCCTCTTCCCCTGCGCGCCCTTTTGGGCCGGCCCATTCGCGGGCAAGACACGCCGTTTTTTATTATTTTATTATTTTCTGTTTTTTATTTTATTTATTTTTAAAGTAATATAGGATTTTAAAAAAATCCAAATTTTCCAATATTGTCAATTTTGGAAAAATATTAAAGAAATCATAAAATGTTTGTGCATTCAAGAAAATGATCGTAATTTCGAAACACATGTTCGCATATTGAAAACTGCTCATGATTTTGAACAAAATGTTCACAAATTCAAAAAATGTCAAAAAATAAAATATGATTCAAAAATTGTCCATCAAACAAATATTTGTCGATTCAAAACTTATTCACTGACTCAAATGTTCACGAGTTTCAAAAAAAATGTTCACAATTTTAAAAAAAGATGATCTCAATAAAAAATTTGGGAATTCAAAAAATGTTCACAATTAAATAAAATGTTCACGAATTTGTAAGCATGTTCGTGAGTTTGAAAACTATTCGTAATTTCATAAAACAATGTTCATGAAATTGAAAAGTCCTCAGAATTTCAAATAATGTTAAAATTTCATTAAAAACTTCATGAATTTTAAAATAAGTTCAAAAATTTAAAAAGAAAAAGGAAAAAAAGAAAGTAAAAATAAGAAGGAAAAATAAATAATTTAATAAAGTAAAAACATGAAATAAAAATAAATGAAAAAAGTAGAGTAACCCAATAGGGAAAAAAGGAAAAAATATTGGTCTGCAAAGGTGTTAGAACCTTCCCAAAACTGTGTACCTACCACGGAACGGGGGGTACGCGCTAGGTCACTAACCGGCGAGCTGCGTGGATTTACCCCCTCCCAGTAGAGTAACCCAATAGGGAAAAAAGGAAAAAATATTGGTCTGCAAAGGTGTTAGAACCTTCCCAAAACTGTGTACCTACCACGGAACGGGGGGTACGCGCTAGGTCACTAACCGGCGAGCTGCGTGGATTTACCCCCTCCCAGTAGAGTAACCCAATAGGGAAAAAAGGAAAAATATTGGTCTGCAAAGGTGTTAGAACCTTCCCAAAACTGTGTACCTACCACGGAACAGAAGTGCAGCGCTAGGTCACTAACCGGCGAGCTGCGTGGATTTACCCCCCCCCAAAAAAAAGCGTCTTGTTTACTTCCCATGATAAGAAGGGTAATATAGAAACTTCACAGGATAAGAACACCTGAGAAAAATATGACCGGCGCTCAAGAAACCCATGGCAGCCTATGCGACTTGTTTGGAGCAGCCATGTTCGTTTACTTCCCAGCCTAGTCCACTACCCTGGTCGTCCATGTATCTATCATAGTAGGTTGCAACAGAACACTAGGTTGGCTAACGAAACCAATGCAGTCCAATCCCTTATTGAACTTAAAGTCTATATATGTAGTTTTTTTTTTTGCGAGAAAACTTTCAATCTATTCATCTTCCATCACGGCAGTACAACAAACACTAGAAATAATAAACATTACATCCAGATCCGTAGACCACCTAGCGACGACTACAATCACTGAAACGAGCCGAAGGCGCGCCGCCGTCATCACCGCTCCCTCGCCGGAGTCGGGCACAACTTATTGTAGTAGACAGTCGGGAAGTCGTCGTGCTAAGGCCCCGTATGACCAGCGCATCAGAACAGCAACCGCTGCTGATGAAGAATAACGTAGATCGAAAGGATCCAACCTGAAGACACACGAACATAGACGAACCACAACCAGATCCGAGCAAATCCACCGAGGATAGATCCGCCGGAGACACACCTCCACACGCCCACCAACGATGCTAGACGCACCACCGGAATGGGGACTAGGCGGGGAGACCTTTATTCCATCTTCAGGGAGCCGCCACCGTCTCGTTTTCCTGAGTAGGACACAAACCCTAACAAATTTTGAAGGAACGACTAACAACGGAGCCCTCCCGCCAGCCCTTGCCAGGATCCACCACGCCCCCATGGCCCTAGGGCCACCGGAGACGAGGCGGACCTGCGGCGGAGCCGGCGAGAGGCACGAACCCTAACTTTTCTTGGAGGAGGAGGCGGTGTCTATATATGTAGTTAGGAGTTGCCTAACTAAAGCACGGGGTTTAACTTGATAGATGTAATAAGATTCAACTCGATAATCGTTTAATTCCTAATGGTTTCAAAAAAATATAGTTACAATAACTAACTCAAACAAAATATAAGCAAACAATCAAACATCGAATGACTCCACATGGCTTCCAAATAAAACTAATTAACAATCGAGTAATAAATTGTTTATTCCTTGCTCTCAATATGAGGTTATACATAACATACTTTGGTCCATCCTGAAGTAAGTACTAGCTAGTATTTCAGTCTCTACTAGCAAATGTTGCAATAGCAAATAGCCTTGATGGCATTTTTCTTCTCACAGTGGTAGTCCTTGAGGCTGCCCTTCCTATCACGTGCAAACACCTCGCATGTGGCCTTGCACAGCGGCTTGGTGCAGAAAAACTCCCCGCCGTCGTCAACGACCGTGCAACTATCTGCACAACACCAAGAAAACACAAACCATTATATTAGAAGATTAGCGGCAAACCCCCATTAGATTAGATTATACTTGTTTGATGAACATAACTAAACACACCTGCAGAAATAGGAGTACCCACAAGTGCTAGCACTACGAGGAAGCAAACAATAGCAGCGCGTGTGTCCATCCCAAGGGTTCTCTCCTTTTTTGAACTAGGAAGGAAAAATATGTGTTCCTTTCGTCTGTTTTAATTTGGCTATGGGACTAATGTTTATGTCTTGGAGTGCTTGGAGTGTTGTCTTATATAGACCTATTAAAAGGGACAAAAATTAAAGCATTTAAATGCTTCTTGAACTTAGCAAAAGAGATAGAGGTGAGTCACACCCCAAAAATGGAAGCACTTAATGTTGGGTGAGAAATTCAATGACAAAAGGAAAAGAATATATGAGTAATGTTTATCCAGTAATTAAGGGCTTTAATTTTATACCCAAAAATGGAGTCATCTTTCTGTCGCCGGTGACATTGATCAAACATTCTTTTTATTATAAAAAATGTCTAGTCACTTTAATTGCAAACACCATTGTGCATTGAAATTCAATTGAATTCTACGAAACAATCAATATGAATTGCATGCTTGATATGCAACCAGCTAAAACTAAAATTGTATGTTGTCTGGAGTTGACTAAATCACCATGTTGTTGGGGAACGTAGCAGAAATCAAAAAATTTCTACGCATCACCAAAATCAATCTATGGAGTTATCTGGCAACGAGGGGAAAAGGAGTGCATCTACATACCCTTGTAGATCGCGAGCGGAAGCGTTCAAGAGAACGGGGTTGATGGAGGCGTACTCGTCGTGATCCAAATCACCGATGACCGAGCGCCGAACGGACGGCACCTCAGTGTTCAACAAACGTACGGTTGGGAAAGACGTCTCCTCCTTCTTGATCCAGCAAGGGGGAAGGATAGGTTGACGGAGATCCAGCAGCACGACGGCGTGGTGGTGGATGCAGCGGGGATCTAGGCAGGGCTTCGCCAAGCTCTACGGAGGGGAGAGGTGTCACGGGAGGGAGAGGGAGGCGCCAGGGGCTAGGGTGCGGCTGCCCTCCCCCCAATATATAGGCCCCTGGGGCGCCGGCCCTAGGAGATCTGATCTCCAAGGGGGGGGGCGGTGGCCAAGGGGGTGGCTTGCCCCCCAAGCCAAGGGGGCGCCCCCCACCCCTAGGGTTTCCTGCCCTAGGCGCAGGGGGAGGCCCAAGGGGGGCGCACCAGCCCACCAGGGGATGGTTCCCCTCCCCACTTCAGCCCATGGGGCCCTCCGGGATAGGTGGCCCCACCACAGGACCCGGGACCCTTCCGGTGGTCCCGTACAATACCGATTACCCCCGAAACCTTCCCGATGGCCGAAACTTGACTTCCTATATATAAATCTTTACCTCCGGACCATTCCGGAACTCCTTGTGACGTCCGGGATCTCATCCGGGACTCCGAACAACTTTCGGGTTACCGCATACTAATATCTCTACAACCCTAGCGTCACCGGACCTTAAGTGTGTAGACCCTACCGGTTCGGGAGACATGCAGACATGACCGAGATGACTCTCCGGCCAATAACCAACAGCGGGATCTGGATACCCATGTTGGCTCCCACATGCTCCTCGATGATCTCATCGGATGAACCACGATGTCGAGGATTCAATCAATCCCGTATACAATTCCCTTTGTCAATCGGTACGTTACTTGCCCGAGATTCGATCGTCGGTATCCCAATACCTCGTTCAATCTTGTTACCAGCAAGTCACTTTACTCGTACCATAATGCATGATCTCGTGATCAACCACTTGATCACATTGAGCTCATTATGATGATGAATTACCGAGTGGGCCCAGAGATACCTCTCCGTCATACGGAGTGACAAATCCCAGTCTCGATTCGTGCCAACCCAACAGACACTTTCGGAGATACCCGTAGTGCACCTTTATGGCCACCCAGTTACGTTGTGACGTTTGGCACACCCAAAGCACTCCTACGGTATCCGGGAGTTGCACAATCTCATGGTCTAAGGAAATGATACTTGACATTCGGAAAAGCTCTAGCAAATGAACTACACGATCTTCGTGCTATGCTTGGGATTGGGTCTTGTCCATCACATCATTCTCCTAATGATGTGATCCCGTTATCAATGACATCCAATGTCCATAGTCAGGAAACCATGACTATCTGTCAATCAACGAGCTAGTCAACTAGAGGCTCACTAGGGACATGTTGTGGTCTATGTATTCACACATGTATTACGATTTCCGGATAACACAATTATAGCATGAATAATAGACAATTATCATGAACAAAGAAATATAATAATAACCATTTTATTATTGCCTCTAGGGCAGATTTCCAACACATGTTTGACTAGGCATTGTTTAAAACTGTGTCAATTGGCACCGCGTCGGGGACAATGCAATGTCAAATCTTGCACTACTTTGAACCACCATAAGATAAAGCAAGCTTAGTTGGCCCATGCCTCTTGCCATCCACTAGCGTCCACCTCAAAATCTATATCAATATTTTTTTTTGTGTCACATGACTCATATAGTATTGGTCTAATTGATGGTCAAAGTTAAATCCCAAGGTGCATGTGTGTTTTATAAACTATAATAGCGAGAGTACATGTGTATTATGGGATGATGTAAAATTTTATTTTTTGGATGCAAAATATCTTTTCCCTCGTTGCAAAGTATAAATGAAAAATCGGCACAACAATATTATATAGACCCATCGCAACAATAGCATGCTTCACACCGGGTGGGTCCCATGTAAAAATACATTTGGAAATACCTTGAAAATGCATGTGTGTATTATTTATATATTGTTCGTAGATTCCACACGTTCACTCACAACAAATTGTTGAAGAATTCCATGTAACTTAGAAACCAGCGCATGCAACAATGCGAGCACAATTTGTGTTAAGACTCCCAAAATTACATTACATTGTAGCATGTCACACAGGTGTATGTAGTATGACACAAATGAGTTCACAGCATACCAAAACAATGAATGGAAACTACAAAAAATCCCATAAATCTAACATTTTACAACCAAAAAAATTGGTTTTTTAAGGGAAACCACTTTGGTGGGCACCGACCTCACCTCATCAAACATGCTCTAATATTCTAGTTAGTTTAGAGTTTTGGATTAAGCTAAAGTTGCTCTAGTGTTGTAGCGCAACAAAAGGAAAGAAAATTGGGGGTGGGGGGGGACAAAGCAGAGCAGAGCGGAGCGGCTTACTTGGATCTAAGTCGACCAACATCAATCGAATTGCCCTCCTAACTCAAGGTTACTCAAGCCATCCCACAATTGAGGAGCAACTAAAATAGAAGTTGAGCCTATGGTGCAAGAACAGAAAACCTGCCCTAAGCCGTTGGATTGGATATGGATGGCACATGATCTGGTGGAGAGATCTCAGGCCACTTAATGTATATTTTATGAAAACCCCCTATTAACAGTTAGGTATAAAACAAAATATTTGCAGTGACCACCTCAAGTATCTCAACTCCCAATCCAATAGTGGAGTTCAGTGACTATTTACAGATTTGCTTGTTTGACCAACGACCATTTATAGAACTAGGTCATTTCCCGCGTGTTGTGGCGGAGACCTTAGCCTATAAATTGTGTAAATATGTACTTGTCTTATTGTGAACATTTTTTGAGTCATTTACCAATTAATTAAATTATTTGATGGAAAAAAACATGAAAAGTTTTTTTAAGTATCTGACTAAAATATGAACTAAACTAAACTGAACCCAATGGATATATGTTGTTCATCAAGATAACATCCAATCATTGGTGCCAAATAAAAGTTTACCAGTAGCAGTAAAATAAATACATGGTTCCATTTATACATCAAGAGGACATGTTATAGAAAGTACGAACAAATGAGAGTTGCGACTATCTATTTGTTTCCAAGATCTGACCTGCACAATTAATAGGTTCGTGAAACCAACAGCATGTCAAGAAAAATATACATGATTCCATTTTTGTACTAAACGATTGATACAATTCAAGCTATAGTAAGAGGATATATAAGAAAATAGTTTGACCTCGTTTTTATTTATTTTTGGATGAGAAAGGAGAGCAATGTGTATCTTGATCTTCATCGCCACATTTGGCTATTGCCTGAAACACAACACAATTAAGGAGACAAACGAACCGTTCATTTTCTCCTAATGGCCTTTCACTAAATCATCGAATCATTAATTATATCAACCATAAATTTGCAAAAGGTTAACCGGGAGAATGATGAATTGTTAATAGAAAAACAGAAAAAAAAAAACCCAACAAACTCATCGCTTCTACAACCTGAATAAACATTCTTCTGATTCGTCGTGCAACCGGGCATGCTGCAACTCACAAGAACCCATGCAGCACCTACAATTGCTGCAGAGGATAAAGAATATAAGAATGAGTAGGTGAATATAAAATGGGACAAATAAATAGATGGTGATCGTGCACTGCTCTTTCATGAACAGCAGCAGCAGTCATGATTTGCACACATCTACAGGAAATAACCAATCGTGATACATACGAAGCAAACAATCAGGCAAGAAAGAAACTTCACATGTATAAGATAGCCAAGCAGAACAGTCACATGGAACCAAGAACCAAGGAAAATGGCTTAGCAGCCATGTGATCTACCATTTGATATCCAGGCTCACTGTCACTGCACATGGAAGCCGGACTATGGGAGGGATAAGAGATCATCTATTATTTTGAAGGAAGATGTATGAACATATGAGAGGTCCCTAGTGGTTGGAGTGACCCTGTGGCGCCGCTTGAGAGGAAACTGTGGGTACGATTTCATTTGAAAAAATAAATGTGGCTCTCGCCTCCTTCTAAAAGAACATCTCAGAAAAAAATTATCACCTTCATCTAAAAAAAAGTAAAAAAGAAAAATTGCCACCGCAGACTACTAGCGAGCGCCACTTTGCATAGCCTCCATTTAAAAAATATACCTCGGGTCCTCACCTCCATCTAAAAAGGAAAAAAAAAACATTTCAAAAAAATCTTCACCTCCGTTTAAAAATAATAATATTTCAAAAGCTTTCTCACCGCGGCCAACCAATTTGCGTCAAGTGGCATAGCTGGTTGGTCGCCCTTCTCCCGACGTTTAATGGGTTTAATGTGGCGTTCATGATAATGTACCCTTCATCTTTTGACCTGAAGATGGCAGCCGAAAAAGTGTACATATGGATAAGAGTGTCTTGTAGGCAATGGTTGAGCTAGCCATGGGAGAACAGGACTGAGGGAGGTGGAACTGATGCGCTGGTGAACAAACCCATGAGATGAAGAAAGTGAAGTGTCAGTTTGGTAATGAAGATGATGGCATTTTGTGCAGAAGGTGGAGAAAGAGAGGGAATGAAATCATTCGGTGTGGTTGAGTAATTGAGAAGTTAAAGAGATAAATTCGTTGTGGAGAAGACATGCAGCCACAAACTCGGCATGCACATAAAGTTTGACTCTTCCGCTGTTTTACAGTTGCTAACGGAAGCACGGATGGGAACATGGCAGCTGATGTGGCACGTTTGCTGAGGCGGGGCAACTACATGTTTTAAGAGAAATCGAAGAAGTGGGGATCATCTACTTAGACTGGTCGTAATGGGAGTATTATAAGTGGTATCAGACTAGCCACAATAGGTAGTAACATAGACTAGTAACATGCCCATGTTACTAGTCTATGTTACTACCTCTATAGTGGAGAGTAACATATGTGTGGTAACATGGAGCACTTCATTTATTAGGCTATAGACACATCTTGCCTTGATATGTGTGATGTTACTCATACTAGTAGTAACTAGCTATGTTACCACTTTCATCTCTTTCTTCATTTATTGCATGCCACATCATCTATTTAACCTAAATATGTGTGATGTTACTTTTTTTTTAAAACGGGAATATATTAATATCGCAGAGATACCAATTACACCCAGCCCCTACAACAACGCAATGTCGTAAAGACATTATGGATGCACACAGCCAAAAGACAAATGAAAAAGAAAAAAAAAAGAAAAATCCCGCTATCAATTCCTTGTAGCTGCAGCACAAACCACCACCTAGACAACACCCGACGTCCAAACTCTCCAAAAACGACGCCTCCAAGAAGGAAACAATGCACAAGCACCGTCATCGCCCGATACAAGATCTTAGGTTTTGACCCTGGAGAAGATCCACGCTCTCAAAACAATGCCTTCAACAAGGTCATTGCCAGGCACAACCAATTAAGGAGAGACCTTGGGTTTTCACCCTGAAAGGTAAGATCATGTACTCCTCCAGTGTTGCCGCCCCCACTTGCCGATGCCACTGCTACAAGTCATGACCCACCGAGCTATTTCTTCATCGCCTCGAAGACACGATCCGCCATGACTAGTCCTCAAACCTCAGCCGCCATGAAGGTTACTCCTTATGTTACTCCCACTGTGGGTAGTCTCATGCATGTTAATTAGACTTTTTGGATGATGTGGCACACAATTAAATGAGGAAAGAGAGGGTGTGATATTATATCATGATACCGTATCATATTAAATGTTGTACTACTTTGTGTCATGCATGATAATTAATAAGGCAACCTAAAATACTAACTTATGATACTATGCATTACGGAGGTAGTATCATATATGATACTCCCCATTACAACCAACCTTATGTGTATAGGATTTGCAAAGTAATGATACCTCATATCCTATCAGTCTTGTAAAATATATTTTCACATACCAAGAACAAATATATGGTTGTAAGAATCGAGACCTCATACTCATGCTTGTTTTAATTCTAGTTTTAACACCCCTAAGGTTGCTAAGGTATGGTTACAAAAATTGGAAAATTCTCTTACAAGAACTTGTTAGAGCCACTGTCATAGTGCACATCCTCTTGTGTGTTTGATAACTCAGGATCGCTTCTTCGGGAAAAGGCAGGGAAACCTTTGCTATCCAAACCGGATCTCAAAGAGCGCTACCCATTTCTCACCCTACTCGATGCCGCTGCAACGTTTGTCGGGGGGAGAAGAGAAGAGATGAAGCATGTGGTGGGTGTTGTTGTGTCAAACAAGATGCTGAAGTCGGTGGTGCTGGCGGTCGACTGCCTCTTCAATAACAAGGTGAGTAGCATCTACGTCAAGCGCACATCCAATTCATGGCGCACGACGAGGCTGAAGGATACAACATCGACAACAAGGTACTCCCGCCGTTCGGAATTACTTGTCTCGAAAATGGATGTATCTAAAACTAAAATACGTCTAGATACATCCATTTCTACGACAAGTAATTCCGAACGGAGGGAGTACGTCGTAACCAACTGTCTGCTCACTCCCTCTGTCCCTGTGATGCGATTCATTATATCTTCAAGTGGGACCCATTTCCTTCCTTTTGAGGTTAATAATTAAGGGTTCTAGTCTATCTGAGGGCCTTTGGATCCAACTTCTTAGAATGTACTTTAAATTTAATGATGATTATTTCAAGTGGATGGTTATGCGAACTAGGTTGGTAGAGTGGTGGGCCCTGACTATTGCGATAGACTTCATGGATGTATTCACTCCAAGTGAAAACCTAGGATCCATCCACCTGGCTTGATCAAGCAGTGTCAATATTCGTGCATTGTTATCTTGTTGAATATGTTGGTTCAATCTCACTGCTTCAGGGGTGATAGCCTTTTTTTTTTGGGGGTGATAGCCTTTGGTCCGACGTCTGGCTAGAGTAGACAATAAGCTCCCCTTGCAAAAGTACCAGCACCTCCCCTTGCAAAATGGATCACGTCCCTTGGTTTCGGATTCACTACACTTGAAGGTTAAATGTGACATCTAGTCAGGGTTTTTTTTCAAGAAAATGACGCCTATTTTCTTAGAAACACTTATAACTTTATTCATACTCATAACAATTATAGGTACATCGATTTGGACTTAAGATTCAAGAAGATACAAAGTAACTCTTATAACTAAGAATTACAATGAAATCTCTTGAAAACACCTTTTTCGCGGTATCAATCTCTAAAATACTTCAAAGACTTCGATAAAGAGGTTGCAATTGGACTGGAGCAACGATGTTGTCACTCTTTCACCCACGAACATTACCAATAATGGTTTTTGAAAGTGCCTTGAGTCACCCATCCAAAAAGATGGGAAGCCTTGATCGATGAACACACTTGGGCCGGAGATGATCCCCTAAAAGTGCAGGCTGTCGAATCACTACATTTTCACCGTGATGTTGATGAAAGATTTCACCTTCATAAAGAATCAGACCAACAAAAAATACTTGACACAACAAGATATAAACTTATCAGATCCGAATAATCGAATATGTGAGGACAAAAAACTCTCTAATCTCATGGCGCCGCCACAGAAACAAGAGGAAATATATTCTCACAAAACTATGATGATCCCTAGACGTTAACGAAGAAAATAAAGGTCTTGAAGATCGAGATCCCCCCGCCTCTCAGCGCCAAGATGGCAGCGGGAGGCGAGGGGGCCTATTCTTTTTCTCAGATGACCCCCAACTGGACCAGCCTGGGCCGCTCACACAGACCGAGCAAGCATCTTGTCTTCTCGGGCGAGCGGCTGGGCCTCTGAGCCCAGCCCAGCTCGGCCCCGATACGCGCTCTGGCCTGGGTCAGTTTCGCCTCGTGCCCTAGCGGAAAACAGCAGCAGGCGTTCCGCATCTCAACCTACTCGCCGCCGCCCGCCGCCCGCCGCCGCTAATCTCAACAACGTTCGTCCGTCCGTCGGGGGGAAGAAGAGAAGAGAAGAGATGAAGCCGGTGGTGGGGATCGTGGTGTCGAACAAGATGCAGAAGTCGGTGGTGGTGGCGGTGGACCGCCTCTTCCACAACAAGGTGTACAACCGCTACGTGAAGCGCACCTCCAAGTTCATGGCGCACGACGAGGCCGAGACCTGCAACATCGGAGACAGGGTACGTACGCCCGTCAGTAACCCAAACCGCCTGCTCCCTCCCTCTGTTGTCAACTGTCACCTTCGATGTGATTGTCATGTGCCGAATCCAGACCCATTTCTGCGATCTTTCTTGCATATTACCGACCTGTGTGGAGTACACCAAGCTGGAATTTCTTTGTCAAGGGAGAACCAAATTAGGAGAGTTCAGAATAGGGATATGGGATTATTATTGAAAGTGACTAGTGCAATCTTCAGTTGAGTATGATGAAATTCAGAGCTCAGAATAGGGATCTATCTGGTAATGTCATGTGAGTATGAAATTTTATTATTTTAGAGTGCAGAACAGAGGGCTTCCAGTTTTACTCAGGGTTGGAGGGGATTTGGTCCATACAGCAGAAGCTTAACTGCAGGTTCGAACGACTAAATAGCACAATCGAGTCGTCGTCTTCACCGTTTTTCTGGCTTGCTCTACTTGTCCAATTTGCTATGCCCGTGTCAGCGGCAGCCATACCCATGTGCAGCGACAACCTATAATATTAACAGCTGAAGCTAGCTAGATTGAGCAGTTTATTTCCTTGCATAACTAGTGTCTTCTGTAAACTTCAATAAGACAGATCTGGCTGACCTTTTTGGGCTTGTAAGCTCAAGTTTCATCAAGCTAACTAGTTTCTTGGAGAAACCCAATTATTCTTTGCCATCTTAGAGCAAACAATATTGCCTCTTCAACACTTTAGTGATGACGGTTGTTGTTATGGTAATGGAATTTTTTTCTCCTTCCATCCTTCATAACATTCTAGGATACCATGGTTTCATTTGGAAATATTGCTTGGACTTGGTGTTGTATGCATATCAGTTCAGTTGAGGCGGTAGGTGACTTTTGAATTTGCTCATAATATGTTTTTTGCTGGACAAATTTTTCTTTCAGCACCAAGCAATCCACATTACTTCGGAGCGGTTTGGTTTTCTAAAGAAGCTTGTGTGACTGGATATAAATTTGTCAAATAGACTAATGAGTTTGCGTCGTTTTGTCCTGTGGTGTAGTCTATTTATCTGCTTACTTACTGGAGACTAGTATTCTTTTTGCACTATGATTCATTCAATCAAGCTGTAACGTAACATAACCTAGAACAATTTTCTTCTTATAATGGCTGCATCCATATCTCTCCAGGTTAGGCTGGATCCTTCTAGGCCATTGAGCAAGAACAATTTTGCTTTCAGTACCGAGAGAGAGAGAGATCCACATTACTTAGGAGTGGTTGGTTTTATAAAGAAGCTTGTGTGACTGTGAATATAAAAAAGTTATACAGTTGCTCTGTTGAATAGATTAACGAGTTTGCGTCATTTTGTCCTGTGGTGTATTCTATTTATCGGCTTACTTTACTGGAGACTAGGCTAGTGTTCTTTTTGCACATTGATTCATTCACTCAAGGTGTAACATAACAAATTAGAAAGTTTTCTTCTTATCAATGATGGCTGCATCCATATCTCTCCAGGTTAGGCTGGATCCTTCTAGGCCGTTGAGCAAAAACAAGCATTGGATCGTTGCCGAGGTTCTTCGCAGAGCTAAGATGTATGTTGCGCCGCCACCTGCACCAAAGGCTTCTGGTGCTACAACTCAACAAGCTAGCACCAAGTCATCTGCCTGAAAGATCCTCAGAGCCCAACACACAGCCTGTTCTTTACTGACTGACAGCATGTCCAGAGAATCATCTCGTCTCACTGAATAAACAACGGCTGGTACAAGCTAGTGGTTTTTATGGTGCTCATCATGTTTAGCTTATCAGTTTATTTTTTTGCAATCCATAACTTGGTGACTGGGAATTATGTTGAACCCTATAGCTTCGAGTTTGCCCCAGCAAAATTCATAGGTGCAACTTAACCAATTCCTCGTAATAGTTATCCATACATGGTGGAGGCCGTGGTGGCGTTCATGCTGGAGCTGGGGCCATTCGATAGCTAGTGTGTTCATTGTGGCTGCTGGATTATTGCCGCCAACCGGTGACATTAAATATCTAGCAGAAGAATTTCAAGCTTGCTCTTTTGTCCTTGTAAAACATTTGTTGAATGTACCGCACTCGAATATATGCTCTTGGTTAGATATATCATCGTGGTGTGATCCCTGATCTTATGTTGGTTGTGCACGTTGCAACGTGTGATTATGTGCGGGCTTTGATGGAAAAGAGGAGCTGTTCGTACTGAAAAATAGTTCATCACTGAAAATGGGGAGAATTTGTTTGGAAGAACAGTTGAGTCACACTTGCGGCGAGCCAACTAGTAGTATTATATACAGTATAATTTTCTGGTTGGGCTGTGAACCTAATTTTCTTGACATGGTATCTTTCTGTTCTTTGCGGATCAGTGGATTATTATCTTTCTCTTCTTGAAGGTCAGATGGCCTGCTAGTTTTGTAAGCTGTGAGTCCAAACATGTCACGAAAGGTTTCGTGGTGTAGTTGGTTATCACGTCAGTCTAACACACTGAAGGTCTCCGGTTCGAACCCGGGCGAAGCCATCTACATTTTTTTTTTCCTCCACTGTGCAGAAAAAGGAAAGAAGAAAAAACAAGGTTAATGGCCCATACAGGTCTCGAACCTGTGACCTTCGCGTTATTAGCACGACGCTCTAACCAGCTGAGCTAATAGGCCTTCTTGTTCAGTTCCTATGTTTTTTGCATTACATTCCCTTGGTTCCTAAATATAATTCTTCCCCTACGGACTACATTACGGAGCAAAATGAGTAAATCTACACTACACTCCAAGGTATGTCAATATTTGTAATTCACATTGAAATCTCTAGGACTTATATTTAGAAACGGAGGGAATAAGATATGTAAATGAATAAAACTCACACCTCCCTCTTTTTGCGGGAAAATATCCAATCTATTCATCTTCAATCATAGCAGTATAATGAACACTAGAAATAATAAAAATTACATCCAGATCCGTAGATCACCTAACGACGACTACAAACATTGAAGCGAGCCGAAGGCGCGCCGCCGTCATCGCCCCTCCCTCACCGGAGCCGGCAAAACTTATTGTAGTAGACAGTCGGGAAATCGTCGTGCTAAGGCCCCATAGGACCAGCGCATCAGAAAAGTAACCACCGCCAATGAAGAGTAGCGTAGATAGGAAGGATCTAACCTAAAAACACATGAACGTATACGAAGGACGAACAAATCCGAACAAATCCATCAAGGACAGATCCGCCAGAGACACATCCACACGCCCACCGTCGATACTAAACTCACCACCAGAACGGGGGCTAGGCGGGGAGAACCTTATTCCATCTTCAGGGAGCCGCCGCAGTCTCGCCTTCCTGAGTTGGACACAAACCCTAACAAATCTTGAAGACACATCTAAAAACAGAGCCCTCCCATCGGCAAGGGCCGGGATCTGCCGTGCTCCCATGACCCTAAGGCCACCCGAAACGACACGGACCGGTGATGGCGCCGGTGGGAGGGAGAGGAACCCTAGATGGGGAGGAGGCGGCTGCCTGAGAGGAGTCACGTGTTCTAACTCAAGTATAGGTTGTATTTGGACTTGAATATAACTCGCACCTCCCTTGTGATGAGAAGAAAAGAGTAAGAAGATCACCACAGCCTCTTTTGGCCGTTAAGCTGATCTTATGAATCACAATCAAAAGCCATCTTTGCTCCAACCGATCTGCGAAATGCAACAACGATAACAAATCTTGGTCCTTGGTGTGCTAGGCTACCCGAAGACTCCAACCACCTCTTTATCACGTGCCCTCGTGCCAACAGAATTTGGCAACGACTTGGGCTCCTACCTCCAACCAGCGAAATCTCAGACCTATAGGACGCCACTACTCCTCCTCACCTCCCGACCACGGCTCGGCCTTCGGTTCTCCTGGCTTTACTATGGATGATTTGGGCAGCACGTAATGACATGTATTTAGATTGGTCGATCAAAACTCTGTAATAACCCTTAGGAACCTTATTACTGCTTTGGATCTCTGGTTTCATCGTCTTGTGCATTCACAAGACAAGGAGGACGCCTTCTCGTGGCGCTCCTATCTCTCTGCACGTTGCACCGTGCCTATGTAATTCTGTACTCGCTGCCACACCAGCCCTTTGAGCAATATATTCAGGTGGGGGAGCAAAATCTTGGTCCTTGGCTATCTAGATTCCCATTTTTGTTGGAATTTTGCTAGTAGGCCTTTGGCCCAAAGCCCAACTAAAATTCTGAAATTCTCTTGACCCATTCATGCACACATATGAGTGGAGTGAGTGAGGCTAAAGTTTAGTCCCACCTCATAAGTTGAGAGAGAGCTGCACCTCTTTATAAGGTGAGCTCTTCTACCACTTGTATGAGCATGAGAAGAGGAGACCTACACGCGTGCTCCTCCTCCTCGCTCGCCTCGCCTCGTCACGACGCGACGCGACGCGACGCGACGCGGTTTGCGGGATTGAACCGAGCCGAGGAAAGAGCTATGCACGTTGTCTATATTTTTGCTGCTCGGGAAAATTAATGAGTCATTAATTAATAATTAACAGACGCATTAATTACTGAACAGTTTCCGATTCTTTTGGATCGTGACGACTCGGACGTGGGGTTTATTTCCACGACCTACCCGACCCGCACTATATAGTCAGGCAGACGTCTACCCTAGCCGAAGCGGCTTCGTATGGTTTCTCACCACTGTTCTAGATCATTGCGCCGCCAAGCAAGTTTTCTCCATCCCTCCTTTCGGCGTGCACTGGGAGAAGGGACAGCAGGCCTCCGAAACCCGCCTCTCGTGATCCTATACGGGAGAGGCGATCGGGTTTTGGGAGCGCTTTTCGTCGACTGCTGCTAGCAGCGACTTCCATGACGGCGACTTCTTCCCGACCTCGGCAACCTCATCCTCGACGACATGGGCGACAACGTCAACGCCGGCGGTGCTGCTCCCGCTGCACCGTATGTGATTCTATCCTTCCTATTCGAGATCGTGGTAGAATTCATGTTTCTAGTATGTGCCCTAGATGTGATATGTTCATCTTTTATGCTAGTTCGCATGATTAGTTTAATCTCTGCTATTGCTGTCATGATCTATTTCCTATTTTTCGGATTAAATCTCGTAGTAATTTGCTCATATTTCCAACAATCCAAAAACCTGATTATAGGCAATTTACTCCGAGTGGTTTTGCTGCGCATCTGAAGCCGCCTGCCTTTAAGGGGGTGCAATATAAGAGGTGGCGCACGAGAGTAGTCTACTGGTTTCAGACCATGGGCTGCTATGACGGCACTAAGGGCAAGCCTGAGGGCGATCTTAATCCAGCACAACTGGAAGCTTTTGAGAAGATCGATACTCTCTTTAAAGGCGCTCTTCTGAGTGTTCTTGATGACTCCATTGTGGATTCGTATATGTCGTTTGACAACGGCAAGGACATGTGGGCTGCGCTGAGGCCAAGTTTGGTGCCTCGGACGCCGGGAGCGAGTTGTACGTCATGGAGCAATTCTATGACTATAAGATGATTAATGAGCGCCCTGTTGTACAGCAGGCTCATGAGATACAGTCGCTCGCAAAAGAACTTGAGTACTTCAAGTCTGTGCTGCCGGACAAATTTGTTGCCGGAGGCATCATTGCCAAGCTTCCACCTTCGTGGAACAATTTTGCTACTTCCCTGAAACACAAGAGACAGGAGTTTTCTGTTGCGGATCTCATTGGTACTCTTGATGTTGAAGAGAAGGCGAGAGCAAAGGACACACGTGCTCGAGTTGCTGAGGGAGGTTATAGTGCCCACATGGTACAGAAGAAGAACTTCCATCCCAACAAGTTCAAAAACAACAAGAACAAAACTCAGGGCAAAGGCAAGTTTGATACAAAGAACAAGCCATCACATTCTACCAACTTCAAGAAGAATTCTCATAAGAAGGGGAAGGGACTTTGCCATGTCTGCGGTGATCCTAATCACTGGGCTCCGAAGTGTCCTAACTGCTTTGAGGAGCGCGAACATGAGAAGAGCGGGACGTCCGCTAATGTTGTCATCGGTGATACTGATATGAAGGAATCAGGGTACGGTATTTTTCCTACCATCCTTTCAGTATTCCAATCTCCTGATTGGTTAATTGATACTGGTGCCAATGTACATGTTTGTGTTGATGCCTCCATGTTTTCTTCTTACCAGGCAACAGGGACTTCACCCGTGCTGATGGGGAACGGGTCACATGCCATCGTTCGAGGTGTTGGTACGGTCGATCTGAAATTTACTTCGGGTAAGACCATGCGTCTGAAGAACTTTCATCATGTGCCGTCCATCAATAAAAATCTCGTTAGCGGTTCCCGTTTATGTCGAGATGTTTTAAGTTGGTTTTCGAATCCAATAAAGTTGTAATTTCTAAGTGTGGACAATTTTTTGGAAAAGGCTATGAGTGCGGAGGCTTGTTCCGCCTATCTTTGTTAGATATTTGCACTAAAGTTATTAATAATGTTTGCCACAATAATGAGTCTGATATTTGGCATTCATGACTTTTTCATATTAACTTTGGTTGCATGACGCGGCTAGCCAATATGAATTTAATTCCGAAAATCTCTACTGTCAAAGGCTCCAAGTGCCAAGTATGTGTGCAAGCTAAGCAACCTCGCAAGTCCCATAAGACTGCAGAGGCAAGAGACTTGGCGCCACTAGAGCTTATACATTCTGATCTTTGTGAGATGAATGGCATGTTGACAAAAGGTGGAAAGAGATACTTCATGACGTTGATTGATGACTCCACTAGATATTGTTATGTGTATCTTCTGAAATCAAAAGATGAGGCTTTAACTTTCTTCAAAAACTATAAAGCTGAGGCAGAGAACCAACTTGATCAAAAAATTAAACGGCTTAGGTCTGATCGTGGTGGAGAGTATTTTCTCCAATGAATTTTATTTGTTTTGTGCGGAACATGGTATAATCCATGAGAGGACGCCTCCCTACTCACCCCAGTCAAATGGGGTAGCCGAAAGAAAGAACCGAACTCTAACCGATATGGTTAACACCATGTTAGACACTTCGGGTCTATCCAAGGAATGGTGGGGGAGGCGCTAATGACTGTGTGTCATGTCCTAAACCGAGTTCCCACAAAGCATAAGACCATGACTCCATTTGAGGAATGGGAAAGGAAAAGGTTGAAACTCTCTTACCTACGTACTTGGGGTTGTTTGGCGAAAGTCAATATACCAATTCTCAAGAAGCGCAAGCTTGGACCAAAAACCGTGGATTGTGTTCTTCTGGGCTATGATTTTCATAGCATCGGCTATAGATTTTGTTAGGGAACGTAGCAGAAATTCAAAAATTTTCCTACGTGTCACCAAGATCTATCTATGGAGAAACTAGCAACGAGGGAAGGAGAGTGCATCTACATACCCTTGTAGATCGCTAAGCGGAAGCGTTCATGTGAACGGGGTTGATGGAGTCGTACTCGTCATGATTCAAATCACCGGAGATCCTAGTGCCGAACGGACGGCACCTCCGCGTTCAACACACGTACAGCTCGGTGGCGTCTCCCACGCCTTGATCCAGCAAGGAGAGAGGAGAGGTTGAGGAAGACTCCATCCAGCAGCAGCACAACGGCATGGTGGTGATGGAGGAGCGTGGCAATCCCGCAGGCTTCGCCAAGCACCAAGGGAGAGGAGGAGGAGGAGGGCAGGGCTGCGCTGGAGAGGAGGCTCTCGTGTGTTCAGGCAGCCCCATAGGCCTCATATATATAGGGAAGGGAGGGCTGCGCCCCTCTAGGGTTTCCACCCCTAGGGGTGGCGGCCAGCCCTAGATGGGATCAAGGAGGCGGCCAAGAGGGAGGGAGAGGGGCGCCCACTAGATGGGCCCTAGGGCCCATCTGCCCTAGGGTTTGCCCCTCCCACTCTCCCTTGCGCTTGGGCCTCTTGTGGGGCGCACCAGCCCCTTGGGGCTGGTTCCTCCCACACTTGACCCACGCAACCTTCTCGGGGCAGGTGGCCCCACTTGGTGGACCCGGGACCCTCCCGGTGGTCCCAGACATTACCGATATCGCCCAAACTTTTCCGGGACCAAAACAGGACTTCCCATATATAAATCTTTACCTCCGGACCATTCCGGAACTCCTCGTGACGTCCAGGATCTCATCCGGATTCGAACAACATTCGGTAACCACATACAAACTTCCTTTATAACCCTAGCGTCCATCGAACCTTAAGTGTGTAGACCCTACGGGTTCGGGAACCATGCAGACATGACCGAGACGTTCTCCGGTCAATAACCAACAGCGGGATCTGGATACCCATGTTGGCTCCCACATGTTCCACGATGATCTCATCGGATGAACCATGATGTCAAGGACTCAATCGATCCCGTATACAATTCCCTTTGTCTAGCGGTATTGTACTTGCCGAGATTCGATCGTCGGTATCCCGATACCTTGTTCAATCTCGTTACCGGCAAGTCTCTTTACTCGTTCCGTAACACATCATCCGTGATCAACCCCTTGGTCACATTGTGCACATTATGATGATGTCCTACCGAGTGGGCCCAGAGATACCTCTCTGTTTACGGAGTGACAAATCCTAGTCTCGATTCGTGCCAACCCAATGAGACACTTTCGGAGATACCGTAATGCACCTTTATAGTCACCCGATTCGTTGTGACGTTTGGTACACCAAAGCATTCCTACGGTATCCGGAGTTGCACAATCTCATGGTCTAAGGAAAAGATACTTGACATTAGAAAAGCTTTAGCATACTGAACTACGATCTTTGTGCTAGGCTTAGGATTGGGTCTTGTCCATCACATCATTCTCCTAATGATGTGATCCCGTTATCAATGACATCCAATGTCCATGGTCAGGAAACCGTAACCATCTATTGATCAACGAGCTAGTCAACTAGAGGCTTACTAGGGACACGGTGTTGTCTATGTATCCACACATGTATTTGAGTTTCCTATCAATACAATTATAGCATGGATAATAAACGATTATCATGAACAAGGAAATATAATAATAATAACTAATTTATTATTGCCTCTAGGGCATATTTCCAACAGTCTCCCACTTGCACTAGAGTCAATAATCTAGTTCACATCGTCATGTGATTAACACTGATAGGTCACATCGCCATGTGATCAACACCCAAAGAGTTTACTAGTGTCTGTAAACTAGTTCACATCATCATGTGATTTAGACTGAATGAGTTCTGAGGTTTGATCATGTTTTGCTTGTGAGAGAGGTTTTAGTCAACGGGTTTTAGTCAACGGGTCTGAACCTTTCAGATCCGTGTGTGCTTTGCAATTCTCTATGTCATATTGTAAATGCTGCTTCCACGCTCCACTTGGATCTATTCCAAATGGTTGCTCCACTATAAGTATCCAGTTTGCTACTCAGAGTCACTCGGATAGGTGTTAAAGCTTGCATCGATGTAACCCTTTACGCCGAACTCTTTATCACCTCCATAATCGAGAAACATGTCCTTATTTACTCCAAGGACAATTTTGACCGTTGTCCAATGATCCATTCCTGGATCATTCTTGTACCCCTTGACTGACTCATGGCAAGGCGCACTTCCGGTGCGGTACACAGCATAGCATACTATAGAGCCTATGTCTGAAGCATAGGGGGCGACCTTCGTCCTTTCTCTCTTTTCTGCCGTGGTCGAGCTTTTAACTCTTAACTCCATACCTTACATCTCAGGCAAGAACTCCTTCTTTGACTGATCCATCTTGAACACTTTCAAGATTATGTCAAGGTATGTGCTCATTTGAAAGTACTATTGAGCGTTTTTGATCTATCCTCATAGATCTTGATGCTCAATGTTCAAGTAGCTTAATCCAGGTTTTCACTTGAAAAACACTTTTCAAATAATCCTATATGCTTTCCAGAAATTCTACATCATTTCTGATCAACAATATGTCAACAACACATACCCATCAAAAATTCAATAGTGCTCCCACTCACTTCTTTGGAAATACAAGTTTCTCATAAACTTTGTATAAACCCAAAATCTTTGATCATCTCATCAAAGCGCACATTCCAACTCCGAGATGCTTACTCCAGTCCTTAGAAAGGATCGCTGGAGCCAGCATACCTTTTAGCATCCTTAGGATCGACAAAACTTTCTGATTGTATCACATACAACCTTTCCTTGCGAAAACTGGTAAGGAAACTCATTTTGACATCCAACTGCCGGATTTCATAAATGCAGCTTATGCTAACATGATTCCGACGGACTTAAGCATCGCTACGGATGAGAAAATCTCATCGTAGTCAACTCCTTGAACTTGTGAAAAACTCTTCGCCACAAGTCGAGCTTCATAGACGGTGATATTACCGTCCACGTCCGTCTTCTTCTTAAAGATCCATTTATCTCAATGGCTTGCCGATCATCGGGCAAGTCCACCAAAGTCATGGATCCTTTCTCGGATTTTATGGCCTCGAGCCATTCGTCGGAATCCGGGCCCACCATCGCTTCTCCATAGCTCGTAGGTTCATTGTTTTCTAGTAACATGACCTTCAAGACAGGATTACTGTACCACTCAGAAGTAATACGCATCCTTGTCACCCTACGAGGTACATTAGTGACTTGATCCGAAACTTCATGATCACTATCATAAGCTTCTACTTCAATTGGTGTATGTGCCACGGGAACAACTTCATGTGCCCTGCTACACACTAGTTGAAGTGACGGTCCAATAACCTCATCAAGTCTCCACCATCCTCCCACTCAACTTTCCGAGACGAACTTTTCCTCGAGAAAGGACCCGATTCAAGAAACAATCCCTATTGCTTTTGGATCTGAATTAGGAGGTGTACCCAACTGTTTTGGGTGTCCTATGAAGATGCATTTTGTCCGCTTTGGGTTCGAGCTTATCAACCTGAAACTTTTCACATAAGCGTCGCATCCCCAAACTTTTAAGAAACGACAACTTAGGTTTCTTTAAACCATAGTTCATACGGTGTCATCTCAACGGAATTACGTGGTGCCCTATTAAAGTGAATGTGGCTGTCTCTAATGCCTAACCCATGAACGATAGTGGTAATTTGATAAGAGACATCATGGTACACACCATATCTAATAGGGTGTAACAATGATGTTCGGACACACCATCACACTATGGTGTTCCAGGCGGTATTAGTTGTGAAACAATTTCCACAATGTCTCAATTGTGTACCAAACTCGCAACTCAGATATTCATCTCTATGATCACATCACAGACATTTTATCCTCTTGTCACGAAGATCCTCAACTTCACTCTGAAATTACTTGAACCTTTCAATAATTCAGACTTGTGTTTCATCAAGTAAATATACTCAACATCTACTCAAATCATCTGTGAAGTAAGAACATAACGATATTCACTGCATGCCTCAGCACTCATTGGACTGCACACATCAAAATGTGTTACTTCCAACAAGTTGCTATCTTGTTCCATCTTACTGAAACCGAGGCTTTTCAGTCATCTTGCCCATGTGGTATGATTTGCATATCTCAAGTGATTCAAAATCAAGCGAGTCCAAACGATCCATCTGCATGGAGTTTCTTCATGCGTATACACCAATAGACATGGTTCGCATGTCTCAAACTTTTCAAAACGAGTGAGTCCAAAGATCCATCAACATGGAGCTTCTTCATGCGTTTTATGACTTACATGGCAGTGCCACAAGTAAGTGGTACTATCATTACTATCTTGTATCTTTTGGCATGAAAATGTGTATCACTACGATCGAGATTCAATAAACCATTCCTTTAGGTGCAAGACCATTGAAGGTATTATTCAAATAAATAGAGTAACCATTATTCTCCTTAAATGAATAACCGTATTGCGATAGACATAATCCAATCATGTCTATGCTCAACGCAAACACCAAATAACAATTATTTAGGTTTAACATCAATCTCGATGGTAGAGGGAGCGTGCGATGCTTGATCACATCAACCTTGGAAACACTTCCAACACATATCGTCAGCTCACCTTTAGCTAGTCTCCGTTTATTCCGTAGCCTTTTATTTCGAGTTACTAACACTTAGCAACTGAACCGGTATCTAATACCCTGGTGCTACTAGGAGTACTAGTAAAGTACACATTAACATAATGTATATCCAATATACTTCTATCGACCTTGCCAGCCTTCTCATCTACCAAGTATCTAGGGTGGTTCTGCTCCAGTGTCTGTTCCCCTTATTACAGAAGCACTTAGTCTCGGGTTTGGGTTCAACCTTGGGTTTCTTCACTAGAGCAGCAACTGTTTTGCCATTTCATGAAGTATCCCTTGTTGCCCTTGCCCTTCTTGAAACTAGTGGTTTTACCAACCATCAACAATTGATGCTCCTACTTGACTTCTACTTTCGCGGTGTCAAACATCGCGAACACTTCAAGGATCATCATATCTATCCCTGATATGTTATAGTTCATCACGAAGCTCTAGCAGCTTGGTGGCAATGACTTTGGAGAAACATCACTATCTCATCAGGAAGATTAACTCCCACTCGATTCAAGTGATCATTGCACTCAGACAATCTGAGCACAAACTCAACGATTGAGCTTTTCTCTCTTAGTTTGCAGGCTAAGAAAATCGTCGGAGGTCTTATACCTCTTGACGTGGGCACGAGCTTGAAATCCCAATTTCAGCCCTCGAAACATCTCATATGTTCCGCGACGTTTCAAAAACGTCTTTGGTGCCTCTACTCTAAACCGTTCAACTGAACTATCACGTAGTTATCAAAACGTGTATGTCCGATGTTCGAAACATCCACAAACGACGTTTGGGGTTCAGCACACTGAGCGGTGCATTAAGGACATAAGCTTTCTACTGTCCGCATAATCGCTACTTTCAACTTTCAACTATATTTTCTCTAGGAACATATCTAAATAGTGGAACTAAAGCGCGAGCTTACGACATAATTTGCAAAAGGTCTTTTGACTATGAACTCCCACTCAGATAGACATCCCTCTGGTCATCTAAGTGATTACATGATCCGAGTCAACTAGGCCGTGTCCGATCATCACGTGAGACGGGCTAGTCATCATCGGTGAACATCTTCATGTTGATCGTATCTACTATCGACTCATGCTCGACCTTCGGTCTCTGTGTTCGAGGCCATGTCTGTACATGCTAGGCTCGTCAAGTTAACCCTAAGTGTATTGCGTGTGTTCGAGGCCATGTCAGTACATGCTAGGCTCATCAACACCCGTTGTATGTGAACGTAAGAATCCATCATACCCGATCATCACGTGCTGCTTAGAAGCGACGAACTTTTGGCAACGGTGCACAGTTAGGGGAGAACACTTCTTGAAATTGTTGTAAGGGATCATCTTATTTACTACCGTCGTTCTAAGTAAACAAGATGCAGAAACATAATAAACATCACATGCAATTATATATTAGTGACATGATATGGCCAATATCATATAGCTCCATTGATCTCCATCTTCGGGGCTCCATGATCATCATCGTCACCGGCATGACACCATGATCTCCATCATCGTGTCTTCATGAAGTTGTCTCGCCAACTATTACTTCTACTACTATGGCTACCGGTTAGCAATAAAGTAAAGTAATTACATGGCGTTGTTTAATGACACACAGGTCATACAATAAATAAAGACAACTCCTATGGCTCCTGCCGGTTGTCATACTCATCGACATGCAAGTCGTGAATCTTATTACAAGAACATGATCAATCTCATACATCACATATCATTCATCACATTCTTCTTGGCCATATCACATCACATAGCATACCCTGCAAAAACAAGTTAGGCGTCCTCTAATTGTTGTTTGCATGTTTTACGTGGCTGCTATGGGTTTCTAGCAAGAACGTTTCTTACCTATGCAAAACCACAACGTGATATGCCAATTGCTATTTACCCTTCATAAGGACCCTTTTCATCGAATCCGTTCCGACTAAAGTGGGAGAGACTGGCACCCGCTAGCCACCTTATGCACCAAGTGCATGTCAGTCGGTGGAACCTGTCTCACGTAAGAGTACGTGTAAGGTCGGTCCGGGCCGCTTCATCCCACAATACCGTCGAAACAAGATTGGACTAGTAACGGTAAGCATATTGAACAACATCAACGCCCACAACTACTTTGTGTTCTACTCGTGCAAAGAATCTACGCAATAGACCTAGCTCATGATGCCACTTGTTAGGGAACGTGGCAGAAATTCAAAAATTTCCTCGTGTCACCAAGATCTATCTATGGAGAAACTAGCAACGAGGAAGGAGAGTGCATCTACAAACCCTTGTAGATCGCTAAGCGGAAGCGTTCATGTGAACGGGGTTGATGGAGTCGTGCTCGTCGTGATTCAAATCACCGGAGATCCTAGTGCGAGCGGACGGCACCTCCACGTTCAACACACGTACAGCCGGTGGCGTCTCCCACGCCTTGATCCAGCAAGGAGAGAGGGAGAGGTTGAGGAAGACTCCATCCAGCAGCAGCACAACGGCATGGTGGTGATGGAGGAGCGTGGCAATCCCGCAGGCTTCGCCAAGCACCAAGGGAGAGGAGGAGGAGGAGAGGCGGGGCTGCGCTGGAGAGGAGGCTCTCGTGTGTGGGCAGCCCCATAGGCCTCATATATATGGGGGAGGGAGGGCTGCGCCCTCTAGGGTTTCCACCCCTAGGGGTGGCGGCCAGCCTAGATGGGATCAAGGGAGGTGGCCAAGAGGGAGGGAGAGGAGGCGCCCACTAGATGGGCCCTAGGGCCCATCTGCCTAGGGTTTGCCCCTCCCACTCTCCCTTGCGCTTGGGCCTCTTGTGGGGCGCACCAGCCCCTTGGGGCTGGTTCCTCCCACACTTGGCCCACGCAACCTTCTCGGGAAGGTGGCCCCACTTAGTGGACCCCGGACCCTCCGGTGGTCCCAGACATTACCGATATCGCCAAAACTTTTCCGGTGACCAAAACAGGACTTCCCATATATAAATCTTTACCTCCGGACCATTTGAACTCCTCGTGACGTCCAGGATCTCATCCGGGACTCGAACAACATTCGGTAACCACATACAAACTTCCTTTATAACCCTAGCGTCATCGAACCTTATGTGTAGACCCTACGGGTTCGGGAACCATCGCACATGACCGAGGCGTTCTCCGGTCAATAACCAACAGCGGATCTGGATACCCATGTTGGCTCCCACATGTTCCACGATGATCTCATCGGATGAACCATGATGTCAAGGACTCAACCGCTCCGTATACAATTCCCTTTGTCTAGCGGTATTGTACTTGCCGAGATTCGATCGTCGGTATCCCGATACCTTGTTCAATCTCGTTACCGGCAAGTCTCTTTACTCGTTCCGTAACACATCATCCCGTGATCAACCCCTTGGTCACATTGTGCACATTATGATGATGTCCTACCGAGTGGGCCCAGAGATACCTCTCCGTTTACGGGAGTGACAAATCCATCTCGATTCGTACCAACCCAATGACACTTTCGGAGATACCTGTAATGCACCTTTATAGTCACCCGATTACGTTGTGACGTTTGGTACACCAAAGCATTCCTACGGTATCCGGAGTTGCACAATCTCATGGTCTAAGGAAAAGATACTTGACATTAGAAAAGCTTTAGCATACGAACTACGATCTTTGTGCTAGGCTTAGGATTGGGTCTTGTCCATCACATCATTCTCCTAATGATGTGATCCGTTATCAATGACATCCAATGTCCATGGTCGGAAACCGTAACCATCTATTGATCAACGAGCTAGTCAACTAGAGGCTTACTAGGGACACGGTGTTGTCTATGTATCCACACATGTATTTGAGTTTCCTATCAATACAATTATAGCATGGATAATAAACGATTATCATGAACAAGGAAATATAATAATAATAACTAATTTATTATTGCCTCTAGGGCATATTTCCAACAGATTTTTGATAATAAAATCTGAGGTATCCGACATGCATGTTGGTACGATTATGGAGTCGAATGATGCAACTTTCTTTGAGGACATATTTCCTATGAAGGAGATGTCGAGTTCATCAAATCAGGAGATACCTACTCCATCTAGTGAGGAATTCGCTGTAATTCCTGAACCCACCATTGCGATGGAACACGTTGAGAATCATGTTGATGGTGACAATGGAACTCCTGTGAGGAGTAAGAGACAGAGGACTGCAAAGTCCTTTGGTGATGATTTCATTGTGTACCTCATGGATGACACACCCAGGACTATTTCAGAAGCCTATGCATCTCCTGATGCTGACTCTTCGGAAGGAAGCATGCGTGGCGAGATGGATTCCATCTTAGCTAACGGTACCTGGGGATCACTGACCGTCCTTATGGGTGCAAACCTATAGGATGTAAGTGGGTGTTCAAGAAGAAGCTTAGACCTGATGGTACGATTGAAAAGTACAAGGCACGGCTTGTGGCCAAGGGTTATACCCAAAAAGAAAGTGAAGACTTCTTTGATACTTACTCACCCGTGGCTAGACTGACCACAATTCGGGTGCTACTATCACTGGTTGCTTCACATGGTCTTCTCGTTCATCAAATGGACGTTAAGACAGCTTTCCTCAATGGAGAGTTGAAGGAGGAAATTTACATGGATCAGCCAGATGGTTTTGTAGTACCTGGTCAGGAAGGAAAGGTGTGCAAGTTATTAAAGTCTTTATATGGCTTAAACAAGCTCCTAAAGAGTGGCATGAGAAGTTCAAAAGAACATTAGCTGATGCCGGCTTTGTAATAAACGATGGTGACAAGTGCGTGTACTATCGCTATGGTGGGGGCGAAGGAGTTATTCTTTGTCTGTATGTCGACGACATATTGATCTTTGGAACCAAACTTGATTTAATCAAGGAGGTTAAGGATTTCTTATCTCGCTGTTTTGAGATGAAGGATCTAGGAGTAACTGATGTTATCTTAAACATCAAGCTGGTGAGAGATGAGAATGGTGGGATCACACTGCTTCAGTCTCACTATGTGGAAAAGGTCTTGAGTCATTTTGGGTATAGCGACTGCACGCCTTCTCCAACTCCATATGATGATAGTGTGTTGCTTCGAAAGAATCGACAGATTGCTAGAGATCAACTGAGATATTCTCAGATTATTGGCTCGCTTATGTATTTGGCGAGTGCCACGAGGCCTAACATCTCTTTTGCTGTGAGCAAGCTGAGTCGGTTTGTGTCAAAACCGGGAGATGATCATTGGCATGTGCTTGAGAGAGTTATGCGCTACTTGAAAGGCACTACGAGCTATGGGATTCACTACATCGGGTATCCAAGGGTACTGGAGGGTTATAGTGACTCGAACTGGATATCTGATACTGATGACATTAAGGCCACAAGTGGTTATGTTTTTACACTTGGTGCTGGCGCTATTTCTGAAGTCTTGCAAGCAGACCATCTTAACGAGGTCAACTATGGAAGCAGAACTCACAGCATTAGACACCGCCATCGCTGAAGCGAGTGGCCGTGAGCTTTGATGGACTTACCTATGGTTGAAAAACCAATACCCCCTATCCTGGTGAACTGTGATAATCAAACTGTGATCGTCAAGATAAACAGTTCGAAGGACAATATGAAGTCCTCAAGACATGTGAAGAGGAGACTAAAATCTGTCAGAAAATTAAGGAACTCCGGAGTTATTACGTTGGATTATATCCAAACATCGAAAAACTTGGCAGATCCCTTTACAAAGGGTCTATCACGTAATGTGATAGATAATGCATCAATGGAGATGGGTTTGAGACCCACCGCATGAGTTGTCTATAGTGGTAACCCACTCTATGTGATCGGAGATCCCGTGAAGTAGAAGTGGGAGACAAGCTGTTGGTCAGCTGGGAGGAGAGTATCCCTATATTAACTATCCCACTCCGTGAAGATGCAATACTCTCCTGATCTGCATGGCAGGTTGATATCTATCTTAATGTGTTCCAAGTGGCTTATTTGAGTAAGCAGAGATGTTGTCCTGCAGAGCATCTCCTGAGGAACACACCTATATGAATTTGACTGTTAACGTCGCAGTCTGTGAGAAGTGGGTGCTCTCTAATAAATTCATGAAAGGCCCTGGAGTACGACGTATACGATCCACCCGCGGGGAAGCCTTGCGGCAACCCAGTATCGGTCAAGAATTTGTGTGAAACTAGTCTCGCAGAAAACTTGTAGTTCAAGGCATAGTCCACTATTCAAGTTGTGATCTAGTGTAGCATAAATCTCTAAGTGGAAGTTCAACTTCACAGTCTCCACTAAGCACTGGTATATAAACAATGTTTTGGAACTAAAAGATGAGATGTGCCAATGAGACTTTGTGGGGGATTGTTGGAATTTTGCTAGTAGGCCTTTGGCCCAAAGCCAAACTAAAATTCTGAAATTCTCTTGGACCATTCATGCACACATTTGAGTGGAGTGAGTGAGGCTAAAGTTTAGTCCCACATCATAAGTTGAGAGAGAGTTGCACCTCTTTATAAGGTGAGCTCTTCTACCACTTGTATGAGCATGAGAAGAGGAGACCTACACGCGCGCTCCTCCTCCTCGCTCGCCTCGCCACTCCACGACACGTCGCGCCGTGGGTTGCGGGATTGAGCCGAGCCGAGGACAGAGCTATGCACGTTGTCTATATTTTTGCTGCTCGGGAAAAATTAATGAGTCATTAATTAATAATTAACGGACGCGTTAATTACTGAACAGTTTCCGATTCTTTTGGATCGTGACGACTCGGACGTGGGGTTTATTCCCACGACCTACCCGACCCGCACTATATAGTCAGGCAGACGTCTACCCTAGCCGAAGCGGCTACGTATGGTTTCTCACCACCGTTCCAGATCATTGCTCCGCCAAGCAAGTTTTCTCCATCCCTCCTTTCGGCGTGCACTGGGAGAAGGGATAGCAGGCCTCCGAAACCCCGTCTCTCGTGATCCTGTATGGGAGAGGGGCGATCAGATTTTTGGGGAGCGCACTCGCGCGACTGCTGGCAGCGACGACTTGGCGAACGACGACTTCTTCCCCGACCTCAGCAACCTCATCCTCGACGACATGGGCGACAACGTCAACGCCGGCGGTGCTGCTCCCGCTGCACCGTATGTGATTCTATCCTTCCTATTCGAGATCATGGTAGAATTCATGTTTCTAGTATGTGCCCTAAATGTGATCTGTTCATCTGCTATGCTAGTTCGCATGATTAGTTTAATCTCTGCTATTGCTATCATGAACTATTTCCTATTTATTTGGATTAAATCTCATAGTAATTTGCTCATATTTCCAATAATTTTACTGCCCAGATTTGTAAGTATTCCTAGCTGTTGTGGCCCTTTTGTCATTGTTTCTGTGATGGGATGGGTACGCAAATCATCTTGCAACAGCTACATTGTAATAAAAGACATATGTGCCGGGCAAGTAATCGCAACTATATATACCCACTAAGCGATTCAAGAGAAAATAATAACTCCCGACTTCTGCATCACGGGATGCACATAGCCAAATTGTATTATTATTATTATTATTATTATTATTTATTTATTTATTGAGCGAGGACACTTATTTCTTTTGAAAAGAAAGATAACCCCCAGCCTCTGCATCGAGCGATGCACACAAGCATCGAGCGAGGACACTCTTTTGGAAGAAGAACAGCCTTATTCACGGTACCCTTCCATTTGTATTCCTGGATAGGAATATAACGGCTCGCATGGAGCACCCAAGACGCCACCTCACTTATCATGTCAATCTTTGGTTTGCGACGCTTAAAGCCATGGACGTATGCATGGGGATACAAGTTGTACATCGATCTTATGATGAGAAGAAAACATTAAGAGAATGAACCAGAAGGAAAATCATCACAGGGAGCAAGTAGGAAAATCATATAAGCTTGTAGGGGGCATCTACAAAATACAGCAATAAATCTTCGTCCTTGTCTAGTTTCCCATTTCATTGCCCATGCTTGTAAATATTTGTCTTTGTTGAAATCTTTTTGTCACTGTTTCAACTTTAACGTGATGTGATGTGTGCGCAAATCATCATGCAACATCATCAACATAATACATAATAATAAAGCCATATATTCTTATACAAAAAGAAAACAAAAACACAAGATTCCTTTTTTTATTAGTATTATTTTTGTTTCTCTAGCAAAAGATGGATGCCGGTGATGAGCCTGATTTTTTTTTGAGCATCAGTACAGACACAAGCGCTCATATACACGCGCATACACTCAACCCTATGAACGCACACACACACACCCTACCCCTATGAGCACCTTGTCACCGTAGGCGCCTCGTCGTCGACGGGAACGTCTCCTCCCACTGAAAGCGCATTGCAGGAAATCCTGAAATAAATTCAGGAATAATGCGAGCACCAGGATTTGAACCCTGGTGGGTTGGGCATACCACTGTCCACCTAACCAACTCAACCATAGGTTGATTCGCCCCTTACGTTGATTTCTGATCATATACTGATTTGTCATGTGTGTGTATTTTGGAAAATTATGTACTGTATTTTCTTGTGCTTGGTTCCATTCTGAAGAAAAGGGGTACCCCATATGTATTTTGTGCAGTTACACTTACCACACGAACAAAACAAAAGCACCCGACCTGCTACAGGGTTAGAAAATTCAGCAAAGTGGAATCTTCTTAAGGATGGTTGCAGGACAAAAATCTAAAGAAAAGGAAATTTGAAAAGGATTGGTGAAGTGAGGAATTCTTTTTTATATTCCAGAAGAAAGGATGGTTGCAGGAATTTTTTTTTTAATAATCTGGAGAAAAGCTAAAAAAAGAATTGGGGCGAGGGAGGCTCGAACTCCCGACCTCAGGATCACTCGCATAATAATTTAGCTATGAGACCTACGCGCTAGCCAACTGCGCCACCGCCCCGCCGTGTTAGCAGCTCAAATTAAACAAGGATAGTATAGTGGCCGGCAGGCCACAATAACAAACTATTTGTTCATAACATGATCCATCTGTGCATACATAGATCCCATCTCACCTCACCGCATCAAGATACACAATACATGATCCATGTGCGCAAATCATGATGTCTCTTATTATGCTTATTTCGTGGGAAATTTGAAACGAGAGGAATGCACACGTCTTCCGTAACACCACGCTGCCGGTTGGGGTTCTTGTCGCTAGAATGAAAGATGTTTCAAAGCTATGGTGCCTTGCAAAGGCCAAGTATTTAAGTAATGTAGTGCCTACGAGAGTAATGTTTGTAATTCGGCCATTGGCCAAAAACCTCTAAACCTTCTTCTTAATCGATGAAAGTGACAAATCTTTTGCCCGGTTTCAAAAAAAAAAAAACTTGGAGGAGAGGAACAAAACGATTGTTGCCAACCCTGAATGCGTAGTTTCCCTTTATCCGTAGTTTCTTTTCTTAATCCAAATGCTCGTAGAAGCAAGCAAAGATCTTCAGAACATCCCTACTCTTTCGTATCACATCTGAAGCGATCTAATTTTATCTTGCACCTAAAAGCCTAAAAAATTCATTGAAGCATCTCCAACCCTTATTTAATCTCGGTTTCTCAGTTTTTTTTTCAGTATCAGTTTGAAATAGTTGATTGATTAAAATATCAGTTATAGCTTCCCTCAAACCATTCTTCTTCCTCACAAATTTGAAGATTGTCATGACCCATTTTTGACCTGAACTTTCCTTTTGTAAACTTTGCAGTTATAGTGCAGTACAAATTTTCAGAGCATCGTCCAAATGAATTCTTTTTGTCTCGTTTTACAGACATATCCAGATGATCTGAAATTCTAAACGGTATCAGGTTTTACTTTTGTGGACCACTCTCTCATCCTGTTTAAGCAACTCAGCCTAGATTTTGCATGTACAAACACTTCATTTCATCTCATCCATGCATAAATTTTGTTGAGCATCTAGGCTAGTAAAATTGTGACCTACTATTCGATTCAATTTTAAGATTTTTTTTTGAGATTTTGGTATATCAAACTTCCAGTCCAGCCCCCCCTACTCTGTATCACGTCAAAGCAGTAACCTTCGACATGGGTAGCCTCTTCACACCTCCACTCACATATATTGATACACATTTACAGATGGACAAGGCAACCATCCTAGCCGATGCAAAGCAGCAATCAGCAACTATTATGATATGTTCTTAAGGGGCTGAATCTGTCAGGTGCCTACAGACTACAGAGGACACACATGTTGCCGTCGGCGCAAGCAGCTAAATTTTGTGATACATTCTTAAGGGGGCAGCCTGTGAAAACAGACTCGAAAGGGGCTAATTATGCACCCACAAAAAGTCCTGGACGATGCAAAGCAGCAAGATACTCCTATTGCAAAGGAACTGTAGCAAGATACGCATGACTATTTGGCTAAAAGCAACCTTTGAAGCAAAACTTACAATCACTCACTCATAGAACCAGGTGTAAAGACACTTGGCAGGTTGTGGCATCAGACCTCAGTAAGGCCAAAAAAAATACAAGAGCAATGCCTTGAGTGAATAGATGTACTCTAGGGTTATGCTCGAACCACTAGCAGAGTAAACAAACAGAGTCCATGGAAAATCTCCAAGTAAGACGAGCTAAACATTCTTTCTGCTATAATTATTCTTGTAAGAAATAAAACGCAGTCCAGAAAATTAAGGTGATTCAAGTGCTTGTGCTTCAACAATGCCCTCACCCACCGTCCTTGAACCCACCTGAAAAGTTATGAACAGAGTGAGATAAACAGCTGGGAAAGTGAGACAAAGTAAGTATCGCACAGAACAAGAAAGCCCCATGATCTTTGCAACCATAGTGAAAACACATTTAACAAGCCGTGCTTCTGTATTTATTTCATAAGCATCAACAACAATCTCACTCATTTATGGCCATACATCTCAACTGCATTCTCACTCTAACCAAGATAAGATGCCATAACACGGATGCTTAACAGGCTTGGCTCAGCCTTTGTCTACAGTCTGACATATCACACAGTTTACAAAGAGATGTAGCCCACTATTCACAACTCAACAGCACAGGAAGGAGAATTCACTTTAACCCAACCCCAATAAGAGATGTAAAATATGGGATACTGATCACAAATATTCAATGTCACAGTCACCTGCCTTAACCATGTGACAAAGATTTGCCGGCGAAGATGAAACCTGACGTGCGGCACTAGAACCTGAGAATTATAATTATAAGGTACAGGTCCTTAAAACACTTGTCAAACTAAAATTAAATAAAAGACACGCTCCTATGATTTGACGCGTCACCTCTCTTATCATATAGGTTCACTTCACAATTTTGTATCAGTTATCTATACAAACAAATCTACAACTTTACTGTTATCAAGAAAATTTAATCCAATCATGTCCAGAGGTTGAAACTGTGCTACAAGAGAAGATAAATGGGCTACAGTGAAGAAAAACAGAGTAATGCACAGGAGAAGAGGTTGAATTCAGATTGCCATAACTTGTGATCTACCCAACCAATCTTCGCATACTTGGATCTTTATGGTATGGTAATAAAATTATATACAATCTAATAAGAATACAGTTTGGAATCTACAAATTTTGAAAGTGTAGATTGGAAATTGCCCACAAGTACATACTAATAGCTAAAAGATAGGCACACGAAGAAGATATATGAGGATAGCACAAGCATGGTGTGGGCAACGTGGGTTAGTTTTGTCCCGTGTTCCATCATTTCTCACAAGTTAGGCTGGAAGCTAAATACAAGCAACGCAGATTGTTGTGCCACAACACCCAAGTTAGCACCAACTGAATGTTTTTATTATTTTCACCCGCCGTAACTAAAGGAAATTTCATTTCAGGACAAAAAAAAGAGCCTTACAATGCAGCAAGGTAAACTTTGTGCAGTATCGATCAGCTGATATCCAAATTCATTTGTAACAATATTGTAACCTCACCTTTCACGCAGGCGCCTTTTTCCTACTTCTTCTTCCCCTTTCCTTGACCACCCTTCGCCGTAATGGCCCGATGGGGCCTCCGTCTGCGCGTAAAAGCAAACTCCCCAAGCTTATGGCCGACCTTCCCCTCGGTGATCTTGCAGCGGACGTGAGTCTTGCCGTTGTAAATGAGCACGGTGGAGCCGACGAACTCCGGCAGGATGGAAGACCTGCGGGACCAGATCTTCTTGCCGTTGAGATTCTCCTTCTTGTTCTTTATTCTTTGCAGGAACGCGTCGACGAACGCTCCCTTCCATAGAGGCCTTGAGCTGCACACACACACACAGGACAGCAGGGCAGGGCATACATTCGATTCAATTTCAATGTTGAGCGGATCAGCTAGTTATCTGTGTTTGCAAATACATGGTGAGCTGAGCTTGTGATGGTGGTTACCTGAAGGCGCGAGTGAGTGGTCCGAAGCCGGAGAGCAGCGGAGATGCAGCGTGCTGGGCCCTGGGCGCCTGACCAGATCGCGCGCGCGGTGGAACAAACCAACATATCAGATCGACATCGGCGGAGGAACAACCAAGATTTGCATTTTGAGCAAGGGGCAAGAGTTGGAGGGGGAGGCGGCACCTGAGAGATGGCCGCGGCGGCGGCGGCGGGGAGGGCGTGGCCGTGGCCGGACCTGGCGAACCTGGAGGCGATGAGAGAAGCAATCGCCATGGCTGCTGCGCTCAGGCGTGGGATCGGCTCCCGTAGGAGCGGGCGGCGGCGGTGTGGAGAGTGGAGAGACGGGGAGGAGGAGGAGGAGCAAATCTTCCTTACCGGAACCACACTGTAAGCGGGCCATGGCCTTTGGCCCAACCCGTCAGATGAAGACGGCCCAGGCCTATTTTCTTGTCTACAAAAAAAGAGGAGCTAAACTTTGCCATAAAGTCCCTGGACTTCTCATGAATTACGGAAAGGTCCGACCAGCGTGAAACCCCCACCCCCCTGACTTGTCGGAAATTGCATCAAATCAGAAATTGCGTCAAATATGAAGTTTTACATTTTAGTCCTTGTAATTAACTTTAATTTTCTATTATTAAATGCTTTCTAGCGCCTCTTAATATAATTATTATTGTGGCTTTTATTATGTAAGTAACCCGAAATTGCTTTAATCATGAATTATTCCTAGTAACCCTATTATACTTTAATAGCATTTTCAATATCTGAAATGCTTATATTGCACTAAGACCCTTTTAAATAATTCTTTCAAAATTCCACAGAAATTATGAGAGGTCAGGTGATGCCTATATATCACTTTTATGCAAAAACCTAACTAGGTCTTTTGAAAATTTTGGGTGAAACATCCTCTTGTCAATTCTGTCCCATTTTTGTGTTACAACTACAAACCTAATTTTCCTAGCTCCAACAATTCTGAAACTTTTCCAACTTGTAGTCCTTCCAACCGAAACCTTAAGTCCAGAAGATCAGCTCCATTTGCATCTGTTAAGTCCACCAAATGCTCCCCTATAATTTCTGTCCAGAACTGAATTCTGGTAAAACTTGCACTAACAAGTTTCTCTTTTTTGCTAAACTAACTCCACCACCATCTCCATCATCTAAAGAGACCTCATCCTGCCAATTTTCATCATCACCAAAATTCTCTAGCTTGCCCTAGCATTCTGTCGAACACCTTCAGCTCATGACAGGGTTTGGCAAAGCTATGACACTAAACCCTCTCCCCAAACCAGCATGTCCATCACTCCTCCCATGTCTAGAAGCACCATCTGCTAATTTGTAGATCGCTTGAGTCCCTATATATGCCATTGGCAATTCATCGAACATGCTTCGTGCGTGTCAGAGCGTGGCCAGAGCATGTGTTTTGCATGTGTCGACATCGAGCTACTGCCGTGTCTTTGCTACCTCACCCTGTCATCCCGATCCTCCTCTGGATCAGCCCGACTACCTGGAACCTCGCCGACACCCTCGCTTGGCCTTTAGCGCTGATACGTCTCCAACATATCCATAATTTTTTGATTGTTCCATGCTATTATATTATCTGTTTTGGATGTTTAATGGGCTTTATTATGCACTTTTATATTATTTTTGGGACTAACCTATTAACCGGAGGCCCAGTGCAAATTGTTTTTTTTTGCCTATTTCAGTGTTCCGCAGAAAAGGAATATCAAACGGAGTCCAAATGGAATGAAACCTTCGGGAGAATCATTTTTGGAACAAACGCAATCCAGGAGACATGGAGTGGACGTCAAGGAAGCAATGAGGCGGCCACAAGGTAGGAGGGCACGCCCAGGGGGGTAGGTGTGCCCCCCACCCTCGTGGGCCCCTCATGGCTCCACCGGCCTACTTCTTTCGCCTATATATACTCATATACCCCGAAAACATCCAGGAGCACCACGAAACCCTATTTCCACCGCCGCAAGCTTCTGTACCCGTGAGATCCCATCTTGGGGCCTTTTTCGGCACTTCGCCGGAGGGGGAATCGATCACGGAGGGCTTCTACATCAACACCATAGCCTCTCCAATGATGTGTGAGTAGTTTACCACAGACCTTCGGGGCCATAGTTATTAGCTAGATGGCTTCTTCTCTCTCTTTGATTCTCAATACAAAGTTCTCCTTGATCTTCTTGGAGATCTATTCGATGTAATACTTTTTGCGGTGTGTTTGTCGAGATCCGATGAATTGTGGGTTTATGACCAAGATTATCTATGACCAATATTTGATTCTTCTATGAATTCTTATATGTATGATTTGATATCTTTGCAAGTCTCTTCGAATTATCAGTTTGGTTTGGCCTACTAGATTGATCTTTCTTGAAATAGGAGAAGTGCTTAGCTTTGGGTTCAATCTTGTCGTGTCCTTACCTAGTGACAGCAGGGGCACCAAGGCACGTATTGTATTGTTGCCATCGAGGATAAAAAGATGGGGTTTATATCATATTGCTTGAGTTTATCCCTCTACATCATGTCATCTTGCTTAATGCGTTACTCTGTTCTTATGAACTTAATACTCTAGATGCATGCTGGATAGCGGTCGACGTGTGGATTAATAGTAGTAGATGCAGAATCATTTCGATCTACTTGTCACGGACGTGATGCCTATATACATGATCATGCCTAGATATTCTCATAACTATGCGCTTTTCTATCAATTGCTCGACAGTAATTTATTCACCCACCGTAAGATATGCTATATTGAGAGAAGCCATTAGTGAAACCTATGGCCCCCTGGTCACTTTTCCATCATATTATATCTCTTTTATTTACATTGCATCTTGTTTACTATTTTGCAATCTTTACTTTTCAATCTATACAACAAAAATACCAAAAATATTTATCTTATTATCTCTATCAGATCTCACTTTTGCAAGTGGCCATGAAGGGATTGACAACCCCTTTATCGTGTTGGTTGCAAGGTTCTTATTTGTTTGTGCGGGTACAAGGCGACTTGCGTGTAACCTCCTACTGGATTGATACCTTGGTTATCAAAAACTGAGGGAAATACTTACGCTACTTTGCTGCATCACCCTTTCCTCTTCAAGGGAAAACCAACGCATGCTCAAGAGGTAGCAAGAAGGATTTATGGCACCGTTGCCGGGGAGGCTTACGCCAAGTCAAGTCAAGATTTGATCTGTCGACAACTCGCCGATTTCTGACATCGTTGCCGGGGAGATCTACGCTCAAGTCAAGACATACAAAGTACCCATCATAAACTCTTCTCCCTCGCATTACATTATTTTCCATTCGCCTCTCATTTTCCTCTCCCCCACTTCTAAAACAATTTTTGAAAACCTTAGCCTTTTCTTCGCGCTCCTTCCCTTCGATCTTGTGTTACCATGTGCCTTCTTTTTGCTTGCATCTTCGCTTGCTATAAGTTTATGGATCCTCATCCCCTTGCTAATCTTTTTAAGAGATCCAATTATGATGAACCAATCTCTAGTGATTTGAGTGAACTAGATTATCTTTATAAGGTTTTGCTTGAAATTCGTGAATCTGAAAATTGTGATGAAGAAATTTATGAAGAGATTCACGATAGCTCCTTGAATAAAAAGCATGATTGCAATGATTTTACTATAAATTCTCTTAATGTCAATTGTGCTAAAAATATGCAAAACTCTAAGCTTGGGGATGCTAGTTTTACTATGTCCACTACTTGTTGCAATGATCATGATTGGGGTGATTCTTCTTATGATCTTGAAAATTTATTTAAGCCCCGTGATGAATATGAGATTGATAATAGTGTTTGCAATAATATTGAAAGTGGGTTTGGAAGAGTGTTAACTCTAGATCCCACATATTTGGAGAATGTTCAATCTTATGATTTTTTTATAAAAGTGGGTTTGGAGAGGTCATGAATTTAGTTAATGTTATTCCCACTATTTTGGAAGAGTGTCAACTTTGCATGCATATGGATCATGAAGAGAAAATTTTGTGTGATAGCTATATTGTTGAATTTGCTTATGATCCTACATATAATTATTATGAGAGAGGAAAATATTGTGGTAGAAATTTTCATGTTACTAAATTACCTCTCTTCATGTTGAGATTGCTATCGTCTCTTTCTTCTTCCTTGCATATACTTGCTTGCCTTGGTAATTTGTTTTCTTATAAAATGCCTATGCATAGGAAGTATGTTAGACTTAGATGTGTTTGTCACATGCTATATGATGCTCTCTTTGTGCTTCAATTCTTGTCTTCCATGTGAGCATCATTGAAATCTCAATGCCTAGCTATAAAGGCTTTAAAGAAAAGCGCTTGTTGGGAGGCAACCCAATTTTATTTTTGTTCTTTACTTTTTCTTCCTGTTTAGTAATAAATAATTCATATAGCCTCTGGTTGGATGTGGTTTTGTGTTTTAATTAGTGTTTGTGCCAAGTAAAACCTTTAGGATAACCTACGGTGATAGTTAATTTGATCTTGCTGAAAAACAGAAACTTCTGCACGCACGAGATTAGTTTTCATAAATCACAGAAACGTGCTTTTCAGTTGATTATTTTTGCAGAAGATTAATAAAAAAATTACCTAGGACTTCCTAATTTGGTAGAATTCTTTGGGTTCCAGAAGTATTCGAGAGATACAGATTGCTACAGACTGTTCTGTTTTTGACAGGTTCTGTTTTTCGTGTGTTGTTTGCTTATTTTGATGAATCTATGGCTAGTATCGGGGGGTATGAACCATAGAGAAGTTGGAATACAGTAGGTTTAACACCAATATAAATAAAGAATGAGTTAATTACAGTACCTTAAAGTGGTGGTTTTTTTTCTTGCACTAACGGAGCTCATGAGATTTTCTGTTGAGTTTTGTGTTGTGGAGTTTTCAAGTTTTGGGTAAAGATTTGATGGATTTTGGAATAAGGAGTGGCAAGAGCCTAAGCTTGCGGATGCCCAAGGCACCCCAAGGTAAAATTAAAGGACAACCAAAATACTAAGCTTGGGGATGCCCCGAAAGGCATCCCTCTTTCGTCTTCGTCTATCGGTAACTTTACTTGAGGCTATATTTTTATTCACCACATGATATGTGTTTTGCTTGGAGCGTCTTGTATGATTTGAGTCTTTGCTTTTTAGTTTATCACAATCATCCTTTCTGTACACACCTTTTGGAGAGACACACATGAATCGGAATTTATTAGAATACTCTATGTGCTTCACTTATATCTTTTGAGCTAGATAATTTTGCTCTAGTGCTTCACTTATACCTTTTTAGAGCACGGTGGTGGTTTTATTTTGTAGAAATTATTCATATCTCATGCTTCACTTATATTATTTTGAGAGTCTTCTAGAACAGCATGGTAATTTGCTTTGGTTATAAAATTAGTCCTAATATGATGGGCGTCCAAGTTGGGTAAAATAAAAACTTTCATATAGAGTGCATTAAACACTATGATAAATTTGATACTTGATAATTGTTTTGAGATATAAAGGTGATAATGTTAGAGTCATGCTAGGTGGGTAATTATGAAATTGAGAAATACTTGTGGTTAAGTTGGCAAGTCCCGTAGCATGCACGTATGGTGAATGTTGTGTGACAAATTTGAAGCATGGGGTGTTCTTTGATTGCCTTCCTTATGAGTGGAGGTCGGGATCGCGCGGTGGTTAACTCCTACCAACCCTTCCCCTAGGAGCATGCATAGTAGTACTTTGCTTCGAGGGCTAATAAACTTTTGCAATAAGTATATGAGTTCTTTATGACTAATGTGAGTCCATGGATTGTACGCACTCTTACCCTTCCGCAATTTGCTAGCCTCTACGGTACTGTGCATTGCCCTTTCTCACCTTGAGAGTTGGTGCAAACTTCGCCGGTGCATCCAAACCCCGTGATACGATACGCTCTATCACACATAAACCCCCTTATATCTTCCTCAAAACAGCCACCATACCTACCTATTATGGCATTTCCATAGCCATTCCGAGATATATTGCCATGTAACTTTCCACCATTCTGTTTATTATGACACGCTCCATCATTGTCATATTGCTTTGCATGATCATGTAGTTGACATTGTATTTGTGGCAAATCCACCTTTATATTTCTTTCATACATGTCGCTCTTGATTCATTGCATATCCCGGTACACGCCGGAGGCATTCACATAGAGTCATATTTTGTCCTAAGTATTGAGTTGTAAGTAAATAGAAGTGTGACGATTTCCATTATTAGAGCATTGTCCCATGTGAGGAAAGGATGATGGAGACTATGATTCCCCCACAAGTCGGGATGAGACTCCGAACGAAATAAAAAAAGGAGAAAAAAGGGAAAAAAGAGGCCAAAGAAGCCCAAATAAAAAAGAGAGAAAAAGAGAGAAGGGACAATGTTACTATCCTTTTTCCACACTTGTGCTTCAAAATAGCACCATGATCTTCATGATAGAGAGTTTCTTATTTTTGTCACTTTCATATACTAGTGGGAATTTTTCATTATAGAACTTGGCTTGTATATTCCAATAATGGGCTTCCTCAAAATGCCCTAGGTCTTCGTGAGCAGGCACGTTGGATGCACACCCACTTAGTTTATTATTGATGAGCTTTCATACATTTATAGCTCTAGTTGCATCCGTTGCATGGCAATCCCTACTCCTCGTATCGACATCAATTGATGGGCATCTCCATAGCCCGTTGATTAGCCTCGTCAATATGAGACTTTCTCCTTTTTTTTGTTTTCTCACATAATCCCTATCATCATACTCTACTCTACCCATAGTGTTATGTCCAAGGCTTATGCTCATGTATTGCGTGAGGGTTGAAAAGGCTGAAGTGCGTTAAAAAGTATGAACCAATTGCTTGGCTGAAACCGGGGTTGTTGAAGGAAATATGCCCTAGAGGCAATAATAAAATTGTTATTTATATTTCCTTATATCATGATAAATGTTTATTATTCATGCTAGAATTGTCTTAACCGGAAACTTAGTACATATGTGAATACATAGACAAACAAAGTGTCACTAGTATGCCTCTACTTGACTAGCTCGTTGAATCAAAGATGGTTGTGTTTCCTAAACCATAGACATGAGTTGTCATTTGATTTAACAGGATCACATCATTAGATAATGATGTGATTGACTTGACCAATTCTGTTAGCTTAGCACTTGATCGTTTAGTTTGTTGCTATTGCTTTCTTCATGACTTATACATGTTCCTATGACTATGAGATTATGCAACTCCCGAATATCGAGGAACACTTTGTGTGCTACCAAACGTCACAACGTAACTGGGTGATTATGAAGGTGCTCTACAGGTGTCTCCAATGGTACTTGTTGAGTTGGCATAGATCAAGATTAGGATTTGTCACTCCGATTGTTGGAGAGGTATCTCTGGGCCCTCTCGGTAATGCACATCACTATAAGCCTTGCAAGCAATGTGACTAATGAGTTAGTTGCGGGATGATGCATTACAGAACGAGTAAAGGGACTTGCCAGTAATGAGATTGAACTAGGTATTGAGATACCGACGGTCGAATCTCGGGCAAGTAACATACTGATGACAAAGGGAACAACGTATGTTGTTATGCGGTTTGACCGATAAAGATCTTCGTAGAATATGTAGGAGCCAATATGAGCATCCAGGTTCCGCTATTGGTTATTGACCGGAGACATGTCTCGGTCATGTCTACATAGTTCTCGAACCCGTAGGGTCCGCACGCTTAACGTTTGGTGACGATCGGTATTATGAGTTTTTGTGTTTTGAGTACCGAAGGATGTTCGGAGTCCAAGATGATATCACGGACATGACGAGGAGTCTTGAAATGGTCGATACATAAAGATCGATATATTGGATGACTATATTCGGACACCGGATGAGTTCTGGGGGTCACGGGATATTTATTGAAGTGCCGGGAGGTTATCGGATCCCCCGGGGGATCTAATGGGCCAACGTGGGCCTTGTGGGAGAGAGAGGATAGGGCCTAGGGCTGCCCCCCCCTCCTTGGGAGTCCAAATTGGACAAGGAAGGGGGCGACGCCCCCTCTTTCCTCCCTCTCTCCCTCTCCTTCCTTCCCCCTTTTCTTACTCCTACTAGGAAAGGGGAGTCCTACTCCCGATGGGAGTAGGACTCCCCCCCTTGGCGCGCCCTCCTCCTTGGCCGACCGCCTCCACCCTAGCTCCTTTATATACGGGGGTAGGTGGGCACCCCAAGACACACAAGTTGATCATTGATCTTTAGCCGTGTGCGGTGCCCCCCTCCACCATAATCCACCTCGGTCATATCGTTGCGGTGCTTAGGCGAATCCCTGCGTCGGTAGCTTCATCAACACCGTCATCACGCCGTCGTGCTGATGGAACTCTCCCTTGAAGCTCTACTAGATTGTGAGTTCGTGGGAGGTCATCGAGCTAAACGTGTGCAGATCGCGGAGGTGCCGTACGTTCGATACTAGGATCGGTTGATCGTGAAGACGTACGACTACATCAATGCGTTGTCATAATGCTTCCGCTTATGGTCTACGAGGGTACGTGGACGAAACTCTCCCCTCTTGTTGCTATGCATCACCATGATCTTGCGTGTGTGTAGGAATTTTTTTGAAATTACTACGTTCCCCAGCAGTGGCATCTGAGCCAGGTTTATGCGTAGATGTTATATGCACGAGTAGAACACAAGTGAGCTGTGGGCGATACTAGTTGTCGTGGAATTGTCACGGCAGATGTCCTAGTGTGAGGACTTAGTCGTGAGGCCAACGCATCTATGTGGTAGCTTGAGAGGGGTTGAGCGGAATCGAGAGATACAACACAGGACAGGGATTTAGACAGCTTCGGGCCCCGGGAAACATCATCCGGTAACAACCCTACATGCTGTTTGAGGCTAGGTCTCATTATCATCACGAGGGAGTCGCTGTAAACCGGCTCTCCTCTTTGTGTCTAGCCCTAAGATTGTTTCTTCTTGCTTGTAACTTGTCCCTCTTTGGGGAGCCCTACCTCTCCTTTTATATGCTGAAGAGGCGGGTTACATGTAGAGTCCAACTCGGACTTTAACTTAAACTATTTTGACTTCCTTTCCTGGGCTTCTTAACGTCTGCCGGTTTAACATTGTCTGCCGGTTTAACACTGTCTGCCAGTTTAACATTGTCTGCTGGTTTAACATTGTTTGTCGGTTTAACATTGTCTGCCGGTTTACCACCAGCCGGTTTACCGTCTGTCTGAGCCATCTGTCTTGACTGTCCGCCGGTTTAACATCCGCCGGTTTATCAAGGCCCGGCCGGTTTACGACTCTGACCGGGTCATTCCGCGGGGTATATCCCTGACACTAGTCATACTGCTTATCATCATGTCATACTTTGATTCGGTGGTATTGTTGGATGAAGCGGCCCGGACCGACATTACGTGTACGCTTACGCGAGACTGGTTCTACCGACGTGCTTCGCACACCGGTGGCTGGCGGATGTCAGTTTCTCCAACTTTAGTTGAATCGAGTGTGGCTATGCCCGGTCCTTGTGAAGGTTAAAACAACACATACTTGACGAAATATCGTTGTGGTTTTGATGCGTAGGTTAGAACGGTTCTTGCTTAGCCCATAGCAGCCACGCAAAACTTGCAACAACAAAGTAGAGGACGTCTAACTTGTTCTTGCAGGGCATGTTGTGATGTGATATGGTCAAGACATGATGCTATATTTTATTGTATGAGATGATCATGTTTTGTAACGAAGTTATCGGCAACTGGCAGGAGCCATATGGTTGTCGCTTTATTGTATGAAATGCAATCGCTGAAGGAAATATGCCCTAGAGGCAATAATAAAGTTATTATTTATTTCCTCATTTCATGATAAATGTTTATTATTCATGCAAGAATTGTATTAACCGGAAACTTAGTACATGTGTGAATACATAGACAAACAGAGTGTCACTAGTATGCCTCTACTTGACTAGCTCATTGTATCAAAGATGGTTAAGTTTCCTAGCCATAGACATGAGTTGTCATTTGATTAACGGGATCACATCATTAGAGAATGATGTGATTGACTTGACATGAGAGATGAAATGACAACGTTGCTAACCTTTGTGATCATTGAATGGATGGGGGCCTTCAAATGTTGACAAATTTTGGGCAAAATGTGTGATGAGCTCGAGGAAGAGGGGAAGAACAGAGGAGGAGAGGGGAAAGGGGAAGAACAGAGCGAGCTCGGGTGGACGAAGGGTTTATGTAGGACGACCTTTAGTACCGGTTTGTAACACAAACCGGTACTAAAGGTGCTGGAGGAGCCCCAGACTAACACAAACCACCACTCACTTTAGTACCGGTTCGTGACACGAACCGGTGCTAAAGATTCACCACGAACCGGTACTAATGGGAGCGGCCGGCTAGCCGTTGGAACCGGCACTGATGGACTCATTAGTGCCGGCTCAAAATCAAACCGGCACTAATGTGATTCACATTTGACCCTTTTTCTACTAGTGCCATTCCGTTAGCTTAGCACTTGATCGTCTAGTTTGTTGCTATTGCTTTCTTCATAACTTATACATGTTCCTATGACTATGAGATTATGCAACTCCCGATTACCGGAGGAACACTTTGTGTGCTACCAAACGTCACAACGTAACTGGGTGATTATAAAGGTGCTCTACAGGTGTCTCCGATGGTACTTGTTGAGTTGGCATAGATCAAGATTAGGATTTGTCACTCCGATTGTTGGAGAGGTATCTCTGGGCCCTGTCGGTAATGCACATCACTATAAGCCTTGCAAGCAATGTGACTAATGAGTTAGTTGCGGGATGATGCATCACGGAACGAGTAAAGAGACTTGCCGGTAACGAGATTGAGCTAGGTATTGAGATACCAACGATCGAATGTCGGGCAAGTAACATACCGATGACAAAGGGAACAACGTATGTTGTTATGCGGTTTGACCCATAAAGATCTTCGTAGAATATGTAGGAGCCAATATGAGCATCCAGGTTCCGCTATTGGTTATTGACCGGAGACGTGTCTCGGTCATGTCTACATAGTTCTCGAACCCATAGGGTCCACACGCTTAACGTTTGGTGACGATCGGTATTATGAGTTTATGTGTTTTGATGTACCGAAGGTAGTTCGGAGTCCCGGATATGACCACGGACAGGACGAGGAGTCTCGAAATGGTCGAGACATAAAGATCGATATATTGGATGACTATGTTTGGACTTCGGAAGTGTTCCGGGTAAGTTCGGGCATATACCGGAGTATCGGGGGGTTACCGGAACCCCCCGGGGAGTATAATGAGCCTTATGGGCCTAACTGGAGAAGAGGAGGGGCGGCCAAGGTAGGGCCGCGCGCCCCCTCCCCCTCTAGTCCGAATTGGACAAGGGGGGTGGGGGGCGCCCCCCTTTCCTTCCCCCTTCTCCTACTCCTACTAGGAAAGGAGGAGTCCTACTCCCGGTGGGAGTAGGACTCCCCCCTTGGCGCGCCCTCCTCCTGGACGGCCGCCTCCCCCTAGCTCCTTTATATACGGGGTGGGGGGAGGGGGCATCGCAAGACACACAAGTTGATCATTGATCTTTAGCCGTGTGCGGTGCCCCCCCTCCACCATAATCCACCTCGGTCATATCGTAGCGGTGCTTAGGCGAAGCTCTGCGTTGGTAGCTTCATCAACATCGTCATCATGCTGTCGTGCTGATGAAACTCTCCCTCAAAGCTCTACTAGATCGTGAGTTCGTGGGCCGTCACCGAGCTGAACGTGTGCAGATCGCGGAGGTGCCATACGTTCGGTACTTGGATCGGTCGATCGTGTAGACGTACGACTACATCAACCACATTATCATAACGCTTCCGCTTACGGTCTACGAGGGTACGTGGACGACACTCTTCCCTCTCGTTGCTATGCATCACCATGATCTTGCGTGTGCGTAGGATTTTTTTTTAAATTACTACGTTCCCCAACAGTGGCATCCGAGCCAGGTTTATGCATAGATGTTACATGCACGAGTAGAACACAAGTGAGTTGTGGGCGATACTAGTCATACTGCTTACCAGCATGTCATACTTTGATTCGGTGGTATTGTTGGATGAAGCGGCCCGAACCGACATTACGCGTACGCTTACGCGAGACTGGTTCTACCGACGTGCTTCGCACATAGGTGGCTGGCGGGTGTCAGTTTCTCCAACTTTAGTTGAATCGACTGTGGCTACGCCCGGTCCTTCTTGAAGGTTAAAACAACACTAACTTGATGAAATATCATTGTGGTTTTGATGCGTAGGTAAGAATGGTTCTTGCTCAGCCCGTAGCAGCCACGTAAAACTTACAACAACAAAGTAGAGGACGTCTAACTTGTTTTTGTAGGGCATGTTGTGATGTGATATGGTCAAGACATGATGCTAAATTTTATTGTATGAGATGATCATGTTTTTTAACAGATTTATAGGCAACTGGCAGGAGCCATATGGTTGTCGTTTTATTGTATGCAATGCAATCGCCCTGTAATTGCTTTACTTTATCACTAAGCAGTAGCGATAGTTGTAGAAGCAATAGTTGGCGAGACGACAACGATGCTACGATGGAGATAAAGGTGTCGCGTCGGTGACGATGGTGATCATGACGGTGCTTTGGAGATGGAGATCAAAGGCACAAGATGATGATGGCCATATCATATCACTTATATTGATAGCATGTGATGTTTATCCTTTATGCATCTTATTCTGCTTTGATTGACGGTAGCATTATAAGATGATCTCTCACTAAATTTCAAGGTATAAGTGTTCTCCCTGAGTATGCACCGTTGCCAAAGTTCGTCGTGCTGAGACACCACGTGATGATTGGGTGTGATAAGCTCAATGTTCACCTACAATGGGTGCAAGCCAGTTTTGCACACGCAGAAATACTCGGGTTAAACTTGACGAGCCTAGCATATGCAGATATGGCCTCAGAACACAGAGACCGAAAGGTCGAGCGTGAATCATATAGTAGATATGATCAACATAGTGATGTTCACTATTGGAAACTACTCCACTTCACGTGATGATCGAAACTGGTTTAGTTGATTTGGATCACGTGATCACTTAGATGATTAGAGGGATGTCTGTCTGATAACCCACAAGTATAGGTGATCGCAACAGTTTTCGAGGGTAGAGTATTCAACCCAAATTTATTGATTCGACACAAGGGGAGCCAAAGAATATTCTCAAGTATTAGCAGTTGAGTTGTCAATTCAACCACACGTGGATAACATAGTATCTGCAGCAAAGTATTTAGTAGCAAATGAAGGAAATATGCCCTAGAGGCAATAATAAAGTTATTATTTATTTCCTCATATCATGATAAATGTTTATTATTCATGCTAGAATTGTATTACTCGGAAACATAATACATGTGTGAATACATAGACAAACATAGTGTCACTACTGTGCCTCTACTTGACTAGCTCGTGAATCGAAGATGGTTAAGTTTCCTAACCATAGACATGAGTTGTCATTTGATTAATGGGATCACATCATTAGGAGAATGATGTGATTGACTTGACCCATTCCGTTAGCTTAGCACTTGATCGTTTAGTATGTTGCTATTGCTTTCTTCATGACTTATACATGTTCCTATGACTATGAGATTATGTAACTCCCACTTATCGAAGGAACACTTTGTGTGCTACCAAATGTCACAATGTAACTGGGTGATTATAAAGGTGCTCTACAAGTCTCTCCAAAGGTACTTGTTGAGTTGACGTATTTTGAGATTAGGATTTGTCACTCCGATTGTCGGAGAGGTATCTCTGGGCCCTCTCGGTGATGCACATCACTATAAGCCTTGCAAGCAATGTAGCTAATGAGTTAGTTACGGGATGATGCATTACGTAACGAGTAAGAGACTTGCCGGTAACGAGATTGAACTAGGTATTGAGATACCGACGATCGAATCTCGGGCAAGTAACATACCGATGACAAAGGGAACAATGTATGTTGTTATGCGGTTTGACCGATAAAGATCTTCGTAGAATATGGGGGAGCCAATATTAGCATCCAGGTTCCGCTATTGGTTATTGACCGAAGATATGTTTCGGTCATGTCTACATAGTTCTCGAACCCGTAGGGTCTGCACGCTTAAAGTTTCGATGACGGTTATATTATGAGTTTATGAGTTCTGATGTACTGAAGGTTGTTCAGAGTCCCGGATGTGATCACGGACATGACGAGGAGTCTCGAAATGGCCGAGACATGAAGATTGATATATTGGAAGCCTATATTTGGATATCGGAAGTGTTCCGGGTAAAATTGGAATTTTACCGGAGTACCGAGGGGTTACCGGAACCCCCCGGGGGCTTAATGGGCCATAATGGGCCTTATTGGAGAAGAGGAGAGGCGGCTAGGGCAGGGACGCGCGCCCCTCCCCCTCTAGTCCGAATAGGACAAGGAGAGGGGGGCGGCGCCCCCCCCCCCTTTCCTTCCTCTCTCTCCTCCTCTTTCCCCCTTCTCCTAATCCAACAAGGAATGGAGGGAGTCCTACTCCCGGTGGGAGTAGGACTCCTCCTGGCGCGCCTCCTCATGGCCGGCCGCACGTCCCCCTTGCTCCTTTATATACGGGGGCAGGGGGGCACCCTAGAGATACAACAATTGATCATTGATCTCTTAACCGTGTGCGGTGCCCCCCTCCACCATAGTCATCCTCGATAATATCGTAGCGGTGCTTAGGCGAAGCCCTGCGATGGTAGAACATCATCATCGTCACCACGCCGTCGTGCTGACGGAACTCTCCCTCGACACTCGGCTGGATCGGAGTTCGAGGGACGTCATCGAGCTGAACGTGTGCAAGAACTCGGAGGTGCCGTGCTTTCGGTGCTTGATCGGTCGGGCCGTGAAGATGTATGACTTCATCAACCGCGTTGTGCTAACGCTTCCGCTTACGGTCTACGAGGGTACGTAGACAGCACTCTCCCCTCTCGTTGATATGCATCACCATGATCCTGCGTGTGCGTAAGAATTTTTTTTAAATTACTACGTTCCCTACAGTGGCATCCGAGCCAGGTTTTATGCGTAGATGTTATATGCACGACTAGAACACAAGTGAGTTGTGGGCGATACAAGTCATACTGCTTACCTGCATGTCATACTTTGGTTCGGCAGTATTGTTGGATGAAGCGGCCCGGACCGACATTACGCGTACGCTTACGCGAGACTGGTTCTACCGACGTGCTTTGCACACAGGTGGCTGGCGGGTGTTAGTTTCTCCAACTTTAGTTGAACCGAGTGTGGCTACGCCCGGTCCTTGAGAAGGTTAAAATAGCACTAACTTGACGAACTATCGTTGTGGTTTTGATGCGTAGGTAAGAATGGTTCTTGCTAAGCCCGTAGAAGCCATGTAAAACTTGCAACAACAAAGTAGAGGACGTCTAACTTGTTTTTGTAAGGCATGTTGTGATGTGATATGGTCAAGACGTGATGCTATATTTTATTGTATGAGATGATCATGTTTTGTAGGCGAGTTATCGGCAACTGGCAGGAGCCATATGGTTGTCGCTTTATTGTATTCAATGCAATCGCACTGTAATTGCTTTACTTTATCACTAAGTGGTAGCGATAGTCGTAGAAGCAATAGTTGGCGAGACGACAACGATGCTACGATGGAGATCAAAGTGTCGCGCCGGTGACGATGGTGATCATGAGGGTGCTTCGAAGATGGAGATCACAAGCCCAAGATGATGATGACCATATCATATCACTTATATTGATTGCATGTGATGTTTATCTTTTATGCATCTTATCTTTCTTTGATTGACGGTAGCATTATAAGATGATCTCTCACTAAATTTCATGATAAATGTGTTCTCCCTGAGTATGCACCGTTGCCAAAGTTCGTCGTGCCCAGACACCACGTGATGATCGGGTGTCATAAGCTCTACGTCCATCTACAACGGGTGCAAGCCAGTTTTGCACACGCAGAATACTCAGGTTAAACTTGACAACACTACAAAAAAAAAGACACATCCGCGACATTTTGGGCCGAACGAAATTTTTTTCTGTCATACATATGATACTTCTATGACGATAATTGTGACAAAACCCGGTATCATCATAGATGTGGTGGGCTCCTACTTCTATGACAAAAATCATAACAGAAAATGGGCGTTTTGTCCTGGGCGGGCCGGAGATGCAGCTGCATGACATTCTTTGGGCCGTCCATGACAGAAAAAACCATGGTAGAAGCGAGGGGGAGGAAAATTTGGGAGTTGCGGTTACGGTGGGAGGTCGGGGCGGCGATCGCATTTCTCTCAGACACGTCTGCGCATGTGTGCGAGGCATTGGGCTCTAATCAACCCGAGTGATTGCACCGCAGTTACGCGTTCATCAACCCGGCGATCGATCGATGGCTGTTAATCGCACCCGATCGGCGATTCGCCGCTCTGCTGCTAATCAAGCCGATCGATGCTGCCTCGGGATGAACAATGGCGTTGCGAGGGGGGGGGGTTGGATGAACAGTGGCGGTGGCGTTGCCTCCGGATGAACAGGACCCGTGGTGTGGTGGAGGGCTGGATGAGCGATGAGCGGTGGAGGGGTGCCCGTGGAGGGTGGTTGAACAGGACCCGTGGTGTGGAGGGCTGGATGAACAGTGAGCGGTGGAGGGTGGTTGAGCGGTGGCCGATGGAGTAGCGCATGATGGAGGCTTGATAAACAGGAGCCCGTGGAGGCTGGAGGAGGTCGACGGTAGCCCGTGGAGGCTGGAGGAGGTCGACGGTGGAGATGAACAGTATCCGTGGAGTCCTGTTTTGCGATCGCCACACCCTCCCGATGAACAGGACCCTCGTTTCGACCGTGGCGCCCAACACAAGTCCGTTTAGTCCGTTTTGCGATGCGCCACACCCTCCCGATCAATAGGACCCCGTTTGACCGTAGGAGGTCCGTTTAAATCCGTTTTGCGGTACGCCACACCCCTCCCGATCAACAGGACCCCCGTTTCGACCGTAGGAGGTCCGTTTCGTTCGTTTTGCGGTACGCCACACCCCTCTCGATCAACAGGACCCCGTTCCGAACGTGGCTGGTCGAACACAAGGCCGTTTCCTCCGTTCTGCGGTATTCCAGGCCTCGTTTCCATCGCCTGTTCCGTCCAAGCCGTTGGCTCCCACGCGTTCCGTTGCCTCCCGATGAACACGACGCGTTCCGTTGCCTCCCGATGAACACGACGCATTCCGTTGCCTCCCCATGAACACGACGCATTCCGTTGCCTCCCCATGAACACGACGATGACGTTGTTTCTCCGTTCCGACCCAGCCATGTACACGAGCCTTGGCCGTACGTATGCGCGAGTAGGCGTTCGAGACCCCGCCCGTATGTACACATATGTGGTCGTATTTTCTTTCTTGCACCCTGGCCGCTGTACGTACGTGTACATGCTACGTGCACGCCTCTACTACGACACGTGCGCGCCTCTACATCAACCAGTATGTACGTACACATTCGCGACTAGGATGACAACGCTACGTACGCTTCGACCAGGTGGGTCCTGACTGTTAGGCACTTCCTTGCCTGCGAAGATGTAGCTGGTGGGTCCCAGCAGTCAGGGGGGCAAATCGTTTTGTTTGTTTTTTTGCCCGGACGCACTTCCTTGTGTGCGAAGGTGTAGCTGGTGGGTCCCAGCAATCAGGGGGGCGAATCGTTTTTTTGCCCGGACGCACTTCCTTGCGTGCGAAGATGAAGCTGGTGGGTCCCAGCAGTCAGGGGGAAACGTTTTTTCCGTGAAATACAGTGGCCCGTCCGGTGAGTCCCAGCTGTCAGGTGGAGGAATAATTATTTTTCACGTAATAACGAGGCACCTCCTTGTTGCGGCCGTGGACCCAGCTGTCATCCTCTCCATGTATAGTCCACGTCCGATGGAAGTCGTTCCTTGACCACGTTGACCAGGCCATGCCGAGAGCACCACGGCGGTGGACGACGGCGAGGCCTAGGAAGGGGACGACGCGGAGCCGGGAAAGACGCGGCAGTGGAAGCCAGCGGAGAGAAGTCTGAGGTTCACTGGTTCGGCTGCGGTGTGAGGCTGCCGTCACCGCAGGGCCTGGCCAGCGGTGGGAATAGTAGGGGGAGGTGAGACCTCCGCGGCAGCACAGCCGGCCACGGGAGGCAGGAGCATGCGGCACGACCGGCGCTGCTTTGGGCGGCTGGAGCAAGAAGACAAGAGGTTGAAGAAGCACTACGGCCGTTGGATGGACATCGTACGGTCACTGGAGCTAGAATCGTTCATATTGACTAAGTTGACAAAGCCCTCCGTACCCGTCAACTTAGTTGGCCCACAAGTCATCCTCCCACTATGGTGGGTCCCAGCTAGCAGGGTGGGTATACATTTTCTTGTGTGTAATAAGGAGGCATTTCCTTGCGTGTGAAGATATAGCTGGTGGGTCCGACATGTCAGTGGGGGAACGTTTTTTTCACGAAATACAGAGGCCCTTTCGGTGGGTCCCAGCTGTCAGGTGGAGGAATCATTATTTTGTGCGTACAGTCCACGGCCAATGGATGTCGTTCGTTGACCACGTTGACCAGGCCGCGCCGAGAGAACCATGGCGGTGGACGATGGCGAGGCCTAGGAAGGGAACGACACGGAGCCGGGGAAGACTCGGCAATGGTTACCCACGCGGTGGGGAGTACGAGGGTTTACTGGTCCGGCTGCCGTCGCCAGAAAATAACAGGAGGTGTGGGTGAGTAGAGGAATGGCCTGGCCAGCAATGAAGTAGAGTGGGGCGGTGCGACCTGTGCGGCAGCACAGCCGGCCACGGGAGGCGGGAGCAGGCAGTCCCACTGGAGCTGGTTTGGGCGGCTGGAGCAAGAAGATCAGATATTGAAGAAGCAGCACGGCCATTGGATTAACATCCAACGGTCACTGCTGCTAGAATCGTTTGTGGACTAAGTTGACAAAGCCAAAGTACACGTCAACCTAGTAGACCCACAAGTCAGCCTCCACATCTGTCCCAAACAGCATACAGCCCGACATTTCTAGCCAGATTTAAATTAATTTTAAATCTAAATATACCTTAATTTAAATTCAATGAAATTTTACCCGCACAAAAACAATGAAATTTAAAATATCAAAATCCGAAAGAAAACAGTATTTTGGAACTAACTGCCTGTTTGCTGTATTTTTTTCAATTTACAACCCATTTATTATTACTTATAGCCCATTTCTTATTACTTATAGCCCATTTTCTGGGCAAAATGCATCCCTCCTCGTCTTGAAAGATTTCCGTCCCAGCAGGGCGTGGAAAAGCAAGTAGGCCTATGTTGGTTATTCTGCAAAAAAACAAAATAGCTGGCTAGCCATTTCTCAGAAAGGAAAAAAAACAAACTGGGCTGGTCATGTGCTAAACATATGAAATAAAAGCCTGGGCTAGACGGGCCACGGGTCCCGCACAACCAAGTTGATACCCTTCTCCGTCCCGAAAAAACAAAATTACTATGCGCGTTGCTGGGTCCCTACTGTCATCCTCACCATGTATAGTCATCTCCTTATTCCTCTCGGTTGTTGACCATGTTGCCAACACCGGAGGGCAGCACCGCGGCGAGCGAACCAAGGCGGAGGACGATGGTGAGACCTCGGATGGGAACGAATAGGAGCCGGGGAAGATCACAGCCAGCCGTGGGAGGCGGGAGCAGGCGGTCCCGCCGGCGCTGTTTTGGCTTTGGCGGCTCGAGGAAGAAGAGACTGAAGAAACACGACAGACGTTGAATGTCAATCCAATGGTCAAGGTTGGCACAATCGTTTTTTGACTAAGCGGACACCAAGTAGCATACTTTTTTATATATAGGAAGAAAACCGCGAGGAAAATGCGTTCGTCTGCTGTCCTCCTCACAGGGAACGTTCGCCACATAAGTGACTAGCACCCTTGGTTTTCAACCGAGAGGTCTTGGGTTCGAGTCCGAGGAACTCTCAATTTTGTCCTCCTTCCTTCCTCGCAAAAAAAGGGAAAGAAAATCAAAGACTTGGGAAGGCGTACAGAACAAGCTAGTGTACCAGTAAAGAGACGTTGCTGAGTTTTAGAAAAAAGAAAGACGTGCTCCTGTAGCTGGTTCTAATCCAAATCTAGACTATGACTATATATGGTGCTATGCTACTATGCAAGTAATGAAACTGATATATCCAACGTTCGCTTCTCCTCTTCTCTACTTACTCTGCCTAGCATCAGAAGCTCTGGCCGAAGCAACCATGTCCGCTGGCTACTCGTTGATACATCTACATCGTATCTACTTTTCCAAACACTTTCGCCCTTGTTTTGGATTCTAACTTGTATGATTTGAATCTTATATTTACTAATTGGAGTCACCATAAGAGCCTTCACCTTAATCCACATCAACAGTATTAATCTAGCCATCAGATTATAAATTTGATGGTCAAGATTTTTTAAAAGACGTTACCTGATTTTCTAAAATACCCCGTACATAGATAGGACTAAGCTGACACGTACAAAAAAGTACCCCCAACACACGTCCAATTTCTGAAAAAAATAAGCAGCGTGTGCCTTCTTATTGCAAAGGACGTTGCCTCATTTAAAAAAGGAACCCCACGTACATACATAGGACTAAGTGAAGGAAATATGCCCTAGAGGCAATAATAAAGTTATTATTTATTTCCTTATATCATGATAAATGTTTATTATTCATGCTAGAATTGTATTAACCGGAAACATAATACATGTGTGAATACATAGACAAACAGAGTGTCACTAGTATGCCTCTACTTGACTAGCTCGTTAATCAAAGATGGTTATGTTTCCTAACCATAGACATGAGTTGTCATTTGATTAACGGGATCACATCATTAGGAGAATGATCTGATTGACATGACCCATTCCGTTAGCCTAGCACTTGATCGTTTAGTATGTTGCTATTGCTTTCTTCATGACTTATACATGTTCCTGTAACTATGAGATTATGCAACTCCCGTTTACCGGAGGAACACTTTGTGTGCTACCAAACGTCACAACGTAACTGGGTGATTATAAAGGTACTCTACAGGTGTCTCCAAAAGTATATGTTGAGTTGGCATGAATCGAGATTAGGTTTTGTCACTCCGATTGTCGGAGAGGTATCTCTGGGCCTTCTCGGTAATACACATCACATAAGCCTTGCAAGCATTGCAACTAATGAGTTAGTTGTGAGATGATGTATTGCGAACGAGTAAAGAGACTTACGTAACGAGATTGAACTAGGTATTGGATACCGACGATCGAATCTCGGTAAGTAACATACCGATGACAAAGGGAACAACGATGTCATTATGCGGTTTGACCGATAAAGATCTTCGTAGAATATGTAGGAACCAATATGGGCATCCAGGTTCCGCTATTGGTTATTGACCGAGAATGGTTCTAGGTCATGTCTACATAGTTCTCGAACCCGTAGGGTCCGCACGCTTAAGGTTTCGATGACAGTTATATTATGAGTTTATGAGTTTTGATGTACTGAAGGAGTTCGAGTCCCGGATGAGATCGGGGACATGACGAGGAGTCTCGAAATGGTCGAGACGTAAAGATCGATATATTGGACGACTATATTCGAGTTCGGAAAGGTTCCAATGATTCGGTATTTTTCGAGTACCGGAGAGTTACGGGAATTCGCCGGGATGAAGTATTGGGCCTTATTGGGCCCTGCGGAAAGAGAGAGGGGCTGCCTAGGGCAGGCCGCGCCCAAGGCCTAGTCCGAATGGACTAGGGGAGGCCGCACCCTTCCTCCCTTCCCTCCTTCTCTCCTACTCCTACTAGGAAAGGAGGAGTCCTACTCCGGTGGGAGTAGGACTCCCCCCTGGTGCGCCTCCTCCCTTGGCCGGCCACCTCCTCCTTGCTCCTTTATATACGGGGCAGGGGGCACCCCATGACACACAAGTTGATCTACGGATCGTTCCTTAGCCGTGTCGGTGCCCCCTCCACCATATTCCACTTCGGTCATATCGTCATGAGCTTAGGCGAAGCCCTGCGCCGTGAAGTCATATCGTCGCGGAGCTTAGGCGAAGCCCTGCGTCGGTGGAGCATCATCATCGCCACCACGCCGTCGTCTTGACGGAACTCATCCCCGACGCTTTGCTGGATCGGAGCCCGGGATCGCCATCGAGCTGAACGTGTGCTGAACACGGAGGTGCCGTCGTTCGTACTTGGATCGGTCGGATCGTGAAGACGCACGACTACATCAACAGCGTTGTTATAACGCTTCGCTTCGGTCTCACGAGGGCGTGGACAGACACTCTCCCCTCTCGTTGCTATGCCATCACCATGGTCTTGCGTGATCGTAGGAAAATTTTGAAATTACTACGTTCCCCAACACTAAGATGATACATGCAAATCAAGTGTCCACAACACCCACGTGCACTTTTTGAAAAAAAAAACAATCATGTTCCATCTTCCTTTTAAAGGGCAAACAAAGCAAAAAAAATATGTACAAATAAAGAGTCCTCAATGCTCACGCCTCATATGCCAAAGCAAAAAAAAAACAAATCCATGCACGACAAGAGAAAGACTTAGCCTCACCTCCTGGAAAAAGGAGAGTCTTTCTTTTTTTGAAAAAGAAATTTTAGTCGTGGGGTAGAGGAAGGCTGGATGTGTTGCCGGTGCTGTAGAAGTCCTCTCTGTATAGTCGGAGTTTTGCCAAGGGATCATACGCAGGACAGTCTTGTGTTGTAGCCGAGCTTTGCAATGGAGTCCAAATCGCGGGGAAGCAACATGGGCGTCTTGAGTGGTGTGCGCTTGATTCTAAAGGGTCAGAATTCACACTGCGTCTGGACAAGCTCGCTGGTGATTATCATGGCCAATCTCAGGGATGCCGAGTAACTCTTTTGAGACATGCCATAAAACGATGTGATCTGAATGATTCATTTTCCAGTTCAAGAATTTAAGTGTTTCAAAGTTGTTTATTTCTTTAGTTATTGGAATAAGGCACTAAAATTTGCGCCACACAAATCCCTCTAGAATTGTAATTGTCACTAATCATGGAAAACATTATTTTAGAAACATAATACATAGGAAAAATGATTTAAACCTACAACATCATATATAGGTTGGTGGGACACGAATATCACCAATATTATTTATTTTCTTGAAATTAGTTTATTCTATTTTATTAATTATTTTAATAAATATTAAAATCTGCACTAAATGAAGGTGGAGATAATGTGGACCCATATTAACATCTGTGGCTCTGCTTCTGAAAATCAGTTTCATTTATACATACTCTAAAGCAGGGCGAATGTTAAAAATATACACAATAATGCAGAAATTAGTAGTTCCTAGCACCCGTGAAGGTGCACGGGGTCGAGGACTAGTGGAACTAACCCGAACTGACGCTGTTTTCAGCAGAATTGCCATGATGCTGTTTTATGTGCAGAAAATAAAAGTTCTCGGAATGACCTGAAACTCCACGGGATGTCTTATAAAAAATAATAAAAAAATCCTCGCCAAAGATGAAGACCAGGGGGCCCACACCCTGTCCACGAGGGTGGGGGGCGCCCCCCTACCTCATGGGCCCCCTGGACACCTTCCGACGCCAACTCCAACTCTATACATTGGCTTTCGGGGAGAAAAAAATCAGAGAGAAGAAATCATCGCGTTTTACGATACGGAGCCGCCGCCAAGCCCTAAAACCTCTTGGGAGGGCTGATCTGGAGTCCGTTCGGGGCTCCATAGAGGGGGATTCGTTGCCGTCGTCATCATCAACCATCCTCCATCACCAATTTCATGATGCTCACCGCCGTGCGTGAGTAATTCCATCGTAGGCTTGCTGTACGGTGATGGGTTGGATGAGATTTATCATGTAATCGAGTTAGTTTTGTTAGGGTTTGATCCCTAGTATCCACTATGTTCTGAGATTGATGTTGCTATGACTTGGCTATGCTTAATGCTTGTCACTAGGGCCCGAGTGCCATGATTTCAGATCTGAACCTATTATGTTTTCATGAATATATGTGAGTTCTTGATCCTATATTGCAAGTCTATAGTCACCTACTATGTGTTATGATCCGGCAACCCCAAAGTGACAATAATCGGGACCACTCCCGGTGATGACCATAGTTTGAGGAGTTCATGTATTTACTATGTGCTAATGCTTTGTTCCGGTTCTCTATTAAAAGGAGGCCTTAATATCCCTTAGTTTCCATTAGGACCCCGCTGCCACGGGAGGGTAGGACAAAAGATGTCATGCAAGTTCTTTTCCATAAGCACGTATGACTATATTCGGAATACATGCCTACATTACATTGATGAATTGGAGCTAGTTCTGTGTCACCCTATGTTATGACTGTTACATGACGAACCGCATCCGGCATAATTATCCATCACTGATCCGGTGCCTACGAGCTTTCCATATATTGGTATTCGTTTATTTACGTTTCCGTTGCTACTGTTACTTGTGTTGTCTTTACTTTTGTTACCGTTAGCACCACTATCATATTACTTTGGTACTAAACACTTTGCTGCAGATACTAAGTTTCCAGGTGTGGTTGAATTGACAACTCAGCTGCTAATACTTGAGAATATTGTTTGGCTCCCCTTGGATCGAATCAATAAATTTGGGTTGAATACTCTACCCTCGAAAGCTGTTGTGATCCCCTATACTTGTGGGTTATCAAGACCTTTTTCTCAAGGCCGCTGTCGGGAGCATAGCTCTATTCTTTGAGTCACTTGGGATTTATATCTGCTGGACACTATGAAGAACTTGAAAGACGCTAAGACAAAAATTTATCCCTCAACTACGAGGGAGGTAAGGAACTGCCATCTAGCTCGCACTTGATTCACCTTCGCTATGAGTAAGCTAGCGACACCTAAACCTGCTTCGCTATTCGTTCCGATATGTCGCATGTTATTGATGATGCCACTTCTGCTATGCATGATACTTATGATGAAACTACTTCTATGCTTGATACTACTGTTCCCCTTGGTGAATTTCTAGATGAACAAATTGCTAGGGCTGGAGAGAAAGAAATTATTGAATCTGAATACGATGATGAAAATATGCCTGTTATTCCTGAGGGTTATGTTTTTGATATGGGATCTTCTGCAGCTATTTTTGCTTGTAAAGATAGATATGAACTTAAGAGACTGCTAGTTAAATGGAGTAAAGAATCTCTTAGAGACAGAATGAAACCTGACCCTGCTTTTGCTACTTCACCTATTTGTGTTCCCGATAAGGATTATGAATTTTCTATTGATCCAGATATAATTACTTTGGTCGAATCTGATCCTTTTTATGGCTATGAATCTGAAACTGTTGTGGCACATCTTACTAAGTTAAATGATATAGCCGCCCTGTTTACTAATGATGAGAGATCGCGCTACTTTTATATACTCAAAATATTTCCGTTCTCATTAAAGGGTGATGCTAAGATATGGTTTAATTCTCTTGATCCTGGTTGTGTGCGTAGTCCCGTGATATGATTTATTACTTCTCGCTAAATATTTCCTGCTCATAAGAAACAAGCTGCTTTGAGGGAAATATACAACTTCGTGCAAAATAAAGAAGAGAGTCTCCCACAAGATTGGGGGAGGCTTCTCAAGTTACTTAATGATTTGCCTGATCATCCTCTTAAGAAACCTGAAATACTTGATATCTTTTATAATGGACTAACCGATGCTTCTAGAGATTACCTGGATAGTTGTGCTGGTTCTCTTTTCGAGGAAAGAACACCGGATGAAGCTGAAATTCTATTGAATAATATGTTGACAAATGAAAATAATTGGGCACCTCCCGAGCCAGCCCCCGAGCCAGCTCCAGAGCCACCATCGAGCCTATTCCTAAACCAACTCCGAAGAGAGGTGTTCTATTTCTCACCTCAAGATATGCAAGAGGCAAAGAAATCTATGAAAGAAAAAGGTATTAAAGCTGAAGATGTTAAGAATTTACCTCCTATTGAAGAAATACATGGTCTTAATCTACCGCCTGTTGAAGAAACTTATGATATTGATCCATTACTTATTGAAGAACCTCCTGATCCCGATAACCCGACACAGGTAGTAAAGGTAAATTCTCTCTACAGATACGATAAAACTGAAGTCCCTCCTACTAAAATTGCTAGTCGGTGCTTGGATGAGTTTGATAACTTTATGTTTAAGCAAGATGACTTTAATGCTTATTTTGGTAGACAATTAAAACAAGATTCCGATATGATTAAACGCTTGGGTCATTATATGGCTAATATTAGAGGTGAACTTAAACTTGTTAGCAAACATGCTTCTATGGTTACCACTCAAGTAGAACAAGTACTTAAAGCCCAAAAAGAAGCGCTTGATGAAATGAATAGTAAGAAAAATGATTATGTTGTTAGAGTGGCTACTAGAACTGGTAGAATGACTCAGGAACCTTTGTATCCTGAAGGCCACTCTAAGAGAATTGAGCAAGATTCTCAGAGAAATAATATTGATGTACCTAGTTCTTCTAAAAGGAAGAAAAAGAAAAATGATAGGACTTTGCAAACTTCTAGTGAACCTGTTGCTGAACCACCTGAGAATCCAAATGATATCTCGATTTCTGATGCAAAAACACAATCTGGTAATGAACATGAACCTAGTGAAAATGTTAATGATGATGTTCATGATGATGCTCAACCTACTAATGATAATGATGTAGAAGTTGAACCTGCTGTTGATCTTGATAACCCACAATCAAAGAATCAACGTTATGATAAAAGAGACTTCCTTGCTAGGAAACATGGTAAAGAAAGAGAACCATGGGTTCAGAAACCCATGCCTCCGAAACCATCCAAGAAAAAAGATGATGAGGATTTTAAGCGCTTTGCTGAAATGATTAGACCCATCTTTTTGCGTATGCGATTGACTGATATGCTCAAAATGAATCCGTATGCTAAATATATGAAAGATATTGTTACAAATAAAAGAAAGATACCGAAAGCTGAAATTTCCACCATGCTTGATAATTATACTTTTAAGGGTGGAATACCAAAGAAACTTGGAGATCCAGGAGTACCTACTATACCATGCTCCATTAAGAGAAATTATGTTAAAACTGCTTTATGTGATCTTGGAGCCGGTGTTAGTGTTATGCCTCTCTCTTTATATCGTAGACTTGACTTGAATAAGTTGACACCTACTTAAATATCTTTGCAAATGGCTGATAAATCAACTGCTATACCTGTCGGTATTTGTGAGGATGTGCCTGTTGTGGTTGCAAACGTTACTATTTTAACGGACTTTGTTATTCTTGATATTCCCGAGGATGACAGTATGTCTATTATTCTTGGAAGACCTTTTCTGAATACTGCAGGGGTTGTTATTGATTGCAACAAAGGCAATGTAACTTTTCATGTTAATGGTAACGAGCATTCGGTGCAATTTCCGAGGAAACAACCTCAAGTTCATAGTATCAACTCTATTGGAAAAATTCCATCAATTATATTTGGAGGTTTTGAATTTCCTCTCCCTACTGTCAAGAAGAAATATGATATACTTATTATTGGGGATGTCGATATCCCCGTTGAGGTAACATAGTGTTATTCTAAATTTCTCCGGTTCCATGTTAGTCGGAATGAGTTTGTTAACAAGACCTGATCAACCTTGTTAGTGGATTCCTTTTGATGAGCATGAGATGGATGAAACTAGAAGCACAACCTTCTGTACCCTCTTTATATTTTCTGTTATTTAGTAGAAATAAAGTAAAATAGTATTTTTCTATCTGTCTCCTGACTTATCCGTGCAATATAAAAATATCCCGAAAATAAAAGTCCTCAGAATGCCATGCCAATTTAATATGATTTTTTCGGGAATATTTGACGATTTATAGTGCAAAAATCACCGCGGGGGAAGCTGCAACCTGGCCACGAGGGTGGAGGGCGCGCCCTACCCCCTGGGCGCGCCCCTACCTCGTGGGCCCATGGTGGCCCTCCTCCACTTATCCCTGCACCCATCTTCTTCCTCTGCCTCACACAAACCCGAAAAACCAACTCAAGCACGAGTTCCAGCCACTTTTGCTGTGATTTTTCGATCTCCTTGCTCAAAGCACCTCTCGCAAAACTGCTTGGGGAGATTGTTCCTTGGTATGTGACTCTTCCATTGGTCCAATTAGTTTTTGTTCTAGTGCTTTATTCTTTGCAAATGTGTGCTGCATAGGTGACCATGTTCTTGAGCTTGCATGTCAAATTTATGTGGTTCCAAGTAGTTCTAATGCTTGATATAGGCTCTAGGCACTTGTAGGAGTAGTTGCTATCAGTTTTATTGAAGTTGGTTCACTTTTGTTTGAACTTACTAAAAATTTCAGAAATTTTTCAGAGGAAACAATATGTTTAGGAAGATGTTCCAAGGTGGTTCTTCAAGGAAGCAAGGACCCAGGCTTGCTATGCGTGATTCTGACGAGGAACCACCAAGAGACGCTCTTGTGAGGCCCTGTTAATGGCCGTCGGAAAATTTTATGGATCAAGCGGGAATTAAAGAAGAATTTAAAGCATATTTGCGCAATGCCGGTCTTGAGGATTTTGAAGATGACAAATGCCCCCAGTATCATGATCTCACAAGTTCATTTGTAAGGAGGTTTGAGTATTCATCTTCGTGTAATTCTCTTTCAGTCATGTTTGACCTTTATGACAAATCTTATACCATGGACTTAGAGGATTTCACTTTTGCTTGCAAACTTCCATCTTGGGGTAGTGTCAGGGATCCCCCTAGATCTGAATTTAGAGACTTTCTTGCTAGTATAACTATGGGGGAATCTAGAGATATAACGCAAGCCACTATAGGGAGCATTCACTTTCCTGCTATACATTACTTTGCTCTCTTCATAGGTAGATGCATAAATGCTAGGAATGAAGCATGTCACATGTGTGTCCCTGATCTCAGCATTCTCAGGAGTGCTGTGTTAGGAGACCAATCTTATCATATGGGAGCCATTGTAGCTCGTAGGTTTGCATCATAATAGATATAACAGAGATTTCTTTGGAGGAATTTATGCAACCCGCTTAGCTAATTTTCTTGAGATAGACATTTGTGAGGGTGATATGGAGTTACCCCCTACTTATTTAGATTTTGATTCTATGGTTTCCCACCGCTTTGTTGAGAGGACTGAACCACCTCTCCAAAGATCGACTAATCTTTAACAAATGGCATGTTGTCCAGATTACTCTTCCTGCTCCTGCCTTCTTTGATTCTCAGACAAAAGGAAGATATGTTATTACCAGAGAGGAGGCATATGAGTACGTGATAACCCACAAGTATAGGGGATCGCAACAGTTTTTGAGGGTAGAGTATTCAACCCAAATTTATTGATTCGACACAAGGGGAGCCAAAGAATATTCTCAACTATTAGCAGCTGAGTTGTCAATTCAACCACACCTGGAAACTTAGTATCTGCAACAAAGTGTTTAGTAGCAAAGTAATATCACTACTAGGAAAAAGGCTACTAGCAGCGCGGGTAAAATGGCTACTAGCAGCGCGGGTACCCGCGCTACTAGTATCGCGCTACAGCTAATAGTTAGTAGTAGCGCGGGTAGATCTCGCTACTACTAACTTTGTTAGTAGTAGCGTGGTGACACCCGCTATTGCTATTACGTAACCGCGCTACTACTAGCATAGTAGTAGCAGCGTGCTTATAATACCAGCGCTACTAGTATCCTAAATACTAGTAGCGCTCAATTTGTTCCCACGCTACTACTAACTATTTAGGATTCAAAAAAAATAAAATCAACCAATTCCATTTTATGCATACAATTCCAAGAAACAATAGTGATGAAAAAATGTCACTATCACATAGTTGCCATATTCCTTATTCCTGATTCTACTATCACACAGTTGCCATATCTGCTACCACACAGTTTCTCATTCTACATGTCCTCACTCCAATAGTAAGAAAAATGAAAAGGAAAAATAGAGCTAATCTGCCATTGGAATGTCCTTATTCCTGAGTAATATTCAATGGAACGGTGCAATTGCACTGCAGACTCATGGATTCACTATGCCGCTTCAACATCTCATTATCCTGCATCGATGGAAATGACCATCAGCAAGGCATATAGATTTTATCAATAAATGGAGAGGAAGCATAATCTCAGATGATACAGGAGACACATGGACTAAGATTCTGATACAATGCGAATATGCACTATAAGTGACAAATAACTGAATGAAACTCAAACTATATATTTTAGTTACAAAAAATATTTCAGCTTTGGAATGCAGTGTATAAATCAGACTAGATATATAACACTAAGTGTCGTGGTTTTGTCACGGCAGATGTCCTCATAGAAGGACTTAGTCGTGGAGCCATTGCTATGGGTTAACTTGAAGGGGTTAAAGCGGACGCAAAGACACAAGAGTTATACTAGTTCGGCCCCTTCGATGAAGGTAAAAGCCTACGTCTAGTTTGTGATGGGATTGATGTGGTCTCGATGACTAGGGAGCAAATAAGCTTCGCCTAGGCCTCGAGTTGTTGTTGTCTGTCCTTGAACCGCCCCGGGTCGTCCCCTTATATACACGGGTGACGCCCGTCGGTTCAGAGAGTCCCAATCTCCGGTTCATATTCGTATCCGGGTTGGTCTCTCTCTATTCCTAACTTACAATACAAGTTTACATACCAGGCCGGTTTACGGCTACAAGTTCTAAACCGACTACAGGCCTTGGGCCCTATATGCCCCTTGGGCTTTTACACCGTTGGACTACTCATGAAGTCAACCCGGCCTAGATAGGCCGGTTTACGCCCAGTAGTAACATCCCCAACATTAGGCCCCAGATTGATTTGAACAGGTTCATGTCAATCCTTGATAAAACCTTCATCTTCAATACCCTCTTGAAATCGTTGAACCGCCATGATGTCACCTTCTCTGGTTGCTGTAAACCGGCATGACGTCCCCATAAAGATAGCATTCATGATATCTTTTTTGTTTAATAGATCCGCAATAATCGAGGCGACAGCTCCGCTTCCTTGGTTTGTGGTTCATTGATTCCCGCGCCTGACACAGGTATCTTGCCTTATAAATAGGACCAAGTGTCATTCCTTTTCTCCCCTCCGTCCTTTCTCTTCGTCTTCCTCGCGTCGCCAGCCTCGGAGCTCTGCCGCCGCTGTCGATCTCTGCACCGTCTTGGGCCGCTGCATCAACCTGAACGCACCAGAGAAACGAGGACTCTTCCGCACCTCCTCAACTCAGGTAGGTCCTCGGTTCCCCTCGTCCTAGATCCGTTCTAGGGTTTCTTGTTCTTGCCGTGCTCCATGAACTGCTCATGCTCATACCAGACTCCTGGATGGATCTATGACACCTTGCTCTGATTAGCGGTAGCCTTTAGCATCCGCCTGTAGTCTCGTGCTCACGTCCATAGATCTCGCACATCATCTCTGCTCATCGCATCAATACTGCTCTACTGTATTCCTTTTTGGATATTTTTCTTCTTTTCTGATCTGGCTTCAGATCCTTCGTTGTAGAAAAATCTTGCGAAACCTGTTTCTGCACACTTAGCCGTTCGCAACCTCAATTGTTTTCAATATTTAGACCTTAGACCAGGCGGTTTAATTTAACATAGAAAAATTAGATAAACCGTATACACCATTAGTCCCTTGTTGAACCGCCGTAACTCCTTGACCAGACATCGCCGCTTCATAAAACTCCGTTTAGACGATTTGTCTCCGATTTAGCATTGTACACCGTTCTCTCTTTGTCCCAACACATTTCTTGAACCGGATTTATATATTTTTGTAGATGGCCAAACAAGTGTATGAGTGCAACTAGGCTCCTTCCCGTGTCGCCAAACTCAATTAAACAACCTGGTCCTGACCGCACTTTAGCCAAGAAAATAGTATCCATTGGAGGGTTCTCGCAAAGAATGTCCACCCACACCTCAAGAAGGAGAGGTTGTAGTTTTCGCAGATCACCTAGCCCGGGGTTTCAATCCGCCCGGTTCAAAATTTTATCGAGATGTGCTAGCCAATTTTCAACTCCGTCCACAAGATACATGCCCCAATTCTGTTACCAATATCTGTCACTTCCAAGTGCTCTGTGAGGCATACTTTCAAGAAGAACCTACAGTTGAACTGTTTAGAGACTGCTTCCATCTAAACCGCCGCACAGAATTTACTGACGGGCCCAACACAGAATTTGTTGGGGAACGTTGCAGAAAATTAAAAAAATTCCTACGGTTTCACCAAGATTCATCTATGAGTTCATCTAAGCAACGAGTCATGGGAGAGAGATTGCATCTACATACTACTTGTAGATCGCGTGCGGAAGCGTTCACTAGAACGTGGATGATGGAGTCGTACTCGCCGTGATCTAAATCACCGATGACCGAGTGCCGAACGGACGGCACCTCCGCGTTCAACAAACGTACGGAGCGGATGACGTCTCCTCCTTCTTGATCCAGCAAGGGGAAGGAGAGGTTGAGGAAGATGGCTCCAGCAGCAGCACGACGGCGTGGTGTTGTTGGAGAAGCAAGACTCGGCAGGCTTCGCCAAGCACGTGACGGAGGAGGAGAGGTGTAGCAGGGAGAGGGAGGCGCCAAGATGCAAGGTGCGGTTGCCCCTCCTCCCCCTTTATATAGGCCCCCTGGGGGGGTGCTGGCCCTTGGAGATCTGATCTCCCAAGGGGGGCGGCGGCCAAGGAGGAGGCTTGCCCCCCAAGGCAAGTGGGGCACCCCCCCCCCTCCACCCTAGGGTTTCCAACCCTAGGCGCAGGGGGGGCCCAAGTGGGGGGCGCACCAGCCCACCAGGCTGGTTCCTCCCACTTCAGCCCACGGGCCCTCCGGGATAGGTGGCCCCACCGGTGGACCCAGGACCCTTCCGGTGGTCCCAGTACAATACCGTAACCCCAAATTCTCCCGATGGCTGAAATAGCACTTCCTATATATATTCTTTACCTCCGACCATTCCGAACTCCTCGTGACGCCGTGGATCTCATCCGAGACTCCGAACAACATTCGGTTTGCTGCATACTCATATTCATACAAACCTAGCGTCACCGAACCTTAAATGTGTAGACCCTACGAGTTCGGGAGACATGCAGACATGACCGAGACGGCTCTCCGGTCAATAACCAACAGTGGGATCTGGATACCCATGTTAACTCCCACATACTCCTCGATGATCTCATCGGATGAACCGCAATGTCGAGGATTCAATTAATCCCGTATTCAATTCCCTTTGTCAATCGGTACGTTACTTGCCCGAGACTCGATCGTCGGTATCCCAATACCTTGTTCAGTCTCGTTACCGGCAAGTCACTTTACTCGTACCGTAATGCATGATCCTGTAACCAATCACTTGGTCACTTTGAGCTCATTATGATGATGCATTACCGAGTGGGCCCAGAGATATCTCTCCGTCATACGGAGTGACAAATCCCAGTCTCGGTCCGTGTCAACCCAACAGACACTTTCGGAGATACCTGTAGTGCACCTTTATAGTCACCCAGATTCGCCAGGATGTTTGGTACACCCAAAGCACTCTTACGGTATCCGGAATTACACGATCTCATGGTCCAAGGAAGAGATACTTGACATTGGAAAAGCTCTAGTAAAACGAACTACACGATCTTGTGCTATGCTTAGGATTGTCTTGTCCATCACATCATTCTCCTAATGATGTGATCCCGTTATCAATGACATCCAATGTCCATAGTCGGAAACCATGACTATCTATTGATCAACGAGCTAGTCAACTAGAGGCTCACTAGGGACATATTGTGGTCTATGTATTCACACGTATTACGATTTCGGATAATACAATTATAGCATGAATAAAAGACAATTATCACGAACAAGGAAATATAATAATAATCCTTTTATTATTGCCTCTAGGGCATATTTCCAACAGTCTCCCACTTGCACCAGAGTCAATAATCTAGTTACATTGTGATGAACCGAACACCCATAGAGTTCTGGTGTTGATCATGTTTTGCTCGCGGAAGAGGTTTAGTCAACGGATCTGCGACATTCAGATCCGCATGCACTTTGCAAATTTCTATGTCTCCATCTTGAACATTTTCACGGATGGAGTTGAAGCGACGCTTGATGTGCTCTGGTCTTCTTGTGAAACCTGGGCCCTTGGCAAGTGCAATAGCTCCAAAGTGTTGTCACGAAGAGTTTGATTGGCCCCGACGCATTGGGTATAACTCCTAGGTCGGTGATGAACTCCTTCACCCAAATTGCTTCATGCGCTGCCTCCGAGGCTGCCATGTACTCCGCTTCACACATAGATCCCGCCACGACGCTCTGCTTGCAGCTGCACCAGCTTCTCGCTCCACCATTCAACATATACATGTATCCGGTTTGTGACTCAGAGTCATCCAGATCTGTTTCGAAGCTAGCGTCGACGTAACCCTTTACGACCAGCTCTTTGTCACCTCCATAAACGAGAAACATGTCCTTTTTCCTTTTCAGGTACTTCAGGATATTCTTGACCGCTGTCCAGTGTTCCTTGCCGGGATTACTTTGGTACCTTCCTACCAAACTTACGGCAAGGTTTACATCCGGTCTGGTACACAGCATGGCATACATAATAGATCCTATGGCTGAGTCATAGGGGATGACGCTCATCTCTTCTTTATCTTTTGCCGTGGTCGGGCATTGAGCCAAGCTCAATCTCACACCTTGCAGTACAGGCAAGAACCCTTTCTTGGACTGTTCCATTTTGAATTTCTTCAAAATCTTATCAAGTTATGTGCTTTGTGAAAGACATATGAGGCGTCTCGATCTATCTCTATAGATCTTGATGCCTAATATATAAGCAGCTTCTCCAAGGTCCTTCATTGAAAAACTTTTATTCAAGTAGGCCTTAATGTTGTCCAAGAGTTCTATATCATTTCCCATCAAAAGTATGTCATCTACATATAATATGAGAAATGCTACAGAGCTCCCACTCACTTTCTTGTAAACGCAGGCTTCTTCATAAGTCCAAGATAAACCCAAACGCTTTGATCATCTCATCAAAGCGAATGTTCCAACTCCGAGATGCTTGCACCAGCCCATAAATGGATCGCTGGAGCTTGCATACCTTGTTAGCATTCTTAGGGTCGACAAGACCTTCCGGCTGCATCATATACAGCTCTTCCTTAAGATAACCGTTAAGGAATGACGTTTTGATGTCCATCTGCCATATCTCATAATCATAGTATGCGGCAATTGCTAACATGATTCGGACGGACTTAAGCTTCGCCAGGGGAGAGAAAGCCTCATCGTAGTCAATCCCTTGAACTTGCCGATAACCCTTAGCGACAAGTCGAGCTTTATAGATGGTGACATTACCATCCGCGTTCGTCTTCTTCTTAAAGATCCATTTGTTTTCTATTGCTCGCCGATCATCGGGCAAGTCTGTCAAAGTCCATACTTTGTTTTCATACATGGATCCTATCTCGGATTGCATGGCTTCAAGCCATTTGTTGGAATCCGGGCCGCCACCGCTTCTTCATAGTTCAAGGTTCACCGTTGTCTAACAACATGATTTCCGTGACAGGGTTGCCATACCACTGTGTGGAACGGTCCTTGTGGACCTCACGGTTCAGTAGCAACTTGATCCAAGTACCTTGATCATCATCATTAATTTCCTCTCCAAGAGGTGTAGGCACCACAGAACATTTTCCTGAGCTGCACTACTTTCCGGTTCAAGAGGTAGTACTTCATCGAAGTTCTACTTTCCTCCCACTTACTCCTTTCGAGAGAAACTCTTTTCGAGAAAGGATCCGCTTCTGGCAACAAAGATCTTGCCTTCGGATCTAAGGTATAAGGTATACCCAATGGTTTCCTTAGGGTATCCTATGAAGACGCATTTTTCCGACTTGGGTTCGAGCTTTTCAGGTTGAAGTTTCTTGAACCGGAAGCCGGTTTGAAGAGCTGCTTCATTACATTCCGCCAAGAAACAATGATCTTATTTGGGCACCATGTTGCCTTGTAATAGGATAGCCAACACTCTTGCTTTGAATATGCCTTCGTGCATAGGTGCTGATACTCTTGCTTGAATGATCTAAACTTTCAATCTTATATTGCCTGCAGTCACAGAATCTTAAACCGCCACGGCGGTTTGTGCCGCCAGTCGTCTTGTGACGTTCATATATATATGAGATGAAATATTAAGGTATATAATCGAAATTTATGATACCAAATACCTGCCATCGCTGGGCATAAAGTTGGCTTAGCCAATCTTGAAGCGGAGGTCGTATAAACCCTCACCGCCAAAGGAGAAAACAGCTCCTGTTATTTATAATGCCGGTTTACCACGTAAACCGTGCCGGGTCATGATAAGCCCCTGTTACTCCATAATAGGATGTTAACAGAAAACATCAAACCGTGAAATTATCTCCGGATTAAAAGATTGACCGAATTCCTTCAACCGACAGTTTTGAAACCGGTTTAAAAATGTTGTCGGTTTAAGAAACGCAACAAAAATCAAATAATAGTTATGAAAAAACATGGAAACAAAGGCAATGATAAACCGTTTGCAAAAAATAAGGCTTTACTGAGCCGATCAGATGGTGTTACCATGGTCGGACACGACCAAGCTCCCTTTAAGGTGTAGCCATGGTTCAAGTCAGCCAGGTTCCCAACTGAAAGTGTGGCATTATGCCGATCAAGTGGCGTGGCAATGTTTCGGGTTCGACCAAGCCCCCAAGTGACTCTATGGCCTTAGGCCGATCAAGAGGCGTGACTGGTTCAGACTTGACCATGTCCCTAAGTGATCTGGTGGCTTTCGCCTATCAAAAGGTGTTGCATTGGTTCGGATACGACCAAGCCCCCAAGTGATATCACAAAGCTTTGAAAAGCAAACTCAGGGGGTAAACCGGAGGCCGCTTTAAGACAGAACAACTCCATGTAACCACACATGATGTAACAGAACAGATACCCCGCTTTAGCTGAGGCTCCGGTTTATTACTTTATTCATAATATATACACTGTCATAATATCTTATATTTACTAACTGGATGCACCTTTCAAGCCTTCTAATTAATCCACATCATCATAATTAATTACGCCGTTAGATTGTAAAATTAACGTCCGAGATAAGAAGAGAACTTGCGTAACACAGACTGTTCCGGCTGTCCAAAAAAAGACATATGACATGACCAAAGTTTGGAAACAAAAAAATCAATCTGTTCCTTTAAAACAAGTGATATAGACTCCTTCCATAATAAAACTCTATAGGATCCACGAGACTTTTTTTTGACATGCAGGATCCGTGAAACTCTTCTGCAATTAAAAAGAGTTACAAGTTTTTTTTAAAGGAACTACATCGCTCCTTAGAAAAACAGAAAATATCTCCCTCAGCTCCTGTACGTTATTTAGACAACCTCGACTTCTATGGTGTATTAAAAAAAACTGACACGCCCAGTTTATTATGAAACGAAATAAAAAAAATGTATCCATCCGTTCCTTTAAAAAGGAGATAGTCTCCGTCTCAAACAAAAAAATGCCTCCTTCCATAACAAACAACTCATCCGTGAATCTCTTCTTGCCAACTAAGAAAAAGGAAAATCATCTCTCCGCCCAAAAAAGAGAAAACATATCCACTGGCTCCTGTACATTTTTTTAGGCAACCATGGCTCCTGTATATGGCCGGATCTTTCATGCCTTCTTACTAATCAGACCACTCAATTCCAAATTTATATCCGATAAAAAGAAAACTTGCCGAAAATAGATGGTACCGTCCAAAAAATGTCAAGTGATACGTCCAACATTGTTAAAAAAATATCCTTCCGTTCCTTATAAACAGAAAAGATAGCGTCCTTGAAAAACCACTACCGATAAAAGGAAAAAAAGAGACGGAATCCATTTGATGACCCGTGAAACTCCATACGGTTCTTCTACATGGAATCCCAGAAGACCACGATCCAACCATCATAATAATGTATTAAGGCGCAAATTCCTAACACATATCTGCATATATAGTACGTATGCATGTCTTTATTTTGGTCTTAGGAAAAAGAGAAAATTAGCTATTAAAGCAACTTTAAATACATATAAATTACTAAAGTAACAAGAAAATGTATGTATCATGCGCCACGAAGATGTCATATTTTTTTGCATGGTAATACATGTGTCATTTATAACATAAGGATCATACTACAAACCACGTACATACCTGGCAAAACTGAACAAATAGCAAAACGCTAACCTTTGCACAAAGCAACATCAGCCAAGAAGTAAAATTTCACATATAAACACATGATTATCTATGTGATATGGGTATGTATACAGTGTGGATAGAAAATATTAAAAAATGACATCAATATTAAAAATATAAGAAATTATTTAAGAATTTATTGGTTGAGACAAGAACTTATAATTGAAATAATCTATGGTGCTTATAGTAATGAGAATATACTACAAAATATTGTTTTCCATCATACAATGACAATATTGATAAGGCTGTCACACCACTGGAAGCAAAAAATCAAATCACAACATAGTCCGAAGCAATATTAACCCATATAAAATTATTCATATTATTGACTAACATTTCAAATTTGTTACAACTTTATTGCATCTAATATTAAAAGTGCTAGCCCGTGCAAGTGCACGGGTTGACGACTAGTGTACATAAGTAGAGCCGATGGCTCAGGTATAATAAGGCCGAAGATGAGCTATGTTCCACGGCATGTTGGTCTCCTCCTCTGACGTGTGTGAGTCTTTATGCTCTCGAATATCGATCAGATAGTACGACTTGTTGTGCAGATTCTTGCTGACCACAAAAGGTCCCTCCCAAGGTGGGGATAGCTTGTGCATATCAGTCTGGTCTTGGATGAGCCGAAGCACCAAATCTCCTTCTTGAAAAGTTCTGGTTCTGACCCGGCGACTATGATAACGACGAAGATCCTGTTGGTAAATCGCCGAGCGGCCAGCTGCTATGTCACGCTCTTCATCCAACCGATCCAAAGCGTCCTGCCGTGCCGTCTCGTTGTCCGCTTCAACATAAGCTGCCACACGAGGTGAGTCATGACGGATGTCACTCGGGAGAACCGCCCGCCCATAAACCATAAAGAACGGCGGTATCCTGTGGATCTGTTAGGCGAGTATTTATACTCCATAACACGACGGTAGCTCTTCTACCCAACAACCCGTGTCCTCTCGCAAAGGGACCATAAGCCGGGCTTGATGCCTCTCAAGATCTCTTGATTGGCTCTTTCCGCTTGACCATTGGACTGTGGATGAGCTATCAAGAAACGCTGCCGGATGTGCTCACGTCACAGAACTCCTTCATGGCACCTTTGGACAAATTGGTACCATTATCTGTGATGATACCGTGTGGAAAGCCAAACCGAAAATCACCTTTTGATGAACTGAACCGCCGTGGCGCATCACACTTGCAAACAGGTTCGCCTCTACCCACTTTGTAAATTTGTCGACCGCCACCAGCAGTGGGTCTTCTTGTCCTTGGACCTTTTGAAAGGTCCAACCATATCCAGCCCCAAGTCGCAAACGGCCAAGTAATTGGAATCATCCTCAATTCTTGGCCGGTACATGAGCACGCCTGAAAACTTTTGGCAACCATCACATCGTCGACCAGATCTTCCGTGATCAAGATGGGCAGTCAACCAATAGAAACCGTGGCGGAACGCTTTAGCCACCAAGGATTTTGAACCGGCGTGGTGACCACAATCTCCTTCGTGGACCTCATGCAATATTTCACAACTTTCCTCAAGGGACACACAGCGTTGAAACGCCCCTGACACACTGCAATGATGCAATTCGCCATTAACAATGGTCATAGACTTAGATCGCCGAACTATCTGCCGGGCCAACGTCTCATCTTCTGGTAACTCGCCCCGGTTCATGTAAGCCAGATAAGGAAGCATCCAATCCGGAGTGATGTGCAGAGCTGCCACCAATTGAGCCTCTGGATCAGGAATAGCCAAATCCGCTTCACCAGGGAGCTTGACTGACGGGTTGTGCAAAGACGCCCGTAAAAACATTGGGCGGACCGTTTATGCTTGAGAGCCCAACCGCTTAAAGCGTCCGCCGCTTCATTCTTCCGATGGTCCACGTGGTCCACCTGATAGCCCTTGAAATGACCCGTGACAATATCCACCTCACGACGATATGCAGCCATGAGTGGGTCCTTTGAATCCCAAGTGCCAGACACCTGTTGAGCCACTAGGTCCGAGTCACCGAAGCACTTAACCCGCTTAGATTCATCTCCTTAGCCATCCAAGACCATGGAGCAAGGCTTCATACTCAGCTGCATTGTTAGTACAAGGGAACATTAAGCGGAGAACGAATAAAACTTGTCACCTCGTGGGGAAGTTAATACGACTCCAGCCCCGAGCCCTCCAACTGCCTCGATCCGTCAAAATGGATGGTCCAATATGTATTATCCGGCTTTTCTTCAGGCGCTTGCAACTGCGTCCAATCATTAATGAAATCCACAAGTGCTTGAGACTTCACCGCCGTCCGAGGCACGTACTTCAAACCGTGTGGCCCGAGCTCTATAGCCCACTTGGCAATCCGGCCAGTCGCTTCCCGGTTCTGTATGATATCACCTAAGGGAGCTGAACTGACCACCATGATGGGGTGCCCTTGGAAATACTGCTTCAGCTTCCGGCTTGCCATAAAAACTCCATACACCAGCTTCTGCCAATGCGGATACCTTTGCTTAGATTCAATAAGCACCTCACTGATATAATAAACCGGACGTTGAATCGGATGCTCCTTCCCTGCCTCCTTCCGCTCTACCACAATGGCCACGCTGACCGCCCTGGCGTTAGCAGCAACATATAGCAGAAGCGGCTCCTTGTCGACGGGAGCGGCGAGCACAGGCGGGTTGGCCAATTGCCGCTTTAAGTGCTCCAACGCTTCATCGGGCGGCTGGACTCTGCATAAACTGATCTGTCTTCTTCAAAGATCTGGTACAAAGGGATGGCCTTCTCTCCAAGGCGGCTGATAAACCGGCTCAGCGCGGCAATCCGGCCTGCCAAACGCTGGACATCATTAATACACTTCGGTTTATCTAGGGAGGTGATAGCTGTAATCTTCTCTGGATTAGCTTCAATCCCCCTGTTGGACACGAGAAAACCCACACACATGCGCCAAGTGCCGTTTTTCTTAAGAACCAGCACCGGATTAGCAGGCCACTCTTGATGGAGAACTTCAACGATAAAGCCAGCTGCTAAGAGCCTGGCCACCTCCTCTCCAATGGCCTTACGCCTTTCTTTGTTAAACCGGTGGAGAAACTGCTTCACCGGTTTGTACTTGGGATCAACATTAAGAGTGTGCTCAGCGAGTTCCCTCGGTACACTTGGCATGTCAGAAGGCTTCCATGCAAAAATGTCCCGATTCTCACGGATGAACTCGATGAGCGCGCTTTCCTATTTCGGATCCAAGTTGGCACTGATGTTGAACTTCTTGGACGAATTGCCAGGCACGAAGTCAACAAGCTTAGTCTCAGCTGCTGATTTGAATTTCAGGGCCGGATCATGCTCTGTAGTTGGCTTCTTCAATGGAGTCATGTCCGCCGGATCAACATTGTCCTTATAATACTTCAGCTCCTCGGTGGCACAAACCGACTCATGTAGTCGCATCACCTTCCTCACATTCCAAAGCGATCTTGCGGCTCCCATGAACCGTTATTGTCCCCTTGTGACCCGACATCTTGAGCTTCAAATATATATAACAAGGCCGTTCCATGAACTTGGCATAAGCCGGCCGCCCAAACAGGGCATGATATGGACTTTGGATTTTCACCACTTTAAACGTCAATGTTTCCGATCTGGAGTCATATTCATCTCCAAAGGCCACTTCCAGAGCTATTTTACCAACCGGATATGCTGACTTGCCAGGCACCACACCATGGAACACTGTATTGGACGGTTTGAGATGTTTATCTGTTAACCCCATACGACGGAAGGTCTCATAGTACAGGATGTTAATGCTGCTCCCTCCATCCATGAGCACCTTGGTGAACTTATAACCTCCCACCTGAGGTGCCACCACCAGGGCTAGTTGACCCGGATTGTCAACCCGGGGAGGATGATCCTCTCTACTCCATACAATGGGCTGCTCTGACCAGCGTAAGTAATGAGGCACGGCCGGTTCAACAGCGTTGACTGCCCGCTTCTGAAGCTTCCGGTCTCGCTTGTCTAAGCTAGTGGTGAAGACGTGGTACTGCCCACTATTCAACTGCTTTGGGTTGCTCTGATAACCCGACTGCTGCTGCTGCTGATTGTAACCACCTTGGTTATTCAGATTGTTCTGATTGTTATGTCCGCCTCGATTACCATTAAATCTCGAACCGAATTTCTCCACCGTAACCCGGCCGGATCCTGAACCTCCGCCGTAACCTTGATCATACCGAAAGCATTAGAACTCTTGAACTCCTGCATAATCTAGCAATCCTTCCAGGTGGTTTGTCGGCGCCTCCTTCGTCCCCATGCTTCGGACAGGTTGATTCAATGAGATAGTTCAAGCGGTCCAGATTGGGATTAGGCGCCCACTTCGATTTGGCTATTTACCTTTGCGCCGCTGGCCCTTGTCCTGCGCGTTGGTGTTAGCTACGAAGTCCATGTTGCCGTTCGCTTTACGCTTGCCCCCACCATTACCTGCCGAGTGATGTTCTGGCTTTTGGAGTTGCTGTTCTTCCTTCCCTTCCATGTCTCGTCATCATCAGACTCGGGATCCTTGGTACTATCAGAATCAGCATACTTCACTAAAGCGCCCATGAGAGTGCCCATGTCATTGCAAAACCGCTTCATGCGCCCACTTCAACTTTAAAGGTTTAAACCGCAGCTGCCCTCCAGGTCAAGATCGCAGAATCAGCGTTGATCCGGTCTGACGAGTGCAAGATTTCCGAAACGCGGCGTACCCAATGGTTTGTTGACTCCCCTTCACCCTGGACACAAGCCACCAAGTCCACCGCGGACATGGGCTACTTACAGGTATCTTTGAAATTCTGGATAAACCGGGTCCGCAACTGGGCCCATGAATTGATAGAACTGGGTGGCAGGCTCTTCAACCAAGTACGGGCCGTGCCTTCAAGCATCATGGTGAAGTACTTTACACACGCGGCCTCATCCACATCCAGCATCTCCATGGCCATCTCATAAATCTCTATCCATGCTCCTGGAGCCAAATCGGCGGTGTAATTTGGCACCTTGCGCGGACCCTTGAAATCCTTGGGCAAGCGCACATTGCGTAAAGCGGGGACGAGGCAAAGAAGGCACCCCCAAAGAGCTAGAGGTAACCCCAGGCTCGACCGAGATGGTCGGACGAACCGGCGTAAGCTGAGAATCTTGATGCTGCGCTGCTAACTCGGCCTCCCTGCGCGCTCGGGCCCGGTCCACCACCTCCTGAGAGTTGTCGGAACCACCTGCCGGGTTGTTGCCACGGGGCGCACCACGCCGTGCATTACTTGATACGACCGGTTCATCCACGTGCCTGCTATAGCTCCGGCTTGGGCGGGGGGTAGAGTGGATCCGGTCGCGGCTGTACGAATATGCTTCCTGTTGGACCAAAGCTGTCCTAAGGAGCTCCTTGACCCGGCGCGTCTCTACTGCCTGTGGTGAATCGCCTTCAATTGGAATTGCCTCCAGCCGTGCCGCAGCTGCAACAAGGTTATCCATCGGGTTGGAGTAGTGACCTGGAGGTGTTTGCACAGCCTGAGGCGTACTGGCACTATGGCGAGGTAGATCTATTATGCGGGGCTGAACCGGCGCGCCCGTCCCAGGTACTTCCGCCCGGTTTACCACCGGCGGATTACTGGTTCCCGCTCCTGGGTGTTGAAGAGATCTCTTCCCTCGAAGAGTGAAGGAAAACGGGATCTGTATTTCCTCTTCATGACCTCATGCGACGCGCTCCGATCCAAGATGAGCCTATAAGCTCTGCGATCCAAAGCGCCCGCTCGCCATCATCCCGGCGTCTGCAGCTGCCAGATCCGCTTTAGCTCGAAAGTGATTTGTTCCTTCACCTTCGTGATCTCCGTGTTATGAGCGTCCTGGTCCGCCGGGTTAACCTCTGCCATGAGCACAGCCAACGCATCGAATAGGTCTGATAAAACTTGAGCCGGCGGGCGCACAGGGCCTCCTGCCCCGGCAGCCGTCGCCGCTGTTGAACCGGCAACCATTGTCGCAGCGGTCGAAGAGTGAAGCACTGCTTGTGTACCGGCCATGAATATTCCAACCCGGTTGGGCAGATCAGAGGGGTCCGGAATACTGTCACCATCGGAACAGCCCCCAATCCGGCCATCTTGTAGCTGATATAGAGATTCGGTTTCTCCGGTTGACGACTCGTTGTCAGAATAGACGATGGTTTCGCCACCAGATTCTGATCCGCCCTCGTAACTTCCTCCGTGGATGACTCCCACAAAGCCACGCTTCACGGCTGGTTTAGCCTGGGCAGGTCTCGTACGCTGAGCCGCCTCGACGAGGTCGGTGCAGATGTCCGGCTCAGGCCCTGGCTCACCGATCTTGCCGATGAAAACGTGTATGACACCAAAGGGGGCCCGGTACCCGTACTCAACCTAGCCGGCCTCGGGGCCCCAGCCTGCATCGTCGATGTAGAGCTTGCCGCGACGACTCTTGGTCATCCGTCCCACAGCGTAGCCTTCGAGTCCTTCGAACTTGCCCTCCAAGATCATCAAACCATCGTGCGATAGCCCCACGGTGGGCGCCAACTGTCGTGGTTTTGTCACGGCAGATGTCCTCATAAAAGGACTTAGTCGTGGAGCCATCGCTACGGGTTAACTTGAAGGGGTTAAAGCGGACGCAAAGACACAAGAGTTATACTAGTTCGGCCCCTTCGATGAAGGTAAAAGCCTACGCCTAGTTTGTGATGGATTGATGTGGTCTCGATGACTAGGAGCAAATAAGCTTCGCCTAGGCCTCGAGTTGTTGTTGTCTGTCCTTGAACCGCCCGGTCGCCCCTTATATATACGGGTGACGCCTTGTCGGTTCAGAGAGTCCCAATCTCCGGTTCATATTCGTATCCGGGTTGGTCTCTCTCTATTCCTAACTTACAATACAAGTTTACATACCAGGCCGGTTTACGGCTACAAGTTCTAAACCGACTACAGGCCTTGGGCCCTTTATGCCCCTTGGGCTTTTACACCGTTGGACTACTGATGAAGTCAACCCGGCCCAGATAGGCCGGTTTACGCCCAGTAGTAACATCCCCAACACTAAGCTTAAATTTTAAATGCAGTTTAAGTACTAGCACCTACCAACTGAATATAGATTTTCCTTAGTGCATTTGCACTAGGAAACTAATCCTAACGTATCAACATTTTGATCACCATTATATCTCGTTGTGAATCCAAGGAAATCAACAGTTCTATAAGATATGGCTAGAAAACACTAGACATAACAGAAAGTAGCCACTTCTTTGTTGTGTGGAAAATTTCCCAGGATTACTTCACTATGGATTGGGTAAAGAATCAATAAGGACAACACCCACGGTATAACTCTCACCTTCTTCTGGGTGAAGAAGAAGGTGGCCACCGGCTTGAAGTACTAGGTGATAGGCATTTCTTCAAACATATTCCAGTGAAAGTCGGGATTTGGCGCCAATTGCCATAGTCGCCATGCTACCATCACAAGACAAAAACGGAACTACCTTAAATCGCTATACGTTTGGTTTTCTTCCTCAAACATGAACAAACATAAAAATGTTTGGCTGAAATAGAGTAATCAGCTATATGTTTCTTTCCGCTCCTAAATTGCATAAGGAAATCTTCATCTATTATTTTACTCTATGCTTACTAGCTACAACCTGTTGGATAGAAAAACACCTTCCACCATATGACTGTAGCTTGCCTAAATAACCTCAAAGTAGAAAATGCACGCTCGACACTTGTGGTACAAATTGTAAAATCAATGGTTTTGCCCTTAACCATTACTGTCTCTAAACAACACTTTTTATTCAGTACAAAATCTGTGACCTAATTAGAACTTGTTCCAATTAGTTAACATGAAAGAATCTACACTGAAAAGGCATAATCAAAGAGCTGGACGGTGGTGGGCTGGATGAGATTTATCATGTAATCGAGTTAGTTTTGTTAGGGTTTGATCCCTAGTATCCACTATGTTCTGAGATTGATGTTGATATGACTTGGGTATGCTTAATGCTTGTCACTAGGGCCCGAGTGCCATGATTTCAGATCGGAACCTATTATGTTTTCATGAATATATGTGAGTTCTTGATCCTATCTTCCAAGTCTATAGTCACCTACTATGTGTTATGATCCGGCAACCCCGAAGTGACAATAATCGGGACCACTCCCGGTGATGACCATAGTTTGAGGAGTTCATGTATTCACTATGTGCTAATGCTTTGTTCCGGTTCTCTATTAAAAGGAGGCCTTAACATCCCTTAGTTTCCATTAGGACCCCGCTGCCACGGGAGGGTAGGACAAAACATGTCATGCAAGTTCTTTTCCATAAGCACGTATGACTATATTCGGAATACATGCCTACATTACATTAATGAATTGGAGCTAGTTCTGTGTCACCCTATGTTATGACTGTTACATGACGAACCGCATCCGGCATAATTATCCATCACTGATCCGGTGCCTACAAGCTTTCCATATACTGGTCTTCGTTTATTTACTTTTTCGTTGCTATTGTTACAATCACTACAAAATACCAAAAACATTACTTTTGCTGTCTTTACTTTTGTTACCGTTACCACCACTATCATATTACTTTGCTACTAAACACTTCGCTCCAGATACTAAGTTTCCAGGTGTGGTTGAATTGACAACTCGGCTGCTAATACTTGAGAATATTCTTTGGCTCCCCTTGTGTCGAATCAATAAATTTGGGTTGAATACTCTACCCTCGGAACCTGTTGCGATCCCCTATACTTGTGGGTTATCACTCGTCCACCTGCTCTTCAGCAGGCAACAACCAGATATGCGCCAAGTCGCCACCCGTACCATCGCCTGTGGGTCTCATCACACCCCCACCGGCACGCACACCGTAGCCAATTGCTCATCGCAACCCACTGTCGTTGGTGTGGTGCCACTGCTGCAAATCACGCAGAGTCATCCGTCGCGTCTCAACCGCAGCCGATTACTAAGTGTCTCAACTTTGTGCAAACTTTAGTACAAAGTTGTACTACTACTAGAGTTGATACTTATTTTGTAACAGAGGCAGCTAACGAAAAAAACGATCCATGTAGTCCCTAGCCCTTGAACCGTGAACCCTAACCAGGCTTCAATTTGCTGGCAAAGTTCGAGCTTCCTAATAAATGAAGTTTGCAACTTTTTGACCATCGGATCATTTTGTGCAGTTTCACCAAAATCGAGATGAGCATCCCTGTGGCAAAGAAATTGAAGAAGCGTGATTAGAATAATATTACTGGGACTAGTTGATGAGACATAAACTCATCACAAATACAGTACGTAGAAGCCAGTAGAGGTATGTGCGGGGCAAAGAAGTAGAGAAATATCCACAAGGAGTGATGTGGGCAGCTGGAGCAGTGGTGCAAGCCGGCTGTAAAGGGAGTTGTACCTGAGGGACATAGCTCAACCTTGAGGAGGGCGGCGGGAGGCGGCAACTGCCCACGTCGCGGCGGTGAGCAAGGGACGAAGGCAACCTCACCGGATTTGTGAGAGAGAACGGCGGGGACCCCTGATCGGGACGTGCCGACAGTGGTTTTCGCCTTCGGCGACGGGGACCGCATCTACACTAAGCATCCATGCCTTCCCCCAGCGGACGTGATCCGCCGGGATGTTAGAGATGTGGCCATAGTCGTTTTGTGCGAGAGAGTGTGAAGAGAGCAACCCCAGCAAGCAACCGTGTAGGCTGGCCCGTCCTGACTATGTATATAGTGGAGTCGTTTCCTTTTCTCTCCATATGAACCTATCATATTGCGTACGTGCCACTGAAGAAGAAAAAACTTTATTTATAAATGACGCGGCACCTACTACTCGTTCTCCTATAACCTTGCGCTTGGCATCTCCAAAATATTAAACTTGTGATTGGCTCTTTGCCTCTTCGGGAAGTCGAGCAATAATGGTAGTGCAGTATATATCATTCTGGCTATATGAGACCGAATGAACTGTTGCACGTCCACCACGTGGGCGAGGGTCGAGGGGCGAGGGAGAGTGCTACATACAGAGAAAAATGAGTGAATGTACACTCTAGTGTTTGGAGTATGTACTAGTAGTTCATATTGAAATCTATTAAAGGACATATATATTCCAAACAATATGATATAATCTCTATAACCAAGGTAGTAGGGACGAGGAGTAAACGGAGGGAGTAGTAAATTTTTCTCCTCGTCCTACGAGCCACCGCGCGCATGGGCGAGGGAGCGGGCGTAAGGCGGAGCAAGCTTCACCTCATCCTGCGAGCCACCGCGCCCGTGGGCGGGGGAGACGGCGTACTAAGCAAGCTTCTCCTCGTTCTGCAACTTGACGGGACACATCAAAAGTACTCCAGTGTATAGAGCCTTGCCTCTAAGGTAGGCCCCACATGGTTTGCCTCTTTTTTTAATTTAACATAACGCGTCAAGTCGCAATTTGTTTGTTCACCCATGGTAGACGATCCTCCCTCCACCAAGTGGACAACCAGTACATGTGCCAAATTACCACGTGGGCTGCCTTTTTCGTACAGAAATGAGCCCCACCGTGTACCCGCACGGGTGTGGTTGGGAAAGAGACGGGAGTACGTGCGCCGTGCATGCACCTCTTCTCTTCGTGCATGTCCCCCACCTACGTGGGTGTATGTGAGAGATACAAACCGCGTTCAGTGAGTGTTTTTGTTTTGGGGTGGGTGGGGTGGGGTGGGGTTGATTTAAGTGAATTATTTGTGGGAATATGTGTCGATGACATCTCAAACAAAATTTTGCATGCAATGTGTGTGAAATGGAGGCCTATCCATATCATACATGGAGAGTCGGGCAATCCACGAGAAGAGAGGGAGGGGTCATAGATATCGATAGAGTCGAAGAGAGGATCAAGTGGGTGGAAAGTAGATCGATGAAGAGAGTCATCGAAATTGTGTGTGTGTGTGTGTGCAAGTCAAAGATATAGGGAGACTGGCCTCACTGAACGTTAGAGGGCACATGTCAAGTTTGTGTGTGGCAGGGAGACATGACTAGAGCGCCGATGTATCGGTGTGTGTGGGGGAGGGGGTGGGGGAGGGGTTGGCAGAGGCCTAACTATAGAGGTAGAACGACTCGTATATGTGTTGAGAAGGAGAGACCCAGCTATGTCTTGAGGGAGATCGGTCGACATCCATACATAACTGAAGGACGGGAAATATGATGGGACAGAGAGAGAGAGAGAGAGGAGAGAAAGAGGGAGGGAGGGAGAGGGGTAGAGTGTTGGATGGGTGATGGAGTTGCTTCTCGAAGATGGTGGGAGAGGCCTACTAGACAAATTGAGGGTGGAACTGCAATGTTATCAATAAGAGTGGGAATGTGTTTCTGTGTGTGCCTGTGCGTGATAGATCTGTCGGGACGCATCCATGGATGATGAAGGGGAACCATGTGTTTGATAAGCAAACCTAACTAGATCGGTAGATCAATTGTTGTTTATCGGAGGAAGGGAGAGACACAACTAACAAGGTAGATCGATCTACGCGTGGGTAAAAGCGAGTTATAAGGACCTATCTAGCTATATGTATAGCGAGAGATCGGTCGGTGTACGCCCATTTGTTAGAGGTAAATAAGGCCCAGCGAGACGGATAGACAGAGAGAATGGAGCTAGGAGGTGGTGCGAGAGGCCCAGCTACTAGCTAGATAGGGGGAGGAGTGTGCGGTTGTGAGATCGATGAAAAGAGGGGCGAGAGTTTACACATGTGTGTGACCGTATGAGAGACACGAGGCAAGGACACATAAAGGAGGAGATTGAAGGTGTGTGTGTATGTTGTAGGCAGGCATCGCTGGAGAGGTTTATCGATCGGTGTGTGTTGGAAATGAGTTGTGGAGACTCTGGGAGAATGACCTAAAGAAAAAAAATGAATGTGCCTGGTGGATAGAATGCCGAGGGAGGGGGAGGGCGAGGAGGGCATGTGCATGCACGAGAGAAAGTTAGTGGTAGCTACAAAGGTTAGAGGATTGTGTGGGTGTAAGAGACTAATAAAGATCATAATTTGATATGAAAGCGGATTCATATATTTGAATAGGAGATCATAGTGTTTTAAACATTGCATGCATGAATATAGTGGTGATACACGTGTTGTGCACATGTTATACCATAATGTGATAATGCATGGCGTTTGCAACTCACAGCTAAATGCCGGACAATCTAAACCATACTATACATCAAACAATCTCACATTTTATTTGAATTTGTGATAATGTGTGGCGTTTGCAGCTTACAACTAAATATCAAACAATCTAAACAATACTATATATCGAACATTCTCACATTTTATTTGAATTTGTGGTAATGTGTGGTGTTTGCAACTCACATCTAAATACTTGTAGGCGTAGGGGGCGGGGCACCATACATAATGTGATAAACACATTATACATATGAAACATGGTTTAGATTATGAAGATCTAGCTAGAGCTAGAAATGTAATGTGATTTGAAATCAAAATAAAGTGGATTCAAAAAATCGAGTTCGAGTTCATATAGTACACATAGTTCATATGTAACTCGAGACTAATCATGTGGTGTGCTGTGAAGATAATACATAAACGATGGTTTAACATGACAATAATTATGATTGTAGATCTTATTAAAACAGAGAAACAAATTCAAATGCTTTGACTTCACAACAATCATTACTGTAGATCTTATTCAAATAGAGAAATGAATTCAAATTTAGTTCATATTGAAGCGGTAGTATATACGTTTGGAATACACTAAAACGTTTATTTGAGTAGTAGGTTGCATGCATTATACACGTAGCGAAATATTTTAATTGAACATAACATGAATTCAAAGTTTTGAATGACATTTGTAGTGCGCATTGATTTGGTACAGTAGACGTTAGGCTTGTCCAAAAATTTCAACCCGCGCCTTGTTAGCCTGAAATATTTAAGATATATCTTTGTCTCGTTGTGCTCCGACAACTCCCTCCATCTCAACCCGTGCCTTGCTATTCCGAAATTACAACGCGCACAAAAACTCTCACCTCCTGTGAAATCCCGACATGTGAAATGCCCGTGGTACCCCTGAACCGAAAGAACCGCCTCAAATCAGTGGGGGTACTTTCGTAACTTACCCCACATTTCGGACAAGCGCGTCCCTAAGCCATGGTTCCCCACTGCCATCCCATCCGCCCACCCATTCATACACCGAGGCCGCGAAAACCCGCGACGAAACCCCACACCCTGCTCCGTCCGCCACCCAGCCGGAGCCTCTTCCCCAACACGTCGTCCACAGCAACACCTCGACGTCCCTCATCCACCGTACCAGCTGAGGATCCGTCGTCGATCTCATCGTCCCGCCGGTTCAGCCACCTCGTCCTCCACCTCCAAGGAGCTGCCCCGACGTTCCCCTCGTCTTTCGCGCCACCTCCATTCCCACACCGCCGTCTTCACCTGCACCACCGGAAGAGCATCATCATCACTGTTTCCTTGATGAAGCTGCGGCCTAATCGGCGTCACCAAAGAGGTTGTACACTAATCGCCACATTTTATTCTTGATTCGATCTCATGGTGCTGCCGGCGCTTGGTCCCGAACCGACACGGCGCGGCTCCATCCACGGCGGCGGCGCCGGCCACTTCCTCCACGGCGTCGCTCCCTCGGCGGCGACGCCCACATCAGAGGAGCTGCTATGCTTTAGCTTCGCCGCGCTGCTGCTTCTCGCTTTTGCTCTCGCCCCCTGCCTGCTCTGCTTTGCTATTGCTTTGCTCGCGCTGCTGCTTTCGCTTTGCTCTTGCTTATGCGATGCTGCTCGATTTAGCTACACTTGTCGACTGAATCGACTTTTGGGTCGACCGATTTTCAAGGGTGGGGGTGGCTCGTCGGGTGAAGGAAGAACCAGCTGCAGCGGGAGGGGGCTCACTGAGAGGTACCCCACTATCTATCTTAGGGTTCGTGGTGGGGCGGTGGTCGCCGCGGCGGGCGGGCGTTAGCGGGCGGTGGTGGGGATCGCGGAGAAAAGCTTGGCACCGGGGGCCTAGAGGGATGGCCGGGCGGCGGACCGGCGGTGGCGAGTGTTTTCGGGGCGGGTGGGGCGGTGCATCGCCGTCATGCATGGCGGCGGGGCTGCTGTTTGGCCGTGGTGGTGGCGGCTCGGGGTGGAGGTTGAAGATGAACCGCAGGCCCTTGATTTCGTATCCAACGGCTGCAAAATCGACTGACCAGAGATGAAAAATTCAGTCGACCGACGTGTAGCCTCACCTTGCTAGTGCGTTCAGTTTCGACAGCAAAATTCAGTTTCGACAGCAAAATTCAGTTTTGACAGTTAAGTTCAGTTTCGACAGTTAAGTTCAGTTTCGACAGTTAAATTCAGTTTCAACAGTTAAGTTCAGACATGAGCGGCTGATGTATTTTACATCTAGCACTTTGTGGTTATGTATTTTACGTCATGTATTGGAGATGCTATTAGAATTCCACTCAGGTTAACATTGTTCGTTGTCTCTCTTGTCCTCCTTCAGCCTCAAGGTCAGACAACACACCGGAGCTGCTCCAACGATTTAAACCTCCATCACAGCGGAGCAGTACGTCGGCTCCATCTCCAGACGCCTAAGATCTTCTTCCCTCCTCCGACAGCAAAGTCAACCGAGCATCCTCACCGCCAACCCAATCACGCTGAGATCGACATGGCTTCGCCAAAGAGGTTGTACACTTGTTGCATCTCTTTTTACTCTACATGTTATATATATTGTCCATCGAGCACACGGATTTGTTCCTTAGTGTCTCCTTGAAAGAAAAAATGTAGGAATTTTAATTTTCACTTGTCCTCCTTTTCAAATTCCTATTCATGAAGCACAAGACTAAGAGATAGTAGCATAATAGCATTATAACCGTACATTTTCTTGTGGTTTGACTTAATCTCGCCATGCTTCTTTGCATCATGTGATCTTCCAATTGTTGTGAATCAAACACCCAGATTGGCAGAAATCCTGTGTTTTTAAATTCTCTGTTTTGCACGTGCACTCCTATCCTATTCCTGTCTATTTCCTATCCATGCATTGTTGGAATCCTACTATTCAAACAAGCCCTTACAGAATTACTTCTCTTACAGATAGTTGTCAAAGAAAACCTTGCGTGGTTTGTCCCGCTCCTGCTGCACCGTCGTCCACCCCAGCTCAGCTGCTCCAACGACAGAAGGGTCCAACACAGCAGGGATCCGGCCTCTAGACTGTCTTTTGCCTCCTCAGATCTTCTTCCCCGCCGCCGGCAGCCATGAAAACTGCATTACCATCATCAACCGAGCAGATGACCTCGAGGACTACACGGGTCCGCAAGAGAGGTCGCACTCTTTCGTGTCTGCTTACGTTATGCATCACTTAATATTACATGCTACTTTATCGTCCTGTTCACCGATTAGACTCTGAGTCAGCTCCAAACTAATGGTCAAACTTGAGTTTTTAAATGGTTGTGGGGTACATATCGGGGCCGCAATCAATAGTATCTATCTACTATCTGGTTCATCTCCGGTGTCTACTATGAGTTTCATGTTGGGTGGGAAATAAACAGTATAGAAGCCATTATCTCTATTTTTTAACTGAAGCCATTATCTGCCTGCTATTATTGGTTTTCGGTCTATCCACAGGTTGCTACCATCACTCTAGATTTCTGCATGCACTCCTTACATAATCTCACTATGTTTTATTCCTATGCATGACAATTATTGTAAACAATGGAACTAAACATGTACAGCAAAAGAGACGAGCCTTGCGTGGCAATAAAATTTCATGCAGAAGTCGCTCCTTGGTAGGCGCAAAGGCAGCCCCCCCTCCACGCATTTCGGATTTTAATCGAGAGGAAGATATCTATTGTGAGGGGGATTCAGAAGGAGAAGACAACTCCTATTTACCCCCTGAGGTCTTCGCTCTAACTTGGCATGCCAATGTTGGTTATATCATGCATATGGTGTCTTGCATTGCTTACTTTATACATCAAATATGTCATCTTCTTAGTTTAGACATCCTTTGTGTGAATGCCATCTGTTTAGTTTATTCATCATTTATGTGAATTATGCAACACCATCTTGTTTAGCCAGGCATCATATATGTGAATTTTGCAATGCCATCCTGCTTAGCCAGTCATCTTATATGTAAATTATATCAGGCCATCCTTTTTTCGTTACATATTACATTTGTCAACAATGTTAGTACATTCAACTGCTCTTCGTGTGCATCAGCCATTTGACACGGTGATGGCAAATTCTGGAGTGAAAACAAGGTCTTCAGAGCAGACTATGCTATCTGACAAAGCACATATCTCGCTGGTTACGGATAGCTCCTCAGAGGAGGATTCAGAGACAGATGACCAGTCCTATCCCCCCCCCCCCGAGGTGTATGCTCTAACTTGGCAGGGTTATGTTGCTCATATCGTGCATATGGTGTCTCGCATTGCTATGTCATTTGATTAGTTTAGACATGCTTTGTGTGAATGCCACCTGTTCAGTGTCTAATTACCATATATGTGAATTATGCATTGCCATCTTGTTGCAAGACATTATATATGTGAATTATACAATGCTATCTTGTTGCAAAGGCATTATATATGTGAATTATGCAATGCCATGCTGTTTAGCCACATCATGTATGTGAATTATATCATGCTATCATTTTTTTGTATTACGTGTTCCATTTGTCGACAACGTTTGTATATTCAACTACTCTTCCTGTGCATCAGCCATTTGAAGCGGTGATGGAAGTATATGGAATGAAAACAAGGTATTCAGAGCAGACAATGCTACCTGCTAAAGCAGAGATCTTGCTGGTTATAGAGAGCTCCTCAGAGGAGGATTCAGAGACTGATGACTAGTCCTATTTCCCCCCTGAGGTCTATGCTCAAACTTGGCATGGTTATATTACCCATGTCATGCATGTTGTCTTCCATTGCTTAGTTTTTACATCATATATGGATTGCCATCTGCTTACTTGCTTACTATATAAATCATATATTTGAATTACATCATGCCATCATGTTTACATAGTACATACACATCATCTATCTGAATTATGGCATGGAAACCCATTTAATAAAGACATCATATAGTTATATCATCTCATCATGTTTAGTGTTTACAGTCATCATATTTTGAATTATGGCATTCTATCCGTGAATGTATGTGAATTATGGCATGCCAACCTATTTAATAAACACATTATATAGTTATGTCATGTCATCCTGTTTACATAGTCTCATATTTTGAACTATGTCTTTCCATCTTTTTTAGTTAGCCATCATAATGTGAAATTGTGCCATGCTATCCTGTTTAGTTAGCCATCATATATGTGAAATTGTGTCATGCTATCCTGTTTGGTTAGACAACATAAATATGAATTATTTCATGCCCTCTTTTATTCCCCACTATCCCTTGCACCTATCTATCATACAATGTCTATACTTTCAATTACTTTTCTTGTTTATCAGCCATTTGAATTGGAGAGCATGATAGCAGTATCTAAGGGAGTAACAACACGGTCTTCAGAAAAGATAGTGCTACCAGTTGATGCAGATAGAACCACGGTTGTACTTGCCCAAGGACCAGATCCACCACACATAACTCAGACTCTCGCAGACTGTACCCCTACCCAGTTGGACAGAGAACCAGCTACACCCCTTCTAACCCCAACCCCGGCAGATAGTAACCTAGTTCCAGTTGACACATCACCGTCTCCACCACAGAGCACCCAAAACGAACAGTTAGTAAGGGAACTGCAGTGCCCAAAGCACGAGGACCACTACTCTGAATCCCAACTCAACGCTTAAAGGAGAAGAAGATTTGTTCACAGGTCGGGTTCTGTAGCTATGGTTCATACTCCTTTGCTCTTGCATTACTGTATTTACTCATACCAACTATTTTCAAATTTGAAGGATGGAATTGAAACTCCAATGGCGCAACAGGTATGTTTTAAACCTGTTTCTTTAACTGGTTTGCTGTTGTAACCTGCTCTATGTTGATTTCAGTTTAAATTGAATAAACAGTTATGTCCTCATGTCATGCACATTACAAGTGTTGTTATTGCTCTATAGTTTCCCACACTTATAATCTGTCTATTCTGCTTTGTCTTGAACAAATATTATTTGAACTGTGTCTCTATCTTGATTTGGCAACAAAAACTAGAATGATATAGACCATAAAGTGACCATGGTACATAGATATATGTTTATTTCATGTTGTTATCCTGTCCACTTTACTACTGAACTCATTTACCAAAATGAGTTTCATATACAACATGGTAAACATGTGATGTGTCTGCTTGTTTCTCTTTTAGAATGCGGACAAAATATTGGAGAATAGTACCACGTTATCCAATGGTAAAGGAAGTAATGCAGATAAGGTTCAAGATAGTGAGACATCCCTGTTGATCTCCAAGAAAGCTGATAAAAACTATCTTAACGACAATGAGAGAACCCAAAAGTCTTGTCTTAATGTAGTGTTCGAGTTACTGGCCACTACTGCTGGCACAAGCTCTTCGAACTCGTTGCCTGAATCAGTTCGTCTTCTTGAGTCTCAACTTCAAGTTGAAAGACATCGATCAGATGTGCTGCAACGGGAAGCTGAAGGACTGAGGAAGTCCCTGCAGAATTCAGATGCATATTTCCTGGTGCAATAGCAAGCGCTGGAGGATTTAAGCGCCAAACAAGAGAAAGTTAATAAGCTTGCTAAGCATCTTGCCAGCATTATGGGTACCCAGGATATTTTTGTTTCTTGAGATCTTCGGAAGTGGTTTCAGTTCTGGATTTGTTTTGCTGCGGCGTTTATTTGCGCTGGTCGCCAACTTTGACAACCAGTGTATATGATATGCTGCTTTGTTCCCTATATTTGCAATGGTGGCAAACTTTGATGCCTAGTGGATGTAATATGTGTAATAGCAGTGATAGCCTAGCGTTAGTTGCTTGCTTATTTGTTTCCTTATTGTCTTGTTTATTTGTTTGCTTGTAGTCATTGCAGTTCTTTTTCCGCGGTTTGCTAGTGGCTGCAATAAGCTATTTTTTAAAACTAGGCCACAATAACCATGGGCTAATATTTACTGTAGTGACACTGGGCCTCCTACGGGCCGTAGAAACAGTGGGCCTTATATGGGCCGTAGAAACAATGGGCCTTCTACGGGCTGTAGAAACAATGGGCCTTCTGCGGGTCGTATCATCAATGGGCCTTATACAGGCCGTATGATCGATTGGCCAAACATGGGCCAAACAGACCACATTATGGCCGTAAACGGGCTAGAGTTGGAATCGTCCATTCATGGGCCGACCATAACGGGCCCGTTAATAGGCCGTATTTGATGACGCTATGAAAACGGCCCAATGTATTAACGGACCACAAACGGGGCGACTGTAACCATGGGCTGAATTTGGCCCACAAGCGAAAAAATGACAAGAATGAGCCATAAGTAAACGAATCGCCGAAATGAGCCCAAGAGTAAATGGGCTCGAGAAGGCCAAAAGATAACATAATGGAAACGCCCAATGAATAACGGGCCGTTAATGGGTATAAGGTGATACACTATTCATTACGGGCCGCCACCACGGGCCATTAATGGGTGTAAATTGATACACTTTGTTCATTACGGGCCGCTTTCACCACGGCCTGTTAATAGGCCAAGAGTTACAAAGGGCCTCATATGGGCCGAAAGACATCATGGGCCATACATGGGCCAGAAGTGAAAACAGGCTGGAATCATATTGGATGGCCCAGATGACGCCACTGGGCCTAATTCGGATAGGGCGTAACGGGCCTTGGGTTAGCGGGCTGTAAATGGGCTATATGCGAACAGGTCGTTAACAGGCTTTCCATGGGCCGGCCTTTTCACAGGAATGGGCCTCTGTTGGGTCGTGCCACGTGTTGACGTATCATAGGCGCCTTTTGTCCAATGAGTGGATGACATCTGTCCCAACGATGAGCCGACACGTGTTTCCTCCAGCGTTCCGTTACGGTGGATGCCACGTGTCAGTCACCCTTGACGAAAGCACTTCTGTGACGCGTGATTTATCGTCATGGAAGTGGACAATTTCATGATGATAATTTTGGTAATGTCATGGAACACTTCTACGACAGCACAGGTATGACTATCTTGATTCTGTCATAAAATCGTCATGGATGTACATGCATGACAAAAAACGCGACCTACTGTGACAAACACGTATCATGATCATGCCTATATACATGATCATGCCTAGATATTCTCATAACTATGCGCTTTTCTATCAATTGCTCGACAGTAATTTGTAGTGATAGTAGTAGATCCAGAATCGTTTCGATCTACTTGTCACGGACGTGATGCCTATATACATGATCATGCCTAGATATTCTCATAACTATGCGCTTTTCTATCAATTGCTCGACAGTAATTTGTTCACCCACCGTAAGATATGCTATATTGAGAGAAGCCACTAGTGAAACCTATGGCCCTCGGGTCTCTTTTCCATCATATTATATCTCTTTTATTTACATTGCATCTTGTTTACTATTTTGCAACCTTTACTTTTCAATCTATACAACAAAAATACCAAAAATATTTATCTTATTATCTCTATCAGATCTCACTTTTGCAAGTGGCCGTGAAGGGATTGACAACCCCTTTATCGCGTTGGTTGCAAGGTTCTTATTTGTTTGTGCAGGTACAAGGCGACTTGCGTGTAACCTCCTACTGGATTGATACCTTTGTTCTAAAAACTAAGGGAAATACTTACGCTACTTTGCTGCATCACCCTTTCCTCTTCAAGGGAAAACTAACACATGCTCAAGAGGTAGCAAGCGCCGGCCACCGCCGTCCACGACGACCAAGAGCACCGGCCACCGCCGTCCACGACGACCAGGAGCACCGCCCAACGAGTCCCGATCGGCCACGTCTCCGCCTAACCTGCGTGACGCGCCCCGAGCCACCCAGCTCCTCCCAGACGTAACTACGGGTGGCCACCGTCTGTACCTACCCATGTCGGCCAGTCCTACCTCGCCACCGCCCGTGCTTTGCCATCAATGGCGACCGTCACCATGCTTATCCTCTGAACACCACAGAACCGACCCCCTCGCGCTATAGAAGCTCACCACAGCTCGCTCATACCCTCAACACCACTCTCTCTCTCTCTCTCTCTCTCTCTCTCTCTCTCTCTCTCTCTCTCTCTCTCTCTCTCTCTCTCTCTCTCTCTCTCTCTCTCTCTCTCTCTCTCTCTCTCTCTCTCTCTCTCTCTCTCTCTCTCTCTCTCTCTCTCTCTCTCTCTCTCTCTCTCTCTCTCTCTCTCTCTCTCTCTCTCTCTCTCTCTCTCTCTCTCTCTCTCTCTCTCTCTCTCTCTCTCTCTCTCTCTCTCTCTCTCTCTCTCTCTCTCTCTCTCTCTCTCTCTCTCTCTCTCTCTCTCTCTCTCTCTCTCTCTCTCTCTCTCTCTCTCTCTCTCTCTCTCTCTCTCTCTCTCTCTCTCTCTCTCTCTCTCTCTCTCTCTCTCTCTCTCTCTCTCTCTCTCTCTCTCTCCTCTGCTCTCCGTAAGCCTTCACGATCAGCAGAACTGAAGGAAATATGCCCTAGAGGCAATAATAAAGTTGTTATTTTATATTTCCTTATATAATGATAAATTTTTATTATTCATGCTAGAATTGTATTAACCGGAAACTTGATACGTGTGTGAATACATAGACCAAACACTGTGTCCCTAGTATGCCTTTACTAGACTAGTTCGTTGACCAAAAATGGTTAAGTTTCCTAGCCATGGTTATTTGATGAATGGGATCACATCATTAGGAGATTGATGTGATGGACAAGACCCATCTTCTAGCTTAGCATAATGGTCGTTCATTTTTATTGCTACTGCTTTCTTCATGTCAAATACATATTCCTACGACTATGAGATTATGCAACTCCTGGATACCGGAGGAATGCCTTGTGTGCTATCAAACATCACAACGTAACTAGGTGATTATAAAGATGCTCTACAGGTATCTCCGAAGGTGTTTGTTGGGTTGGCATAGATCGAGATTAGGATTTGTCACTCCGAGTATCGGAGAGGTGTCTCTGGGCCCTCTCGGTAATACACATCATATGAAACCTTGCAAGCAATGTGATTAATGATTTAGTTGCGGGATGATGCATTACGGAATGAGTAAAGAGACTTGCCGGTAATGAGATTGAACTAGGTTGAAGATACCGACGACCGAATCTCGGGTAACTAACATACCGATGACAAAGGGAATAATGTATGTTGACATTGCGGTTCGACTGATAAAGATCTTCGTAGAATATTTTGGAACCAATATGAGCATCCAGGTTCCACTATTGCTTATTGACCGGAGATGTGTCTCGGTCATGTCTACATAGTTCTCGAACCCGTACGGTCCGCACGCTTAACGTTCGATGACGATATGTATTGTATGAGTTATGTGTTTTGGTGACCGAAGGTTGTTCGGAGTCCCGGATGAGATCACAGACATGATGAGGAGTCTCGAAATGGTCGAGAGGTAAAGATTGATATATTGGAAGGTGGTATTCAGACACCAGAATGGTTCTGGAGTGTTTCGGGTATTTATTGGAGTACCGAGGGGTTACCGGAACCTCCCGGGGGAAGTAATGGGCCATATGGGCCATAGGTGAGAGGCAAGGCAGCCCACAAGGAGGTGGCGCCTCCCCACCATGGGGAGCCCGAATTGGACAAGGGGAGGGGGCGCGGCCCCCCTTTCCTTCTCCCTTTCCCTCTCCTTTCCCTTCTCCCCCTCCAGAAATAGGAAGGGGGGGCGAATCCTAGTGGGAGTCCTAGTAGGACTCCCCCCCCCCCACTTGGGGAGCGCCTAGGCCGGCCTCCTCTCCCTCCCTCCCTCCTTTATATAAGGGGGCGCCCATAGGAGTCACAACGATTGCTCATAGCCGTGTGCGGTGCCCCCCACCATAGTTTACGCCTCCGGTCATATTCTCGTGGTGCTTAGGCGAAGCCCTGCGCGGATCACATCACCATCACTGTCACCACGCCGTCGTGCTGATGGAACTCATTGATACGTCCATTTTGCATCATGCTTTTATATCAATATTTATTGCATTATGGGTTGTTATTACACATTATATCTCAAGACTTATGGCTATTCTCTCTTGTTTTACAAGGTTTACCATGAAGAGGGGGAATGCCGGCAGCTGGAATTCTGGCTGGAAAAGGAGTAAATATTGGAAACCTATTCTGCACAGCTCCAAAAATCCTGAAACTCCACGGAAGTCAGTTTTGGAATTAATAAGAATTATTGAGCGAAGAAAACACAAGAGGGGCCCACACCCTGGCCAGGAGGGTGGGGGCGCGCCCACCCCTACTGGGCGCGCCCCCTGTCTGCTGGGCCCCCTGGTGGCCCTCCGGTGCCCATCTTCTGCTATATGAAGGCTTTTACCCTGGAAAAATCAGAGGCAAGCTTACGGGACGAAACTCCGCCGCCACGAGGCGGAACCAATCTAGGGCTCCGGTAGAGCTGTTCTGCCGGGGAATCTTCCCTCCGGGAGGGGGAAATCATCACCATCGTCATCACCAACGATCCTCTCATCGGGAGGGGGTCAATCTCCATCAACATCTTCACCAGCACCATCTCCTCTCAAAACCCTAGTTCATCTCTTGTATCCAATCTTGTATCAAAACCACAAATTGGTACTTGTGGGTTGCTAGTAGTGTTGATTACTCCTTGTAGTTGATGCTAATTGGTTTATTTGGTGGAAGATCATATGTTCAGATCCTTAATGCATATTATTACTCCTCTGATTATGAACATGAATATGCTTTGTGAGTAGTTACATTTGTTCCTGAGGACATGGGTGAAGTCTTGCTATTAGTAGTCATGTTAATTTGGTATTCGTTCGATATTTTGATGAGATGTATGTTTTCTCCCCTCTAGTGGTGTTATGTGAACGTCGACTGCATGACACTTCACCATTATTTTGGCCTAGAGGAAGGCATTGGGAAGTAATAAGTAGATGATGGGTTGCTAGAGTGACAGAAGCTTAAACCCTAGTTTATGCGTTGCTTCGTAAGGGGCTGATTTGGATCCATATGTTTAATGTTGTGGTTAGGTTTACCTTAATACTTCTTTTGTAGTTGCGGATGCTTGCAATAGGGGTCAATCATAAGTGGGATGCTTGTCCAAGTAAGGGCAGTACCCAAACACCGGTCCACCCACATATCAAATTATCAAAGTACCGAACGCGAATCATATGAGCGTGATGAAAACTAGCTTGACGATAATTCCCATGTGTCCTCGGGAGCTCTTTTCTCATTATAAGAAATTGTCCAGGCTTGTCCTTTGCTACAAAAAGGATTGGGCCACCTTGCTGCACTTTATTTACTTTTATTGCTTGTTACCCATTACAATTATCTTATCACAAAACTATATGTTACCTATAATTTCAGTGCTTGCAGAGAAAATCTTACTAAAAACCGCTTGTCATTTCCTTCTGCTCCTCGTTGGGTTCGACACTCTTACTTATCGAAAGGACTACGATAGATCCCCTATACTTGTGGGTCATCAAGACTCTTTTCTGGCGCCGTTGCCGGGGAGCGTAGCGCTTTTGGTGAGTGGAACTTGGTAAGGAAACATTTATATAGCGTGATGAAATTTTCTGTCACTTGTTACTATGGAAACTAATCCTTTGAGGGGCTTGTTCGGGGTATCTTCACCCCGACCAGAAGAGCAAAGAGTTGCTCCTCAACCTACTGAACCTACTGAAAATATTTACTTTGAGATTCCTTCGGGTATGATAGAGAAACTGCTAGTTAATCCATTTGCAGGAGATAGAACATTGCATCCCGATTTACACCTTATCTTTGTGGATGAAGTTTGTGGATTATTTAAGCTTGCAGGTATTCCCGATGATGTTGTCAAAAGGAAGGTCTTCCCTTTATCTTTGAAGGGAGATGCATTGACATGGTATAGGCTATGTGATGATACGGGATCTTGGAATTATAAATGATTGGAGTTGGAATTTCACTAGAAGTTCTATCCTATGCATCTTGTTCATCGTGATCATAATTACATATATAATTTCTGGCCTCACGAAGGAGAAAGCATCGCTCAAGCTTGGGGGAGGCTTAAGTCAATGTTACATTCATGCCCCAATCATGAGCTCTGCAGAGAAATGATTATTCAAAAAAAAATTATGCTCGTCTTTCTCCCAATGATCGCAACATGCTCGATACTTCCTGTGCTGGTTCTTATATGCTGAAGACTATTGAATTAAAATGGGATTTATTGGAAAGAATTAAACGCAACTCTGAAGATTGGGGTTCTGGCGATGGTAAGGAGTCAGGTATGACACCTAAGTTTGATTGTGTTAAATCTTTTATGGGTACCGATGCTTTTCGTGGATTTAGCGCTAAGTATGGACTTGACTCTAAGATAGTAGCTGCTTTTTGTGAATCTTTTGCTACTCACGTTGATCTCCCTAAGGAGAAGTGGTTTAAATATAATCCTCCCATTGAAGTAAAAGTAGTTGCACCTATTACAGTTGAAGAAAAGACTGTCACTTATAATGATCCTATTGTTCCTACTACTTATGTTGAGAACCCTCCTTTTCCTGTTAGGATAAAGGATCATGCTAAAACTTCGATTGTTGTTCGTAAGAGTAATACTAGGACTTATACACCTCCTCAGCAAATCAAAGTTGAACCTAGTATTTCTATGGTTAAAGATCTCTTGGGTGATGATTTAGATGGGCATGTTATTTATTTCTGTGGTGAGACTGCTAATATTGCTAAACCAGATGCTAAGATACATAGACCTGTAGTAGGCATGCCTGTTATTTATGTTAAAATAGGAGATCATTGTTATCATGGCTTATGTGATATGGGTGCTAGTGCTAGTGCAATACCCTATGACTTATATAAAGAAATTATGCATGATATTGCACCCGCTGAATTGGAAGGTATTGATGTTACCATCAAACTTGCCAATAGGGATACCATTAAGCCAGTTGGGATAGTTAGAGACGTTGAAGTCTTGTGTGGGAAGGTTAAATATCCTGCTGATTTTCTTGTTCTTGGTTCCCCACAAGATGACTTTTGTCCCATTATTTTTGGTAGACCCTTCTTGAATACTGTTAATGCTAGGATTGATTGTGAAAAGGATACTGTTACAATTGGGTTAGAGGATGTGTCTCATGAGTTTAATTTTGCTAAGTTTCGTAGACAACCTCGTGATAGAGAATCACCTAGTAAGGATGAGATTATCGGTCTTGCTTCTATTGCCGTGCCTCCTACTGATCCGTTAGAACAATATTTGCTAGACCATAAAAATGATATGTTTATGAATGAAAGAAGGGAAATAGATAAAGTGTTCCTTCAACAGGAACCTATTCTGAAACACAACCTACCCGTTGAAATTCTAGGGGATCCCCCTCCACCCAAGGGTGATCCCGTGTTTGAACTCAAACCATTACCTGGTAATCTTAAGTATGCTTATCTTGATGAAAAGAAAATATATCTTGTTATTATTAGTGCTAACCTTTCAGAGCAAGAAGAAGAAAGAATATTGAAAACTCTGAAGAAGCACTGTTGAGGATATAACCACTGAGTGTAAACTGCCCAGGAGGGGCCGGTTCACGCTCAGCTATACTGAAGCCCATGAAGACAAGAAGATGGCGCTTTACGTATAAATCTTAAAGGCCCAGAACCAGGAGGCGGATTAGGGCCCGTAGTGATAAACCGCCATAATTGTTTACTTGTATTGTAAGTTAGGGAAAGGGAGAAACCGAGCCGAACACTTGTATGAATCGGCCTCGGGACTCTGTAAACAGGCCGGGCGTCAACGTGTGTATATAAAGGGACGACCCAGCGGCGGTTCAGGAGGACAGACAACAACTCGAGACCCAGGCAAGCGTATTTGCTCCCTGGTCATCAAAATCCCAATAATCCCATCACAACTAGACGTAGGCTTTTACCTTCATCAAAGGGGCCGAACTAGTATAACTCTCGTGTCCCTTGTCCAGTTTAACCCCTTCAGGCTAACCTCGTTGCGATGGCTCCACGACTAAGTCCTTCTGCTAGGACATCTGACGTGATATTTCCATGAAAAGTTACTCTCATTAAGACCCTGAACTTGTCAAAGTTAAAATGACGATTGGTTAGTTGGAGGCCCATCTTAAAAGGCTTCGTCAAATGGTTTAACTCAGCGGCCTGGCAGCCCACGAAAAGCCTCGAATTTGGGCCTGGTAGCCCTCGAAAAGCCTCGACTACAAGTTTTTATTTGTTTGTCCTTGCAAATTTTTATCCTTATTTGATCACCTTTTAAGGTAAGCCGACATCTCTTGATCCAGCCCGGCTATATGCCTCCATCTCGACCCGGTGTTTCTTAACCCGGTGCGGCTTACAGTTATTATCTGTTAAAGCATATAATTAACGATGAACCGGCATCTTTCAAACCGATCTGGCTTTCACTACCTGTCGCCAGTATAATCATCCGATGTTCATCACAACCCGGTTCTGCTTCATACCAGCACTGCATGGTGGAAGTTGGGTATTCACCCTTATTACAATCAAAATTGGTAAACCAACAGCATAGTTTCATATCACAGGTATGATCTATTTTTGATTAATTTTTGCAACCATGGTTGTATACCAGGTTGTGTATTGGACATTTTGACCCGTCCGGCAGTAAACCGCCCAGACAGATCTTTTTTATGCAGACACAGGGATTGCATAATATTATGAAGGTATATACGCCAGCACTGATTTTATCACGGCGGATCAAACAGTTATATCCCAGTGCACGATGGCAGCAGATCACAGTATTTCAACTAGCCTATTACAAGGCGCTTTAAGACCAAAATAAGTGATTGTTTTTTACACAGAACACAATCTGTGCCTATCAACTCAGTTGCCGAATTAAGACTCATTGCCGGGTTGACGAGAGGTTGATGGATCTTCTGGTGTTGGTTCAGCCTCCTCCTCCCCATCCAGTGGCTGGAAGTCAACGGTGGTCCAGTCAATCTGGGTTAAAGCTTGAAAGACAGCTTCTTCGCTTATAAGTTCGGACGGTTCAATGTCAGGAGCGTAAGTGTGCTTATGGATTGGCGGGATAAGATTTTGCACTTCCTTCACAGTAGTGTCAATCCGTTGGTTGTTGGCATCATAGAAGGACCGATGAACAGTCAAATTAGCCTCTTCCGCCAATTGACTTGCCAGAGGACGCATCTCCTTTGTCAGGACTTTGAGGGCTTCATTATCAAATTCTGCCCCATTTTCTTGTTCACTAGGAAAGCCCTTGGCAATATCAAATGGATCCAGGTCAGCTATCCATGCTTTGGCTCGGGTAAGTGCCAACAAAGCACCAGCCCTGGCAGCGGATCGCTTCACCTCTTCTATCTACGCCGGTGTCATGGATAACCTTGCTAGAGTGTCCTTGATCAATGTTGGGGCCGGTTTGCTATATGAGGCTGCACAGATAACCCGTTGGACACCGGTATACAGCTGCTCTATCAAAGTATATGTTGCCTTCAGCTTCATCCGCATGTCAGAGCCTAGATGAGCAATACGGCTACCTATAACGGTTTAAGATTTTGATGTTAAACCGGCAATTTCAAAATTGATTACTTAAGCAGTCTTGGCAAGAGTATTTACAAAAAATTGCAGAGGTCATAGCGTTTACTTGGCGCTTCAACCCAGTTAGCTCTTCTGCCATCGGTTTAAGAGCTGACTCTGCCTCTTCAGCCCGCTTCAGCAATGCAGTCTTTTCAAATTCCCAGTTGGCATGCTCAGTCTTGAAGTTGTCCTTCAGTTGTTCCATATCTGTTAAAGCACCTTTCAGCTCTTCTTTAGCTTTGGAAGTTTCTGCTTGTTGGGACTTGATATTCTCTTGAAGATCAGCAATTTGAGAACCTTGGTGATTTATATCAGCCTGCCACAGCCAGAGAAGGAGCATGTTAATATTTTTGTCAAAAAGTCCCAAGCATATAACCAGTTATACACTTGGCACTTGGGGGCTAATGTGGATTGCTTCTTTACTACTGATTGTTTGAAGTCCCAAGAATTAATACAAGTTTTAACTCTTGGCACTTGGTGGCTAATGTGTGTTTGATCAGAAAGTACACAGGCAAGGGTATTAATAACCTGCAGTATGGAACATAGAAGTCCCGGTTTGTCTTCAAGAGACAAACCGGCCCTTGGGGGCTACAATGCAGTGAATATACAAAACAAGGACGACAGTGTTTAGAAGATTACCTCATAATGCTCCTTCATCATATTCACCAAACCGGCTTCATAATCCCGGTTTGTGTACAGGCGGTTCAGGAATCCGGAATGAAGCTCCTGGGCGGAAAGATTAGCATAGCTTGACAAATCTGTCTTCCCTTTCCCCTTGCCCATTGCGGCAAATTGCTCCTTGGCAGTATGCTTCGGTAAGGCAACCGGATTGCCTGGGACAGTATGACCAGTAGTGGTGATAATAACATCATCATCGTTGCCTTTTGATGGGCTCGGCGGATTGATAATATCCCTAGCTGGGCTCGGCAGATTAACAGCTGGGCTTGGCAGATTGGCAGCTGGACTCGGCGGGTCAGCAGCTGGGCTTGGAGGTGTAGCATGCGGAATTGATGGATCAACATGCGTAGCCGGGTCAGCTCCCGGCGGATTAGCATCAGTGGCTGGATCCTGTGGCGCAGAGTCATCCATGACAATATCACTGTCTCTACCGGCGTCTTCTGAAGTTTTCTCCGGTTCAACTTCATCAGTGGTGCTACTGGTCTTGGCTTTTTTGCTCAGACGGGCCTTGGCGCTATAATATCAAAGCAAGGATTACTATGGTAAACCGACGTATGAAGGAAAAAGCTGAAAGGCAATACTTACCCAGCGACGGTCTTGAGGGGAGGCAATTGCGTGGTTGATGAGTCGCCAGATGAATTAGAAGTTACCTGATAATTTGAATCGGACGGATTAAGTGGGTATCGGAAGCAACCCGCCAAGAGATAAGGCTAATTAAAATAGGAAGAGACCTCTGGACGACGTTTCCGGGGTGGAGTGTCCGGTAAACCGGAGGAAGTGACCTGTTGGCCGCTATGCCGGGTTGTGCGACGGCCTTCATCTTGCTGTCTCTTCAAAGCAAATTTTGGACCCAAATAAGCAAGAGGGTGAGAGCATTTTACTTTCCGAACTGCACGGCGAAATTTTTGAACCGGCACATGATCTGAATCGGAGGAAAGGGAGATTACCTCAACATGATCAGCGCCACTAGCTTCCGCGTCATCCTGATAATAGTCGCTGTCAATAAGGTGTACGAAAAATAAACCAAGTGAGTCAAGTGCTACCTCTCGGTCTGAGTCTTCAATATCTTCGAGTAGATCAGCAGACTCGACGGTATTCTTCTTGGCTGGTCACTTTACGACTTTGCTCTTGGCATGAGGAGCCCTGGCCGGTTTATCTTGAGTTTTCCTTTTCCAGAAGGAGCTATTGGCCTTTAAAATTAAACAAAGGATTATTATATCAGTGTTAAAGCGGAGACGGATCAAAAAAGTACATGGTTAAAGTTCTTACCGCTGGCGGTTTGTTGGCGGCATAAAAAGGGCGCAGCCCAATTTGGTTGCATGCAGCGATCGGTTTGTCAAGCATCTTCTTCACACTTTCCCTGACTTCATCATCGGTCATCTCTATTTCATTAAACCGTTGAGGATCCTTGGTGTCGCCGGTATATTCATACATGAATCTGGAGCGGCGACTTAAAGGTAGAACACACCACGAAACCCAACAGCGGACGAGATCAACACCAGTCAAACCTTTGGCGAGGAGAGCCCGGAGCTTGGCGAGTTGAGGTGCATAAGGTTGTCGTTCTTGGGAAGTTAAACGTTGAGGTAACGGGTGGCCATTGCTAAGCCGGTGAACGCGGTAGCCCGGCAAAGGATTTTCTCCCGCAGGGGTAGTGTTCTGACAATAGAACCATGTTTGGTTCCAGTCTTTAGGATGGCTGTGAAGTTTGGCATGAGGAAAATCAACTTCTTTCCTTTTTTGAATCGACACACCACCAAGTTCAGTATTAGGGCCGTCAGAGAACTCAGTTCGGCGGTTTAAGTGGAAGAAATCCCGGAAGAGATCTACAGTTGGTTCTTCTTGAAGGTGAACTTCACAGAACACTTGGAAGTTGCATATGTTGGACACAGAATTTGGTCCAATATCCTGAGGACGGAGTTGGAAGCTGGCAAGTACATCCCCGAAAAACTTTGATCCGGGAGGGCTGAATCCCCAGGATAGATGTTGCATGAATACGATCACTTCTCCATCTTGAGGTTCAGGAGGGCACTCGGGACTAGGGACTCGCCAATGGAGGACATTTTTCGAGGCTAAAGCACCAGTCAGAACATATCCATTGATTTGCATTTCCGTGATCCGGGAAGGAACCCAGTTGCAAGCGGTGAATTGCTTGGTCATTTTGGACAACAAGCTGTAAAAGAAAGGTGAAGGCCGGTTTACGATTGCAGGTTGATGTGCACTAATTTGAGTTAAACCGGAGAATTTGATCAAGGCATATATGTGAGTTAAACTGGAAATTAAATACTCAAGTCAAGATGGCGGTTTAAGTGAGGGCTAATGGCATATGGCGGATTATCAACTGCTAAAGGTTAAACCGCCCTTAAACAAAAGAGGCAGAGATGAAATTTACTAAGTGTTTGCAGAAACAGGTTTCACAATATGACAGTATAATTTTGGATCTACCATGGGACAGTAAAGAAAAAATTTCTGAGCCCTACAATGGCGCTAAGAAGAACGGAGAAGGTCCAGATACAGTTTTTTTCCAAGGAACAGCAGCATGCTGTGGTGCGGTAGACTAAGGTTATGGATCTAGCCACAAAAGAAAACAATCGGGCCTAGCTAAGATGCAGTAGAGATGCCAAGGGAAAAGGGAACCAGTATTGATGAACGAACGCCGATGAACAGGGAAGAACATGAAACGCTAATGGAGATCTAGGGTTAAGGGAAGGAAGCTTACCAGGGCCACGCCGCAGCGGAGGAGTATCGCAGAGAGCTCTGGTACGAATAGGGTGATGCAGCGGCCTGGTCGGTGCAGATTCGAGGATCGGTGGCGGCGGCGGCGCTCGAGCTCTTCGGGTCGCGAGGAGGAAGACGAGAGGAAGGGGGGAATGGAAAGACCCCCGGCCCTATTTATAAAAAGCAAGAGGATAAAACGGTCAGCGCAAAAATCGAGGGGCCTGAGGCGGCAAAAGAGGATGCAGCGGTCGCCTCGATCTTCGGAGTAATTAATAAAGGGAATCTTTTTATGCAGAGATGACATCATGATGATTTACTGCAGTGACAGAAGGTGACGTCATGGCGGTTCACCAAAGTGTACAGGGAGAAGACAACATGGCGGTTTACGGAGAATCATTACAAGATGTTCATGGAATTTTCCTAAGGGTTGAAGATTGACATGAACAGGTTCAAATCAATCTGGGGCCTAATGTTGAGGATATAACCACTGAGTGTAAACCGCCCAGGAGGGGCCGGTTCACGCTCAGCTATACTGAAGCCCATGAAGACAAGAAGATGGCGCTTTACGGATAAAGCTTAAAGGCCCAGAACCAGGAGGCGGATTAGGGCCCGTAGTGATAAACCGCCATAATTGTTTACTTGTATTGTAAGTTAGGGAAAGGGAGAAATCGAGCCGAACACTTGTATGAATCGGCCTCGGGACTCTGTAAACCGGCCGGGCGTCAACGTGTGTATATAAAGGGACGACCCGGCGGCGGTTCAGGAGGACAGACAACAACTCGAGACCCAGGCAAGCGTATTTTCTCCCTGGTCATCGAAATCCCAATAATCCCATCACAACTAGATGTAGGCTTTTACCTTCATCGAAGGGGCCGAACTAGTATAACTCTCGTGTCCCTTGTCCGGTTTAACCCCTTCAGGCTAACCTCGTTGCGATGGCTCCATGACTAAGTCCTTCTGCTAGGACATCTGACGTGATATTTCCACGACAAGCACCATGCTGCTATTGGATATACTCTGGATGATCTCAAGGGCTTTAGTCCCACGTTATGCCAACACAAAATTAATTTGGAGGACGATGCCAAACCAGTTAGAGATCCTCAATGACGATTGAATCCTAAGATGAAAGAAGTGGTAAGAAAGGAGATACTAAAGCTCCTTGAGGCAGGTATAATTTATCACGTTGCTGATAGTGATTGGGTAAGCCCTGTCCATTGTGTTCCTAAAAAGGGAGGTATTACTGTCGTTCCTAATGATAAAGATGAATTGATCCCGCAAAGAATTATTACAGGTTATAGGATGGTAATTGATTTCCGTAAATTAAATAAAGCTACTAAGAAAGATCATTACCCTTTACCTTTTATTGATCAAATTCTAGAAAGACTATCCAAACACACACATTTCTGCTTTCTAGATGGTTATTCTGGTTTCTCTCAAATACCAGTGCCAGCGAAGGATCAATCAAAAACTACTTTTACTTGCCCTTTCGGTACTTTTGCTTATAGACATATGCCTTTTGGTTTATGTAATGCACCTGCTACCTTTCAAAGATGTATGATGGCTATATTCTCTGACTTTTGTGAAAAGATTTGTGAGGTATTCATGGATGATTTCTCCGTCTATGGATCCTCTTTTGATGATTGCTTGAGCAACCTTGATCGAGTTTTGTAGAGATGCGAAGACACTAGTCTCGTATTAAATTGGGAAAAGTGCCACTTTATGGTTAATGAAGGCATTGTCTTGGGGCATAAGATTTCTGAGAGAGGTATTGAAGTTGATAAAGCTAAAGTTGATGCTATTGAAAAGATGACATGCCCCAAGGACATAAAAGGTATAAGAAGTTTCCTTGGTCATGCCGGTTTTTATAGGAGGTTCATTAAGGACTTCTCTAAAATCTCTAGGCCTCTAACTAACTTATTGCAAAAAGATATTCCTTTTGTCTTTGATGATGATTGTGTAGAAGCATTTGAAATACTTAAGAAAGCTTTGATCACTGCACCTATTGTTCAGCCACCTGATTGTAGTTTACCCTATGAAATTATGTGTGATGCTAGTGATTATGCTGTAGGTGTTGTTCTAGGGCAAAGAGTTGATAAGAAATTGAATGTTATCAAGTATGCTAGTAAGACTCTTGATATTGCCCAGAGAAATTATGCTACTACTGAAAAAGAGTTTTTAGCAGTTGTGTTTGCATGTGATAAGTTTAGACCTTATATTGTTGATTCCAAACTAACTATTCACACTGATCATGCTGCTATTAAATATCTTATGGAAAAGAAAGATGCTAAGCCTAGACTTATTAGATGGGTTCCCTTGCTCCAAGAATTTGATTTGCATATTATTGATAGAAAGGGAGCTAAGAACCCCGTTGCAGACAACTTGTCTAGGTTAGAGAATGTTCTTGATGACCCACTACCTATTGATGATAGCTTTCCTGATGAACAATTAGCGGCCATTAATGCTTCTCATACTGCCCCCTGGTATGCTGATTATGTTAATTATATTGTTGCTAAATTTATACCACCTAGTTTCACATACCAGCAAAAGAAAAAGTTCTTTTATGATTTAAGACATTACTTCTGGGATGACCCACACCTTTATAAAGAAGGAGTAGATGGTGTAATTAGATGTTGTGTACCTGAGCATGAACAGGAACAGATCCTATGCAAGTGTCACTCTGAATCATATGGAGGACACCACGCTGGAGATAGAACTGCACATAAGGTATTGCAATCTGGTTTTTATTGGCCTACTCTCTTCAAAGATGCTCGTAAGTTTGTCTTATCTTGTGAGAATGTCAAAGAATTGGTAATATTAGTAGACGTCAAGAAATGCCTATGAATTATTCTCTTGTTATTGAACCGTTTGATGTTTGGGGCTTTTATTATATGGGACCTTTTCCTGCCTCTAATGGTTACACACATATTTTAGTTGATGTTGATTACGTTACTAAGTGGGTAGAAGCTATTCCAACTAGTAGTGCTGATCATAACACTTCTATTAAGATGCTTAAAGAAGTTATTTTTCTGAGGTTTGGAGTCCCTAGATATCTTATGACTGATGGTGGTTCACATTTTATTCATGGTGCTTTCCGTAAGATGCTCGCTAAGTATGATGTTAATCATAGAATCGCATCTCCTTATCACCCGCAGTCTAGTGGTCAAGTAGAGTTGAGCAATAGAGAGCTCAAATTAATTTTGCAAAAGACTGTCAATAGATCTAGAAAGAATTGGTCCAAAAAACTTGATGATGCATTATGGGCCTATAGAACTGCATATAAAAATCCTATGGGTATGTCTCCGTATAAGATGGTTTATGGAAAAGCATGTCACTTACCTCTAGAACTTGAACATAGAGCATATTGGGCTATTAAAGAGCTCAACTATGACTTCAAACTTGCTGGTGAGAAGAGGTTATTTGATATTAGCTCACTTGATGAATGGAGAACCCAAGCCTATGAGAATGCCAAGCTATTCAAATAAAAAGTTAAACGATGGCATGACAAAAGGATACAAAAGCGTGAGTTTAACGTAGGTGATTATGTGTTATTATTCAACTCTCGTTTAAGATTTTTTGCAGGAAAACTTCTCTCTAAATGGGAAGGTCCTTACATTATCGAGGAGGTCTATCGTTCCAGTGCCATTAAAATCAACAACTTCGAAGGCACAAGTCCGAGGGTGGTGAACTGTCAAAGAATTAAACATTATATCCCAGGTAATCCTATCAATGTTGAAACTAATATTGTTGAGACCGTAACCCCGGAGGAATACATAAGGGACACTTTCCAGAACGTTTCAGACTCCAAAAAGGAATAGGTATGTGGTACGGTAAGTAAACCGACTCCAAAACAATTCTAATGGCAATTTTTATCCGTTTTGGAATATTTAAGAATTTTGGAAAGAAAGAAGTAGTCCGGGAAGGATACGAGGCCTCCACGAGGGTGGAGGGCGCACCCACCCTTCCTGGGCGCGCCCCCTGTCTCGAGGCCACCTCGTGTGCCTCCCGGACTGTGTTTTCTTGCACGTTGCGTATTTTGGTCAGTACAAATTCATTATATAATCTCCCGGAGGCTTTGACCACCGTATCACGCAAATATCCTCTGTTTTTGTTTCGAGCTGTTTTTCTGACAGATATAGAGCATCATGACGTCTCCAAGCGCTCCCAAGGACAAGTTTTTCGAGAGGGTTATCAACCCGTACCTCGCGGAGGTGCTGCAACACCCTCAAACCATTGAGATGCGTGAGGGGGTGCTGCACATCCGCGATGTGGAGGGACCAAGGCGTACCGGAAGCATGGAGACAAAGCTCGAAGCCATGGAGCAACAAGTTTTCAAGTGCCAAGGGATGGTGGAGCGTGGACTCAACGCCAACCAGATGATGATCACGGAGTTTACCAACAACCACAAGCTAGATGCCAAGGTAATTGGGGAGACCATCTTCAAGCTTCAAGAGAAAATCGAGCACCTCCAAGCCCAGATCTATGACCTGCAAAATCAAAACTGTGAGTATGAATATAGATTCAAGAGGATGAGTTTGGCTGCAGATTTAAGGATCCCGGAGACTCGATCATCCTTCTATGATGGTGAGCCTATGCCTTGGAAGATGGACGACAAGCCTACATCATCAACAACTCCTACTTCACCACCTCCGAGGACATAATTACATGGGTATGGGCACTCCCCTTGGCAACTGCCAAGCTTGGGGGAGGTGCCCCGGTATCGTATCACCATCACACTCCTATCTTTACCTTTTTACTTAGTTCGATCCTTTTGGTAATATCTCGATCTAGTAGATTGAAGTTTTGATATCAAGTAGTTTTGAGTTTTGCTTTGTGATCTCTTTATGTAATCAAGTCTGTGAGCTATCTATAATAAAGATTAGTGCTGAGTCAAGGGCTTTGCTATCTTGCTATGATCTTGAGAAAGTAGAAAGAATAAAAAGAATAAAAGAGTTCATATTGATCTTATGGATAGTAATGACTTCACACATAGAAAGTATGAGGCATAAAAGTTGTTGGGAGTTGACAAACATAGTTTTGGTCATCGTTGCAATTAATAGGAAGTAATAAGGAAAGAGAGGTTTTCACATGCAAATTTACTATCTTGGACATCTTTTATGATTGTGAAGCACTCATTAAGTATGACATGCTAAAAGAGTTGATGTTGGACAAGGAAGACAACGTAATGGTTTATGTTTTCTCACATCTCAGTTAAAGTATATTGTCATAGACCTTCCCAACATGTTGAGCTTGCCTTTCCCCCTCATGCTAGCCAAATTCCTTGCACCAAGTAGAGATACTACTTGTGCTTCCAAATATCCTTAAACCAGTTTTGCCATGAGAGTCCACCATACCTACCTATGGATTGAGTAAGATCCTTCAAGTAAGTTGTCATGTTGCAAGCAATAAAAATTGTTCTCTAAATATGTATGATTTATTAGCGTAGAGAAAATAAGCTTTATACGATCTTGTTATGGAAGCAATAAAAGCGACGGACTGCATAATAAAGGTCCATATACAAGTGGCAATATAAAGTGACGTTCTTTTGCATTAAGATTTTATGCATCCAACCCTAAAAGCACATGACAACCTCTGCTTAGGGCCTATCTTTTACTTTATGTTTTTACTTTATGCTTGAGTCAAGGTGATCTTCACCTTTCCCTTTTTCATTTTATCCTTTGGCAAGATCCTCGTGTTTGAAAGATCTTGATATATATATCCAATTGGATGTAAGTTAGCTTGAACTATTATTGATGACATCACCTAAAGGTGAATACGTTGGGAGGCAACACAATAAGCCCCTATCTTTCTCAGTGTCCGGTTGAAACTCCGTAACCACAAGTACTGCGTGAGTGTTAGCAATTGTAGAAGACTACATGATAGTTGAGTATGTGGACTTGCTGAAAAGCTCTATTCTTGACTCTTTCTGATGTTATGATAAATTGCAATTGCTTCAATGACTGAGATTATAGTTTGTTAGTTCCCGATGAAGTTTCTGAACCATACTTGACATTGTGAATTGATTGTTACTTGAGCATAAGAAATCATTGACAAAATCTATTTATGTTGCTTTTATAAGAATGATCATGATGCCCTCATGTCCGTATTTTATTTTTATCGAAACCTGTATCTCTAAACATGTGGACATATTTTTCGATTTCGGCTTCCGCTTGAGGACAAGCGAGGTCTAAGCTTGGGGGAGTTGATACGTCCATTTTGCATCATGCTTTTATATCAATATTTATTGCATTATGCGCTGTTATTACACATTATATCTCAATACTTATGGCTATTCTCTCTTATTTTACAAGGTTTACCATGAAGAGGGGAATGCCGCAGCTGGAATTCGGCCGAAAAGGAGCAAATATTGAAACCTATTCTACGCAGCTCCAAAAATCTTGAAACTCCACGGAAGTCAGTTTTGGAATTAATAAGAATTATTGAGCGAAGAAAACACAAGAGGGGGCCCATACCCTAGCCAGGAGGGTGGGGGCGCGCCCACCCCTACTGGGCGCGCCCCCTGTCTCCTGGGCCCCCTGGTGGCCCTCCGGTGCCCATCTTCTGCTATATGAAGGCTTTTACCCTGGAAAAAATCAGAGGCAAGCTTACGAGACAAAAATCCGCCGCCACGAGGCGGAACCTTGGCAGAACCAATCTAGGGCTCCGGCAGAGCTGTTCTACCGGGGAATCTTCCCTCCGGGAGGGGGAAATCATCACCATCGTCATCACCAATGATCCTCTCATCGGGAGGGGGTCAATCTCCATCAACATCTTCACCAGCACCATCTCCTCTCAAAACCCTAGTTCATCTCTTGTATCCAATCTTGTATCAAAACCACAAATTGGTACTTGTGGGTTGCTAGTAGTGTTGAATACTCCTTGTAGTTGATGCTAATTGGTTTACTTGGTGGAAGATCATATGTTCAGATCCTTAATGCATATTATTACTCCTCTGATTATGAACATGAATATGCTTTGTGAGTAGTTACGTTTGTTCCTGAGGACATGGGTGAAGTCTTGCTATTAGTAGTCATGTTAATTTGGTATTCGTTCGATATTTTGATGAGATGTATGTTGTCTCTCCTCTAGTGGTGTTATGTGAACGTCGACTACATGACACTTCACCATTATTTGGGCCTAGAGGAAGGCATTGGAAAGTAATAAGTAGATGATGGGTTGCTAGAGTGACAGAAGCTTAAACCCTAGTTTATCGTTGTTTCGTAAGGGCTGATTTGGATCCATATGTTTAATGTTGTGGTTAGGTTTACCTTAATACTTCTTTTGTAGTTGCGGATGCTTGCAATAGGGTTAATCATAAGTGGGATGCTTGTCCAAGTAAGGAAGTACCCAAGCACCGGTCCACCCACATATCAAATTATCAAAGTACCGAACGCGAATCATATGAGCGTGATGAAAACTAGCTTGACGATAATTCCCATGTGTCCTCGGGAGCTCTTTTCTCATTATAAGAAATTGTACATGCTTGTCCTTTGCTACAAAAAGGATTGGGCCACCTTGCTGCACTTTATTTACTTTCATTGCTTGTTACCCGTTACAATTTATCTTATCACAAAACTATCTGTTACCTATAATTTCAGTGCTTGCAGAGAAAAACTTACTGAAAACCGCTTGTCATTTCCTTATGCTCCTCATTGGGTTCGACACTCTTACTTATCGAAAGGACTACGATAGATCCCATATACTTGTGGGTCATCACTCATCTACTCCTTCGACCCTCTGCTGGATCAAGAGCTCGAGGGACGTCATCGCGCTGAACATGTGCAGAACTCGGAGGTGTCGTATGTTCGGTACTCGATCGGTTGGAACGAGAAGAGGTTCGACTACATCAACCGCGTTGAGAAAACGCTTCCACTTTCGGTCTACGAGGGTACGCGGACACACTCTCCCCCTCTCGTTGCTATGCATCTCCTAGATAGATCTTGCGTGAGCATAGGATTTTTTTTGAAATTGCATGCTACATTTCCTAACAGTGGCATCCGAGCTAGGTTTATGCATAGATGATATGCACGAGTCGAACACAAAGAGTTGTGGGCAGTGATCTTCATACTGCTTACCACCAATGTCTTATTTTTGATTCGGCGGTATTGTTGGATGAAGCGGCCCGGACCAACCTTACATGACCGCGTTCATGAGACCGGTTCCACCGACAGACATGCAACTAGTTTTGCATAAACATGGTTGGCGGGTGTCTGTTTCTCCAACTTTAGTTGAATCAAATTTGACTGTGGTCGGTCCTTGTGAAGGTTAAAACAGCAAACTTGATAAATCACCGTTGTGGTTTTTTGTGCCGTAGGTAAGAACGGTTCTTGCTAGAAGCCCGTAGCACTCACGTAAAACTTGCAAAAACAAAGTAGAGGACGTCTAACTTGTTTTTGCAGGGCATGTTGTGATGTGATATGGTAAGACATGATGTGATATACGTTGTTGTATGAAATGGTAATGTTTTGTAGAAGTTATCGGCAACTAGCAGGAGCCTTATGGTTGTCGCTTTATTGTATAAAATACAAACACCATGTAATTGCTTTGCTTTATCACTAAGCGGTAGCAATAGTCATAGAAGCAATAGTTGGCGAGATGACAACGACGCTACGATGGATATCAAGGTGTCAAGCCGGTGACGATGGAGACCATGACGTTGCTTTGGTGATGGAGATCAAAAGCACAAGATGATGATGGCCATATCATGTTACATATTTTGATTGCATGTGATGTTTATCTTTATGCATCTTATTTTGCTTAGTACGGCGGTAGCATTATAAGATGATCCCTTACTAAATTTCAATGTATAAGTGTTCTCCCCGAGTATGAACCATTGCGAAAGTTCTTCGTGCTGAGACACCATGCGATGATCGGATGTGATAAGCTCTACGTTCAAATACAACGGGTGTAAGCCAGTTTTGCACATGCGGAATACTCGGGTTAAACTTGACGAGCCTAGCATGTGCAGACATGGCCTCAGAACACTGGAGACCGAAAGGTCGAACGTGAATCATATAGTGGATATGATCAACATAGAGATGTTCACCATTGATGACTACTCCATCTCACGTGATGATCGGACATGGTTTAGTTGATTTGGATCACGTATCATTTAGATGACTTGAGGGACGTCAATCTAAGTGGGAGTTCTTAAGTAATATGATTAATTGAACTTTAATTTATCATGAACTTAGTCCTGATAGTATTTGCAAATTATGTTGTAGATCAAAAGCTCGTGTTGTTGCTCCCCTATGTTTTTTGATATGTTCCTAGAGAAAACTAAGTTGAAAGATGATAGTAGCTATGATGCGGACTGGGTCTGTGATCTAAGGTTTATCCTCATTGCTGCACAGAAGAATTATGTCCTTGATGCACTGCTAGGTGACAGACCTATTGCAGGAGCAGATGCAAACGTTATGAACGTTTGACTAGCTCAATATGATGACTACTTGATAGTTTAGTGCACCAGCTTTACGGCTTAGAACCGGGACTTCAAAAACGTTTTGAACGCCACAGAGCATATGAGATGTTCCAAGAGCTGAAATTGGTATTTCAGGCTCATGCCCGTGTCGAGAGGTATGAGACCTCTGACAAGTAATTCACCTAAAAGATGGAGGAGAATAGCTCAGCTAGTGAGCATGTGCTCAGAATGTCTGGGTACTACATCAAGATCGTGCCAAATCAAGAACACGAGAGAGAGAGAGAGAGAGAGAGAGAGAGAGAGAGAGAGAGAGAGAGATCAAACACAAAGCTACTGGTACATACGCTCAGCCCCGAGGGTGAACTAGTCAATCCTCATCATGGAGAGCGCCGAGATGATGAAGATGGCCACCGGTGATGGATCCCCCCACCGGCAGGGTGCCGGAACAGGGTACCAATTAGGTTTTCATGGCTATAGAGTCTTGCGGCGGCGGAACTCCCGATTTAGATTTGTTTTCGGGGGTTTCTGTTGGAGATATGCCCTAGAGGCAATCATGTATGATGATATTTCCTATGTGTTTATGAATAAAGATAGTCCTTGGACATTATCAATGATGTGTATCAGCAAGTACGTGACTTGTTTGTGGGACTATGCATTGTATGATGACTGTCCTAAAAGGTCCCTAGTCGAAAGGGCTGTGTGGACGCGCAGCCGACTAGACTAGCATATGACACGGTCGATGGCTCGGTCTCACTAGCCATGGAGCATTGGATGCTAACCGGATAATATGGACTTGGAAAGGTCTGGTCGGATTCGACATAGTCGGATCCGAAGTCGAGATAAGGTCCGAGTCGGACAGACCCAACTATGAGACGCAGCGATATGTCATCTGTGAGTCTCTAGTACAACATACGTTCTATGTCCTAAGACCTGAGTGGACGCATGTACTCGAGATGGTGATAGACTTGCTTTGGGCCGACCAAACGCTACTCCGTGGATCGGGTAGTTACAAAGGTAGGTTTCGGTTTGTCCAGTCCCATGCTGCGAGACATGGTCGAGCAAGATGGGATTTGCCCTCCGATCAAGAGAGATATACTGGGCCCCTCGTGTGATCGACAAGGAACAGCATGGCCATGCGACAAGGATTATGAGATAATCCGGACGGTGGTCGGTATCACCGAACGAGAAAGAGGTCGGGTTAGCACAAGGATGACAGTCTCGCCTTGAGCCCGACAACATATATCGTGCGGCAAAGGGAACAGAAGTGTGACACGTTGTACAGGTTCGCCTAACCAGCTTCATAGTCTGCTTGGTGGTCGGCACGCCTTGCTAGAGGCCGCTACCAACCGTACAGGTCGGAGGTGATCCGAACTGTGACCAAGCTGACTTGAACCTAAGGGGTCGCGCTTAAGGGAAGGAACCTACGAGGTCAGTTCGTAGGACACTGGTCGGATGTGATCCGAACTGGACTAGGAACGTGACCGAGTAGACTTTGGGCTTTAGGGTCCGTCACGAGGCCCAAGTGTTGAGCTCATGACGGACGCCTATATAAAGTGGAGGTGCGGCACACTCAGGCGGTCGATCGCTTCGGCGCTGCGACTAGGGTTTGCATGTGTTGCGAATAGCCACCTCCACTCGCCGCCGACTGTGTGATCGGACCTAGCAGTCCGCCGCACGACGTTCCTCCCGCACGCGCGGATACCGTTAGAGGCGGTGCACTTGCGCCGCTCCGGCGAACTCGTACGTGGGATCGGACGACCGGCCGCTCGAGGGAGATCGAACGAGGAGGAGACGATCCACGCAGACGCGCTGCCCCAACTCTTCTTCCGCTGCACGGCACTGCGCGTCTAGTGGTAACGAACTATGATCCATCTCCCGTAGCATGTTCCTGGATGTTCTGCGCGTAGGAATTTTTAATTTGCAGTCGACGCACCCTACCGTAGAACCCAACAGTGGTATCAGAGCCTCTGTTATAGGATTTGGATTCAGATCGTATGCATATTAGATATGTGGAGGCGGCAGATGAGATCTGTTGTCCTTGAAGAGATCGGCTATGTGCACGGTTGATGTGATCAACTGCACATGGGGATCGTTGAGGCTATGTTTTCTGTAAATCGGGATCGATGAGGTCGTGACACGATCTACCCCTACCGGTCGGTCATCCGCCATCGGGGTTAACAGTGAAACGTAAATCCGAATCGGATTCGTGATGATCGATAAGATCGGTCAGATCAGAGAATTCGGCGTGATCGGAGTTCAGATGTGATCTGTGATTTCTGAAAACGTCGGGCGCTGCCCGCACCCGCGAGGGGTGCTGCCCCTTCGAACCCCACCCGCTAACCGGCTAGCGGGACCGCCGTGTGCGTAGCGCCGTGTATTTCGTACCCTGCACACAAACCGGTAGAATGCGATTCTATGCATAACTTTGTTTTGCAGGTTTGATGTGAATAGTATGGCTCATGTGTATGTGATGCATGTGTGTAATTTATACGTGGCATGCGTGTCATGTTTGTCACCGCGCAGAGCCAAAGTGTTGTCATTATAATGTATAACGACCTGCGTGTCGACTTGTGACTCTATGTAAATTCATTACTAGTTGTAGTAGTTGGATAATAGAGATCAGGTTGGTGGCTTGGCGTCCGGCATGACAAACAAGATGGAGTTCGAGATGGTCATCGGAGTCGGAGCCGACCGGAAGAACGTCCATGAAGGAGCCATACTATTTCACAATATGTGTTATTTTTTTATTGTTATGCTTCTTTGTTTCTATGCATGTTAGAATGGTAGAAAGATCCCTCATGAATATCAAGTGAATTACCATCCCCGATGTTGCACCTTCGCACGTCAAGTACGTCTAGTAGTGGGCTCATAAAATTGGGGTGCTGCTGGGTGTCCTTGAACTGAAGGGTTAAATGTCGGACACGGACATGCACCTTTGCATCAGTTAACTTGACAAGGCTATCAAAAGCGGTTTTGGGCCTTGTGGCAAAGAAGGTTGGGAGCCGGGTATGAGATACCTTCCGACCGGCTGTGAGTCGATAGAGATACGATTAGCAAGGAGTTGCTTACGGATAGGTATGTTGGCTAGCAGTGATGCTAAAGCTCACTAGTCGCATGCGCTAGTCGGATCCTGAATCACTGAGAGTTTGCGGAGGGATGCTGACTTCAGTGGGAGTATTTCTGTTTAGGCTAGAACTACTCTACATAAACACATTGCTTAGTGATTGCATGTTTTCTGTTGTAGATCAATGGCACCACCTGCTCAACCCAACTTTGCATTGAAATCAATTCTGGAAAAGGATAAACTGAATGGAACAAACTTTACCACCTGGTATAGAAATCTGAGAATTGTTCTCAAGCACGATAAAAAGGAACATGTTCTAGAGGATCCACTTCCAGAGGAACCTGCTGATAATGCTAGTGCCACAGCTAAAAATGCCTACCAGAAACTCGTTGATGAATCAACGGAGATCAGCTGTCTGATGCTGGCTTGTATGGAGCCCGATTTGCAACAGCATTTCGAAAACGTTGAGGCTTACGATATGATCGAGAGTCTCAAGAGCATGTTTCAGACACAGGCTAGGACCGAAAGGTTCAACGTCTGGCGATCCTTGATGGATTGCAAGCTGAAGGAAGGTGATCCACTGAGCCCACATGTGATCAAGATGATCGGATATGTGCAAGCTTTGGATCGTTTGGGCTTCCCGCTCTTGGATGAGCTGGCTACTGATGCAGTTCTGGGTTCTCTTCCGCCCAACTATGGGACATTCATCTCGAACTATCATATGCATGGCATGGATAAGAAGCTCACTGAATTGCATGGGATGCTCAAGGTGGCAGAGCAGGATATTAAGAAAGGCACGCATCAAGTGTTGATGGTGCAGAAATCGGCTAAGTTCAAGAAGAGTTGGTCTAAGAAGAAGGCTAAGGCAAAGGGCACGGAGATGGTAACCTCTGCGCCATGCCAAGTCTGGACCGGACTCAAGACCGTTTGTTTTCATTGCAAGGAGACCGGTCACCGGAAGAGGAACTGTAGCAAGTGGCTTGCGAGCATGGCAAGAAGGCGGAAATGCTTCTTCAGCAAAGGTACACTTGTTGCATATGTTATAGACATTTACCTTGCTGACATACCTAGTAGCTCTTGGGTATTTGATACTGGATCGGTTGTTCATATTTGCAACTCGATGCAGGGGGCTGGTAAGAACTAGGCGTGTGGCACAAGGGAGATTGACATCGGGTCGGCAACAAAGCAAGAGTTGTTGCGTTGGAGGTCGGCACGATGCAGCTCCAGCTTCCTTCCGGATTCATTATGGAATTGAATAATTGTTATTACATTCCTGCACTTAGTCGAACATTATTTCTGCCTCATGTTTGATGAGTCAAGGTTATGAATTCAATTTAAAGGACAATGGTTGTTCGATATTTTTGAATGGTATGTTCCACGGCTATGCACCCATTGTTGATGGGCTATTTATATTGAATCTAGAACAGGAACCGGTCTATAACGTAAATGTCAAGAGGCATAAGCCTAATGAGATAAATCCGACATACTTACGCATTGCCGGCTTGGACACATTAGTCTGAAACGCATGAAGAAGCTCCATGATGATGGGCTCCTAACCCGTCCGACTTGGTCGTTCGAGACATGTGAATCATGCTTGCTCGGCAAGATGACTAAGTCTCCTTCGCAAAGAGTTGCGAGAGGGCGTCCGAGCTATTGGAACTTATACATAGTGATGTGTGTGGTCCAATGAGCACAACCGCCAGAGGTGGCTATCGAGATTTCATGACTTTTACCGACGACTTGAGTAGATATGGATATATCTATTTGATGAGGCACAAGTCGGAGACTTTTGAGAAGTTCAAAGAGTTTCAAAACGAGGTTGAGAATCAGCTCGGCAAGACTATAAAGCTTCTGCGATCTGATCGTGGAGGTGAGTACATGAGCCAGGAGTTCGATGATCATCTGAAAAGTCGAGGTATAGTACCTCAGCTCACACCTCCGGGTACGCCACGGAGAAATGGCGTGTCAGAACGGAGGAATAGGACCTTGTTGGACATGGTCCGGTCTATGATGAGCAAATCGGATTTACCCTTGTCATTTTGGGGATACACTCTAGAAACTGCAGCTTTCACACTTAATAGGGTACCATCAAAATCCGTAGACAAGACACCACATGAGATGTGGACCGGGAAGAGTCCCAGTTTGTCTTTTCTAAAGATTTGGGGTTGTGAAGCATTTGTCAAGCGACTTATGTCAGACAAGCTTACACCCAAGTCGGATAAATGCATATTCGTGGGATATCCGAGGGAAACCTTGGGATATAGCTTCTACAACCGGGAAGAGAACAAAGTGTTTGTTGCTCGGAACGGGGTTTTCCTTGAGAAAGAGTTTCTCAGTCGGGAGGCCAGTGGGAGGACGGTTCGACTCGAAGAAATTCGAGGACCACTCGGGGACGGCTCAGCTGGTGATGAGATCATACCGGAGTCTGTCAGGGAACCCGTAGTGGAAGCGGCACCGGAACCACGGAGGTCGAAAAGATTGCGCAAAGTCGCGATGTATTGTTGCTAGAAAGCGACGAGCCGCCACGTCACGCGGAAGCGATGGTGAGCCCAGATTCGAGGCATGGCTAGAGGCCATGAGATCCGAGTTAAAGTCCATGGATGAGAATCAAGTGCGGGACTTGGTTGATCCGCCACCGGCGAATCGCCATTGGTTGCAAATGGGTCTTTAAAAAGAAAACCGATGTGGATGGAAATGTTCAGATCCACAAAGCTCGGCTTGTCGCTAAAGGTTATGGACAAGTTCAAGGAGTTGACTACGACGAGACTTACTCGCCGGTAGCGATGCTGAAATCGGTAAGGATCATACTAGCTATAGCTGCATATTTCGATTACGAGATATGGCAGATGGATGTCAAGACGGCTTTCCTTCACGGAAATTTAACCGAGGACGTGTATATGATACAGCCCGAGGGTTTTGTCGATCCGACTAGCACTAGTAAGGTATGCAAGCTCAAGAGATCCATTTATGGGTTGAAGCAAGCATCTCGGAGTTGGAACATTCGTTTTGATGAGGTCGTCACTGGTCTCGGTTTCATCAAAAGCGAAGAGGACTCTTGTTTATACAAGAAGTTAAGTGGGAGCTCGATAGTGTTTTTGATCTTGTATGTGGACGACATACTACTGATCGGGAACGATGTTTCGATGTTAAACTTCGGTCAAGGGATCATTGAATGGCAAGTTTTCGATGAAGGACCTTGGTGAGGCAGTCTATATTTTAGGCATTAAGATCTATAGAGATAGATCGAGGAGGCTGCTCGGCTTAAGCCGAGCACGTACATAGATAAAGTGTTGAAGCGGTTCAACATGAGTGAGGCGAAGAAAGGGTTCTTGCCGCCTCACATGGTATAAGGCTAAGCGAGACTCGAGTCCCTCGACATCGATGAGCGAAGCAGGATGAGTAGGATTCCGTATGCCTCGAAGAATCGGATCCATCATGTATGACATGATATGTACAAGGCCTGATGTTGCTTTTGCAATAAGCCTAACAAGTAGATACCGGCCAACCTGTGAGAGTCACTGGGCAGCGGTAAAGACTATTTTGAAGTACCTGAAAAGGACTAAAGAGATGTTCCTAGTTTATGGAGGTGAGGAAGAGCTCGTCGTAAGGGGTTACGTCGATGCTAGTTTCCAAACCGACAGAGATGATTGTCGATCACAGTCTGGATTCGTGTACGTCCTGAACGGAGGAGCAGTGCACTGGATGAGTTCCAAGCAGGATACGGTGGCCGATTCTACCACAGAAGCCGAATACATTGCGGCTTGTGAAGCTGCAAAGGAAGGTGTTTGGATCACGCATTTTCTGGATGATCTTGGTATTTTCCCAGCCTCGGTGAAACCGTTGGACCTTTATTGTGATAATTCGGTGCCATCGCACAAGCCAAGGAGCCGAGGAATCACCACAAGGTCGGACACATAGACCGGAAATATCACCGATCGAAAGATCGTAAGAATGGTGATGTAGAGTTATGCAAGATTCACACGGATGCAAATGTTGCAGATCCGTTGACTAAGCCGCTTCCACAACCCAAGCATGAGGGGCACGTTAGAGCTATGGGCATTCGATGTCTATTTGATTGACTCTAGTGCAAGTGGGAGACTGTTGGAGATATGCCCTAGAGGCAATCATGTATGATGATATTTCCTATGTGTTTATGAATAAAGATAGTCCTTGGACATTATCAATGATGTGTATCAGCAAGTACGTGACTTGTTTGTGGGACTATGCATTGTATGATGACTGTCCTAAAAGGTCCCTAGTCGAAAGGGCTGTGTGGACGCCTAGCCGACTAGACTAGCATATGACACGGTCGATGGCTCGGTCTCACTAGCCATGGAGCATTGGATGCTAACCGGATAATATGGACTTGGAAAGGTCTGGTCGGATTCGACATAGTCGGATCCGAGTCGAGATAAGGTCCGAGTCGGACAGACCCAACTATGAGACGCAGCGATATGTCATATGTGAGTCTCTAGTACAACATACGTTCTATGTCCTAAGACCTGAGCTGACGCATGTACTCGAGATGGTGATAGACTTGCTTTGGGCCGACCAAACGCTACTCCGTGACTGGGTAGTTACAAAGGTAGGTTTCGGGTTTGTCCAATCCCATGCTGCGAGACATGGTCGAGCAAGATGGGATTTGCCCCTCCGATCAGGAGAGATATACTCTGGGCCCCTCGTGTGATCTGACCAGGAACAGCATGGCCATGCGACAAGGATTATGAGATAATCCGGACAGTGGTCGGTATCACTGGAACGAGAAAGAGGTCGGGTTAGCACAAGGATGACAGTCTCGCCTTGAGCCCGACAACATATATCGTGCGGCAAAGGGAATAGAAGTGTGACACGTTGTACAGGTTCGCCTAACCAGCTTCATAGTCTGCTTGGTGGTCGGCACGCCTTGCTAGAGGCCGCTACCAACCGTACAGGTCGGAGGTGATCCGAACTGTGACCAAGCTGACTTGAACCTAAGGGGTCGCGCGCTTAAGGGAAGGAACCTACGAGGTCAGTTCGTAGGACACTGGTCGGATGTGATCCGAACTGGACTAGGAACGTGACCGAGTAGACTTTGGGCTTTAGGGTCCGTGCGAGGCCCAAGTGTTGAGCTCGCGACGGACGCCTATATAAAGTGGAGGTGCGGCACACTCAGGCGGTCGATCGCTTCGGCGCTGCGACTAAGGTTTGCATGTGTTGCGAATAGCCACCTCCACTCGCCGCCGCGGTGTGTGATCGGACCTAGCAGTCCGCCGCGACGACGTTCCTCCCGCACGCGGGATACCGTTAGAGGCGGTGCACTTGCGCCGCTCCGCGAACTCGTGCGTGGGATCGGACGACCGCCGCCGAGGAGATCGAGCGAGGAGGAGACGATCCACGCAGACGCCGCTGCCCAACTCTTCTTCCGCTGCACGGCATCGCGTCTAGTGGTAACGAACTATGATCCATCTCCGTAGCATGTTCCTGGATGTTCTGCGTAGGGAATTTTTAATTTGCAGCCGGCGCACCCTACCGTAGAACCCAACAGTTTCTATATTTATAGGAATTTTTTTTGTCGGTTTCACATCAGGGGGGTCTCCGAGTCAGCCACGAGGTAGGGGGCTACCCAGGGCGGTAGGGTGCGCCCTCCACCCTCGTGGATGACTCGGGACTCTTCTGGCCCAACTCTTTTGCTTCAGGGGCTTCTTCTGGTCCATAAAAAATCATCAGGAATTTTCAACTCGTTTGGACCCCGTTTGATATTCCTTTTCTGTAAAACTCAAAAACAAGGAAAAAAACAGAAACTGGCACTGGGCTCTAGGTTAATAGGTTAGTCCCAAAAATCATATAAAATAGCATATAAATGCATATAAAACATCCAAGATGGATAATATAAAAGCATGGAACAATCAAAAAATATAGATACGTTAGAGACATATCAACAGTTCGATGGTTCCTATGACTCAAGAAAGAAGAAAATGAAACTACAAAACAACTATGTCTTCGCACTCCGTTGTCTTCAAGTGAATGTCTTCACACGTCATTATCTTTGATGCCAATGTCTTTGCGAACCACCATTGTCTTCAATGTCTTCATACATTTTTAGGGGTCATCATCGATGGGTAAACTGATTCAATAGGGACTTCTACCTATGTTCTCCTGTGAATCTCACAAACACATTAGTCCCTTAACCACGTTTGTCATCAATACTCCAAAACCAACTAGGGGTGGCACTAGATGCACTTACACTTTTGTCAAGATCCGTTGTAGCAAGCCGGAAGTATCACAGGCGGCCTGACTCACCCCTTGTTCTTGCATAAGTTAGGCATTGGTTTTCTTGGCCTCTTCCCGGGAAAATTTCATCTTTTGATTGCTGGCGTCGATCTGGCCTGCAATTGGGTGATGCACTTCTTGGCTGCTGCAGACAATTTTGAAGTTATCAGCACAAGATATATATACATATTATGTACAACCCGAAAAGGCAGAAGTGATGACTTACCGACGAGATCGCCAACATTTTTCTCAAGGTTCTGCACCTTGAGCTTGGAGTTAGCCAGCATCTTCTTCAACTTCTCCACCTCTTTTGAGAGGCAGATATTCTCCAGGGTTGCGTTCTATAGATGGCAAGTTTCATAACATTAAAGACAGTCACACAAGCTTTCGAGGGAGATTTGATCCTGATGTTAGCACTTCAAACCGACGTCAATCCCAGGGGCTACTTGATACGTCTCAAATGTATCTATAATTTTTTATTATGTCATGCCATGTATATCATTTTTTCATAATTTTGGCACCATTTTTCATCATTTTTCTAGACTAACCTATTAACCTAGTGTCCAGCACTAGTTGTTGTTTTATGCATGTTTTCATACTTCTAGGAAAGTCAATTTTACGGAGCTCCCTTTCTCATGTGAAAACAAACGTTTTATAACATAAATTGTTTGTTATATAGTTTTGTTTCACCTTTTACCTTAGTACATCTACCATGATTGAAAATTTATACATGTCTTTTTGCATGATTCCGCCTAATTCTTCAAACAATGATATTTCGTATTCTTACACCATTTCAATTAGAGAAGCTCATAAGAAATTCATAGATGCAATGGCAACAATGAAGAACACAAAAGAACCATTGTTTTTCTCAAAAAAAACGGTGTTTTTTTACATTCAAACGCGAGTTCGCGCCTCAACTCACCGTTGGATACATTGTTGAGGATGAAAGGAAATGGAACACTATATATATGAAGGTCGCACTAGCCAAAGAACACCCAAAAACAAAATCAAATAGATCCTACTAAGAATATGGTTCATGCTACAAACTGCTATAATTTCATCATACAATGTATATTTATACCATCAATAAATTTGACTCACGGTGTATGAAATATATCATATTGTTGATTATTATCAGTTCTATATGAAATCTACCATATTATTGATTCAAATGTTATAATCTTTGCAATGTGGATATTATCTAGTTTCCATGAAAATCCTTACTTAAAGGACATGTCTTGTAAAAAAAAGTGGATCAGCAGCACATGATGATATATATGTATGACTTGGAAGATTGCTATAAGTTTTGATGTTATGACTGGGGTGGATTAAACTAACATCAAATTATTTTTTTTCTAGGGGAGCATCAAATTGGTTTCGTGGTGTAGTTTTGATGTTATGACAGCTACTCCGATCCAGCACTACGAGGAGTATATCACAGCTACCGGAGATTCTTTCAGTGACGTTAATGGATGATAATACACAAGTTTTTAACTGTTCAAACAAAAATGTGGCAAAGGTTTCGTGGTGTAGTTGGTTATCACGTCAGTCTAACACACTGAAGGTCTCCGGTTCGAACCCGGGCGAAGCCACTCCTAATTTGGTTTTTTTTGGCATTTTTACCATTGTGTAAAAAAGAAAAAAAAATAATGGCCCATACAGGTCTCGAACCTGTGACCTTCGCGTTATTAGCACGACGCTCTAACCAGCTGAGCTAATAGGCCTTTCGTTCCATTTATTTTATCAACTTATATATTCCCTCTGTTCATTTTTATAAGGCTTTGTAGATGTTTCAAACAGTGTGCAAAACAACACAATTTTACTTGTCTAAAACGACTTATAAAAGTGAGCAGAGGGAGTAGTTCATAATATAGAACAGGGAACAGAGTTGTATAACATCATCCCTTGATGACGAGAAGAATAGTAAGAAGATCACGGGAGAGCATCTTTTGGTCCTTATGATGATTTTACTTATGATTCACAAGAAAGGCCGCCTTTGCTCGTTGGAGCGATCTCCAAAATACAGCAACAAATCTTGGTCCTTGCAATATAGATTCGCATTCACTGTCCACCAAAGAAGCCAGACCCGGTGCATCGGTCTAAGCACTACAAGAGAAAAAGAATCACTCTCGAATTATGCATCGAAAGATGGACACGACCAAATTTGGTTCTCAGTTATGAGCAAGGACATTGTCTCGTGGAAGAAGAACTATGTTTTCACGGTATCCCTCCCTTCTCTATACCTAGACCGAAATATAGTGCCTGGCGTTCATGACGACATATGAAATATCGGTCACTACCGGATTACACGATCACCTCACTTAGTCGATCATCATAGCATCGATCTTTGGTCTGCGACATTTATATCAATGTACATATACACAAGGGTGCACTTGATCCAGAGCTCGACGTCAGTATGTTGGCTACGGCGAGCCGGGTGCTCGGTGCGGTTTGGTGTGGAGGCGGACGGATTGTGCAGACATGGATGACTGGTGCTTCAATTGTAGAGGCCAAATCTGCGGCATGAGTCTGGCTACTCTTCAATGGTCATGGCAGTAATAGGCTGGAAGACATCCCACTCTTGCCACTGGCGGCAGGGGTGAGACACTCCTCGGGAGGCGGTTGGCTAGGTAGCTCTACCGGGCATGTGGTTCTTTGGTTCATGGTAATGTGGAGTGCCGGGAGAGGCGTGCAACCTCCATCGGTGCACACCACGGCAGTTCTAGCAGAGTACAGGGGTGCAACTTCTGGAAGATCCCTCTGCAAAGATACTGGTTGGAACAACACTTCATGTTCGGGGTGAATTTTTTTTGTTGTGGCCTTTATTGGTTGGACTCAACAACAACAAAATTGTGTCATTACACTGTTGAAGGTCTTGTCTCTACGCTGATATTTGTGCCTTGATTGGTTTGTCTTGGTATCTAGGATATGAAAATCCTTGTCCTGGATGGACGCGATGATGGTTGTGCAAGAGCATTATTCCTTTTTGAAGGTGTTGCTGTGGAAGAAGTGAGACTTAATCATATGTGTTATCTTCATATCTTGTTATGGTTCGGCAAAGTTGCATATGTCTTGTACTTTGCTTGTTGATGACTTTGGTCTTGTTTTGCATCAACTTTAATAAGATATGGTTGTGTGCATCCGAGGATGAAGAGGCCAAGTGGTTTAACCTTCCTTTTTGAAAAAGAAAGAAAGAAAAAAACATAAGCATAGAGATAAAAAACGCATATTGATCGTATGATGAGAAGAAAATATCAAGAATATGATGAACATGAAGTAGAACATAATAAGGGGCAAGGATGAAAAATCATTTTTGATCGTAGGAGTCACAAGCAAAATGCAGCAATAAAAATATTAGTCCTCGCCTAGTATCTCATTACACATTCCATGCTTGTGAGTACTTCTACAAGCGTACATAATACTCAATCAAGTATATTAGGATTTGTTTTGAGTCTTTCAAACCATGACAAATAAAGGGAAAAAAAAACTCTAGTGAGGCCAATGAGCCTAAGGTCGGCTGGAATCCTATATACCTAAATAGTTCATCCCCACTATCTCAATTCTCTTAACATGCACACATGCCACAAAATCATCCCACTAATTATTTCTGTGAACATCCATGAGAAATGCTATTATATTATCTCTCAACATGCACACATCTCAACTCTTCACACATGCCACCTCATCAATCACTAATTATATTTCTCTCAACACGCATGGGAAATACTACTTATACTCTATATATATTCACAACTATATAATAATCAAATAAAATATATCATATCTATTTTAGATTTCATCAAAAAATATTGCAAGAAATCTCCGCAGCAATGCGTGGGGAATCATCTAGTTTATCAGTACCAATGGCTTAAATAATCTATCTAGGGAAAACAGTGTCCGGACTTCCAAACAATCATGTCATCTTTGGTTCAAAGGAATCATACAGAACTGTTGTAGGGTTCTGTTGTTAGAAATTTTTCCTATGTGACTTGTTTGACCCTGGAAATCATAAAAAGTTTCCTATGGCCTACTTTGCATGACTTGAAAGAAAATTCCACTGCATCAAACATTGTGGTTGATTTGTTCAATTACAAGTTTGTGCTTACACCCGATGCTTAAGAAAATTCTTGTATTTTTCTCGTGGTGCAACAAAGCAACATCTATATATTACATGTTCCTATATTTTCCGGTTCTCATAGGATTCAACACACCATGACATCAAATTCCTACGCTATTTTTTCCCGTTTCTTTGTCTTTGAAACCTGGCAATCGAAAGAGGCGCAAATTATTCAAATATAGTGGAAGTGTGACGGTTATTGAAATACCTATAGAATATAGATGAAGATGTTTATAAATTCAGCATGTAACACTTAAACAACAAAAGAGTCAGTGTGAGAGGAAGACACTTTGTGCTTCCCAAATATCGAAAAGGCCAAGGGTTAACGGCCTATGTTTAGAATAGAGTTATTAAATATTTGGTAAGGTTTAGTAATTTATTATTTCAAAATTAACTTTATGCATATTCAAAATTTTACCAATTAATACCATTATTCAACAAGCCCACAAATCCTTAAGCATAATAAATCACAGAGATCCTTACATGTATTGTAATTACAGTGTATAAACCAACTCTAACAACAGATCAATATTGGCTCTAGCTCCTTATAATAAGAAAGAAGCTAGCTAGAGAGAAAGGGAATCAAATGATGTGAAGAGGTGGTTCTATCCTTATTCCTCTTCCCTAAACGGCGATCCCTAGGTCACTCGCGTCCATCCTTTTGCCAAAGTTGTGTGTGTGTGTGTGCGCGCGCGCGCGCGCAACATCTGTCATCTCATCTCTCCTTCATCCTCCTCGCTCGCCTAGAAATATTGTGTGATGTAACCGGTACCGCTGACATGGAGCTCCGGATGCCCTACACAAAATATCGGTGATCTTTAAAATATCAGGACATAAGAAACAAGTCAAGAAGTGCATATCCATAGATGGAGCTTTCTACAAGCAGGGTGAGACGGATATATTGGCAACACCCACTCGGTCCCCTCTTGCCTGTATGGGATTTTCTTATTTATGAAAATTAACTGTTGATGAATAAGTTATATCTACACTACTATATAGTGTATCAGTTTTGAACTTTTGAATCACAAAACTGAGAAGCAATCTGAACCATTGATAGAAGTTATCCAATGGTCAAAATTGGTGGGATTCGCTGCTACAGTACCTGCTACAGTGCAACGAAGATACTGTGGTTTTCTAGAAAGATCACATACTTGGTGTTGAAAGAAAAGTTCAGCTGCTTCGCTGCTACTACCTCCGTCCTGGTTTATAGGTCCTCTTTGTAGTTTGTGCCAAATTTTGACTAAAGATTTAACTAACAAAATGTTAATGCATGTCAAGAAAAATTATCTCATTGGAATCGTATTCGGACATAGTTTTCAAAAATATAATGTTTGGTGACATGCGTGAATATTTTGTAGTTTAATCTATGGTCAAAATTTGGCACGAAATACAATGGGGACCAATAAACCCGGACGGAGGTAGTACCAGCTATTTGTGCGGGTAGCTATTCTGACCAACCGCTCCTCTCACTACACATGCACCGGAAGCTGGTCTGTGAGAGAGCGCACGCATCAATGGCGCAAGGCCCCATTCTAAGTCTGCCAAAACTTGCCACCTATCCTCAATTTATGGTTTCAGTGTGCTTTTATAAATTTTTGACGTGCTTTGCACGTGCCAATGTACTAGTACATCTAGCGGATGGGATTGCATGGATGGATATGTGCACTTTTCATATACTTTTTTGAAAGACTCAAAAATGGCAATTCTCTTAGCTCCAAGAAAAGCAACACAAAACCCTTCTCCTCCAAGAGCGGCACCCAGTGCACCCACAAGGGAAATAGCACCCAGAGCGGCAACCAGTTTAGGGAGCTGCCCTTGGATCCGAAGTCACACACCGGGTGTCGGACTTCTTCCCCATCATGGGGTCAAAGGTGTGTTAGTGCGCGGAGGTCGTGGATGTGTGGGAGAGGATGAGGATTGTTTGGAGGAGCCGAACTGGCTTTCAAGCAGGAGTAGGCTTCTCGGTCGCCGCACCGCTATGAATGCGAGTAGGCGGGATGCCGGCCTGGCGGAGTGAATGCGGTCAAGCCAGGGCGGATGCGGCAGAAGAATGTTATGGGTGGGTCCGGGGCGTCGGAGCTTGATGTGGCGAACATCCGTTCTTCCCCCAACCTCCCCAGCTTGGTGCCGGTTTGTAGGATTTTGGACGTCCGGACTGGTTGGACAAATTTTGTGACAGCCGTTGGATGGCCACAATTTGTCCGGACATTTGCGGTGAACTTTGGTGCTCCACATTGGAGTTGGCCTTAGCGCTGGGCTATAGTGTCTATCAGCTATTTTTAGTGGCCATGCTAGATTCGGGGATTCCTAAAGCATCATCATGTATTTAGTTGGACATGTGTGTTTGGGTGCCTTCTCCATGTGCTTTCATCGGCACTGATCTATTATTTATTGTGGTTTATCTCCATAAATCTTGTGGAATATAATGGTGTGACAGTCTTGTAAAAATAGTGGATCAACAGCACATGATGCTATGTAGTATGTCTTCAAGATTACTGAACACATATATCTCTTATAATCTACGTAAAGGCATGTAGGTTTCGTGGTGTAGTTGGTTATCACGTCAGTCTAACACACTGAAGGTCTCCGGTTCGAACCCGGGCGAAGCCATCTACATTTTTTTTGTCTCATTTTCCTTTTTTTGTGTAAAAACAAAGATGGCCCATACATGACGACGCGCAAGGACTGGCAAGTCTCCTAGGTGTCAGGAATGAACCATTTCATAACAATTACTATGTCCCAAACCGTGAAATTGTTCAAACATTCCAGGGATGACATGATATCTGTCCCAAGTGCAAATGCGCCGCACGAACAAAAAAACGAGAAACACCAAAAAGAAAATCAAAACAATCTGGAGTAGTTTTTTTTTTCTTTTTGCAACAAACATTTTTTTTCAAGGGATGCAGCAAACAATTTTGATTGTTTGACATACGTGCAAAATGTCATGAAGAACAAAAATTCATGATGCTCTAGGCTAAACAAAAATCGAAGCCTCAAAAAGGCTTCTTTTTCGAAGCATTTTTGGAGCCCTGGTTTTTTTGTTTTATTTTCGTCCAGGCCAACACCAATGCCATTAAATTTGCGTGTAGGTAGACCACTAAACAATATTTGTTGACAAGAAAACATCAGATTTTATTGACTTTATTTTTGTTATATTTTTTTAGATTTTACTGTTTATAGCAGGAGCATATGAGCTCGGGTGTAGGCCGATAATTTCTTTCCTAAGGGAATTACACCCTCCGTAAACTAATATAAGAGCGTTTAGAACACTACTTTAGTGATCTAAACGCTCTTATATTAGTTTACAGAGGGAGTACTAGATAGAACAGAATTCAACTTTATGAAAGAAGACATTTCAAAACTACTCCCTCTGTTCCAAAACATTTTAAGTTATATGTTTGTTGTAAGCAAACTTCATTAGGTTTGACCAAGTCTATAGAATAATGTACATTCTGATAATAGAGAATAGGATTTTCTATCATAACTTACCACATAACTAGTTAAGGTTTCTGACAATGTAAAAGTTCCAAAAATCCTGAAAATTAAATACTGAAGCAACACACTTATAATATAACATGATTCAACAAGGCGATTGAAAAAATACGATTGTATGTGTCCTAGACAAAAGAAATGGTTCAGTATATATTTTTACCACAGTGAGCTGAAATGATTGTTTCTTCACTGAGGACACATAAATGCATATTTTCACAATCGCTCAGTTGGATCATCTCATGATATTGAAGTGATGCTCCACTATTTTATTTCATACTTTTTGATAACTTTTAAACCGTTGAAAGCTTAGCATGCCTTAGCGTATATATATGTACTTTTTTTACCTTCTATATATGTAGTTTTTTTATAAACTTGGTCCAACTTAAGTTTGCCTTACAATAAACCAAGAACTTCAAATATTTTGAAACGGAGGAAATATAAAACAAGTTAAAAGTCCAGGAATATGTTGCAGAAAGGTATATTTGAACAAGGTCAAACAAAACTGTTTTTGTTCACCCTACACATGTACACTTAGCCCAGGGTACAAAGATCTAAGGATCAGAAGAGCTGTCAGTCAAGAAGTTCACCGCCAAGTTTACTTCAAGATGGCAATTACACTAGCAACACAAACATCTATCCCTCTGTTACTTACGACGGGAAAGGCGAGAGCATGAATCAAAACACACATACAAACTACCATTATTGAACCGAGCATTCTCGCAAAAAAAGTTGCGCCGGCCGGCTCAATCTCAACGCTGCATTAGAAAATTGCAGCTGTCATGCTTATCAACACCATCTCATCCTAACTCAGCTCCATCTCGTCTTGCGAATGACAGTGACCCAACCCCCAGATGGAATATTGATTCAGATCTAATAAAGAATAAAGAAATTCAGAAGCACGGCAGAAGCGGGTAATTTACATGGTCCACTCAAACATCTGCAAAATTGACAAAATCTGTTAAGGACCCCGAAGTAGAGAAAGAGAGAACGGGGTGCAGAGCAGCCGAGTGAAGATTGGGGATACGATGAAATTCAACAGCACACACCTTTTCATAGTTTGGAGCAGAGGAATTCAGATACGGATTCTTCTGCAACAAACATGATCGACTCTCACTGAAAGCTTTGTACATTGAAATGTCAAACCAGGGTGATCATTGAACTCCTAGATCATTTGACAACTGCAATATTCCGCGCATTTGAAGGTATGGGTTCTCCAGAAGTTTTTCATTGTTACACTGGAGTCAACGCAAATAAATGTCAGTGCCAACTTAATCTAGAGACCATATGCATGTGTGGAACGAAATTTATTGTGAGAAATATACCGCCTGAATGTGTTAGCAGGAACTAATCTGATAACAGGTACTCCCTCTGTCCCATAATATAAGATGTTTTTTGACTATTATGGGACAGAGGGAGTACATGTGAACAATAATCCTGTGATATTTGAAATTTCAGACAGACAAGATGAGATAGGAAAAGAGCATCAACCTGTTGAGCTTTTGAAATGAGGCTTTGAAGCATCCTTTGGTAGACATCTGGTTCCTCTGTCATCATCCGCTGTACAACCAAAAACTTTATTAGGGCCAAGTGCAACAGGAATGTCAGTGAGCAGTCAACAACTGCTGACAAGCATACCTTCAAGAGAAAGGCAGCAGAATAATATGCCACCCTTGAGTCTGTATCATCTAGAAGCCCCCTGTTGGTGTCGAGCGGAGAAGGGACAAACATCAAGTATTAGCTATATACACCAACTTCAAACGAACAAGATATGCAGCTTACAAAAGATTACCTGAAGAACTCATTGCCTTCTACTTCCGAAAGTGCTTCTGGATCAGCTGTGCATTTACCAATCAAAAGCAAAAGAAGCGCTGCTCTAATATCTGATGTAGCACCAGGGATATTGCCTCTTCCTGTGCTACCAACAGCAATACCCAATGCAATATCATCACTGGCAGCACCTTCAAGTTGCATCAATGGCCCATAAAATAATGAAGTTGGCACAAGGGCTACGAGCTGCATCGGAGCTATCGCAAGACCTTTCAGAAGTAGTGCTGCCATTGATGTTTCACAGAGCAGAGCGGATTGAGTAGATTGATTCATCCCTGTATCTTGCAATGTCTCATTCCTGGAAAGGCTCTTCGTTCCTATGGTTTTGTGTGATGCAAGGGTTTCCAAAGTGCACTCGATGTTCTTAGTTGTGCAACCAAAAAGTTGACCAAGGGATTGAAGGCCGCCCAGTTGCATCACATTTGTGGACGGAAGCCTCAAACATAATTGTGAAAACAACATGTCACACATCTATATGAGGAAACTTCGAATTAGAGGATAGATCATATAACTTAATAAGAATACTAATGGTTGATTTAGACCAGTATTAAACAGGAGATCTACGAGGTAAACAACTATGTATAGAAATTAAATTGGCTACAGATCAACTAACTATTAGCAGTTAACTGGATGTAGAGAGCACTATAATCTGCATTTAGAAATTACCTATTACCTTTGAGAAATTACATTTTGTAAATAGTTCATTGTCGGTATTAACTTTTAAGAAAGCAACTTTAATATTCGAAGATAGTGCTAGCTTGCAGTGCAAAGCCTGCATTTTGGGTAAAAGAAAGTCACCTTTAAGATGTTGATATGGTCTGTCTCATTATTTTGAACCACGAGTAGCAAAGCAGTACTCATAACATCTATAACCGCAAAAGCTTTGTCCAGACGGTTTTTGCTATGATAAGCAACTGAATGCTCCTGCATGTCACTGTCATCCAATAATAATTTGCAGCGCATCAGAAATTTCTCTAAAACATATAGAAATCCCCATCTGATGTAGTTGTGTTTTGATTTCAGAAGCCCACACAGCAGACAAACGGGCAGCGAAACTTCTGGACACGAGGTGTCGTGGCTTCCAGCATCTTTAATTTCCTCCTGGAGGTTTTGGATTTTAGACCAAACAGAGCCATCTGTTTCTTCACTTACTTCCGAGAGGAGCAATTCAACTAACCAAATATATCCATGGTGCCTGTATGATGAAATTTGTGAGTGAAGAAGTGAGTGCAAAGTAGCCCAGCAAAGCCTCGCCCTAGATGCAACGTCACCATCTTCAGATCCATCTTTAATGCTGCTGAAACACTTGAAGGATTTTGTTACTTGGATCATATAAGCAAACTCATTGTCAATCCTTGAAAATGTGCTCACAGTTCCATCAAGTTTCCTGATAACCTTGTCCAGAAGCTACAAATATTGAAATTTTGATCATGACCAATACAGTAAATGGTATTTCAAAAATAAAATTCCGAATTATGTACTGCCTCCGATCCAAATTAATTGACGCACTTAATTTGGATGGAGGGAGCACTTCTTTATAAAGGAGAATCTTGACATATATTCATATTGTTTTACCATGAAACAAAGTCAGACAAATAAACGTGAATAAGACCATGTTGCAGGACCTAACGGTTAAAGACAAGAATGTGGATTCGTGGTCATGACTACTGCCTATTTATGTGAACGTGTGCAAACCATCACATACCATACACACTAGAGTTGATTGTAGGGACTCTCAATGTTGTGGATACAACTTACTTTGTGCAACTTCGAACATGACGTTTTACGTACGTAGAGCAATTTAACGAAGGCTCAACAGCTGTACTAAGTACTAACTACTAGCTTAGTCCCTAACACTGTCTACTCTCATGTAAAAAACACCGTCGACTCTTAGCATTGTAAGAAAAGATAGCAGTCCTTGTTGGGGAAGACTAGGGGAAAAAGACCTTACCGCATTTAATTGCTCGTATTCTGCTGACTGTGTTAATGCCGCAGATATAGCTTTTGTCAGCATATCCCCAACACCTTCAACACCATGCTTCACAGATATATAGAAGGCCTCCGGAGCATCAGCGGATGCAAGAAGGGAAGCGAGGGGTTGAGCATCATCGTAAGTATATGTTGAAAGACCAGCAGCCAAGCATGTTTCGTTTATTTGATGCACTACATAGTCAAAAAGAACAAAAAACAAATCCCGCTTCTCTTCCTTTGAGTTGGCTCGTGAATACTGTAAATGAAAAGGTAACTTAGATTAAGACGAAGAAAAATTACAATCATGAATAGTAGAAACAGATACTGAAATGGATTAGCATTGCATGATAATAATTCTGATTTTACGGACCATCAGTTATCTCATGGAATTTGTTGGTTTGAGATAGTATAGTAGTGACCATTGGCGCAGATTTTATGGATCTATGATTGACGAACTTTTCTCTCAAGTAAATAATACAGCACATCACCAGTTTTTCTGGGATACCCATCTAGCCAACACACATGGGACACTAGGTGCAGTAAAAATTGTTTTAAGCATAAGAAGTCCTATTTATGTTCAGATATATTCCTGGGGTTCAGTGCGAACCTACGAGGAAAGAAAATTCCGCATATGATTGCAGTTGCCATTCGCCACTCAGTACCAACTAGCCGATCCCCTTCATTCCAGACGATATTGACCAGTATTTTGAGACAAAATGAATTGGAGACTTTGATATCCAAAGTTATTGAATGGAATGGGATATTCCAGCTAGTACCAGAATGGAATAGCTAAGATTAACTGCAGATGGAAAGAACCAACATAACTACATGGCAGTGAAGCGCTGGTGGGTTTACTTGCCTACGGAGCAGGTGCGGATTATCTTCTGGCCTATTATTGTTTGCTTGTACTTTGTGCAGTACTGAGATACTAAGATAATAATATATTGCAGTCAAATAGACATACAGCTCAGTTGTAAACAGACATGAAACAGCATAGTATTATCTAAACATAAGAGTAACACTAACCTCAAGACAGATATAGTCAACTCCACCAAGAAGATCTATCCGCTCGGGAACAAAATGTGTATCAAGTGCACCACTCTGAGTCCCATCTGGTACTTGGTACAGCATATTTGTCAGCATGCAAATGAGCTTGCTGTGCACTACTTTTGCCCATGAATGTTCCACACTAATCTCAAGAAGAGTCTTAACAACCTGTTCAGGATTTAAAAAATGCACATGTGGTTCTCAAACCCTTCTTTGACAGCAAGAAATAGCAGAATTTACAGAAATTGCTGTAAACTACTGCCTCCGTTTCAAAATATAAGACGTTTTGGCAGTTTGAATTGAACTGCCAAAACGTCTTATCTTTAGGAACAGAGGGTGTAGTAAACAGACACATTTTTAGAAACCTATGCCAGATGAAGGTCAAACAGGCTCATACGCCAAATATATGAGAAAAATGCATGACCACATATATAAAAGAAGATGTCCAAGTGCATTTCACAGCCTGCTATCAAAGAAAAATCTTGTGCTGGAATAGCATTCTACACCCAACCCATACATTCGGAAGACATCAACACCAGTAATAATATACACAAACCTGTATATTCAATTATTTTCAGTACCGCTGCTATTGGTTATTTTTATTTTCCATCTTTCATTTGTGAGTATAAAATAACAATAAAAATATGCACATCTTGCCATGTACGCAGAAATCCATACTACATGCTCAACTGAAATATGTTTAGCATTAACAAGACATAAAGGTTTATAGTTTCAACTACAACTCCAATTTTCTATATATAAATGGCTAGCCCTCAATTACCTATTTCTCTCAGCATGCAAGCATGCCACCTCAAAATGCACCATGCATTGTGTAAAAGACCCGCCACAAGATGCAATCATGCATAGAAAAAAGCCCACCTCAACATGCAAATATGCATGCGAATGTTCATTCTATTATGCTATTTATATTTTACAAATATACAACAATCAAACACAATAAGTCATATGTATTTACAGTTTTAGTTCTCATATTATTACTCCAAATATTCATGTTCCGTATAATCAAATACCACTGATGCAAAACATTGCCGCAACAAAGTGCCGGGTATCATCTAGAAGTGAAGTATTGAACACTGTTAGTCCAAAGGCACGCGAATAACAAGACTGACAAAATGTTACAAATAGGGTCCAAGCACACGACTCAAAGAATAAATACATGAAAAAACCTGTGTTTCCTTACCCTTATGTCCAAACCTCCAAGTCTGCTCCTGATGATTTTCCCTCCATCACAAACAAAGTAAATTAGACAACTTAAAGCTGATGCCCAGACGATCTCCTGGCGCTCCTCCATCTACAAAACCAGAAGTAACAAATAAAGGTATTGTATGTACCAGCCTAGCATAAAATGGAGCAATCTACATGTTGTGGTGTAAACATGCTTGCACGTGCACATAGATGAATATAGTACACATTCCCTTGTGCTTAAGAGGAGGGGTCAATATGACTACCAAAATGCATACAAGTTCAATATTCTAAAAGTAACAATCACCTGAACCAAGAGAAGGAGAACTTCAAATAGTATTTTGAGAAGCCATGACTCAAACAGATCAATAGCAGGACTAATCCTTTGCTCTTCTTCAGGTTCCGCTTCCCTCTGTTCATCCATATTGGGTCCATACTCACTGTTCAGATAAGAGTTGCTTGTAGTATCACCTTTTTCAATAAGTGGTGCATCTTCAACTATCATAGGCTCCAGCAGGTGTGCATGAATCCCAAGGTTCAGAATCAGATCGAAAGCCTTTGTTCTGGCAGGTGATTTCTGAGAGCTTAACATGCCCTGAAACATTAAAAAATGTTAGAAATATTTCACATGATCTGTTTTGGGATACAGCTGTGCAGAGTATAACACCTCAAGCATATAAAGTGTCAGAGGAGCAGCAGCCTCAGAGTCCATCATATACCTGAACCAAAGAAGAGAAACAAATATTATCAAAACCCTTAATAAGTGTACTTCTATGGTTGCAAAGGTTGCTTTAACACCAAGCCTAAATAAGTGCAGTTCTATGACATTTTGAGATAAATATTTGCTCACATCTTGCAACGGTTGTTTTTTGATGCATGCATTCATTACTCAAACTACTAATTTGATAACAGAAATATGGCAAACATGGAAATCTTTAGTACGCGTGCAGCGTGCATCAGCCTAGAAGTACATTTCAGAAGCAAAGCGTACAGCCTGCTGACAACCCAAGTAAAACAGAGACATGCTTATACAAGAAAAAAGTAGCAGAATGATAGGCAGTTCAGATCAATGATGACAATGTGGCAGGTCATATCACATAGATATTCATGTAATAAAAAAACTTTGCATTAGATTAGAGCATATGTTTTGCAATTGAAATGCATCCATAGTAAAGAAAATATACTGTCTATTAACAGTAAGTTGCTCAGGTCTGATATCAGCAGTAATATTAGGTATAAAAGTAGAAGATTCATGCTGTCACTACAATACCAATAATGGAGACAGAAGTAGAAAAAACTAGATATGCAAACACGATGTGTGAACTGGAGGTAAAAAGAATGAAAAGATAAGCGTGTAAGGTCATATACATGTCAATAACAAGTTTAATGAGGACACTAAATGCCACATCCGCTGAAGGTTGCCGACTCTGGGTGGTCAATCTTGATTGAGCATTAAACTGATTTGCATTTGAAGTTGTTTCTGAACAAACTTCAGCTATGACTTCAGAAATTTCAGTAGGATTCAATCGCAAGGGTTGCTGCTCACTGTTGAAACAGGGTACCACAAAGAGCAACAGATGCATGTGAGCACATTGTTAGGATGATGCAACACAATCAAAAGACAAGTAAAATTCAAACTGAAACACAGTATTATTTAGCTATATGGTTTACACAGGAGTATTATATCTATGATATACTCCCTCCATTCCTAAATATTTGTCTTTTTAGAGATTTCAAATGGACTACCACATACGGATGTATATAGACATATTTTAGAGTGTAGATTCACTCATTTTGCTCCGTATGTAGTCACTTGTTGAAATCTCTAGAAAGACAAATATTTAGGAACGGAGGGAGTACTATAAATAAGAAAATGTTTAATATAGAGGCAAATGAGAGTTATCTGACAAAATACAACTTGGAATTTCTCCATGGCTTTGTTAATTAAGTAAAGATTTTACTCAGAAACCCAAAAT